>JAZHEH010001685.1:7200000-7800000 GCA_036589455.1 Ateles fusciceps | reverse complement strand
TGCTTCTCCAAGTGCTTCCATGTAAGTTTTCTAACAACAAAGATGTCCTTTTACGTGACCATAACTTAATTATCAAAGTCAGGAAAATAACATTTTTTTTTTTTTTTTTTGGAGACAGTCTCACTCTGTTGCCCAGGCTTAAGTGCAGTGGTGTGATCTCGGCTAACTGCAACCTCTGCCTCCTGGGTTCAAGTGATTCTCCTACCTCGGCCTTCCAAGTAGCTGAGATTACAGGTGTGGAAAGTAACTTTGATACAATAAGGCAGCTAACCTCTAGGCCTTTTTCAGAGCTCTCTAACTGTCCCGTTTGTACCTTTTATAAGCAAGAGACAATCCTGGATCATTGAGTTGTCCTATCCGTTTAGTCTTCTTTAATCTTAACATCCTCAGCTTTTCTTGGTCTTTCATGTTATTGATAATTTCCAAGGGCACAGATGAGTTATTTTTGAGGAATGCCTCTGAATTCAAGCTTGTCTGCTGGTTCCTCATGATCAGATGAAATGATGAGTGTGTAATCTACCACGATAAAGAGCACATACATACCCACTAGACTAGAAATTAATAAGAAATGTTTTACTTTATTTGAAAAATAAACTATGGAAGAAAACACGAATGTTCATCAATGACAGAAAAAGGCAGCAGACTATTTTATTTTATTTTATTCTGGTCTTGATTGGCTTAAGAGCTTTGAAGGAGACAATGACCCTGGAGGGCCTGAAATTATGACACAAATAAGGAGGAAATGAACTGAATTGAGTATCTATAAAGGTAGAAAAGGAAATTAGTACTTATGTTTTCTTTCACGTTTTTTTAATTAAAGCAAAACATTTATTGCTAAGTTCTAGTCTAGCATATAGATGTTCATTGTTCACCATGGCAGAATGCACAGCTTAGACCACTCATCACCCTACAGTGTCCTGTGAGACGGAAATTGACTTGTGTAACTCCAGTTTATTAGACTTCAGATTTGGAGCAATTTTTCTCATCTCCCCTTGCTGGGCCTCCTATGGCTTCTGAAGTGTTACATGTAGAAAACTGCTTTCCAAGAAGCCCTCCTATTAGAGGGCAATTTGGATCAGCTGATTTCCATTCACAGCAGATTGGGGCCCACTGGAATTAAGAGTTTAGAGACTTGGTGACTCATGTGGCCAACTTTTTGCAATGAAAGTTGAAAACAGGGCTATTATAAGGATTTCTCTGTGCACTAAAAGCTTAGAGAATAGAAAAAAACACGTGGAAAATGCAGCAGCTTTAAAAGCAAAACAGTTGCATTTTGAAAAAATATATGAAGAAACTGGAAGACAACAGAATCCTAGCTGAGGCAATCATTACATTTTATGGATATTCAGTCTAAAGCATCTAAATTTAACAATTAAAAAGACACAGGAGAAGAAGGTAATGTTCCACTTTGGTACTTTAAACCTGTTGTTTATGTTTCACTGAGTGAGTTCTCAAAATTTTCAGCTGCTCCTGCTTAAACCCAGAGGCACAAATACTTGAGATCTGGAAAAAGATTACGAATCAAGACAAACACTCAAATTATTCTAAAGAAGCAGGAAATATTTCAAAAATTCAGTGAAAGAAGATGAGAAAAAAAATCATTGTAAGCAGTGATTCACACCATGAAACATACATCAACTTATTAGAAAATATGATATTACCAAAGCGAAAACTCAAAGATGCTATGTTGAAAAAATAATCCAAAATTAATCTTGCAAAAGAAAATAAGACTAACATCTACCTCTATTTCTTTCAAGTAAATTCTCTTCATCCGCTCCACCAAATCCCAGAAACCTATATTATAAATATTTTCCTATACATAAATTTTTGAGCCCACACATGGAATGGTTTTTAAATTACAATATTAAATGTATAAAGGCATCAAAATGAAAATCTAGGCATATACAATATGAATAAATATTTAATAAATAAATATTCTAATGTATAAAGGAATATACATTTGAATATACATTTGAATTCCTTTATACATTTGAATATTTATTATTTATTCATATTGTATATGAATAAATTTAAAAATCTAGATTTTAGGTTTTTAAAATTACAATATTAAATGTATAAAGGAATCAAAACGAAAATCTCTGCTAAGATGACACTTTCCCTTTCATATATTCAGTATATCATTAATGCCAAGCAAGGTATCAGGACCCCAGCATTGGAAAGGGGTCAACTTGCAGGTTGGTAAGAATTGACTGATGACAGTACAGGTTTGAAAAGAAAAGTTATATTAGATAGCAAGTATGCTGCAGAACAGTGCAGTGGCTATCTCAGCAAGAGAGGAGTGAATGTGCTGTGGAGGATTTTCCTTAGGAACATTTATGTACCTTAACGTGGGACCTTAAGAGTACTTTGGACCATATTAGCCACATAGATCATGATAAAGGAGTATATATTGTAGGCATTTTAGTGCCTTAATGTCAGCAAGGGTTGCACAATCAGTTTTGGCGTGCATGCATTCTGGAGACGTACAGAAATTCTAGTTACTTTTAAGTTTCTTTTTGGAAAGAGGCCTGGAACCAGCTGCTGACCTTAGATAGTAAGGAAATCTAATTACTTACGTATTCGTCAAATAAGGAGTTTTGTCTCTCTCTGGCCTGTTTGATGATCACCAGGTGATCTTTGCTCTCCTCAATTAATAACAGAAAATATCTGTTGGGCACATGACCCCAAGGTAGACGTTATATAAATATGTGAATGTGGCATGATTCCTATTTATTGGTAAACTATAAAAGAAAAGAAACAAGTACATAAAATTCTGCTCTCTATTGATATTCAGTCCTGGTCTGTGGCCACATTTCTCTGTCTACCATATGTGCCCATCAAACTAAATGAAAGAAAATATCAGGGAAAAAGTCATAAAATCTTTACAGCAAAGATAATATTAGCTCAATGTGGTTATTTTGGCTGTCTATTGTCTAATACTTAATACAAAGAAAGTATTAAACATTTTAATAACTATGACTAGTGAATAGTTCATGAGCCATTCACAAAAGTCCTTTGTGTCAGTAATATTTAAGTAACTCTCACATGCCATGCACTGTGATTGAGGCTGGGGATAAAATAGTGAACCATAAGATCAAGGTCCTTACTTATCACTTATCTCAAAGGTAGTAATAAGAACTATAAGAAAAATGAACCAGAATAAAATGAGAAGATCTGGCAGGTGAGAAGGAACAAGAGTGTGTACGTGGTCAGGGAAAGCCTTTCTGAGGAGGTGACAAATTAAGTTAAAAGCTGATGGATGAAAGGCTCCAGCCATGAAATGACTTGAAAGCAGAGCATTCCTGATGGAGAGAAACACAGATGCAAAGGTGTAGCTTGTTGGAGGAAGAGAAAAAAGGGCGGTGTGGTTTACTTAGGAGAACACACATCTCTCATCTCACTGGTGCATGCCTTCTGTCAATCCATTCAAAACAACCGAAACAGATCATTCTGATCAGCAGCTACAGATACAATTCCCTTTAGGGTTCCTTCCCCCCTTGGGATACAACATGAATTCAGGATGGGAAACTTGGTCTAGAAAAGGTTTACTTGATAGCCATGGTCCTTTATGATAAAACTCTGCTTATTCCTCTTCAGAGGGCTTATGAGCTGTCTTTAAATCTTGACTCTTAAAATAGTGCCTTTGTAAAAAGTCTGCAGAGATGAATATCAACACTTGGCATGCCATCTGCATAGAGCTAATTATATACACTTGTTATTTGTCACTATAAGATATTTCAGAATGAAATGTGCGAACCATCTGCCAACAACTTTGTTCACATTTCTTGGATCATCAACAAGAAACCCTGTACTTCTTACCCCGCCCCCCACCACCAGGGAACACAAATTGTAATGTGCACAAGGTGGGTAGATGAAAAATTCTAAAAATGGCTTTGGCATGTACCAGAAAATAGGAGGTAGTTTCATTAGAATGCTCTAGAATCATTTACATCTATGAGTCTGCCGTAAAGGTGATCTGCTTGATATAGCGTTATACAAATCAAACCTAACTCTCCCAAGTGTCAGACGGACACCAGTGCTTTTAGCATTGTTTACATGATTGTTGGGTAAGGAAGAACAAAGAACCTATGAGCTTAAAATAAGTTGCAGTTTGCCATTTGATTATGTAAATATGTGGTTGCATGATCCCCAAATTCTCCAAATCACATTTTATGCACAAAGGCAAAACCAGCTTTTGTGTCTTGAAAAACAGGTGCATAATTATCCCTGCAAAGAAAAAGAGAGTCATTTGCAGTGATTTTTGGGGAAATGATTGAGCAATTACAGACATACATACTAATTTTGTTTCACCCTCTGACCATCTTCTATTTGCAAAATGCATAGGCTTTTTCTCTCTCTCTGATAAGAGAAAGAAGCTGCAGAAACAAAGATAAGGAAGTTGGACAATTTATGCTGCTGCCAGTGGACATCACCCTGGAACCACTTGTTCAAGCATTTTTCAATGAGTGCTTGTTGTGTCTGGATATTTAGTAAAATATCCAGGTAGTTTAATTCTTATCTTACTGACAATGACTTGTCTGAACACCCCCACAGAAATCCAGGGATTCAATATCTTTTGCAACATGTATAATTTTTAATTGTACTTTCTAATAGTCTATCTGGATAGAAATTGAGAGATGAAGCAGAGAAAGACTAGAACAGCCTATATTTTGGTTTGCAAATTCAACTCACTATCTTGCCACCCATAATTTGCTCAAGGCAAAAAGGGCCACATACTTGTTCTCATGTAAGAGAGAACAATTCTAGAAGGCAAAAAAAAATGTTGTTCTTTACTACTTGGACTAGTTTCACCAGTTGAATACTACTTTCACTACTTGAGCCACTTCCAATGTTTCAACTCTGAAAAATTTCCAGGATTGGAACTATAATTAATACTACATGAAGTCAAATTTCTATTTCCCAAATTAAAATTTTATAAAGTTGGTCTAAATGTATACATCTAAAATGTTTATACATACATACATATATGCATGTACATGTGTGTGTCTGTGCACACAGGCACACACAGTCATCTTTATATCTTTATATCTATATTTTAAGGATCAGATGAAGAATCTCTTAATTGTAGAAAATGATTTTGCATAATTCAAAATCATTCAAATGTCAATTACCTTTAAAAATTATCCCATTAAAACTACTTGGGAGATTTTCAAGTATAGATAATTGTATTCCAATAGATAATTTGATAGGGCTACTGGTAAACCATGAGAATAGAAACACTCGGTGTAAATGAGTTACGGTCAAATACTAGAAATATTGTAATATCCTTAATAAGATAGAAAAGTATATCTGAATATTAATTCTCAATTTTACTAAAATAGGATAGGATAAATGTCCTGATGTAAAGGGTACATGAATCAACATTACCTGGAGAAAAGCCTCAAAGCAACTATCATTATACTCCATCCTTGGCCATTCCGTTTATCAAGTTCATGAATGCTTTGAATAAGAAAAAAGTGATTTGCTTATTATTTGCTAAGAAAAAGTATCTGAGAAACAGCCAACACGTGGGATGAGTTGTGATTAAAAATAGCAGGATAAAATGGGCCAAATTTAAGAAAGATAAAATTAATATAGTGAAATAGAGTCTAGATTTTATCAAAACTATGTAAGCCTAAGCACAGGATAGGGAAGATGGTCTGGAATCTTTGCTCTACCACTTACTCATTGCATGAACTGGAGCAAGCTGCTTAACCTCTTTGTGTTTCCATTTATTCATCCATAAAATGGGTATAATAAAAACAGTACTGATCTTTTATGAATGTTGTCAGATTAAATGTCCTTAAAAGATTATCAGTCAGTGACTCAACTCTCAATGAATGTTAGTTAAATTACTGTTGTGTTAGTTTTTAAAAAGGAGCTGTTTTGCCTAAAAGCTCAATGTGAATCAACAGTGTGATAAGATAGCCAAAATATTTGACCTTGGGCTGCATTAAAAAAAAAAAAATGTCAAGAGCAAGAAGTCTGTGGGAATATTGACAAATGTTCATACAGCCCCTGGCCATGCTCTTCCCTCCTGGCGCCTCTACCTTCTACTCTCTGTCTCTTTCTCTGTTTTCCTCTGTTCATCTCATTTATGCATGTTTCTCTCCCTGTCTTGCTCTCTCTTTCTATGCCACTTCTTTTCTGTCCTTTAGAGGAAACCTCAATATTCCTGAGTGCATCCAGAGGAGAGCAAAATCTCCTCCTGATGTACTCCTCCTTCTCTGGTGAAGGCAGGAAGTGGGAAATTGGAATAGTCCCTCTTTAAACAGAGACCACCAGGCCCAGGAAGGAAAAAATTCTGTAAAGAGCCACACAAGCTGCTTTCAAAAGCATCCAAGTCAGACAGTTTAATCCAAGCCTATGCAGCTTAGCAGGGAACAAAACGACTCAATGGAGCAAATACAGGGAAGAAGATATTTGGATTAAAAATAGATATACTTTTTACCTAAAACTTTCTGGAACTAAGAATAGTATCCTCATGAAACAGTACGTCTTTCCTCACCCAAAAGTTTGAGAAGAGGCTACAGAGCCTGTGATGATATGTAATCATGACAGCTAGACTTGAGCATCCTTGAAAAGGCTTGTCAAGTTAACTGTGCTTATAGACAAAATCATTGACTTTGTATAATGTTGTGATTTAAAGTACAGCAGAGACCCTTCAATGAAACAAACGAGTAATAATAAACATAATTTTTACTTCAACCTGCAACAAGACTTGGATTGTTCCATTGGATCAAGACTTTGAAAGCTCTTGTCAAAATGGAAAATACTGTCCAGCAGGGGTTATTTTTTAATCATCATTCTTTTACTGTGAATGTCTTTCCATCTGTGCAATGGAACTTATATATGAAATCAAATAGACTTCACTGCTTATACAAAATAGGCAATTGGAGAGAAGCTATGAACAATAAAATCCACTGGGTCATGTATTTCCTTTTGCTTCGATGTCTTTTGATTTAGGAAGGCATCGCTTATTTTGTGACTGATTGACAAATCTCTCCAAAACATCTATACCATATAGTTATCACCAATTACTGGCCACACAGAGATGAGGAAAATGCACATGATTAAACTAAAATGTTGCCATTTTCAATATACCCAATATTACTGATGTGCTACGTATGTCAAAAGGAAAAGAAAAACTCATTATTTGCAACCTGAGTGCAATTGTCAATGTTATTTAAGGATAAAATATAAATATAAAAGGGAAGGGGCATATAAATTCAGTATCCAAAATATAACTACTTCTGAACAGACTTTTTTTAAAAAAATGCTTGATATATTTGCTATAGATACATTCACCTTGAAATTTTACTACCTACTTGCTGATGAGGATATAAAAATTACTCATTTTATATAACGGCTTAGGAAACAGGATTTTTTTTAACAGCATAAAATTCATCATGGATTGGCTTAAATTGCATTTTTTTTTCCTCACTTGCCATTTAGAAAACTAAAAGAGCAAACACTCCAAGAGCGAATGATGCTTAAGAGTAGGGACACAGCTCTCGGACAGTCGAATATCCTCTCCCTGTTCCTCTAGAATAGCAAGCTACTAAACAAAGAGTCCTTCAGTAGGAAATTTGAGAGATGTGTCAGTGCAGAAGGGAACACACCGTGTGAGCAACAGGTTACACAGATAAAAAGTAATGCAGATAAGGCCAGGTGTGGTGGCTCACGCCTATAATCCCAGCACTTTGGGAGGGCCAGGCAGGTGGATTACCTGAGATCAGAGGTTTGAGATCAACCTGGCCAATATGGTGAAACCCTGTCACTACTAAAAATACAAAAATTAGTCAGGTGTAGTGGCAGGCATCTGTAATCCCAGCTACTGGGGAGGCTGAGATACTACAATCTCGTGAACCCGGGAGATAAAGGCTGCGGTGAGCTGAGATCCTGCCACTGCACTCCAGCCTGGGTGACAGAGTGAGACTCTGTCTCAAACCACAAAAAAAGTAATGCAGATAAAAAGTCAGAGATAAATTGTGAAGATGCATTGAACAGGTAAAAGAAGAGAAAGAGCGTGACAGAGACAAGAGAAAGAGTGAAGCGATGGTTTAAATAAAGAAGAAAAGAAAGTCAAACATGTTACCCAATCACACTGTTACATTTTACTGTGCCCAGTGTAAAGGTCATAAGGAGTATCCTGAGTAGTTCCCAGGAGTTCAATATTTTTATTTTGTTCCTGCAGCCCATCATTTCATTTTGTTCAGAACAAACAACTGAACTTTTCTAAGAAAATTGATGAAGAAACCTTTAAGGCTTTGGAACTTTGTATTACCGCCACAAGCCTGATCCTGCCTCTTCCACATATGGTAGTACTAGAATGTATCTTTTATTTCTTTGATCCCAAAGGTCATTCTGCAAATTCAAACATCAAAGGAGAGAAGAAACTGGTAGATTCTTTTTCTCACTTTAGCAATTATTTCATAAATTTCATTTTGCCTTTTATTCCTCCCACAATGGGACTGAACAGGACACACTTACTAAATCTTCTGCCAAGCCAGGAAAACAGGTCTTGCCATACAGTAAGCTTTTGGGTTACAAGAACAAGTAGTCAAAAATACTGAAAGAGACATAGTTCTTCTCACCACCAAAACCATGTGATTTGGAGGAAAGTTATTTCCCCCTCTATGGGTTTCTGTTTTGTCCACTGAAAAATAAGAATCCTTAATTTGATGCCTGCTAATGTCTCTCGCACTTTTAAAATTATGTTATTCTATAAAACATGGTGACAAATTCTAAAAAACTGTCACCTCATTCAATTCTTATTTGGCTTAGTCCTTATAATGTACATATTTATTGTTTTAATACATATTTAAACAGTTTATATTGTAATCTTAACTTTTTTCTGATGATTTTTAATGCATCTAATTCTACTTTGTCGTCATGAGAGGAGTTATGGCACAACTGCTCTCCTAGATGAAAGATATTAGTTTGTTGAAAGACACACACACACCAAACCTATTATTTCTTCCCATCAAAAATAATTTCTTTGATAACAAAGGGTGGGAAGGAGATAATGTCATCTTAATCAGTCAATAATGTATGTTGCAGCATTAAGAAAAATGGATCTCAAGAAAAATGGATCTCAAAAAATATGCACTGGTTTTTAGCAATTAAAAAACAGTATAAATATTGGCTATTTTTAAAAGGGAAGACTGAGCTTGGGGTTACCTATGAATGTGTACCAAAAAAACCCACATGATTCCTTTAAGTAACTGCAATTTTTTCAGCCACATACGATCGTACTGTGGGAAGTATTTTATAGCAGTAACCTGTGGAAAATTCTAGCAAAATTCTAGAGTATCAAAATTTTTCAAATAGTCAAATGATGCCCCAGTCCTCAGATTATCAAAATCACAAGTTAACCCACTGACTTGATACACAGGCAACATCTCTGATGAACCAATAGAGTGATGGCTTATGTCAAATTAAATTTGCTTCTTTTTGTTAAGTCTCTTAGGATTTTCAAGCCAAATTATGTTGCATATAACATATTGCAATATCACCTTGGTTATACTAAAACTAACATTTTTCTTTATCAATGACCTGAATGAACACATTGTTATTTGTGGACAAACATGGTAACTTTTTTAACAGATAAAAGAATCAAGGATAGACATAATATCAAATGAAACATGCATAAATTTAAGCTCCAAATTGTGTTCCAGAACAATTGTACATATATACAGTCAGAAAATCAAGCTTGAAAGTAATTCTTATGAAAATTATTGTCAGGTGCAGCTTGAGTTAGAGGTTGCTCTATATGTGCTCTATAGAAATGTGTGTTTACGTAAGTACCACCTAAATAATCAGAGCCAGAGAGAATGAAATCTGCCTTAATCAATCTCCATTCTTACACGGCAAATAATAAGGCCCTATTATCAAAATAAAATGAACATGTAAGATCTAATGAGTATTTAAAGAGCGCTAGGCAGTATTTTAAGCACTCTATATGCATAATCTTATTTTACCATGTAAATTTCATGAAATAGCCACTGTCCATCCCCATTAAACAACCTAGAAAACTGAGGTTGAAAGAGGATAATGAACATGTACAATGTAACACAGCTAATGAGAGGCTAAGTCATGACTTCACAACATTATTGATACAACACCCATTTTTTTTTACCACTGCAACATACAACCTCCCAAGTATAAAGGTTAGAAAGCCAGAAACGCTGAGCTAGGTTTTTAGATAAATTAGGTACACCAGCTGATAGGAACAGAAACACCTTCTTTAATATTAATTATATGTCCTCGATATCATACCCTTAAAAATGGCTTAAACAAACATTGCCAATAGATATAATAAAGAACTCAGTATCAATTAATTTCAAATGAAAATAGTCCTTGGCTAATTCATTTAAAATTTAGTTGAACAATAACAAAGCAATATTATTTCCGGACCAGGAAAAAATACATTCTAGAACATCTAAATAATGTACAAAGGAAATCACCAAATCACTTCATTTGATCATTACCGGAGTTTTCAAGAAACTGCTAAGCTTAGGGTAATTGTAGAAGGTGGACACAGACAGATGTCAATTAATATTTTAAAAGAATAAAATGGTTGGTGCATTTTTTTAAACAGAGGACTAAATAATACAAACTCTCCAGTTAATGACAAATGGAAAAACTGGAAAATATGAAGGAGAGGCCACCAATAAAATCCTCATTAGAAGAAAACATCATTTTAGGCCTCAGATTATGTCTATAAACAATTTCAAATATAATATTCAACAAACATGAAAATAAGGTAACAAAGGAAAAGTAACACTAAATTCCATAAAAATTTAATACGTAAAAATTAATAATAGCAGATTTAAAGGGAGATTGACTTTATTGTAATTATTGGACTTAGACTTTTAAATAACTGCTTGTTTTATTCAAGAATTTAAACAAATAAAAATTTTAGCAGAAAACCAAACTATAAAAATTACTTTTCAGCTTTAAAAAACCAAACACAAGAGATAAAATTTTAAAATCAGATGTGTTTAATAGTAAATTAGACACAGCTAAAAAGATGATTAGAAAACTAAGTTATGTCAGAAAATATTGATTGAGAACTAAGCATAGTGGAGAGACAAAAGCAAGAGTGGGTAAGAGACATATTGGACACAGTGAGAAGTTTCAACATATGTGTACTTAGAACTTCAGAAAGAGGGGAAGTCTACTGAACAAAGGCAGTATTAACCACAGGTTTTCCAAAGCTAATGAAAGATATCACTTTACTGATTCAAACAGGCAATTATTCCCAAAGCACACTAAATTTAAGAAATCTGCACAATGAAACCTCATGAAAAAATGGGAGAATACAAAAAACAAAGAGCTAAATTTTCTTTAAAGCTGATTTCTTAACAGAAACAATGGAACCAAGAAAAATAAATTAATATTTTCAATGTTGTTTTAGTTCACTTTCATGCTGCTATAAAGAATTGTCCAAGACTGGGTAATTTATAAAGGAAAGAGGTTTAGTTAACTCACAGTTCCGCATGATTGGGGGTCCTCAGGAAACTTATAGTCATGGTGGAAGGCACCTCTTCACAGGCTGGCACGAAGAGAAAGAGTGCAAGCAGGGGGAAACGCCAGATGCTTATAAAACCAGCAGATCCGGTGAGACTCATTCATTATCACGAGAACAGCAGTAGGAAAACCACCCTCATGATTCAATTACCTCCACCTGGCCAATTACCTCCACATGGTTCTGCTCTTTTAGGGATTACAGGGATTACAACTCAAGGTGAGATTTGGGTGCAGACACAGCCAAACATTATCAAATGTGGAGAAAAAAAAAATAGCTACCAATATTAAATTCCATACCCAGAAAATAAGACTGAAAGTAAAATGAGGAAATTTTTAAACAGCAGACTTCAAGAAAAACAATCACATACAGATATATAGAGACATACTCACATACACATAGACATTCATATATATGGATGAAATAGAGATCCATACATAGATAGATTGATTTTAAAGTGTTCTAAGATCTTTGCATTGCCTAGGAAAAGGACAAAAGAATAAAAGTACTAATTACTATTAGATTTGGTAAATCAAGTGTGTTTTTAACCTCTAGCATAGCCACTAATAGAAAATAAAATCATATATAAATTCATATAGTAAACAAAATGGAATAATATAAACTAATCTACCAATGGAAAGCAAACAGAAAGACATTTTTTAAGAAAGCAGGTTTGGGAAATACATAACATTAAGAAAATTGTAGAGTTAAACTGAAAAAGATTAGTAATTACATTCAATATAAATGAATTGGAAACTCCAATGAAAAGACAAAGATTGTAACATTGTAATAAAAGACCCATGTTTGTATATAAAACATACAGAAAGATCACTTCAAAGTGAAGTTGTTTCTTAAATTGTTCCATGTAAGAAAATAAAAAATAAAAACTGAAATAAATACATTATTTCAAACTGAGTAAACTTACAGACAACAGGCATTAAAAGGAATAAAGTGAGGCATATTTTAAGAATAAAATGTTCAGTTCACCAGTAAGATAAAACACTTCTAAATTTGTATTCAACTAATATAATCATTTGAAAATATTCTAAACAAAACTGATATAACTTACAAACACAAATTCATAATTATTATAGAGATTTTTAAATCAACTTTCTCAGTATCATGAAAAAGACAGGAAAAATATAATAAGGCTTAGAATATTTAAACAAAAGGATTAACAAATTTGTCTCAACAAGACATATGGTTTGTTGCACCCCACAACCATAGAATGCAAATTATTTTCAAGAAAACCTAAAATATTTATAAAAACTGACCAAAGAAAATCCCAATATATTTTAATTATTCAAATACTACAGAAAATGTCTGATCACAGTAGAATTAAGGCAGAAATTAAAAACAATATCTTGCCATAATTTTGGGAAATTAATAAATATTATTTGTAACCCATAGGTCAATGAATGAATAATAAAAAAATATTTTTAACGAAAAGATAGCTAAGATTCTACATATCAAGGTTCTGAAAAGCAACTAAAGTTAGACATTTCCAGCTTCAATTTTATAGATGAGAAAAAAATAGGCCTAAAATATTAACAAGCTCTGAAACTACCTCAAGATGTCAGAAAAGCAATAAAGGTAAACTAAAAGTACATAAAAAGAAATAAAAAGAACAACAAATATCAATGGAATAGAAACCAATGTAAAAGAAAGAATTGGTGAAGCCAGAACGTTGTTCTTTGAAAAGACAATAAACTTAATAAACCCCTAAGTAGAATGACCCAGAAAATAAGAAATAAGACAAAGGTAAAAAAAAAAAATCAATTTCAGAGAGAGAAAACATAATACCGTCAAAGATCCTATGGACATTAAATATATATTATGCAACAAATATAAAGCTATATGCCATGGAAAACATGCAATAAATTACCAAGATGTAAATAGCCTCATAACTGTTAAAAAAACAAACAAACAAACAAATCTATATTTAAAATATTACCACAAGGAGAACTGGCTCCGGTATCCTGAAGGGTGAACTCTATCAAACATTTAAGGTTATTAACTCAACTGGAATGTCGAGATACTCTACGAATACTTGGAGAAACAAAACTTACAGACCAATTCCATTTATAAACCTGGATACAGAAATACTAACGTTCGCAAACTGATTTAGAAATATATAAAAAGGACAATGAAGTTTACTTCAGGAAAACGATATTAGATAAATTTTTTTAAAGCAATCACTATGGTATGCTACATTAATAAAAGAAAAATCTTATAATTATCTCAATAGGCCAGAAAAGCATCCGATAAATCTCAACATTTATTCATGATTATAAACTCTTAGCAAACTTTCCATCGATGATAGACTGGACAGGGAAAATGTGGCACATATACACCATGGAATATTATGCAGCCATCAAAAACGATGAGTTCGTGTCCTTTGTAGGGACATGGATGAACCTGGAAACCATCATTCTCAGCAAACTGACACAGGAACAGAAAATCAAACACCGCATGTTCTCACTCATAGGCGGGTGTTGAACAATGGGAACACATGGACACAGGGAGGGGGAGTATCACACACTGGGGTCTGTCGGGGGAAAAAGGGGAGGGATAGTGGGGGGGTGGGGGAGTTGGGGAGGGATAGCATGGGGAGAAATGCCAGATATAGGTGATGGGGAGGAAGGCAGCAAATCACACTGCCATGTGTGTACCTATGCAACAATCTTCCATGTTCTTCACATGTACCCCCAAACCTAAAATGCAATAAATAAATAAATTTAAAAAAAAAAAAAAAAAAAAAAGAAAGAAACCTTCTTAATGTAAGGAAGGGTAATTACAGAAAACTTGTAATATTTCAAGCTGTTTTCACTTAGTGGTAAAAGTTGAAAACTTTACTTTGAAATCAGCCTCAAGACAAGAACACCTGATATGACCACGTCCATTCCACATTGATCTAGCAAGAAAAATATGCAAGAAATAAGGTGTAAGAATTGGAAATGAATAAATAAACAAACTGCCACTGTTAGCAGAGGTCTTGATTCTATACGTAGAAAATCCAAAAGAAAATGCAGATAAATTATTAGACCTAATAAGTGAATTTAGCAAAGTGCTGTTTAGTATTACTATACAAAATTAAACTGCATTTCTATGTACCAGGAACAAAAAGCAGAAAACACAATTAAAAGATTTTATTTAAAATACATTAAAATATGTATGCAAAACACTGTGAAAGACTGAGCAAAATGTTAAGAAAGCTTGTTAAATTGAGAGATAAAATATTTTAATTGGCCAGAAAACTTAACATTTAAAAAATCAATCCCTCCAAATTGATCTATAAACTAAAAGCAGTCATAATGAGAATTGCAACAGATTTGTGTTTCTGGTTTTAGGGAACTGGGGAAGTTATTTCTATAATTTATATAAAAAGGCAAAAGATCAAGAATAGCAAAGACTATTTGGTTTCTGCTCTTGAAAATTATCAATGATCTCTAAGAGTTAATTTATGTGGGTAAAATGTATTTATATTTATTATATTAGGCATTAAAATGAGTAGTTTAAAAATATTTGTGATAAATTGGTTTTAAAATAATTATAATGAATACATTACAACAAAATAGCATATTTTAACATATAAAAATACTATATTTTTCAAATCAAAAATATAACAGTGGCCCTGTTTGCATTTTTGCCAATCTCTTCAAAGTCTGGTTTAATAGATTGAATTAAATCTGCTGCATGTGTAATTTCGTTGAAGTATATAAAGAAAATCCAGCCTCACATATATATATGCAGTTGGAAAGGATGCAATCAAGGGCTCCCTGATTGGGTGTTGGGTCCCTCATAGGCTTTGAGAACCAGTGACAACAAAAATCTTAAAATGACTATGGAGTGATGAGCTGCTTTACTTATTTTATTATTTTTTATCTTATTTCAATAGGTTCTGGGAAACAGGGGTGTTTGGTTACATGGATAAGTTCTCTAGCGGTGATTTCTGAGATTTTGGTGCACGCATCACCCAAGCAGTGTACATTGTACCCAATGTATAGTCTTTTATCTCTCAACTCCCTCCCAGCCTTTCCGCCAAGTCCCCAAAGTTCATTGTATCATTCTTACGCCTTTGCACCCTCATAGCTTAGCTCCCACTTTGTGAGTGAGAACATATGATGTTTCGTTTTCCATTACTGAGTTACTGCACTATGAATAATGGTCTCCAATTCCATCCAGGTTGCTGTGAATGCCATTATTTCATTCCTTTTTATTCCTGAGTATTGTTCCATACTACCACAATTTCTTTATCCACTCATTCATTGATGGTCATTTGGGCTGATTCCATATTTTTGCAATTGCAAATTGTGCTGCTGTAAACATGCGAGTGCAAGTATCTTTTCCATATAATGACTTATTCCTCTGGGTAGATACTCAGTAATGGGATTGCTGGATCGAATAGCAGATCTACTCTTAGTTCTTCAAGGAATCTCCACACTGTTTTCCATAGTGGCTATACTAGTTTACATTCCCACCAGCAGTGCAAAAGTGTTCCGTTTTCACCACATCCATGCAAACATCTATTTTTTTTTTTTTAATTATGGCCATTCTTGCAGGAGTAAGGTAGTATCACATTGTGGTTTTGATTTGCATTTCCCTGATCATTAGTGATGTTAAGCATTTTTTCATGTGTTTGTTGGCCATTTGTATATCTTCTTTTGAGAATTGTCTATTCACGTCCTTAGACCACTTTTTGTTGGGATTGCTTTTTTTCTTGGTGATTTGTTTGCATTTCTTGTAGATTCTGGATATTAGTCCTTTGTCAGATGTATAGATTGTGAAGCTTTTCCCCCACTCTGTGGGTTGTGTGTATACTCTGCTGATTATATCTTTTGCTGTATAGAAGCTTTTTAGTTTGATTAAATCTCGTCTATTTTTATTTTTGTTGCAATTGCTTTGGGGTTCTTGCTTATGACGTCTTTGCCTAACCCAGTGTCTAGAAGGGTTATTCTGATTTTCTACAACTTTTAAGTTTTCAGGTCTAAGTATCTGATCCATGTTGAGTTGATTTTTGTATAAGGTGAGAGATGAGGATCCCGTTTCATTTTTCTACATGTGGCTTGCAAATTATCCCAGCTCCATTTGTTGAATAGGATGTCCTTTCCCCCATTTTATATTTTTGTTTGCTTTGTCAGAGATTAGTTGGCTATAAGTATTTGGCTTATTTCTGGGTTCTTTATTCCGTTCCATTTGTCTATGTGCCTATTTTTATACTAGTATCATGCTGCTTTGATGACTATGGCCTTATAATATAGTTTGAAATCGAGTAATGTGATGCTTCTGGATTTGTTCTTTTTGCTTAGTCTTGCTTTAGCTATGTGGGCTCTTTCTTCAGGGTTGCTTTCTTCATTATGTGAAGAATGATGGTGCTATTTTGATGGGAATTGCACTGAATTTGTAGATGGCTTTTGGCAGTATAGTCACTTTCACAATATGAATTCTACCTGTGCCTGAGCATGGGATGTGTTCCCATTTGTTTGTGTCATTTATTTCTTTTAGCACTGTTTTGTAGTTTTCCTTGCAGAAGTCGTTCACGCTCTTGGTTAGGTATATTCTGAAGTTTGTGTTGTTTTTCTGTTGTTGTTTCGTTTTTTGCAGCTCTTGTAAAGGGGGTTAAGTTCTTAATTTGATTCTCAGCTTGGTTGCTATTGGTGTACAGTAGTGCTATTGATTTGTGTACATTTACTTTGTATCCTGAAAGTTTGCTGAATTCATGTATCAGTTCTAGGAGCTTTTTGGATGCAACTTTAGAGTTTTCTATGTATATGATGATATCACTGGCAAACAGCAGCAGTTAGACTTTCTCTTCACCAATTTGGATGCCCTTTATTTCTTTCTCCTGTCTGATTGCTCTGGCTAGGACTCTCAGAGCGAATGCTTTCAACTTCTCCTCATTTAGCATATGTTGGCTATGGGTTTGTCATAGTTGGCTTTTATTACCCTAAGGTATGTGCCTTCTGTGCTGATTTTGCTGAGGGTTTTAATCATAAAGGGATGCTGGATTTTGTCAAATGCTTTTCCTGCATCTCTCGAGATGACAGTGTGATTTTTGTTTTTACTTCTGTTTATGCTGTTTATCACATTTATTGACATGCAGATGTTAAACTATCCCTGCATCCCTAGTATGAAACCCATTTGATCATGATGGATTATGTTTTTGATATGCTGTTGGATTCAGTTAGCTAATATTTTGTTGAGGATTTTTGCATCTATGTTCATCAGGGATATTGGTCTGCAGTTTTATTTTTTTATGTCCTTTCCTGGTTTAGGTATTAGGATACAGGCTTCATAGAATGATTTAGGGATAATTCCCTCTTTCTCTGTCTTTTGGAATAGTTTTAGTAGGATTCATACCAATTCCTGTTTGAATGTTTGATAGAATTCAGCTGTGAATCCATCTGGTCCTGGACTTTTTTTTGTCGGCAATTGTTTTTTATTGCCATTTCAACCTTGCTACTTGTTACTGGTCTGTTCAGTTTCTATTTCCTCCTGGTTTAATCTGGGAGGGTTGTGTATTTCCAGAAATTTATCCATCTCTAGGTTTCCTAGTTTGTATACATAAAGGTGTTCATAGTAGCCTTGAATGATCTTTTGCATTTCTGTGGTATCAGTTGTAATATCTCCCATTTTGTTTCTAATTTTATTTGGATCTTCTCTCTTTCTTGGTTAATCTCATTAATGGCCTATCAATTTTGTTTATCTTTTCAAAGAATCTGCTTTTTGTTTCATTCATCTTTTGTGTTGTTTTCTTTGTTCGTTTAAATTTCATTTAGTTCTGCTCTGCTCTTATTTCTTTTCTTCTACTGGGTTTGGGTTTGGTTTTTCTTGTTTCTCCAGTTCCTTGAGGTTTGACCATAGACTATTTGTGCTCTTTCAGACTTTTTGATGTGGGCATTTAATGTTACGAACTTTCCTCTTAGCACTGCTTTTGCTGAAAAGTGGTTTTGATAGGTGGTGGTTTTGATAGGTTTAGTCACTAAGATTCTTCAGTTCAAAGAATTCTTTTAATTTTTAACCTGATTTCATTATTGACCCAAAAATCATTCAGGAGCAAGTTATTTATTTTCCATGTATTTGCATGAATTTCAGGGTCCCTTTTGGAGTTGATTTCCAATTTCATTCCACTGTGGACTGACTGAGAAAGTTACTGAAGTAATTTTTATTTCATTAAATTTATTGAGATTTGGTTTTTGGCCTATCATACGGTCTATCCTGGAGAATGTTCCATGTGCTGATGAATAGAATGTATCTTCTGCAATTGCTGGGTGGAATGTTCTGTAAATATCTGTTAAGTCAATTTACTCTTGGGTACAGTTTAAGTCCATTGTTTTTTCATTGGCTTTCTGGGTTGATGACGTGTATAGTGCTGTCAATGAAGTACTAAAGTCTCCCACTATTACTGTGTTTCTGTCTATCTTATTTCTAAGACCTAATAGTAATTGTTTTTAAATTTGAGAGCTTCAGTGTTACATGCATATATATTTAGGATTGTGGTATTTTCCTGTTGGACTAGTCTTTTTATCTTTATATAATGTCTCTCTTCATTGTTTTTTATTTAACTGTTGTTGTTTTAAAGTCTGTTTTCCTGATGTAAAAATAGCTACTCCAGCTTGCTTTTGGTGTCCATTTCCATGGAGTATCTTTTTCCATTCCCTTGCTTTAAGTTTTAATGAGTCCTTTTATATTAGATGAGTCTCTTGAAGACAGCACATACTTTGTTAGTAAATTCTTTTCCATTTTGCCATTCCGTATCTTTTAAGTGGAGCATTTCAGCCATTTACATTCATGTTAATATTGAGGTGTGAGGTACTATTCTATTCATTGTGCTATTTGTTGCCTGAATACCTTGTTTTGTTTTGAGGTTTTTTTAATTGTGTTATAGGTCCTGTGAAATTTAGGTTTTAAGGAGGTTCTATTTTGTTGTATTTTGAGGATGTGTTTCAAGATTTAGAGCTCCTTCTAGCAGTTCTTGTAATGCTGACTTGGTAGTGGAGAATTCTATCAGCATTTGTTTGTCTGAAAAAGACTGAGACTGTATCTTTCCTTCATTTATGAAGCTTAGTTTCACTGGATACAAAATTCTTGGCTGATAGTTGTTTTATTCAAGGAGGCTAAATATAGGACCCCTATCCCTGCTAGCTTGTAGGGTTTCTGCTGAGAACTTTACTGTTAATCCAGTAGACCTTCCTTATAGGTTACCTGATGCTTTTGCCTCACAGCTCTTAAGATTCCTTCATCTTGACTTTAGATAACCTGATGACTAAATGCCTAGGTGATGATCTCTGTGTGATGAATTTCCTGAGTGTTTTTTGAGCTTCTTGTATTTGGACATCTAGATCTCTAGCAAGCCCAGGGAAGTTTTCCCCAATTATTCCCTCAAATAAGATTTCCAGGCTTTTAGATTTCTCTTATTCCTTAGGAACACCAATTATTTTTAGATTTGGGTCATTTAACATAATTGCAAACTCCTTGGAGTCTTGTTCATTTTTTTAAATTATTTTTTCTTTGTCAGATTAGGTTAATTTGAAAGCTTTATTTTTGAGCACTGAAGTTCTTTCTTCTACTTGTTCAATTCTATTGTTGAAATTTTCCACTGTATTTTTCATTCCTGTAAATGTGCCTTTCATTTCCAGAAATTATAGTTGTTTTTTATTTACGATATCTATTTCTCTGGAGATCTTTTCATCCATATCCTGTATTATTTTTAAAAATTTTTTAAGTTGGTTTTCACGTTTTCCTGGTGCCTCCTTAAGTAGTTTAATAATCAATCCTCTGAATACTTTCCCTGGCATTTCAGAGATTTCCTGTTGGTTTGGATCCATTGCTGGTGAGCTAGTGTGATATTTTAAGGGTGTTACAGAATTTGTTTTGTCATATTATCAGAATTGTTTTTCTGGTCCCTTATTTGAGTAAACTATGTCAGAGGAAAGACCTGGGACTCAAGAGCTGCTGTTCAGATTCTTTTGTCCCAGGGGGTGACCGCTTTATGTGGTGCTTTCCCCCTTCCCCTAGGGATCGGGCTTCCTGAGAGCACGACTGCAGTGATTTTTATTGCTCTTCTGTTTCTAGCCATCCAGTAGAGCTACCAGACTCCAGGCTCATAGCGGAAAGTGTCTGCAGAGTCCTGTGATGTGATACATCATCAGGCCTCTCAGCCATGGATACAAGCACCTGTTCTGGTGGAGGAAGCAGGATAGTGAAGTGAACTCTGTTAGAGTTCTTGGTTGCAGTTTTGTTTAGTGCACTGGTTCTCAAATGCTGGTTATGCTAGAAGTGAAGTTGTCACCTGGACAGACTCAGGACTTCTGGTTAGCCAGGATGTTACAGACAGTAGTATTAGCTGTTGTTTTCTCCCTTCTTGGAGCAGAGTTGTTCTGTTGTGAGTTGCTGTAATGGCTTTAGTTGGTTGGCTTCCAGCCAGAGGGTGGCACTTTCAACAGAGCATCAGCTGCGGTAACATGGAGGGATACAAATTTGCCCTAAGGTCACCTGGATAAGTACTCAGGTTTCTCAGGTGATGGGCAGAGCCATAGAGCTCCCATGAGTTTATGTTTTGTGTTTTCAGCTACCAGAGTGGGTAGAGAAAGACCATCAGGTAGCGACGGGGTTAAGCATTTCTGAGCTCAGACTCTCCTTGGGTGGGGCTTGCTGCAGCCACTGTGAGGGATTGGGGAGGTTGGTTCTCAGGCCAATGGAGTTGTGTTACAAGGGGGAGTATGACTGTGTCTGCTGCTTTGTGTAGGTTGCCAGAGATGTGAGGGAAGCTGGCAATGACAAGCATCACCCAGCTACCACAGATTCTGCCCAGGAAAATTCAGGCTCAGTTGAAATTATTACAAAGTTCCACTGGAAGTCTCCTTCTCCCTGTGGCCCTTCCTCAAATCCACTGGCTGCCCTCCCCCAAGAACCCTGGTGAGATAAAGTCAGAAATGGCTTCCCTGGGCTTCTCTGGGGACCAGGAATGCCTACAGTACTCTTCCCTCTACTTTTATATTTCACTTAGCTCTCTAAATTTGTTTCAGCCCTAAGGTAAGGTTAAATCCTTCTTCCACGATCTAGATTTTCAGGTTCTCCAGTGATGATGTGTGTTAGGAGGCAGACATTCCCCCCTCTCACACTTTGGGAACTCACAGTTTTTCAGCTGTCTCATGGAATTTGCAGAAGCAAGCCACTTCTTTCAAAGGGTCTGTGAATTCTTCTGGTTTTCCTGATATGTTCATACAGAGGTTCTTGAAGCAAAAGCTCATGACATTAGTCTCTACACACTGTTCTGTCTGTTTGATTGAGAGCTGCAAGTTAGTCCTGTCTCGTATATGCTACTTTTCTAGTTAGTTTATAAAGAAAAAGGGCTTACTTGGATTTTTTTTTCTTTTTTTAATTTTTCTGAGACAGAGCCTTACTTTATCACCCAGGCTGGAGTCCAGTGGCACAATCTCGGCTCACTGCAACCTCTGCCTGCTAAGTTCAAGCAATGTTCCTGCCCTACTTGTTTTAAAGTAGCAATTGGGCTGCGAAAATTACTTTAAAAATTGTTCTAACGTAGCAATATGGGTTGACAAAATAAGAGAAAATAGACCAACAGAAAAAAGAAAGATCCTAATAATAAACGTATACATACATGAACTCTTCATTGATAACAAAAGTGGCATTGTGGAGCCATGAGAAAGGGTGGTCTTTTCAATAAATGATACTAGGATAAGTGGATATCCCTGTGAGAATAAAATGTAACTTTATTCCTCCATTCCACCATACAAAAAAAAAAAAAAAAAAAAGTCAAGTGGATTTGAGACTAAAATGATAAAGCTTTTAGAAGAGTAGAGGATACTATAAAGTTTACAGTCAAAGGAAACATATTTGTTTTGATTTTTAACAGAAAACAAGAAGCACTCGCTATAGAAGGTGAAGACAGATAATTCTGGCTATGTTAACATTAAATTATTTTTCTCAAAATGTATTAAGAGAGTTGAAAAACAAGTCATAAAATAGAAATAGTGTTTGCAATTCACAGATTTAATTTTAAAAATGCAAAGTAGAATATATACTGATATATATATATATTTATATATATATATATATATATATATATATACACACCACACAGTAGAATATATCGAAATGGCCAACAGTTAAATTAAAATTTGATTCTCTTCATTATTCATTAGAGAAATGCAAATTAAAACCATAATTATACATCACTATACAACCACCAGAAATATCTAATTAAAAAGACTGACAGTGTAAGTGCTAACAAGGATGAGGAGAAATGGGTACTCTCATAAAGCTTGGTGTTATCTACTAAAACTGAAGACATCCTCTATGACCCAGCAATTTCATTCCTATACACTCCACCAAAATGTATTCACAAGCTCCAAGAGACAGATAAAAGGATTTGCATAGAAGATTCATTATTCACAGCCAAAAGCTTGACTCAATTCAAATGTTCATCCATACTTGATTAATTTAATTATATTATATGTATTCAATAAAACACTGCAAGAGTAATGAGAATGAATGAACAGACAGTAGTTATATGTAAAAACATAGCTGAATCTTATAAATAATGTTAAGCAAAGAACCCATATGTAAAAAGAACACTCATTACAGATATCAATTTATATAATTTTTATTTATATGTGTTATATTTACACTATAAGCAGTTTTTTTTAAAAGGTAACACTATTAATGCAATAACGTTTATGATCACACATGTGCCAGAAACCAAAGTGCTTCATATGACCTGCCCATTCATTTTTTAAAACAACTCCTATTTTATAGATGAATAATCAGAGGCATTAAAAGGTTAAACAATGTACCATAATTACAAATGACAGCACCAAAAACAGACACAGTCTTGATTATAAAACTCAGTAGGGTATATAGTTTGTCTTATATGCATGATCTCATTTAATCTTGTTAATTTGCAATGTAGGAGCTCTTATTTCTATCATACATGAGAAAAATGAGCCCTGGGGGATACTCAATCAAACGCTTAGGGTCACAAAGCTAGGAGGAGCCCAGCCATCTACCAGCTGCACTACACTGCCTTCATTTAGTAAGACAAACAGGCACCTTTTCATTTTTTACTGTATACAAGTCCACTGAAATAAATTAGCATCCTGGCTTATACCAAGTAATCTGGTGAACAAAACATGCTATACTTAGCCATTCGACCTGTTTATTAAAAAATATAAGGTGTCTCTCTGTTTCCTGAATAAGAATTGAGAATTAACATGCAGAGAGCCAGAAACATTTGGTTCTGGCTTTTCATGGCAGCATGCGACTAACAATTTCACATTTGTGATACAAGATTCCTGGGACCTAACCAGGACTAGCTCTAGCAATTAGGAAATCCAGTTTGAAAGAATAGTGCAGAGCAACTAAACAGAGAAACAGTCAGTGCTACTTGTGGTATACAGGTGGCTAATTCCTCAAAAGAGCAGCAGAATCCTGCATTCCTAGCCTCTTTATCACAAACTGCAAATGTGACAATCACGGAAATCATGTGAGGAAGTTCCAAGGGGAAGAAGAACTGTGCAGAGAGACGTAGAGAAAGGGAGAAGGGGGGAGTAAAGAAACAGAAAAATTAAGGCCAAATAAGTTCCACTCCTTGGTACATTGAATAGGGGAAAAGAAAGAAAATAGAAATAAATAAATAAATAAACAATACCCTTCTGCCCCAGGGGAGGAAAGAAAACCTAGTCAGTGAAAGGGATAATAATAGGAACCTCCATCCTGAAGTCTGCATTTGTGGACTCAGATCACATTCTCATGACTCTCAGCATTTAATCAGCATTCTTCTAACTTCTCAGCCTGAATTGAAAAATGCCATCCCACATTCAGCATGATGTCACAATAAAATGACTTTTTCCAGCAACTTGCCTTGTAATTTGGGTGAATTACAATTCGTTCACCCAGTACAATGATGTGATGCCTGTTGGTGACCTAAAATCTTAAAAGCACCATTCACTTGCTTCCCTGCCCTGAAAATAAATGGTTAGTCACCAAATTTATAATTTCAGAAGGGCCTGACTACCACTATTTGAGTCACTACTACACACAGTACCTCTGGTAATACTGACATCAAAATATCTAGGGCAAATTTTTAAAACAAGATGAGTTTCATCCAATGTCTACTCCTTTTGATCCTCTTAAACTGCACTAACAATCTTTTAATGGGGCTTATTAGTCAGAAGCGGATGTTCAGTCTTAGTTATCAATTTCATGCAGACTCCTATTTCAAGAGATTTCCTCTCACCTTTGGCATTTGTCTTCTTTGCAAACTCTACCCTGTGTTGCTTGTAAATCTGCATTCCTAAAGGAAAAATAATGAAATTCATATCCTATGTTTGTATGAGGCAACACAGAAAGCTCAACCACTTTCTGAAACTAGTAGAAGGTTAGAAATACCATGTCTTCGTCATATGAGAAGAGACTCCCAATATTCTCCAATGGAATGCCAGTAAAGAAGAAATAAAAACCCTTAAAAATACTGTTATATTCTAAAACATATAAATAGTCTGAAATGGCAAGTGGACACATTAAAAATGATTTGCACTGGGTATCATGAACTTAAAGGAATAATAAGTGGTATCTATGATGGTTATTATTAGATAAATATTTTCCTGCCTCCACTTGCCCTCTAAATTTTCTGTGTTATTTCTGTTTAATTAAAAAAAAAAAAACTTGTTTATATTCTGAGTTAAAATTGAACAACTGCTGACATTTAGGAGTCAGTTTAACTGACAGTCGATATACTTTGTCTGAAGCAAACAATTAGAAAAAGTCATACCCAAATTAGTATAAAATAAAATGTATGTGCTAATGGAAAGCAAGAGAGGTAGGTAACTTTTGTCAGGTAGAAAATTGCCATCTTCAGAATTAGAAATAATGGGGTACCTAACATTCTTTGGGTCCACCACAAGAAAATTACTGACATGTATCTCCTGTATTCAATCTTACTAAAGTAGGGAATGGAAAAGAAATTCAATTGAAGAAATAATTTCATGTGTAGTTTGGATGTCCATTTATACAGGCATGTGCTGGGGAAGTAGGACGGGGCATCTATCTCTTGGTATCATTGGTTGTCAAAAGAAGAAAGTAAGAACATTGTTTTACTGACTTTATCATACCCTTTAAGCATCAAAGCAGGCAGCCTAGGGTGTCAGAATCAGAATCAGGTCCACCACTGCAACAGACTAAAAGAGTGGTTTCTAACCAGGTTGTCCTACAGGGGTCATCTGGCAATGTCTGGAGACATTTTTGATCAGTATAATTGGAAGGTTCTACCAGACTCTAATGGAGAGAGGCCAGGGATGCTTCTAAACATCCTACAATGCACAAGACACCCTCCATGACAAAGAATTATCTGGCCCCAAATGTTAATAGTACCAAGATTAAGAAACCCTGGCCTAGGGGGAATATCTAGGAATATAAAAGATAGGCTGCTTAAAATTAAGAACACAATATGTTAATCAAGCTGAGTAATATTTGCTTGTAAGTCAAAGACAAAAAAAACTAACTGAGCTATAGTTTAATTGTTGATTTGTATATTTTAAGTTAAAGCGTATCTCAGAGAAATCAAATATTCCTCATTTACCAAGTAAGCTTAAAATGAAAAACACTGTTCTAATACAATACCAAAAATATAATTCAAAAACAAAAATTAATTGATAAATTGTACCTCATCAAAATGAAAACTTCTGCTCTACTGTCAAGAAAAGAAAAAGATAGTTTCATACTGGAAGAAATATTTGCAAAACATATATCTTACCAGGGACTTGTATCCAGAATATATAAACAACTCCCAAAATTCAACACTAAGAACAAAAAAATCTCAATTTAAAACAATGTGTAAAATATTTGAAAAGACATTTCACCAAAGAAGATATACAGATGTCAAAAAGATACATAAAAAAGATGTTCAGTATCATTAGTAATTAGGAAAATTAAAATTAAAATAATAATGAGGTACCACTTTACCCCTTTTATAATGTCTAAATTTTAAAAGACTGACAACATCAAGTGTCAAAGAAGACGTGAAGTATCCAAAACTCTCATACACTGGTAGGAATATACAATGGTACAATCACTTTGGAAAACAGTTTGATTAATATCTACAGGAAGATTTTGACACAAGTACACAAATAAATATAAGACTTTTCAAAAGCCAAAAACCTGGAAAAAAGCCCAATGTACATCAACAAGTTACAGGTAGCAAAATCCAAGTTACTTGTGGAGAATCCATACAGGTCTGCAGCAACCTCAATTTTTGCCTCCTCTGAAAAAAAATAAATTGACTGAGGGGTGTAAGGCACAAAAAGAGACTGAAGCAAGTTCTGGAACAGGAATGGAAATTTCTTAAATAGTTTCAGAGCAGTAGAGAAAGAAAAGTACACTTACAAGAAATCTAGGCAGGCACTTTGGAGGTCAAGTACTCCATTTAACCTTGATCTTAGGGCCACCCGCATGTGCAGTGTCTTCCTTGTGCTTGGTAGGTGAGCATGTGCAATGTGTTTACTGGAAGTGTACCCATGCTCACCTAAATCTTTCCCTTTTCCAGTGGAATGTCCCTGGAAGGTTATACGCCACCATTTTGCCTCTTAAAGCCATGCTCATGCCCAGTCACCCAATTCCTGAGATTTTATTGGAAGCTGCCAAGGACCAATTTCAAGTATTTGCAAAATTGCCTCTTGGTGGCTCGAGCTACAACCAATTACCATTTTAGTGTGACAACTGCCAGATCATCACCTGATGGTCTCCTGACATTCATGGTGGGTCAGGGGGAGCCCTCTCCTGCCCCGCTCATGCCTGATTACCTACTGTGACAAAGTGAATGGAAAAACAAACTGTGGCATATCCATACAATGAAGTATCACACAGTAATCAAATGGGGTAGATACACACAACCACCTGGATGAATCTCAGAATAATTTTGCCGAGTAAATGAAGCCAGACAGAAGAGTATGTATTTTGTGAGTCTATTTATAAAAGCCCCCAAATAATGTAAGCAAATCTATAGTAATAGAAAGCTAATCAGTGGTTGCTGAGAATCCAGGGGACAGAGGGACATTGAAGAGGGGCCGAAGGGAGGGCTTATCAAGGGACTTACAGGAATTTTGTTGGGGGGGTTATGGATATGTTTACCATCTCGATCGTGGTAAAGATTTCATGGATGTATACATATGCCAAAAATGGTAAAATTGTACACGAAATGTGAAGTTTATTGTAAAACAATTACATTTAAATGAAGAAATTTTAAAAATGAATATTTTTCTGCAAAAGACACATCAAAGCTTCCATCAGGTATTGTTCTAAGATTTTTAAGAGCAAATCTACAGCCATTATTTGATTCCTTAACTGCCACATAGCAGCAAAAACTCTTGATCAGCCAACAAGGGCAACTGGAGTCCTAAGTAAACCTCTTAAAGCCAAGATTGAGATAGTTTAATCAGTTTTTTATAATATTCTTTTTAAGTGAGGTAGTTCAGTTTTTTTGTGTGATAACCAAATATTCTTCTACAAAGAAGTTTCTGTATTTGTGTAATAAAATATCACTCAACCAGTCCTTAATGTAGGAGTTTCTAAAATCAACCAACAAGTAATTACTGAAAACCAACATAACCCATCCTAAAGTCTGAGCTATTGTTCCTACGCTTAAGAGTCCCCAAAATGGTTAAAGAAATACAATTACATATATGTGTATATCTATCTGTCTGTCTGTCTATCTATCTGTCTATCTATCTATCTTACTATATAAATGTAGTTGTAAGATAAAAGAATTTGGAACAGGACTGGTTTCAATGAATTTTCATGACGTGAAATAATTCCACAGGTTTGAGTAACAAGAAGTCAATATCAAGAAATTGAAGCTGGAGATGTATTCATTCATTTTATTCAACACACATTTATTGTGTGTCTACCCTGTAAAAGGTATTAGCTAGGTGCTGGAGATGTAACAGAAAATAAAATAGCTCTCATGGAGCAATGCTCTGTGAATTTTATGTCCAAGTGGAAGTAGTGGCCAATAGAAAAATTTTAAATAAGGTTTTATATGCTGCTAAATGGTGACAGGTGCTGAGGAGAAAAATAAAGCAAGAAAAGGGATAACTGAGTGAGGGAGAAGAGAAAGAGGTCACAATTCTCAATGGAGGGTAGGGATTCTAGTAAGTCCTCACTGAGGGTAATTTTTAAGCAAAAACTTCAAAGAGGAAGAGAGTCAAACATATGAATAACTAGGAAAGAACACTCCAGACAGGGAATAGCCAGTTCCCTCTGAATATAAGATTAGAGGGGTAAAAGTTCAGATCTTGTATGACCTTGTAAAGACCAGGGCTTTTACTGTGATTTACGTGAAAAGCCATTGAAAGTTTTGAACCCAGGATGTTATGTGGCTTAATTTTTAAAAAAAGATCATTCTAGCTGCAGAATCAGGGTAGAAGAGGAAAGAAGCAGAAATAAAAGTCAAGAGACTATTTCAAAAATCCAAGCAAGAGATGACAATTGTGGCAGACGATCACTAAAATGACTCTCAATGATCCCTGACTCCTGGCGTTACAGTTTTGTTTAATCTCCTCTCCTTGGGTGTGGAACCCCCAGGATTCTAATGAAGAAAATATCACAAAGGTGAGAAAGATGTTACCCCATAATGAGATTAAATTGTATGGCAAAGGTGACAGGAGGTCACTACTGTAATTGCATTACCATATATATAAGATTCATCTTGCTAGCAGAGCCCGTGGGGGACATGGCCACTCACTAGTCTTGAAGAAGTGAGCTGTCATGCAGGAAACAGCCATGTTGTAGAGGCCCTTGCGGCAAGAATCAACAGGAGGCCTCAATTACTGAGGACAGCCTTCAGCAAGAAACTAACAACCTGAGTGTACTTTAACGAAAATCTTTTCCCTGTCCAGCCTCAGAAAAGATCGCCACCACCAAAGCCAATTCCTGTTCTGGAGCCCGAAGAAATGAAATTGTGAAACAGACAATCTAGTAAAGCTATGCTCAGACTTCTGATCCACAAAACTGGGAGATAATTAACGTATACGGTTTTAAGCTACAAATTTAGTGGTAATTTGTGATGCAACAATAAAACTAATAGAGCAGTGGTTCAGATTAGGGTGGTAGCAGTGGTCTGAAAGCAAAGACAAGATTTAATAACTGATACAACAAGAAAAGTTAAGACAGGCTCCAAGGATTTTTGCCTAGACAACAGAAAAGAAAAAGCTATTCACTAAGATGGGAAGACCTATAGAAGGGCAAGTTTGAAGGAGATAGCATCAACAGTCCAGCTTTGGACAATTCAGTTTTGAGATGTATGAAGATAGAAGTAGGAATAGGAAGTCACATCCATGAATCTGCAGCTCAATACAAATAAAAGCCAGATATATACTTTGGAATTATACATATATGATATACAGGAACTAATGGAGATCAATGATATCTCAAAGTTGTGAGTGGAGAGAAACCAGTAGCATCCCAAGGCAAGATCATAATTTCTCAAAGCTGTGTTTGGAGAGAGATATTGGAAGCCAGAAAACTAACAGGGAAAAAAACGTCATTCAAAAGAGGGTACACAACATAACCAGAAGCTTGGAAGGAGGAATGAGTAAGAGACTACTGGTGACTTACAGGCAGTCAGCATATTTCTTTCATTTTCAAGAACCTAACAAAGCACGTGGAAACCAGAAAACCCTAAAAATGACAGGTGACTAGTATGAAAGGCACATGAAGGCAGCAAAATAAAATTGTCCTTAATGGGAAGTGGGAGGATAGAGGGAGCCATTAATGACTTTTCTATTAATGACTCTGCTTCTGAGATATCTAACCTTAAAATGGCATGTGTATCTTCTTCCAGAGTGTGAGAGAATTCTTCTGAAACTAACGTGGAAGGAATCTTACAAAAGTCTGGTTTGGAATGAGTAGGTGCCCTAAGTTCTAGGCTCAGCTACAGGGTACAGTGATGATTATAAAGCAATCTGAAATTCTTTCTAGCATAAGGGTTGGGGGTAGGGAGTAGATTCATAGCTCAAAGACAGAAAACAGGTTAACGAAAGAAAGTAGTCGGTTTAACTAATGGGTCATGGTGCTCTCCAGATATTTTTAAAGTTTTATATTAGACTCGTTTCTTACATAAAAGTGCTATAACCCAACAACTGTCTGTGTGTTTTCTGTATTGTGCCAGAGGTGTTACAGATATTAAAAAGAAAAAAGTAGAATAATAGTTTTTGCTCTCAGAAATCTATATCTGCTAGATAAAAAGATAAAAGCATACCTAAAAAAAAAAAAAAAAAAAAAAAAAAACCAGAAAAGAATCAGCCAGCACTTATGTATATTTTGGAGGGAGTATTACAGTTCATAAAAAAGATAATATGTTAGTACTACTATAAATAATTTCGAAGCTAATTTTATCAACACCTGCAATAAATTACCCTGCTATGAATTGCTATACCTTAAACTAAATTATATGTGTACATATCACACATATACAGTGGGTGTATGTACATATTTTTACAGACATAGAGTATAAAAAGAAAGTTTTGATCAATTTCACTGAACTATTAGGTAACTAAGTATCAGGAGTAACATGAATTGAGTGCCTAGGTATACAATGGTATATATATGATATACCTTTTAATAGATATAGGGTATAAAAAGAGTTTTGATCAATTTCACTGAAATACTAGGTATCAGGAGTAACATGAATTGAGTGCCTATTACGTGTTCAGCACTTTATGTTCAAAGGGCTACTAAATGGCAGTAGGGAACTGAATACAGGCTATAGGATCTAAAACATGGCTTTCTCCTTTCAGCTCTGTTGTCTCTGGTGCAGTGTTCCTTCCATTTCACTCTGCGTGTGTCAATCAGATTGACTAATTCATACATTCACACTCCTCACTTTAGAGAAATGCTAAAAATAAAAAAAGTCACAGTGACAGATGACAATTTAGCAGGAGCACTGGAAGTTTTTCCAAATGTTGATATGAGATAAATTATATACCAAAATAACGTACTGCCAGGTGTATTTCTCCCTTATGACTTGGATGGATGTAATAATGTAGTTGGTTATTTCTACCTCTGATTTATTGATGGCATGAGATTTGTCTTCTTGTTTGGGTGAAATTATATATCCAGAGAAAATTTGCAATGGACAAAGTTAATTTGAGTTATCTTGAACTTTCAGCAAGTCTGGGAGAGTTTTAGAAAAGACAAACGCTGTCAACCGATGAATCAAGAAACTATGTATTTTAGTTTGAATTTTTGAAAGCACTTGAAATGGCAATTCACAAAGCCTTTGATACTAAAAAGAACACTCAGAGGTTAAATGCCCAACAACTACATCACCAAAAAACTTAGGGCAAATGCACAGTTGTTTTTCTTTCAACTAAACCTTGGTTAAATTGAAAGAAATAACATCTGTGCTCTCCCATTAAAAAATTAGGTAAACCCAAAGCTTTAGAAACACAGATAATTTTGTCAACAAAATTACCAATGCTTTATCCTACCTTTGTGTGGACAGGATTTCAGGTGTAATCAGGACCTCCAGATGAAAATAGAGGTTAGTCAAAGAGTCCACTATGTGATTATCCCACTGTCTAAGCTTTGTAAATACCTAGTTCTTTAACTGAATTCTTTCAGACTGACATCGGGCACTGTAAACACAGACAGTGTATTTAAGCTTACTAAGACCTAAGCAGACTAACAGGCATACTTCCATTCAATATCTCTAACATGAGGAACTCTCATAATTACACTCTCCTAGCTAAAACAAAACAAAATGTTCCCTTCCTAAATAGAGCCTTTACAAAGGACTGCACTCTGTGAATTTGCTCCTTCTCCTTATTTGATAGTATACCTTACTCCTTCTCAGGGTCTTACTAATAACAATAAAACTAATATACTAAACTGTATTATGTGTTATAATTGGTGATTCTCATGTAATAACCACAAAAACTTTATAAATTTGGGATTTACACCTGATTTTAAAGATGACCAACTAAGGTACAAAGATGAACATTAATTGGCCCTACTAGAAAAAGAGTTGGATTTTTTTAAAAAAAATTTTTATTTGTAATTAACAAATAATAAATGTATATATTTGTGGGGTAAAATGTAACATTTTGATATATATTTGCAATGTGGAATTATTAAATCAGGCTAATTAACAAATCCATCACCTCACATAGTTAACAACTTTTTCATGTTAAAAACATTTAAAACCTACTCATTTCAGCAATTTTGAAATAGGCAATGTACTATGACTTCTTATAGTCACCATCCTGGGCAATCAATCACTAAAGCTTATTTCTCCTGTCTAGTTAAAACTTTGTACTCTTTGATCAACATCTCCCTTTTCCCATCTACCCCCCTCTTTCAGTCTCTGGTAACCATCATGCTACTAGCTACTTCTATGAATTCCACTTTTTTAGATTCCATGTATAAGTGAGATTGTGTGATATTTGTCTTAAGTTGCCTGGTTTATTTCACTTAGAATAACATCCTCCAGGTTTATTAATGTTATCATAAATGGCAAGATTTTCTCCTTTGTAAACAGTGACTAGTATTCCATTGCGTATTCCATTGTATATTTATACCACATTTCTTTGTCCATTTTTCTGATATTGGGCACCTCGGTTGCTTCCACAGCTTGACTGTTGTAAACATACGGTAATGAACATCAGAGTGTAGTATGTCTCTTTGACATACTGATTTCATATCCTTTGGATGTACACGCAGCAGAGGGATTGCTAGATCACACGGTATTTCTATTTTTAGTTTTCTGAGGAACCACCATTTTCATAATGGCTGTGTTAATTAACATTCCCACCAACAGTGGCACAAGATTTCTCTTCTCCACATCCTTGCCAGTACTTGCTATTTTTGTCTTTTTGATAAAGCCATTCTAACAGGTATGAGGTGATAGCTCACTGGGGTTTTATTTTGCATTTCCCTGATGATCAAAGTTGATGAGCATTTTTTCATGTATCTGTTGGTCATTTGTATGTTGCTCTTTTGAGAGGTATCCATTATTCATTTTTTGATTGGGTTATTTGTTGTCTTGTTATTGGGTTGTTTGAATTCCTTATATATTTTAGATTTGAACTCCTTTTCAGATGTATGATTTGCAAATACTTTTTCTCCATCAGTGGGTTGTCACTCCTTACTCTTCTAATTGTGTTCTTTGCTATTCAGGTTTTTTGCTTGATGCAATTCCATTTGTTTATTTTTGCTTTGATTGCCTGTGCCTTTGGGGTCACAGAGCTAGAATTTGAGCCCAGTTCTTACTCCAAAGGAAATAATCTTTTAGGCTGGGCATGGTGGCTCATGCCTATAATCCTATCACTTTGGGAGGCTGAGGTGATAACTTGAGGTCAGGAGTTCAAGACCAGCCGGGCCAATATGGTGAACCCCATCTCTGCTAAAAGTACAAAAATTAGCCAGAAATCACTTGAACCTGGGAGGCAGAGGTTGCAGTGAGCCAAGATTGTGCCACTGCACTCCAGCCTGGCAATAGAGTGAGACTCTGTCTCAAAAAAAAAAAAAAAAAAAAAGAAAGAAAGAAATGATCTTTTAGTTGCTACTTACATAGCTTTAATGCTTAAAATACTACAGAAATACTATCTGCAAGAAAATATGCCCTGGAAGCTGAGGCTCATAATGTATCATTTCTTTGGTAGTATATTTCTTATATAATGAGGGCAAGCAAATGCACTTTCTCAATACAATTTAAGAGTATGAGGCAAATCTCTTGACTTCTGGAAAGTCCACTTCCCCTCTTGTTCTCAGCTTCATTGTGTTTTTTAACATTCCCTTATTTCAGGGAAGATCACAATAAATAGTTTTTAAGTCATTACTGACCCAATTTTTACCAGACGCCCCTTCCCCTCCCCTCTGCCCCACCAACACCGAATTGAACTCAAATTTAAGCTTCAAAAGAAAAAAGAATCTAAAAGAGTTTCCTCATTCCATCCTCTGCTATTTCTCTGCCTTTGACCATAACCTCCAAGTCACTGGCTGCACTGGAAAAAAAAACAAAAACAGAAGATAGAAGGAGGGAAAGGAAGGGAAAAGCAACAAGGAAAAGAAGAGGAAGAGAGTGTCAGAGTTTTCAAGAGTTCAGAATGGATTGCAGTTAGAGGTTTGGAACCATGAACTGAGAATTTCAGTTGCCTTTATGCAAGAATGGCTCTGTTACCAGAATTCAGCAGAGAACAAGGGCTTCCTTACAGTAGGCTAAAGGTCCCAGACCTCCTTCAATTGGTTTTACACTTTCTACAACCTGAAAGTGTTACTAACTTTTGAGTTGTAGAAAGAGAATAGATGCTTTCAATCACTGACTACTTCAATGAACATAATCTACATATCTTTTCTCATCCTCTTGATCAGTTTTTTGGGGGATTTGCTCCCCCTGCACAAACAACAGAAATAACATTCAAAACTTGTTCCTTCTAGATAATATCAATAGCAGCCATAAACAAAGGCAAAATCTTTGATTTAAGTAGTATGCTGAGGGATGAAATTAGGTATTACGCTGGGGAATGAAAGTTGTAAGCCAGAAAATAAAATGCCCATAATTTAAAGTAAATACAGGTAAAAGAAAGAAAAAATGTCACTTGAAAGACACAGGTTTTGATGACAGCATAATTCAACAGATTTAAATAAAAATTAAGATGTTCACTTAAACAGCGCATTTGTCTAAAAATAGAGAAATATTCTGTCATTCATTTTACCATTTTAACTGGATGATTTTGAATATGTAGAGGATTGGGGTCACCAAATTGTTTTTCTTTTACTTTTTAACCAGATGTCTCAGATTGCAGCCTCTTCTTTCCTCAGTTTGATATTTTGCAGTCCCCCTCCTTTCTGCCTTTCTACCCTGTCCCATCTCTAAACTTGTCACTGCTAAACATTTTGTTCTGAAAGTACAATGTAGGGAAAAAAAAAGATTTGAATTCTAGCAGAAGAACTCTTAAGTGCAAAGTTTTTATGAGTAAAGCTTATTTCTAAAGACACATATTATGTCTTAAATAATTGCTAGCTCTTATTTAATAAAAATAAAATTAAGTGTCAGTGAATTTCTTAGATGATGGAAGAGAGAGCAAATCAACTAAAACTGATTTTACCAAACTATACAAAATGCCTCTTGTGAAACTGCCATAAATTAACCTGAAACTGTTACTCCAGCAGCAACTATGAAAGCCTGTATTTCCAACCGAGACACTCTTCTTCATTAAAAAATGCATTGACTTGTTCTATAGGTCTTAATGATATGGACAGGAGGCAGAGAAATACTGGGTGGAGGAGGGCAGTTCCCAGGAGGGCCCCACCCTAAAGTCTGGAACTGTGGCCCAAAGTGAGAACTTTACATCCTCATTTTCCTGCTCGAATGTTGCCTTTTCCAAAACCACACTGGCCCACCGGGCCCCCTCATTCTGTACCCATAAAAACCCCAGGCTCCACTGGCAGAGGAGCAGCAGAGAAGGAGAGAAGAAAAGCAGCAGCCAGGTGTCGGGGGAGAAGGAGCTTGACTTCAGAGGGATGGCTGGACGGTGGGACTTTGGAGAAAAGCCTGGCTGGGATGGCCAGACTCCAGGGAAGATCAGATTCCCATTCCGTTCCCTTTACAGCTCCTCTTCCCGCTGAAAGACACTTTCATTGGCAATAAAATCCTCCCTATTCACCACCCTTCAATTCATTCCTGTGACCTGATTCTTTCTGGATGCCAAACAAGAGCTTGGGAGCCACGAGTGCAGATGCTTGAACTGCTTAACACTTTAGCCATCCAAAGACAGCAAAAACAAAATACTGTAACACACAATGTCTGGAGCTCCAGAGGTCGCTGGTACCCATTCAGACGCTGCTGTGGGGCCACCGAGAGCTCCGCTCCTCTCTGTGCTCAGAAGCACTCATTGTGTCTCCTGCACTCACTCACCTGTGTGCTTCCCCCTCCCATGAGGGCTGAGTAAAATGGGGAACTCCTGTCATGAGTCCCATGAAACGGTCAGGGAAATATCCTGCTTCATTAACACCTACTCTTGCTTTACAAAAATTTATCACAAAGTTTTTTCCAAAGTCTAAAATTTGCACCAGGTTGTTGAGCGTTGTTAATTTAGGATACGTTTTTGAACAATAAACAATTAAAACATCTGAAGAAAATTCCTAGCCATGGCTCCTGTCATCAAGTTACAGAATCATGTTTCCATACTAACAAGTAGCAAGAAACCAGATATTAAGTGCCGAGTGGTGTTCAAGGGGAAATGATGATAATAATTACTTAAATATTTAAAACATTTCCCTGAAAAGTAGTTTAACAGAAAAATCAATTCTGATTTACCAGTTAAAGAATATGCTGTGGGCATATAAATGAATACTACGGCCTAAGAAAGCCACGGGCATTAACTGTTAATGATGCACATAACTGATAGACTTGCAGAGTTGATACTTCCATATTTATTATTTTAACAATATTTTGTTTTCCTAAGTGAAAAGTAGAAAAAGACACATGAAGCCATTGTTTTCTAGCTAGAAGAAAGTTCATAGGAGAAAAAAAAAGATACATATACACATAGATGTAGATATACATGCAGATAGACGCTGATGGAAACAAACTAACCCGCAGAGCTTTTGCATTATTAGGCTTGGAGGAGCCAAAGGACATATCAAGCAGGCAAAAGAAGCAAATAAAGGGAATAAAACCAGAGCAAAAAGTGGTAAGCGAATGAGACAGTCTAAATTGTTCAAAAGACAAGTGCCACTATCAGTACTGCAATGAAAACACTGAGCCTTGATATAGAAGGAAAAAGGGAGTGCTGAATGCAAGATTCCTGGATTAAGCCAGGAACCCTGGATGAGGGCTAAAGGTTTGTAACATTCCCTGCTGTCAAGCTGAAACAACTGCAAATCCTCTCTGAGGAAAACTTCCAATATTAAGAGTTATAGGAGGTGTATATATATATATATCTTATATATGTATTTTATAGATATAATTTAGATTTCATAAATATTATATCTATTCACCATCAGAATCACCCAACATGCAATAACACAAACCAACATAAGTGTGAATCAACAAAAGTACAGGCAATAGTCATAGCTATCCAAGAACCTGAGGTGTTGTAATTATCAGCTAGAGATTATAACATACCTATGTATGAGATATTTAAAGATAAAATAATTACATTTATTAAGTGAGCAGGCAACAAGATACTATCAAAAGTGGTTAGAAAAACCTGAAAGAACAACTAGACATTTTAGAAATGAAATGAAACGTATTAGTGAAATAAAAATATTTATTGGATAGGTTATATCTCAGAATAGGCAAAACTGAAGGAACATTTGTGAATTCACCAAAAAAAGTATTCTAAACTCAGCACAAAGAGAAAAGCAGACAAAAAATTTGGAAGAGATGTAAGACAATATGGAAGATAGAAAGAAGCTAACATTTATTAATTCATCCGTCCTATAAACATTCAACGAACATTCAGTAACTGTCTGTTAAGTATTAGGCACTTTCTAGACCCTGATGGAAAAAAGTAGAGGAAAAAAAGATACAAAGTACGTAGGAAGTAGGTTGCAGGTCAGATGATTATGGGTGTTATGAAGACAATTAATCAAGTGAAAGAGGAAACCAGAGTTCCAAAAGAGAAGAAAGCTAGAACAGAAGAGAAGCCATATTTAAAGCAATATTGGCTATAAATTTTCCAGAGATAATGAAAGAAATGAATCCAAAGGTAAGAAAGTATAATCTATACTAAGCAGAATACATAAAAGTAAATGTGCATGTATATATGTTGCCATGAAACTATGGAAACTCTATGAGAATATCTTTAAAGTAGTCAGAGAGACAGAATGAAAACAACCAAACTTACAGATTTCTCAACAGCAAGAATGGAAACCATAAGACATTTAATCATTTATTCAACAAATACTTATTGAGTGTTTACCATGTCCTATGGATAAAAAAGTAAATAAACAAAAATTCCTGACCTCCCCAGAACTTACATTTTAGTTGCTGAAGACTGACAACAAGCAAACTAGTAAACAAAACATTTCTTACTAGTAAGTGATATTTTGCAACAAATAAAACGTAAGAGATGGGAGAGAATCACATTGTGGGAAGTGGGAAAGAATGCTAGGAAGAGATGCAGTTTTAATTACAGTCTCAGGAAAATCCTCCAGAAAAAAATACTTGATCAAAGACCTAAAGTGAGGGAGGGAGCTAGAATTTGGAGAAAAAGTGACTCATTAAGTTTATTGCCTTGAGTGGCAATAAACTTGTATTTTCCAAAATCAAAGGAAGCTATTGCGTCTGGAGCAGAGGAAGAGAAAAAGAAAATTCGATAGTCATGGGGTCAAAGAAGGAACATGAGCAGAGTGTATATTGTATAAGAACTTGCAATCCATTGTAATAACTTTGCCTTTTACTTTGAGTGAGAAATGAAGCCATCAGAGGGTTTTAAATACAGCACTAGTAAGAGGGCTGAATCATGGCCCCAGGAAAAAATGCTATAGACATTTTGGCAGTTTCTTTAAAATTTAACATGCATTTATGCTATGGCCTAACAATTTCACTTATATGGTTTATCTCAAGACAAATGAAAATATATGCCCATAAAAAGATTTGTACAAGAATGTTCACAGGTGCTTTATTTATAATATTCAAAAACTAGAAACAAGTCAAATGTCCAACAACAGAAGGTGGACAAACAACTGTGAATATCCATACAATAAGTATCACTCATAGTACTCAGCAATAAAACAGGAATTAACGTTACCTAAGCATATCATAAGCAACTCTGAAAACAAGAGATAACTTTTTCAAGCAGACTGAGCAAAATAAACATCATCAGGGGAAAAACACATTCTGATTGATTTCTCATCTGAAATAATTGAGGCCAGATGATAATGGAATATCTTTAAATTATTGGCAGAAAAAAAGAAATGTCAATCTAAATTAACATATACAATTTTTTTTTCAAAAATGAAAGCAAAATAAAGCCATTTGCATACAAAGAAAAGTTTTGTTAGAATTTGTTACCAGTACATCCCCAAAACATCTAGAGTATAAGAACACCTAAAGGATGTACTTCAGACTGAGCAGAAATAATATAAGATGGAAACTTTGGTAAACAAAAAATAATGAGCACTGGGAATGATAAGTATATTAGAAGATATAAAGAAAACTTTTTTTCTTATTTATTTGAAATAGAATTGCATAAAGCAAAAATAATAACACTGTATTTTTACATATTAACATGTAGAATTAAAATATATAATAATAGCACAAGTGATGTGATTGGAAGAATGGAATTACACTGTTTTCAGGGTGCTTTATTATACATAAAGGGTTATAGTATTAAATCAAAGTAAATTGTAACAAGTTATGTGAGATACTGTTATCACTAGAATGACCACTTAAAAATTATGAAAAGTACAGCTAAAAGGCAAATAGATAAAATCAGTTCTCAAAATTATTTATTCAACCCTAAAGAAAGAAGAAAAGAACAAGAATCCTTGAGAGAAAAAATAAATAGGAGGATGGTAACATTAAAGACAACTGCATTACACTAAATGTTAAGAAACTAAACATCCCACTTAAAATTATCAGACAAAAACAATATTTTTGTTATAAAAAACAAGAAGAACAAGATTTTTTGTTGTTGTTGTTAACTGCATTTTAGGTTTTGGGGTACATGTGAAGAACATGTAAGATTGTTGCATAGGTACACACATGGCAGTGTGATTTGCTGCCTTCCTCCCCATCACCTATATCTGGCATTTCTCCCCCCATGTTATCTCTCCCCCAACTCCCCACCCCCCCACTGTCCCTCCCTATTTCCCCCCCGACAGACCCCAGTGTGTGATGCTACCCTCCACGTGTCCATGTGTTCTCATTGTTCAACATCCATCTATGAGTGAGAACATGAGGTGTTTGATTTTCTGTTCTTGTGTCAGTTTGCTGAGAATGATGGTTTCCAGGTTCATCCATGTCCCTACGAAGGAGACAAACTCATCGTTTTTGATGGTTGCATAATATTCCATGGTGTATATGTGCCACATTTTCCCTGTCCAGTCTATCATCGATGGGCATTTGGGTTGCTTCCAGGTCTTTGCTATTGTAAACGGTGCTTCAGTGAACATTCATGTGCATGTGTCCTTATAGTAGAACAATTTATAATCCTTTGGATATATACCCAGTAATGGGATTGCTGGGTCAAATGAAATCTTTATTTCTAGGTCCTTAAGGAATCGCCACACTGTCTTCCACTATGGTTGAACTAATTTACATTCCCACCAACAGTGTAAAAGTGTTCCTATTTCTCCACATCCTCTCCAGCATCTGTTGTCTCCAGATTTTTTAATGATCACCATTCTAACTGGCATGAGATGGTATCTCAATGTAGTTTTGATTTGCATTTCTCTAAGGACCGGTGATGATGAGCACTTTTTCATATGTTTGTTGGCCTCATGTATGTCTTCTTTTGTAAAGTGTCTGTTCATATCCTTCGCCCACTTTTGAATGGGCTTGTTTGTTTTTTTCTTGTAAATCCGTTTTAGTTCTTTATCGATTCTGGATATTAGCCCTTTGTCAGATGGGTAGACTGCAAAAATTTTTTCCCATTCTGTTGGTTGCCGATTCACTCTGATGATTGTTTCTTTTGCTGTGCAGAAGCTGTGGAGTTTGAATAGGTCCCATTTGTCTATTTTGGCTTTTGTTGCCAATGCTTTTGGTGTTTTGGTCATGAAGTCCTTGCCTACGCCTATGTCCTGAATGGTTTTGCCTAGATTTTCTTCTAGGTTTTTCATGGTGTTAGGTCTTATGTTTAAGTCTTTAATCCATCTGGAGTTAATTTTAGTGTAAGATGTCAGGAAGAGGTCCAGTGTTTGCTTTCTGCACATAGCTAGCCAGTTTTCCCAACACCATTTATTAAACAGGGGAATCCTTTCCCCATTGCTTGTTTTTGTCAGGTTTGTCAAAGATCGGATGGTTGTAGATGTGTTGTGTTGCCTCCGAGGCCTCTGTTCTGTTCCATTGGTCTATATCTCTGTTTTGGTACCAGTACCATGCTGTTTTGATTACTGTAACCTTGTAGTATAGTTTGAAGTCTGGTAGTGTGATGCCTCCCGCTTTGTTCTTTTTGCTTAGAATTGACTTGGCTATGCGGGCTCTCTTTTGGTTCCACATGAAGTTTAAGGTGTTTTTTTTCCAGTTCTGTAAAGAAGGTCATTGGTAGCTTGATGGGGATAGCTTTGAATCTGTAAATTACTTTGGGCAGTATGGCCTTTTTCATGATATTGATTCTTCCTAACCATGAACATGGAATGTTTCTCCATCTGCTTGTGTCCTCTCTTATTTCATTGAGCAGTGGTTTGTAGTTCTCCTTGAAGAGGTCCTTTACGTTCCTTGTTAGTTGTATTCCTAGGTATTTTATTCTCTTTGTAGCAATTGTGAATGGCACATCATTCTTGATTCGGCTGTCTTTAAGTCTGTTATTGGTATATAGGAATGCTTGTGATTTTTGCACACTGATTTTGTATCCTGAGACTTTGTGAAGTTGCTTATCAGTGTCAGGAGATTTTGGGCTGAGACGATGGGGTCTTCTAGATATACAATCATGTCGTCTGCAAATAGAGACAATTTGACTTCCTCCTGTCCTATTTGAATACGCTTTATTTCTTTTTCTTGCCCGATTGCTCTGGCTAGAACTTCCAGTACTATATTGAATAGGAGTGGTGAGAGAGGACATCCTTGTCTAGTTCCTGATTTCAAAGGGAATTCTTCCAGTTTTTGCTCATTCAGTATGGTATTGGTTGTTGATTTGTCATAAATAGCTTTTATTATTCTGAGATATGTTCCATCAATATCTAGTTTATTGAGGGTTTTTAGTATAAAGGGCTGTTGAATTTTGTCAAAAGCCTTTTCTTCATCAATTGAGAGAATCGTGGTTTTTGTCTTTGGTTCTGTTTATGTGGTGAATTATATTTATAGACTTGTGTATGTTGAGCCAGCCTTGTATCCCAGGGATGAATTCTACTTGATCATGGTGAATAAGCTTTTTAAATACACAAGAAGTTGAAAATAAAAAGAATGAAAAAGATATATGATATCTACCTGCCCTCTTCTTCACACTGGGTGTGCAGTTATACCCAGTTATAAAGAGCTGGTGTTGAATTTCCAGAGTTTAACCAGAAAGTAATTAGTTCTATAATTTTGAGATGTTAAAAGTTGCCTTTATGTAGCTAGGACAGAGTGTAATTTGCGACTATACTCAAGGTCTATAACTGGTGAGATATACATAGTTAGTCTTTAATCACTTGCTTACATTTAATCAACAGGAAGAAATTATAGTCTATTGCCCCTCCCAGCTGTTGATTCCAAGGCTTTACTTCATATAGGACAAACAAGGACTGGGTTTTCAAATGTTCCTTGTTCATCCTTTGATTGTACCATCCAATACTAGATATGGCCTTTTGTGCTGATCCGTGAACGAGGATTTGCAATTGACAGTGAACATCCCAACCAGGCAAAGAGTTAGAGGCAGAAATGCCCAGTAGATAAATAAGAGACAGTAAAAGACCAATGATTGCCTTCTATATCATATTGTCTTTATCTTCAAGGCCAATAGTTAACCCTGAAAACAAAAAAAAACAAATACAACCTCAAAGACTGAATCTTTATTCTGCCACTTTCAATGAAAACAGACCTTCTCTTCCATCCATTCTATTATGCCAAAACAAACACGGGAGCCCCAGAGAGATAAATCATGGGGAAAAAGTTGGACCGTGTCACTGGCTCATAATTTTTCATTTTAGAACAAATCTAAATGCAAGATGAGCAGCTTAAAATCAAATTGACATATAATAAAATAATGAGAAGTTAATTTCCAGTTTAATTAAAGGTATAATGTGCATTATAAGCCCACATGTAACCAAACAAAAAAAAATTATGGACTATTTTTTCTGCCTTTTCAAAACCCTGATGTGTCAGAATTATTACACTGAAAAATTCCTAAACAAAGAGAGAAGATGGATTTAGAAATAAAACACAAGATAAAAATGCAATTGGCCCATGTAGTTTAACACAGTTCATTTGGTGGTCTGAACTAAATATCTTCAAAAAGTAAAATATAATAATCATAGAAATGACATAAGGTGAAAAGTTTATTTATGCAAATGAATGCACAAATGCTTTCCCATTATTCATTACTGTGAATTTTTATGAAATTCAAAAATCCTACATAAGAAGTTGCTTAATCATTTACTGGAAAGTTCACTATGGCAAACAATTCCAATGCAATTCTTTCAGATGAGTAGGGGCATGTCTCTTAAAAATTCTTAGCTTTAATTTCCACATATGAAAACAAATATACTAAATTAGATGATCCTTACGTTTTTTGTTCAAGGTGCTGATATGTACTTAGCACAAAAGGTAGAATTTATGTTTCTGAGACAAAATATGTTCCTCCTGTTATTAAAGACAATATTTTAATTTACAAAGCACTTTACATTTGACAACACACGTTAATATATATTACCTTATTGGATTCTCACAACCAACCAGCAGTAAGTGTTACTCTAAATCTGAGACTTGGGAAAAGCAATGACTTGTTCAATATACTGAAACTTTAACCTATGACACTTAATTATAAGTCAGTTTTGGCAAACGTAGAATATTGAAAATCCAGCTTAATATTACACACACACACTAAGTTCAAAGAAAGTTTATTCTCAAACATCTGTGGACACCTTCCAAAATGCTGTGGTCATTCTGACTGAGTTCTGTAGTATAAGAATGCTTGACTTCTAATGATCATTTCTAGTTTAAGAAATGCAACTTGAGAGAAGTAGCATATAAATATTAAACAAATGTGAACAAGTCCCTGTTTCTCGGTTGGCCGTATTCCATGAAGTTTTTAGTTCAATAGAAGTTGACATTACCAGTTTTTTCATGGGCTGAATTATCCCATGCTTCCCCAGGATTTCTATGTTGAAGTCTTAACCCCCATTAACTCAGAATGTGACTATATTTGGAGACAGGGTCTTTAAATAGGTAATGAAGCTAAAACAAGGTCATTAGAATAGGCCCTAATCCAATATGACTGTTGTCCCTATAAGAAGAGGTGATTAGGATACAACATACACAGAAGGAAGACCATGTGAACACACAGGGAAGAAGCCAGCGAGAGAGCCCTCAGAAGAAACCAGCCCTGCTAACACCTTGATAACCAACACTGCTAGCCGCAAGAATTATGAGAAATATATATTGTTAATGCCATCCAAACTGTAGTACTTTGTTACATCGGCCCTAGCAAAAAAAAAAAAAAAAAAAAAAATCCTATCTTCTTGTAATTTGCTACTGCTACTGCTACTGCTACCATTGTTAAAATTAACGTACACATAGCACAAATGACCTACTCAAAGTAACAAAGCAATTTACTGGAAGAGCTGGACTGGAACCCAAATCCCTAGAAACCAATCTCATTTTAAAATAAAAATCCAATGTATGGGACAGGAAAGAAAAAAAGAATTGACACAGGAGTTAAGAAGAAATCACTTAGGCAGATAGTGGTGGTATGGAAGTCCTCAGTAAGGTTTTCCTTTTAATGAAAAGCAGCCCCAAATCATTTTCCTTTCTAACAAAGAGAAGCCTGTAAAATCGAGCTGCCAGCAGTTGTAGCAATCGTGTTCAAAGTGGTGGCTCTATCTTTCCTTCTCTGTCTTGTATACAGTAAGAAGCAGACAAGAGGGGGCCTACCAAGGGAGAGTTCATTAACATAATAAGATTAGGGTGGGGGTGACCAGCCCTCCCTGCAGGCTATGTAAACATCACACCTGATCAAACCAATCTCTGAGCCCTATGTAAATCAGACACTGCCTCTTCAAGCAGACTATAAAATGCCAGGCATCCACCACCAGCTGGTCTTTCCTCTCCAAAGTCCCCTCTCTCAACAGAGAGACAGCTGTTGTTCTTTCTCTTTATTCTGCTTATTAAACCTCAGCTCCTAAACTCCTCACGTATGTCCATGTCCTAAATTTCCCTGGCACGAGACGACAAATCCCGGATATATGCCCCAGACAACATAGCTGCTTCAGAATGATCAATGTTTATTTTTTGTGAAACTCCTGAAGACATTCCTAGTAATTCACAAAGCACCATCTGAAAATCAGTACATTTGAAAGACTGGCACACTACACAGACATTAGTAAAGAAGTTGGTGAAATAAATTGGTTTTGAATCTTGCCTTTTGACTTTAGGTAACAAGCCACCTATTATAGAAAATGTACACACAAAGGAGGAGAAATATTTTCTGTAGTTGGTGAAACAAGGTATGGAGGTTTAATTATACCACTGAAGGTAGAAAAGTAACCAGTAGAGAAACTAATACATTTTATAACTACACCAGGAGGAAGGAGAGGGGGGTGAAAGAGAATATGATTAAGCTAAATCTTCAGCAGAGTAGGAAGCTTAATGTCTCAACCCAGAAACAGCCACATAAACATTTATTAACCAAATGAAAGTAACCACCAGAAGAAAACAGAAATAGCCAGAAATTATTGACCGTGGAGCCATGGGAGCAGAGATGAAGAGGCACGGGCAGGGGACTGTGATTTCATTATAAGCACTCCTGTAGTAGAAAGAGAGAGAAAGAGAGAGAGTATTTGTTATGTGTTGTTTATGTGTATGTGTATGTGTATGTGTATGTGTATGTGTAAAGCAGGGATGGGGAGAGAGGGAGGGACAGATTTTCTCTTTGAGAGGAGGAAAAGCTTTCATGGAGTTTTTAATTCCTCTTTCCCATATCCACGAAAGGGAATAGTAAAGTCTATCAGTATATACACATGAAAATGTGATTCAAAAAATACAACAATTAGGACAAAAATTACTAATCTGTTCCATGCTGACTTCTATAATATTAAGACACTACAGAAGCCATCAAGCCCCTTCCCAGTGTTCCCTAAAAAAAGTTTTACCAGCTGGACGCGGTGGCTCACGCCTGTAATCTCAGCACTTTGGGAGGCCAAGGCAGGTGGATCACGAGGTCAGGAGTTCGAGACCAGCCTGATCAAATGGGGAAACCCTGTCTCTACTAAAAATACAAAAATTAGCCAGGTGTGGTGGTGCACACCTGTAATCCCAGCTACTCAGAAGGCTGAGGCAGGAGAATCTCTTGAACCTGGGAACTGGAGGTTGCAGTGAGCCAAGATCGTGCCACTGCACTCCAGCCTAGGTGACAAAGCAAGACTCTATCTCAAAAAAAAAAAAAAAAAAGAAAGTTTTACCAAGGCAGAGAATTCCACTCTTGGGCCTGCTGGGAATAAAGTCAAATCAGATGTATTCCTTGCTGTCACCCCTGAAACTCCCTCTTCCTGCAGTAGGGGGAAAAAATGTTTTAAAAACACACAAATGAAGCACTTTATATATTAGGGTGGAATCTGCCTGTCCTCTGAATTGGAAGACATTAAATTTCTATAAAATTTCATTTTGGTGCCACAAATACAATTCCAAACCACTCTATCATTTATTTTATTTCCCTGGACTGCTGAAGAACTGAAATAAAGCATGTATTTTGTTTTTCTTTTAAATATGAAGGTGCAAAACATTGGCAATTTTTCTCTCTAAAAAGGAAGTCATAAGGACATATTAAAAATCATAAGATAACCCAAAAATCCATCTCCCTTTAAGATAGATTAAGATCAACTGTAAAAAGGTCTCTTGAAAATTCCACATCAAAACACAAACTAACTTTGATCAATTTTGTCATAAATTGGCAGAATAGAAAGTTCTTTTTAATAACAATTGCTTCTCTAGAATAACGTCTACATTCAATAGAAATATCGTTGTTACTTTTCACTGTCAAGTCTCACTTAAGGATCATAGCTACATTTGCCAGAACAATGCATAACATGTAAGGCCGATGCATCTTGAATTCACAAGCAACCTAATTTTAATAATACTGAAGGAAAAATAAGTCATTATTTTTAAACTAGGAAACCAACAGCATAATGAATCTAGTTAAGTCTATGTCACTAAGAGCTGCCGATACGCACTGCAAGTTTGGTTTACAGCAAAAAAAACACAAAAAACATGCTCTCTTCGGCCTTGATACATAAAGAAAACATGCATTGTCCCGTTATAATCTATGTTACAATTCTCTGAACAGTGTCTTTTCCACAGGGACATTTCCATTTGGCTTTCTTCTTTCTGACGCACTGCCAATTTCGTAGAAATGTTTGGATGTTTCACTCCATTACTTTCGAAGCCACCAAGTTTATATGATCCAAAGTAAATTAGAAACACCTTAGAGTCACTGGAAATTTTATACCTTAAGTATGTCTCTGAAGTTATGAGTTCTTTTACTATTATTTTTAATTGACACGTAATGATTATACATATTTATGGGGTACAATGTGATGTTTTGATACATGCATATGTGTATTGATCAAATCAGGATAATTAGTGTATCTATCACCTCAAACATTTATCCCTTGTTTGCGGTGGGAACACTGAAAATCCTCTCTTCTACCTATTTTGAGATATACACTACCTTATTTTTTGCTATCATCACCCTACTATGCAATAGGACACCAGAACTGATTCTTCCTTCCTAATTGTAAATTTGTACCCATTGACAAACCTCTCTGCACCCTCCTATTCCCCTCCCTAGTTCTCATTAACCTGTTCTATTCACTACTTCCATAAAGAAACATTTTTAGATTCCATGTAAGAGTGAGAACATGCAGTATTTGTCTTTCTGTATCTGGCTTATTTCATTTAAAAAACAATGTCCTCTAACAACAACAACAAAATGTAGTGCTTAATATCCAAAAAAATACAGACAACACGCTCCTGAAGATTGTAACTTCTCATTTAGACACAAATTCTGAAATGGTTTCCAATAGAAACTGGGTTCTTAATTCCTGGCTTGAACAAAAATACCCAACAATGCCATCAAGCAAAATGAGTACATCTCTTTACGGACCTTGTGAGTGTAAGGACTAAATTCTCAAACACTGAAGAAGTTACTTGTTTTTTATGTAAAGGTCACTGTTTAGAATACGTGACATCCACATAACTCCCACCACTTGACCTTACCACCGTTGTTACACCTTTTGATTTAAACAGGCTTTGCTTCAAACTAATACCTAGCTGATTAAACGTCTCTGATCCAGAGATACTAGCTGTAGAGATTTCTTCGGAATCATGAAACTTAAAGGAGAAATAACCAATTGGGTCACATCATTATATCACTGCTCATAAAAACTAGAAAGCCAATTATATAGTTTCTTGGTTTTGCTGCAGCAAAGATAGTATCAGAATAATTACACAAGACTTCCGTAAATTTTTTTTTTTTTGTAGAATTCTTCATCCCACCATTCAACTGAAGAAAAATCTCTTAGCTTGTTACTAGATATGAAAGTGCAAAGAACTTTTCACTATCAGATAAAAAATTTAATGTAGGCTATAGTTGCAGGTTCAGAAAACATGACAATATTCTTTAAGAGAGATTTATTGCCTTTTTGAGTTACTTCCATTGATTTTTCGTGTCTACACACCCATGCTTCCTGCTGCACCACAATATTCTATTTTCTATTTGGATACTTATATTTACCATCTGCCTACTACTAACTCATCTTTAATAAATTTTTAATGGATTTTTAGGGTGACCTTAGCAGACCATGCCTTTATTTCTTGCTTTAAGATGAACACTCCTTTCCAGTAATCTCTAAAGATTTAGGCCAAGGTCAGCTTCTCCATTTCTAGCACAAACAGAAAAATAAAATGCAGGTTATGTTACAAGCAAGTTTAGGTTTTATGCTTCTGTCTATAAAACAGTGCCATAATATTGATATTGCTGATATTTAAAATATTAAATAATTTGACTTCAGTGATTAGAGAATAGTATTAATTCATTAAAACCGAATGTTTCTGCATTAAGTAAGGGCTTGTTAAATTTTACTGAATAAATAATAATGATTCTACTGGATATCTGTTTAAACCAAAAGCCTGCTCAAAAAGGAAAGAATAGATTTTGGTGGCTACAAAGCCTGATCCAAATTTGAGCTCACCTGAAATAGAAAAATATATCCTGTGACTTTTGTGCAGTCACAGGATAATGAGTCTTCATGTGGATACAGATGACCCTAAAACACTGTAAGGAGTACCTGTTTAATGAACAAAAATAAATTTGATAATTTTTATTAGCAATTGTTGGAAAAGCCCTCAGTACTCATGTCATTCATTCATACCCTCAAAATATCCTACCTCCACCAGATTGTCTGGTCTACTGGCTCTGCTTGAAACCCTCCAAGAACAAGCAAGTCCACTTCCTGCCAGTAGCCCATTCAATTTGGACAAGCGCATTTTTTTTTTTTTTGACTCCCAATCTATCTTCAAATGAGTTGACTGCATTTATTTAAGTTTTGGTCTCAAGACTTTTGTAATAAGCTAAATTCCATGAGACTTTTTTACATAAACTCTAATGTCATCTAGTCTCTTGGGTCTACTTATGAAATTTAGTATGAAACTGCTTTGTTCTCCATTGTATTTTAGGTCCATGTTATACATTTATAATATATTTTTATTGTGAAATATTTCAAACATACAAAAAGCCTAAAATGATAAAAATATTCATACACAAACTTTAATAATATTCATGTTTTCTGTGTTTGCTTTAAACAAAGCACATCAGAGCAAAACAACAATGAAAATCTTCACAAATACTGTTAAATTGGCTCACGCCTGTAATCCCAGCACTTTGGGAGGCAGAGGCGGGCAGATCATGAGGTCAAGAGATCGAGACCATCCTGGTCAACATGGTGAAACCCCGTCTCTACTAAAAATACAAAAAAATTAGCTGGGCGTGGTGGTGCGCGCCTGTAGTCCCAGCTACCCGGGAGGCTGAGGCAGGAGAATTGCTTGAACCCGGGCGGCGGAGGTTGCAGTGAGCCGAGGTCGCACCACTGCACTCCAGCCTGGCGCCTGGTGACGGAGTGAGACTCTGTCTCAAAAAAAAAAAAAAAAAAAAAAAAAAATACTGTTGAATCACTTTGTGTGACCTTCCTAAATCCTATCTCCTTCCCTCTCTCCCCAGAAGTAACCACCATATTTACTCTGAATCATTCCTCTGCAATGTTATAGTTTTACTCATATGTATGTATGTTTACATCTATAAACAACAGAGTAATGTTTAATAGCTTTTAAGGTTCATATACATGATATTCTTTCTCTCCATACATATGTGTGTGTATAAATATATACACATGTATGTATATATGTATTACTCTCTGCAACTTCCTTTACTCAACCTCCAAAGTGTGTCTGGATTGATAAATATGGCTCCAGTTAATTCATTTTAACCACTGAATAACCACAACAACCACCAAAAGCCTGCTGCAATGAGATGTGTATACTTGAGACACACAGGAGAGTTTCTCTAGAGTATAAACCAAGACATGAAGTTACTTGGCTATAGGAAAGTGGCATCTTCAACAATCAGCACACCAAAGGGACTGAATCAATCGATAGACATTCCAGTGGTGTACATTAGCCCCCATGGCTTCACTTTCTTTACCACACTTAGTAGAAGACTATATACTTTTGCCAATCTGGTGGGAATTATATTTCATTGTGGTTTTATTTGCATTTCCCTAATTACCAACACAGCTGAGTGCCTTTGCTTATGGTCCTTGTCATTTCAATGCTGTTTGTCTGTGAACTGCCTGTTTACACGATTTGTCTTTTTTTTCCCTCTTGAGTATCCAGTCTATTTTAGTTTTTTAAATATTTACTTTGTATATTCTGACACAATTCAAACCTCCTCAAATTTTGTCTTATTACTTTATTTATAGTAACACAGACATTTTTAGTGCTAATGTAGTTGAATTTATGAATATTATCCTTTATTGTTTGTGCCTACCGTTTCTAGTATAAATAATTTTCCCTTCTGTGGGTAAAAGTTATCTTTACTTTCCTGTAAAACATAAAATTATGGTTTCCACATTTATGTTTTTAATCTTCTTGGGACATAGCCTTGTGTATATGGGATATAAACCATATATTATTTTTATCCATAAAGCTGAGCTTTGTCCCTGTATCATTTATTAAGTACTTCAGTCTTTCCCTGTTGACTTATGTTACTCCTGTCATTTGTTGTATTTTCATATTTCAGTGGTTCATTTGAGGACTCTCTATTATGTTCCATTATTCTATTTAATTCTTGAAATAAAACCACACTTTTATCACACTGTGTAATTGCTTTATTTTATAATTAGCCTTGATAGAAAAGAACCTTCATCGTGTTCCTCTCCTTCAAAATTGCCTTCATCATACTTGGCTTTCTGCTCTTCAATGCACATTTTAGGATTAGTTTGTCCAGCAAAATTCCTACTGAGATTTAGACAGAAATTGCATTGAATTTGTAGGTTAAGTGAAAATTCTCATTATGTGACCCTGTACATGACAACATTATATCTTTTTATTTCACTTAATCAGATTGTGTAAACTTCTTCCTTAACACTTCATATCTGTTTCAATAAAACCTTCAAAACTTTTCTTGGATTTTAGTTCTAGTTATTTAGTTCTTTGTTCTGCAGACACATGGAAGTAATTCTGTACATATGAGTTATAGAATTTTAAATATATTTTAGATTAAGCTTGTGCTTTCTTTTTCAAACATTCTCAATCCTTCTAATGTTTTTAATGGTTTACCTCCCAATTTTATAGAAGCATAATAAAACGTCCCGCTCTGACTGTTGGTTTTTCAAATTTACCTTGCACTTCTATCCAAGAGGGCAGAAATTTTTGGCTCTGTTCACTTTTTCTCCCTAGTGTTCAGAGTGATACTCAGTATATAGTAGACATTAAACAAATAATTGTTGAAAAACAATTGTTTTATATTTTTGGTGGATGTTTTTAGTAAGATGTAGCATCCTTTTTTATTCCTGTACATGATTTTTGCCTTAAGTTTTATTTTGTCTGATATTAGTTTTGACATAATAGCTTTATTTTAATTTATTCTTCCTGATATATTTTTTCCCCATTCCTAAAGGAATTTATTTTAGGTTCAAATCTCTGTGTGGTTTTGTTTTAGGTCTTTTGTTAGTGTTATACAGTAGAATATTTTGAAATCATATCTGATAATCTCTTTATTTTAGTGTGTTGATATTTACCTCTCTGACTTCTGTAATGCCATCCTAATTTATCTTCTGTTTATCAATCTTTCTTCTTGCTTGGTTTTATTTGCTCTTTTTATTTCCTCTACTGGAATTCATAAATGCATCATATGATCCCTTTGTTGGTAGCATGCTACAGATTATATATCTATTCTTTCAGTAATTCTTTAATTTTTTCCAGTTTTTATTGTGGTAAAGTGCACATACCATAAAATTCTCATCTTAAACTATTTTTAGGTGTACAATTCAGTGGTATTAAGTACATTCATATTATTGTACAACCACCACTACCATCCATTTTTAGAACTCTTTTCATCTTGCAAAACTGAAACTCTATGACCATTAAACAATAACTTTCTATTCGGCCTTCACCCTAGCCCATGATAACTATCATCCTATTTTCTGCTTTTATAAATTTGACTACTGTACATACCTCACATAAATGGAGTCATAATATACTGTCTTTTTGTGACTGGTTTATTTCACTTAGCATAACGTCCTCAAGGTTGGTTCATCCATTTACAGCATGTGTCCAAATTTTCTTCCTTTTAAAGGCTGAACAGTGTTCCATTGTTACGTACATTTCACATTTTGCTTATCCATTCATCTGCTGATAGACACTTGGGTTGCTTCTACCTTTTAGCTATTATAAATAACACTGCTATGAATACAGATATACAAATACCTTGAAACTCGCTGTTGATTCTTTGAGGTATATACCCAGAAGTGAAATTCTGGATCATATGGTCATTCTATTTATTTAAGGAACCACCATACTGTTTTCCATAGCAGTTGTGGAAACATTTTACCTTCCCAATGACAGTATAAAAGAGTTCCAATTTCTCCAAATCCTCACCGGCATTACTTTTAATAGTAGCCATACTAATACATGTGAGGTAGTAACTGTCCTCAAATCGTTAGCACTCATATGTAAGTACGAATTGTTATTACAAAGCAAAGATTATTCTAAATGTTCACCTCATCCTAAACATGTGACAGATCCAAGAACAGTTTAACTATTCAGTGAAGTTATTCTCTTTTCTCCTTTAATTCCTATCCACTATTTTATACTTATCTTCTAAAAGGTTATTTTACAGTCAATATAAATTTTATGTATTAATTGTTGTGCTAACAACATTTTTCTCCTAAAGTAGTTTTAATAAAAGTTTGAACTCTCAATTGTTATAGGTCTGAAAAAATTCCTGAATGACAATATAGCTGAAAATAAAGTTCTAGGCTGAACTCCAGGTTATTGCAGCACTTTAAAGCCACTGCTCTGCTTTTTCTAGTAACTACTGGTGTTGAGAAGTCAGCTGTCCAGCTAAGTGGCATTCATTTAAAGCAAATGTATCTTGTCTTTCAGGATTCTTTTAAGAGTTTGTGTTTGTTACTAACATTCTATAGTTTCACAATAATCTGTCATTTATTCATTCTGTCAGTCTCAGGACTCATGGATTTTGGTCTGGAAATCTGTAGATTTTTGCTTGAAATACTGATGTTTCACAGGACTTGCCATTCTCCTCTAAAGCTCCTTAGTCTGTCTTCTGTATCTTCTAACTACTCATTTATATGCTTTGCCTCTCTGTGTGCTCATTTGAGTGAATTTCTCAGCATTGCCTCTGGTCCACAAACTCTCTCACCATGTATGGTTCATTTAATTTGTTGCATTTAAAAATATTTCAATGTCATGGTTTTTTCATTTTTTTTAGTTCCCTTTTACATAAGCATCTGTCCTTGTTTCCTTGTTTATATATTTTACAATCTCATGCTTTTTAATATAAATTGTCTTGAAGCATCCTAAATAAACTTATTTAAAATCCATGGTACTACAGTTCTAAAAGAAGAGTGTCTTTAAGAATAAAATTCTTCTGAGTGTTGATGAGCTTTTAGAGCATTACATTCATTCATATGTTTTGGAATTTTAGTTTGCACATCTTGAATATTTTGTTTTGTTTTTTAATGTTATTTTCTCTTTCCATCGTTTTCTGAGTTCCCCCTCCACACTGAGAGGATTTGAAGTTACCACTTTTCAAACCCTCAGGACCCTCAGGTCTTCTAACAAAATTTTGGGGCTCCTTCCCATTGTGATGTTAAAATTGCATATACAGTTAGTGAGCCACCAGAACACAGCTTAGTTTAGTGTCAGGTGGGAAACTATGTGGGATCTTCCTTTATTCTAGTTCAGCTGCTTGCTTACATCCTGTTATGGACTGAATGTTCATTTCTCCCCAAAATTTATTTTTTAAAATTCTAACCCTAATAGGATGGCATTAGGAGGTAAGGCCCTTGGCAGGTGATTAGGTCATGAATGGGATTTGTGCCATTATTAGAGCTTTCTTTCTCTTTCTGCTATGTGAAGAAACACGGAGAAGTCAGCAGTCTGTAACACAGAAGAGAGCTCTCACCAGAACCCAACCATGCTGGCACCATAATCTCAGACTTCCAGCCTCCAAAACTGTGAGAAATACATTTCTGTTGTTTATAAGCCACCCAGACTACAGTATTTTGATATAGCACCCAGAATTAACTTAGACACATCCAATTCCCAAAGAGTGGTAGTTTTGGGCTTGTTTACCACCTCCCAGCCTGCTTTCATAACCCTCCTTACACTCTCTAGATTTAAACAAGGAGTCTTCTTCAGGGCCTCATCCCCATGGAGTATTTTTATTCCCCTGTCTCCCTCAAGGGCCAAAAGTCCCACAACCTTCTGCTTGAGGTCCCAAGCCAGAAGATGTGTAGCATAGCTACACTTATCATATTTTATTCCTCTTTGTCAGAGGTGTGTAAACCAGAGCAACTCCATCCTGAATAGGAGCTGGGTAAAATAAGGCTGAGACCCGCTGGGCTGCATTCCCAGATGGTTAGGCATTCTAACTTACAGGATGAGACAGAAGTCAGCACAAGATACAGGTCACAAATATCTCACTGATTAAACAGGTTGCAGTAAAGAAGCAGCTAAAAACCACCAAAACCAAGGTAGCAACAAGAGTGAATGGCCTCTAGTCATCTTCACTGCTACACTCCCAACAGCACCATGACAGTTTACAAATGCCATGACAACATCAGGAAGTTACCCTATATGGTCTAAAAAGGGGAGGCATGAATAATCCATTTCTTGTTTAGCCTAGCATCAAGAAATAACTATAAAAATGAGCAACTAGCCACCCTCAGGGCTGCTCTGTCTATGGAACAGCCATTCTTTTATTCCTCTACTTTCTTAATAAACTTGCTTTCACGTTACTCTATAGACTTGCCCTGAATTCTTTCTTACATGAGATCCAAGAACCCTCTCTTCTGGTCTGTATCAGGACCCCATTCCTATGAGATCTGTTTCAATCAATGGAGATTCTTTCTTTCCTTAATTAACATTTTTGCCTTGTTTTGTTTTAGTCCAGTAATGCATTTTATGATTTTTCTCTTGTCACAGTTTACCCATGTGTTTGAAGCACAGAATGCATTACAGCATTAATGCATGCTGCCATCTTGACCAGAAGTCCATATTACGATAATTCTGAAAGGTGAGGCCACTTTCTCACTTACTCTTTTCTTTCTTGGGTTTTATTTGTATTTGAAATTCTTTGGATGTTATCATGTTGCCAGCTGTAAATTTACCAAAATGTGATCTTGCCATTCCCACAGTACTATACATGTTTTTGAGAACATGTAGAGAAATTTTGTCAAATGCTCTACTGATATTTAAATACCTAGATTGTTCCACATTTTAGGAGGGAAATGACTTAACTCTGGCATGATTTAGTCTTGGTAAACTCCACAAGTCAGTTAATAATCTTTTCTAAAACTTGCTCCAAAGAGGTGTCAACTTATATAAGCCCAATTTGATGACCATTTAAAAACAGTAGACTAAATATCATTTATTATGCCAGGAATTCTGCAAGGACTTCTTATCTGTAGCACCTCTCCCAAATTCTGCAATTCTTTAAAATTAGCAAGTGGTTATTTTTCCACCTCTGCACCTTTACCTTCTTAAAACATCTATCCAAAAAGTATTTATTTGGATCTGAGGAAGAGCCTTCATTTAAAAGATCAAGGTGCCCACAGTTATCTGTCTTGAGCTTTCATTTTTTCTTAATTATGTTTATCTTATTCTATACTTGTCCATTTTAAAGTTATTCTCCTTGATAAGGAAGGACAAAGCATAAAAATTGAATAATTAAGCTTATTCACATCTCTAAACAATATCCCTCAGTGGTATCTTACCCTTTTCCTTAACCTTTACATATATATTTACAAGTGCTCAGTCAAGGGATGCCAAATGAGTTAAATTAGTTAGTTTTTAATCAACTATTATGCATTTATAATAATTAAAAATAAAAAGAAATTATATTAAATATTAAAAATCAAGCAAGAGAATTCCAAAAGATTCTATGCAAGTCATTTTTGACATAAGTAACTATTTCATGACAAAAGAGAAGCTCCAAAATCATGATATCTATTATCCTTTATAGAGGATGGTTTCCTGTTTGTAAAACATCTGAGCTTTTGATTTTTAAAAAATCTTGAACAAGCCTGACCAAATGGCTAAACCCTCAAAGTATATAAAAGATCCCTTGAAGATATCAAGAAAATGTGTCAAATACAGAAGTAGATATCATGATATCAGTATCTAATATATGTATGCACTTACCACATATCAAAGTGCTTCATTAAGTACTTTACATGACTTATCTCATCAAATCCTTTTTAAAAACCCTGAGGTAGTATACTGAGTCTAATAGTGTTTCTTAAAAAATTCATGCCCACCTTGAACCTCAGAATGTGATGACCTTATTTAGAAATATGGTCTTTGCAGACATAATTAGAGAATATGAGGTCACCGTGGATTAGGATGAGCCCTAATCCTATGACTGACATCCTTACAGAGAAAACATAAACACACAGACTCCCAGGAAGAATGACATGTGAGGATGGAGACATAGATGAGAGTGATACATCTATGAGCCAAAAAACCATGAAGCCCATCAGAAGCTAGGAAGAGGCAAGGAAGGATCATCTCACAGAGCCTTCAGAGAGAGCATGGCCTGCTGAAGCCTTGATTTCAGATTTCTATTACCTGGAACTCTGAGAAAAAACCTTTTGTTGTTTTAAGCCATCAAGTTTTTGGTATCTTGTTGTGACAGCCCTAGGAAACGAATACAGGTAGGTACTCTTTGTTATCCCACTTTATAGATGAAAAAACTGAAGTTCCAGAAGGTTACATAATTCATCCAAGATCAAATGGCTTGTAAACCGCAAAACTGGAATGAAAACCCAGGAAGCCTGACCTCAAACCCAGGTATCCCCTCCCCCATGTTTGTGTGTGTGTATTGTGTGTGTGTGTGTGTGTGTGTGTGTGTATGTGTACATATATAATATACATATACAAACATAAATACGTACACATACAAACACATGCAACCCCAAATGGCCATAAAGTACCATAGATATAGTGCTATGAAAGTTTGGAGGTGATGCAAAAGCATTTCAGGATTCTTATCAGTTTTCTCTTAAAGGAAGTAGAATTTGTGCTGGACCTTACATTTTGATAAAATTAAATTAAGCCAATACTAATTGGAAGGGTAGGGATGGACAATGGATCACAAGATGAAATGTGAACACTGCTAAATTATTCCGGCCATAGCACAGAATCCAGGAAAAGACTGAAGTGAAGAAGATTGGACTAGAGAATGGAGGACAATGGCGGAGCACCACGTACACCAGGAAAAGGAAGTGTGTCTTTACCATAAAGGTACAAATTGCTATTATAAATTAGTATACAGGAGTATTTGCATCCACAAAGAAGACAATGAAAACTGTACATTTGAAAGATTAATCTAGTGACCATTCAGAATATGACCTAGAGGGGAACAATGTTGGTGAGAAAGAAACTATTTCAGAGAAAAAAGCAATAATTAAGCATGAGGAAGTAAAGGCCTAGATTTGATTGGGAGCAAAGAAATCAAACAGTAACAGAAAGATTTGAGAAATGTTACAAAAGAGATAAAAGAAATTGATTTATGATTGACTTGTTTAGTGGCAATATTAAGAGAAAGGAAAGGAAGCAAACAAGTGCCAGTTATGATATTTAAAAAAATAAAGATAGAAGCAGGATTAGAGAAATTGATTAACACATTTAGTTTTACTACCTACATCAAAGATTATCTTAAATATTTCTTTCTATCATGAAAATGGATTAACCCAATTTTCTCTGTAATTACTATTCTATAAAATGCTATAAATTGTTTTGTTATATATTATGGTCTTTCTCCTATGTTTACATAACTAAAGGTCACTAAAAGCTAGTGACCTTGTAACTGAGAAATAAATTCCCAAATCATAACATATAACTTGGAAATTGTCATTGTCATACAATACGTTTCCATAGGAAAAATAGCAATTGGATCAGCCAAAGAAAAACGAACTAGTTTTTGCTTCAGACTACTTAGCATCCCCATAAATTAATTTATTAGTAATCAAAAATAAGACTGTCATATTTCACAATTTGCCTAAGAAACTGATCTTTTATGAGCATGCACGTAGCAAATCAGGAAGTGAACACCACATTTCAGGAAGAAATATTTACCTAGTCAGGAAAAATCAAGATGTCACATGCAATCTTCTCTCTATTCCAAGGGCATGAAAAAGGTCAAGTTTGTTCAATTTCCTAGCACAAAGCTAACATATATGAAACAAAATATAGTTTCATTGAAAATTAAGTCCAAGAATTTTAATTTTTTACAGAAACACTTCAAAGTTGCATCCAAACACCTACTTGAACTTGACTAGCTGAATAGAAAATGATAATTGTCGATATATATTTCACCAATATAAGAAAGCACTTTGTTCCTATCTCCTCAAGTTATGTGGGTAATGCAATGAAGACCTTATTACATTGGACAATATCTGGCTTATAAGATATCTGAAACATTTACTGATCCCATGAGACAAGCCAGAATAATAGGAGTGGGCAGTATGATATATTAATATTAATCCCACACCAAGGTTTTGTGATCCAGATATTTTTCTACACCGTAAAATGATATACAGTTCTCCTTTCCATCCCATCACCATAACAACCATATGTAAATGCTTCGTCTAATATCCACTATCAACAGATAAGACAACCACCAGGCTTATATGGTTTTACTTAGAATGTACGGAGAAGGTGAAAAATTCAAGATCTGATTCTAATCATGAGTCTACATAGTTTTAAAATGAAAGGTTAGATGTTGTCCATGTTCTGTAACAACATAATTTTGAGATATTTCTTGCATGTATTTCTCCATATCCTAACCTCTAAGTCTTATTGTGTTTCCCCCGATCAATACATACCACCACTACTCCCAACACACCTCAGTATTTCAGTAGCACTAAGAATGTTAAAATGACATTTTCAACAGGAAAAGTTTCCTATTCAAGTCTATATTTTATTGCAACACAGACTATTTGATAAGTTAACATCACACAGAGCTGGAATCATTGTCTTCACATCAGTTTTTAATTTGTTTGAGGACATGAGTGTGTTACTCTAATCAAATAAAAATATACCCCAACAAAATTTTCCACAAAATAAAGAGAAAACTCACTCGTGGAGTTCGCTTTTCAGGTTCTCTTCTTCTTGCTTTTTAAGAATCTGTTGAAATTAATGAAGACTTATTTCAACAACTACTTCAACCCCAGCTAGAATATAGATTTCTTATGGTCAAGAAACATATCTTAAAATGTTTTTATATTCTCCATATTATCAAGTACAGTGTTAAATACACAATGGAATTTGAGTAAATATTGATTAATTAAAAAAGGGAAATTGTTATTTCACTTTTGGATCTGTAGAAGAAGTGGCCTGGTATCACTCAAAAGCAAGAAAAATACTTCATGACCTCTAAATAAGGACATTTAGATGGAAGAATTTGAAGATAATTTCCATGTCTTCCTAATAAAGGGACCATCTTCTCTTCACTTTGTAATTTAGAAATCCACAGCAATAGTTTGATTTCAAATACCAACCTAAATGACAGCCCCATCATTCAAATTCTGAGTACAGATGGCTGACATTCTAGTCAGGCTGAGAGACAGAGCTCTGCATTTGTTAAATTTGTAAAGGTCTTTATTAAATAGTTCCTTTATTAAAGGATCTACTGCTCTTTCAAAAAAATCCTAACTGCTGTCAAAATATTTTATGTTCCAATTATTGTTTTAATTATGAAAATACATGCATCCAATTGAATTTTAAAAATTACTCTTACATTCACATGCCCCACTTTTCTACAAATTTATTTTAAAAAGTAATCTCTTTGAAAGCCAAACGAACATTAGAGATGTCATATCCATAAAAAACCCTCATAACAAGTTCATTGCTACAATTTCCAAAACTTTCAGAACCTGTAAATTAACTCAGAATCTACTGAACAGATAATTAGGAGGCAATAAAAGAAAATGGACATGGAGTTAGACAAAACTAGATTCTATTCATGGCTCTTCCACTTACTAGCTCTAAACTTAGGCAAGTTACTCTGGACTCTGTTTTCCTCATGGGTGAAATGTGAGGTAACTGACTCTACTTCATAAGGTGGTTGTGAGAATCAATGTGATAATACACATTCAGTGACTATTACAGGGCCTGGCACATATCTACTCAATAACTGCTAACATTTACAACTTGAGGGAAGATAGGTGAGAGTGGAGCATGAGAAAGAAAGGGAGAAGTGGGAGAGGAGATTTTCAGGAGCGTAGTTTTCTTTCTTAAAGGCATGGCATAGGTGTTCTGGTGGTAGGCAGCTCATTGAGGGGTTCGAAACATGGTCATGTGAATTGATTGACTGAGTAAGTGAATAAAGGAAGAGAAAAGAAAAGAACTAAAAGATAAAGAAAAGGGACAGAAAATAGAAAAAAAAGAAACAAGTTAAAAAGAGTTATACTGTTTAACTTAGGAACATGTGAAACAAAGAAACATAAACTACAAAGGAGTGGAGCAGTCACCCACATCAGTAAATATTAGCAAATGTAGATTGGGTTAAATATAATTTGAAAGACTAGACTGAATAAATGTGATTCTAACAATGCCTGAGAACAGTTTCCAAATTAAAACAACTTGTCTACCTTTATAAAGTCACATGTGAATATCAGAACCTATCATCTTTTACCATGGATGCACAGTTACTTCAATCTTTGGTATTCAATGCCTAAATCCCAGATCTGGGAAAACTATGAAAAATAATGGTTTTGCCCTGCTTTTATCTGACCTATTTTCCCCAGGTCAAAAATTGTGATTTTTAACTCTCTATATTGTTTATGCCAATCATATAAAAATGGATTTAGCCGAACACAGTGGCTCACACCTGGAATCCCAGCACTTTGAAAGGTCGAGGTGAGAGGATAGCTTGAGCTCAGGAGTTCAAGGCCACCTTAGGCAACACAGAAAGACCTCGACTCTGCAAAAAGTTTAAAACTTAGCCAGGCATGGTGGCATGCACCTGTGGTCCCAGCTACTTGGGGGCTGAGGTGGGAGGACTGCTTGAGCCTGGGAGGTAGAGGCTGCAGTGAGCCATAACTATGCCACTGCCCTCCAGCCTGGAGACAGAACTAGATCCTGTTTCAGAAAAAAAAAAAAAGATTTAAAGCAAAACAAACATCATCCAAAAGTGAACTATAAGAGGGATACTCGAATCAGAGTGGTTTGGCAAGAATCAAAGAAAGAAAAAACAACATTTTTAATTTCTCAGAAACCTAGGTTACAAGGACCATACTTTCTCAATTACTACATTGCCCTTAAGCAATGAAGTTTATATACAAGTTGATTATGTTTTTGTTCACTGGAATCTAAGATGCTTCTTATTATCTCAGAATATTGAAATACTTATGACTTAGGCAACAGCTGCGACTCTTAGATGATTTTCAAATGAGCTAAATACAGAGATTTGTGAAAATGAATTATGAACATGCAAACACATAACAGACAATTCAGCTCACCAGGTTTAAGAGGCCGCTAGATTTTTCTAATTTTTTTTCCTTTGTTTATATTTCATTTACTTAATAAATTATGCCTAATTTTCTGAACTTCTTGCCATTACATTGGTTCATATTATGTAATTTGGTAATGAAGATGAGAAAATATGTGTGTTATGCTTTATCACTACATTAATTAGAACCAGGCTTTTTTAAGGTAATATAACTTATCCATTTTGTTAGGAATGAATCTGTTTTTTTTTTTTTTTGGCTAAAGAATTTTAATCTAAAGAATATTCTTATAGACCCATATTTAAGGACAGTCATATAGAAATGGCAATTTGTGCACAAATACTTGGAAAGTGAACTTCAGAGTATGTTCTGTACAGTAAATATACTTACAGATTCTCCTACAGACACAGCTTCTTGATGATAACAAATATAATGTATGGAAGATTCAAACTATTCAATTAATTATTCATCTATTCCCCTAAATCATTACCAATCTGATGTTTTTTGGAATCTTTAGATTGGAGATTTTGCTTTCATCCACAATTTGTTAGTTGAACCAAAATTTTCTGAGACGTGACTTATGAGCCATGCTCTAGATTCTAGTATTGCCAAGAGAAATAAGACCTCATTATTAAACATAAATAAATAAACCTCATTATTTCTTATATCATTAGTCAGGAACTTATAATCTAGTCAAGAAGATAGAAAAGTGAAAAAAAGAAATAAACGTTATGCTTGCAATAATAGACATCTGTAGCCAGGCACAGTGGCTCACGCCTGTAATCCCAACACTTAGGGAGGCCGAGGTGGGCAGATCACTTCAGGCCAGGAGTTCAAGATCAGCCTGGCCAACATGGTGAAACCTCACCTCTACTAAAAATGCAAAATTTAGCTGGCTGTGGTGGTGCACATCTGCAGTCTCAGCTACTCAGGAGGCTGAGACATGAGAATCATTTGAACCCAGGAAGGAGAGGTTGCAGTGAGCTGAGATGGCACCACTGCACTCCAGCCTGGGCAACAGAGCAAGACCCTATCTCAAAAAAAAAAAAAAAAAAAAAAGGAAAGAAAGAAAACAAAAATAGACATCTGAATACAGAAAGGTGGCAAGAAAGAGAACACTTGATTGGAGATACAGATATCTGTCAGTCTGTCTATAGAGACAGTTCAGAATGGCTTTGAAAAGGAGTTTATTCTTAAGCTGAATCTTGAAAGACAAGAAGGTATTTCCTACAATGTAAACACATGGGAGGAATGGGGAAAACATACAAGAATGAGATCTATCACAGAAAAGAAGGAAATATAGACAAATTTGGAGATTTTAATTAGGTATGGCTGCCTTCAGAATAGGATGCCACAAAGGTATAACACAATGGAAAGCTGGAACTAGCAAGCAAGGTGAGGCCATGAATGGCCAGACGCAGCATGTTAAAAAGTTTAGAGCTTTGGAGGGTTTTGAACAGGAGAATAATATATCATATGACTTATAAAAAGCATCCTCTGGTGGCACTGGAGAGTTTGGATTGAGAAGGCATAAGACTATCAATAGTGAGACCAGAGAAACAACATTGAAATAATCAGGATAAGAAAAGGTAAAGGCCTTGAAATAAAGTACTAGTTGCAGAAATAAGGAAATAGGAAGAAGAGACAGATGAGAGAAAGTTAAAGAATATAAATTTAGGATAAGAATCTGGGTGTAGAGCTTGGCAGGTTGGTAGAATTTTTATGATATTCATAGATATAGAGAAAAAATAAAAGAGAAATATCAGGGTACAGAGAAATCTTATTTAGTTTTTGACTTTGTGAAATATCCAACCAGTGATGCTCAGTAGACAATTGGCTATATGAAAGTAACACCTACTTTTCATGCATTTAAACCAAACTTGTCAATTGTTTCTGCAATGGTGTATGTCTCTGAGAAGGAGATATAGGTGTCAGGAAGATCTTTCAAATTCAAACTAAACAACAACAAAGGCAATTCTAAACAGAACTTGCTGAGAGAGAGAACAATTTATCCCGTCCACTAGATAGAGAACAGAGACACTGAAAAGAGCTAGATTTTTGAGCCAGATTTAGGTCAAATTGGGTCAAATTCCAGCTCTTGTATTCACTAACTACATGAGCTTAGGCAAGTTATCCAGTCTCAATCTCTTTGTCCATAAAATAAGGTATACTATCAAACTTAGGGTTACTGGGATAAATACTTTAGATGATGTACATAAAGTCCCCACACAGTGCCTTCCCCTTTCTAAAAATACTATCTAAATTTAATCACTGCCATTAGCTTACTATTTCAGTTCAGTGGCTTGCTTCCTGATGAAGGCAACATACAGGACACATTTGTTTTTTTTAAATGACGTCTGGAATTCTCCCAACCCTGGAAAGCAAAAGGTTTAGTTAAGACTAGAAAAATGATAAATGCTAAAAGCAGGTAGCTAACAGATTGCTCTTTGTTCTCACTATTTTCACTTCCAAGCTTTTCAGAGAACTCCAATTGCTTTGTTTAAATTTTTTTAAAAGATAGAAGACTGGCTTTCTCCTAACACTGGAGCTTCACTATGCATCTTCATTGCCATCTTTCATCTTTATCCATTATGTAAATGAAAGCATTGTTGCAAGGTTTATGTGGTATTCTTAAACATTTTTCTAATTAGCAAATTTCATCATTTTTTCTTTCGTCCTATCAGGACTGCATACAAAGCTAGTCCAAACATCATTTTTCCAAAAAGTAAAAAGAGATCATTTGGAGATAAGAGGAAGAAAGAGACTAGGATATTCTGCAGAAATAAGCTCATTATCTAAGTACTAGTGTGTTCCATTGAGACCTTCACAAGAAACAGATTTTGGCTCTCAGACCTCTCCTGTTACCCAATCTTGATATTCTCTTCTCCAGCTGACTCATCCTTCTTGAAAAATTAACATAGAAAACAGAAGAATTTTTATGTGCCTTTTATGCTTGCCCCTAAAGAGAGGCCTATAATTCAAAGATATCAGTAGGATAATTCTTTGTCAGTTTTTAAAGCCTTACTTTCAACACATCTATGCTATATTAGACCACGTCACTAATTTACCTAGATTCTTACATTACTTTGTCATAAAATGATTGCAAATTTTATACACTGGGTGTGGAGGCTCACACGTGTAATCCCAGCATTTCGAGAGGCCAAAGTAGAAGGACTGCTTGAGCTCAAGAGTTCGAGACAATCTGGGGCAACATAGAGAGACCCCGTCTTTACAAAAAAGAATAAAATTTTTACATTACCTGGGCATGGCAGTGCACACCTGTAGTCCCAGCTACTTGGGAGGCTGATGTGGGAGGACTGCTTGGGCCCAGGAGGTTGAGACTGCAGTGAGCTATGACTGCACCACCACTGCACTCTAACCTAGGTGACAGTATGAGACCTTATATCAAAAAACAAAGAAATACGCAAGGCATGGTGGCTCAAGCCTTTAATCCCCAATGCAGGTGGATCACTTGACGTCAGGAGTTCGAGACCATCCTGTCCGACATGGTGAAACCCCATCTCTACTAAAATACAAAAATTAGTCAGGTGTGGCGGTGCACACCTGTAATCCCATCTACTCGGGAGGCTGAGGCAGAAGAATCACTTGAACCCAGAAGGCGGAAGTTGCAGTGAGCCGAGATCGTGCCACTGCACTCCAGCCTGGATAACAGAGTGAGACGCCATCTCAAAAATACTAACAATAATAAATAAAATAAACAAAATTTGTTAGGATAAAATACATGAATCATATTAAGACCAAATACTGAAAAATTAGAGTAAACTGCTACTCTATAAATCTCTGCTTACTGTTATCACGGTCAAATGGTGAACTATAAATTCAGTCTTTGGCCTTTTTGAAAAGGTGATTTTATAAGTGTTTTTATGTTCTAGAACCCACTTTCTGGAGTTCTTACAAACCAGTCCACACCTCTTGACTCCCACTTGCAGGAACTCTTAGAGGAAACACTTCTGAGGTTTAGACATTTTCCAAATGGTTATCTGTTATTCACTTATAAGAAATACCAGTTTTGAGGATAATGAAAGAGGTTCCAGGGAAAGCATATGGACATCAGGAAATCGTGTTGCCTTTTGATCCTAAACAAGTCATCTGCAAGTGTCCCTTGAGAGATGAGATTGGCCTAGGACTTCATTTTCTAAGAGAATTGATGGAGCATTAAAGCCAAAAATGTTTGGGACCAATTACACAATCCAATCAGCTTATCTTTGAATGAACTATGACAGACACCAAATGCAAAGCCAAAGAACATCAAAGCAATTGCCTGTGGATCCTGCCAATAGAGGAATATTCTGCCAGTAAAAAAAGAGTATTCCTGGCCTAGCAGCTGGAGTCTCAAACTGCTTTTTAAACATCAGCAAAAAAATAGAAATACAGAGAAACAGTGATCAACAAGAGTTTGGAGGGCATGATATGAGAACATTCAATAAAAATGTCTTTGTTAGTCATTCTGTAAATCTTTCTTCACCAGGTTGGATCACTAGATATTTCTCTTCTAACAGAAATTCTTCAATACTATATTAGGTAGCACATCCTATTTAATTATTCAATTTTTTCCAATGTGCTTTCCTCAAGAGTCAAGGGAAGACAGTGACAAGAGAAAGGAAGTATATGCTAGATGCTTTAGAGACGATAATTAATTTCTTTATTGCCTGTGTTTCTTCTCAAGAAGAAAATTCATGGATCTCTTAAAAAAAAAAAACCACGGCACTAAAATAATTGAAAAGATTAAAGCTACTCAGAACCACACATGGTCAAAGAAAGGATCTTAGAAACCCCCTAATGGCTTTTCCCATTCCAGGAAGGTTCCACCAGCCTCCTCTTGTCCAGTTGTGGAAATGGGAACTACCCTGGTTATAAGCGTGCTCATACCATCACTGCACAGCCCTCAGTGTTCCATGTGCCCCTTCTAACCCTGCTGTCTCGTGTAACGAAGACCAAGCCTACTGTTTCTTTCATGTTATGCCCCTCCCTTCAATTACTAGGTGACAGCAATGGCCTCCCAATTTTCCTGTTTTTCTAAGACAAATCTCCAATTTGTGCAATGATATCTTGGATACCTTTTGACTCTTTATCATCCTATTCAACTTCCTCTCTGTGTGTGACCAGTTACTTAGGATCAGGTATAGGAAATGTTCAGATGACTGAATATAATAAATATAGTAGAAAAGTTCCATTTCAGTCTGCTATAATTAACTGTCTGTTGTTAGGTTAACTATGTCTTGAGGCAGCTTGTTAAACTTACTAGCATGACCTGTGCCCTGTACCGACTAAAATATAGAAATCTATGCAATCTTCATAGTGTTTCTTGGTCCTCTTCAGACGAATTTATGGCTTCTTCCCACCCCAATGACATCCTAAAGTTGCTCTAAGTTCACCCTATCACAGCTCAAAATCACCTGCAGCACCCCCCCCAAGTTCACTCTAACCTCATTCTCACCTTCTTCTAAGGCCAGCTTAACCTCATTTCAATGTCACTCTTACTGCATCAGAAAACCATCTCCTCCAGGTATCTTTTGATCCCTTTTAGTAAACACTATAACATCCTTAAAGGTAAGCAAACAACAAATAATCTTTTATACAAGTACATGTATGAATTTGATCTTTTGTTTCTTAGCCAACTGAAATGGGTCCAATACACAGTCTTAAAGATATTATCTAGAAGTAAACTCAATATTCCAGGTGTAGTACAATCAGCACAGAGAACAGAGGTAAATTTACTACGTTTGATCAAGACAATACTTTTATGAGTGTAACCTAGATTTGCATTAGCATTTTGAGCAATGATGATACATCTATGTTAAACTTATAATCAACTTAAATGATAAAGCCTTTTTCACAGTAGCATGTCAAAACAATTCACCCAGTAAGGTTGTGACAAAGCATATTAAATGATAGCAATGTCAGTACTTTAGAGCAATGTTATAGACCATGGCTAAATTTACATAAGAATAGAAGAGGCAATTTGACCATATTTATAATTTTAGGGTTAACCAAGTTTATTTTTTTTCCAATACATCCCTCACTTAGCCAATGATCATTACTTCATTTCTGAGTTTAAGATTTTGATTTCTACTAAATCATTTGAGAAGAAGAGTGCATTAAGCTGTCAAGCATGGCTAGAAGAGGAAATTTTGACAGAGAATAACAGAGAAGCATAATGAAGAGAACTATTTGGTTAGAAGTATATAGAATAAAATGAGCAGAAGGGCTACTGAACAAGAAGGCTGAGATCACTAAGGTCACTAAGGAAAGGTTCACTAGATCCAAAGCGTTCATTAAAGTTAACTCTGTTGATTACAGCACTAAAACTTCTATCCAACACTCCTTGCACTTCCCAAAAAGGCACACAGATGATGATTTCCACATTTTTGAAGACAATATGCCTCTCCAATGGTAAAAGCTTCAGAGTCATGACAGAAGAGGAAACATGCCCAGATCTCATTATTGAGAGTGGAGGTTTCCTGGATATTACTGGGGTACAACAAAAAGAACTATTTGAATAATATAAATTATGTTCATTAATTTTCTGTATTTCATAATTAATTTATTCAAATTGGTTTTCCCATTTACTAGCTTCTAATGTGAAAAAGACTTAAGGATGCAGGAGAAAAGGTAGAGAGAGTTCAAGGACTTATTTTCAGGATTCAAGAGTTCATAATCAACCCAAGATTAAAGTTGGAAGTATTTAGTGCTACTAAATACTTTTGTGCATATGAATTTACACTCCAGGTTTACCAGGCAACAGAAACCTAAGATGGCAGATTGGATTAATTTTATGGTGAGGAGACTATAAAAATAATCACTCAACAGCCCAGTCCAACTCTCCTTGAATGGCATTAGTTTGACTGTCACATTGCAAATTCCTAATAGCTATCAAGTAGTTTATTTCATCTTTAGAGTCAAACATGGTTGCAAAAATTAAATCTCACCAACAACAATAATAAACACAGATGGGCACTACCTCACCATAGTCAGAGAAATGCAGCAAAAAAAAAAAAAAATGCCTGTCTTGTATATAGGCTTTGTTTTGCATTGAGATATACATATATTTATATGTACAACATCCAACAGGGGTCATCATATCTTTAGTGGTAGACAACAAAATATGGAAAGGTCTGTCTTCTCTATTTCATTTTTCTGTAAGCACTAATAAGACTGCTGTGAAGGCTTACTTCCTAATTACTTCTAGATACTCAAATTAAGTTGTGTGTCTATGTCAATCATGTTGTGATATGACACGATGAGAGGATGACCCTGTGATGTGACATATGCCCTGACCATCACTCAGAGATGCACTTAATGATGCACACATGCCTTCTGTATCTTTAATCCAGCCAGCAAAAGGGGAGCATCAAATGTCAGTTAGCTTTTCAATCTCTGTGCTAAATTAACAAGAAAGAGGAGTAGGGTGGTGTAATTATAAATTACTCAAAGCTTAATACACATAAAATCCCTACCTCTAAGAAGCAACCATGAATATTAGCAGAAAAAGAAGATTGACTGGACCTGAATCTCTGCAGAATGGGTAGTGAAAACGACAGTCACATGACACTGCAGTTCTATGTTCCCCTGCTGTTCTTACAGCACTTGTAAGTAAAATATGTTTACATATAGAGCTAATATATAGAGAGTCCTTGGGTACTACACCTGCAGATTTCCTAAGCCTTAGGTTTCTAGGGAATTTAGGGCACCTTATGCTATGGTTTTAATATGTCCCCTCCAAAAATTCATGTGTTGGAAACTTAATGCAACTCAATGCAATAGTGTTGGGAGGTAGCGCCCAATAGAAGGTGTTCAGATCATGAGGCCTATGCCCTCATCAATGGATTAATGTTGTTATAAAAACATTTGTAAAAGAGGGTTTGTTTTCTCTTGCTCTTCTGCCATGTGAGGACACAACAGTTGTCCCCTCTTGTCCTTCCACCTTCCGCTATGTGAGGATGAGCAAGAAGGCCCTCACCAGACACTAAATGTTGGAGCTTAGATCTTGGACCTCCCACCCATCAGAACTGTGAAAAATAAATTTCTGTTGTTTATAAATTATCTAGTCTATTGTATTCTTTATAGCAGCACAAACAGACTAAGACAACTGAAATAACAGATTTCAAGAGTTTTCATTTCAGGTCTTTTTCAGATTGGTTTCAGTTAATGCCCAAGTCCTCATAGTTTGTCCTCATGGTACACACTGATGGAGGAGAGCCCTAAATACATTGGATGGTGTACCTTTCTGCCTTAGTGACACAAAATTCTTCCTCAGGGCCAAGAAATTTTCATGAGAATCAGAATAATAGTTCATCCCAGCAAAGCTGGGTGATAAACAGTACTATATTTTAAGAGCTACTGAGCTGATTCAATTTTCCCAGTGTGATTTACCTCCAAAAACTTTAGAAATGACCAGTCAAAAGAATCACAGACAGAAATGATGATTATTTTTTCTTTTGTTCTACCAAATCTGCTTGGAAATTCTGAGAAGACTGATCCACACACAACAGTTTAAAAAATAGCACTTTGTTTTCTCCACTTAAATTTAGTTTTTGCATCACATCATTACAGCTGTTTATTCTTCTTGCACTTTGAGTTTCTAGACTGTTCTATTTGTCATTGATTTTGTTGCTTCTTATTGTCAAATAGTTTGAAAGTACATTTCCTTTCCTTGAGTCATATCCTTTTCTTTTTAATTATTTATTTTACTTTTGGTGCATACTATATCTGGCATTTCTCCCCCATGTTATCCCCTCCCCCACCCTCCCCTCCCTCCCCCACCCCCCAGTGTCTCTCCCCTACCCCCACCCAACTGTCCCCTGTGTGTGATGCTCCTCTCCCTGAGTCCATGTGTTCTCATTGTTCAACACCCACCTATGAGTGAGAACATACGGTGCTTGGCTTTCTGTTCTTGGGTCAGTTTGCTGAGAATGATGGTTTCCAGATTCATCCAAGTCCCTGCAAAGGACACGAACTCATCGTTTTTGATGGCTGCATAGTATTCCGTGGTGTATATGTACCACATTTTCTTTGTCCAGTCTATCATTGATGGGCATTTGGGTTGGTTCCAGGTCTTTGCTATTGTACACAGGGCTGCAATGAACATACATGTGCATGTGCCTTTATAGTAGAATGATTTATAGTTCTTTGGGTATATACCCAATAGTGGGATTGCTGGGTCAAATGGAATTTCTATTTCTAGATCCTTGAGAAATCGCCACACTGTCTTCCACAATTGTTGAACTAATTGACACTGCCACCAACAGTGTAAAAGTGTTCCTATTTCTCCACATCCTCTCCAGCATCTGTTGTCTCCAGATTTTTTAATGATCGCCATTCTAACTGGCGTGAGATGATATCTCAGTGTAGTTTTGATTTGCATTTCTCTAATGACCAGTGATGATGAGCATTTTTGCATATGTTTGTTGGCCTCATATATGTCCTCTTTTGAAAAGTGTCTGCTTATATCCTCGCCCACTTTTGAATGGGGTTGTTTGTTTTCTTCTTGTATATCTGTTTTAGTTCTTTGCAGATTCTGGATATTAGCCCTTTGTCAGATGGGTAGATTGCAAAAATTTTTTCCCATTCTGTTGGTTGGTAATTCACTCTAATGATGGTTTCTTTTGCTGTACAGAAGCTCTGGAGTTTAATTAGATCCCATTTGTCTATCCTGGCTTTTATTGCCATTCCTATGAGTGTTTTAGTCATGAAGCCCTTGCCTATGCCTATGTCCTGGATGGTTTTGCCTACGTTTTCCTCTAGTGTTTTTATGGTGTTAGGTTTTATGTTTAAATCTTTGATCCATCTGGAGTTAATTTTAGTGGAAGGTGACAGATAGGGATCCAGTTTCTGCTTTCTGCACATTGCTAGCCAGTTTTCCCAACACCATTTATTAAACATGGAGTCCTTTCCCCATTGCTTGTTTTTGCTGGGTTGATCAAAGATCAGATGGGTTGTAGATGTGTGGTGTTTCTTTGGGGTCTCTGTTGTGTTCCATTGGTCTATGTCTCTGTTTTGGTACCAGTACCATGCTGTTTTGATTACTGTAGCCTTGTAGTATAGTCTGAAGACTGGCAGTGTGATACCTCCAGCTTTGTTCTTTTTGCTTAGGATTGTCTTGGCTATGTGGGGTCTTTTGTGATTCCATACGAAGTTTAAAGTGGTTTTAAGGTCATTGGTAGCTTGATGGGGATAGCATTGAATCTATAGATTACTTTGCGCAGTATGGCCATTTTCACAAATATTGATTCTTCCTAACCATCAACATAGAATGTTTCTCCATCTGTTTGTGTCCTCTCTTACTTCGTTGAGCAGTGGTTTGTAGTTCTCCTTGAAGAGCTCCTTTACATCCTTTGTTAGTTGTATACCCAGGTATTTTATTCTCTTTGCAATTATGAATGGGAGTTCGCTCTTGATTTGGCTCCCTGTTTGTCTGTTATTGGTGTACAGGAATGCTTGTGATTTTTGCACATTGATTTTGTATCCTGAGACATTGCTGAAGTTGCTTATCAGTTCGAGAAGATTTGGGGCTGAGACAATGGGGTCTTCTAGATATACAATCATGTCATTTGCAAATAGAGACAGTTTGACTTCCTCCTTTCCTAACCAAATACCCTTTATTTCTTTTTCTTGCCTGATTGCTCTGGCTAGAACTTCCAATACTATGTTGAATAGGACTGGTGAGAGAGGGCATCCTTGTCTAGTGTCTGATTTCAAAGGGAATTCTTCCAGTTTTTGCCCATTCAGTATGATATTAGCTGTAGGTTTGTCATACATAGCTTTTATCATTTTATGATATGTTCCATTAATACATAGTTTATTGAGAGTTTTTAGCATGAAGGGCCGTTGAATTTTATCAAAGGCCTTCTTTGCATCTATTGAGATAATCATGTGGTTTTTGTCTTGGTTCTATTTATGTAATGGATTACATTTATGGATTTGGGTATGTTGAACCAGCCTTGCATCCCCGGGATGAAGCCTACTTGGTCATGATGGTTAAGCTTCTTGATGTACTGTTGCAATCTGTTTGCCAGTATTTTATTGAAGATTTTTGTGTCAATGTTCATCATGGATATTGGCCTGAAGTTTTCTTTTGTAGTTGAGTCTCTGCCTGGTTTTGGCTATGAGGATGATGTGGAGTTATCATAAAATGAGTTAGGGAGGATTCCCTCCTTTTGTATTGTTTGATACAGTTTCGGAAGGAATGGAACCAGCTCCTTCTTGCACGTCTGGTAGACTTTGGCTGTGAACCCGTCTGGACCTGGACTTTTTTGGTTGGTAGGCTTTTGATTGCTGCCTCTACTTGAGCCCTTGTTATTGGTCTATTAGGGTTTCAGCTTCCTCCTGGTTTAGTTTTGGTAGAGTATAAGTGTCTAGAATTATCCATTTCTTCCTGGTTTACTGGTTTATGTGAGTATAGCTGTTTGTAGTAATCTCTGATTGTAGTTTATATTTCTGTGGGAATCGGTGGTGATATCCCCTTTATTCGTTTTTTATTGCATCTGTTTGATTCTTCTCCCTTTTCTTTTTATTAATCTGGCTAGTGGTCTGTCTATTTTGTTCATTTCTTCAAAAAACCAGCTCCTGGATTTATTGATTTTTTGAAGAGCTTTTTGTGTCTCTATCTCCTTCAGTTTTGCTCTGATCTTAGTTATCTCTTGTCTTCTGCTAGCTTTTGAGTTTTTTTAATCTTGCTCCTCTAGTTCTTTCAATTTTGATGAAAGGGTATCGATTTTAGATCTTTCCTCTCTTCTCTGGTGGGCATTTATTGCTATAAATTTCCCTCTCAATACTGCTTTAAAGGTGTCCCAGAGATTCTGGTAAGTTGTGTCTTCATTCTGGTTGGTTTTGAAGAACATCTTTACTTCTGCCTTCATTTCATTGTTTAACCAGTCAACATTCAGAAGCAAGTTGTTCAGTTTCCAAGTGGTTGTGTGAGTTTGAGTGTGTTTCTTGATCCTGAGTTCTAGTCTGATTGTTGCTGTGGTCTGATAGACTGTTTGTTACGATTTCTGTTCTTTTGCATTTGCTGAGGAGTGATTTGTTTCCAATGATATGGTCAATTTTAGAGTAAGTGCAATGTGGTGCTGAGAAAAATGTATATTCTGTGGATTTGGGATGGAGCATTCTGTGTATGTCTATTAGATCCACTTGGTCCAGCTCTGCATTCAAGTCCTGGATATCCTTGTTAATTTTCTGTCTCATTGATCTGTCTAATATTGACAGTGGAGTATTGAAGTCTTCCACTATTATTGTGTGGGAGTCTAAATCTTGTTTTAGGTTGTTAAGAACTTGCTTTATGTATCTGGGTGCTCCTGTGTTGGGGGCATATATATTTAGGATAGTTAGCTCTTCCTGTTGGATTGATCCTTTTACCATTATGTAATGTCCTTCTTTGTCTCTTTTGATCTTTGTTGGTATAAAGTCCATTTTATCAGAGACTAGGATTGCAACCCCTGCTTCTTTTTGTTCTCCATTTGCTTGGTAAATCTTCTTCCACCCCTTTATTTTGAATCTATGTGTGTCTTTGTATGTGAGATGGGTTTCTTGAATACAGCACACCGATGGGTTCTGAATTTTTATCCAGTTTGCCAGTCTGTGTCTTTTGATTGGGGCGTTTAGGCCATTTACATTCAATGTTAATATTGTTATGTGTGAATTTGATCCTACCATTTTGTTACTGGCTGGTTTTCTTTCTCATTAGTTGACTCATTTTCTTCATTGCAGTTCTGGTCTTTGCCAACTGGTTTGCTTTTGCAGTGACTAGTACTTGTTCCTTTCCATGCTTAGTGTTTCTTTCAGGAGCTCTTGTAGGGCAGGTCTCATGGTGACAAAATCTCTCAATAATTGCTTGTCTGTAAAGGATTTTATTTCTCCTTCACTTATGAAGCTTAGTTCAGCTGGATATGAGATTCTGGGTTGAAAGTTCTTTTCTTTAAGGATGTTGAATATTGGCCCCCACTCTCTTCTGGCTTGTAGAGTTTCTGCCAAGAGATCTGCTGTGAGTCTGATTGGCTTCCCTCTGTGGGTGACCTGACCTTTCTCTCTGGCTGCCCTTAGCAATTTTTCCTTCATTTCAACCCCGGTGAATCTGATGATTATGTGCCTTGGGGTTGCTCTTCTTGAGGAATACCTTTGTGGAGTTCTCTGTATTTCTTGAATTTTAAATTTGGACTGCCTTTCTAGGCTTGGGAAGTTCTCTTGGATAGTATCCTGGAGTGTGTTTTCCAGCTTGGATTCATTCTCCCTGTCATATTCAGGTACACCAATCAAGCGTAGATTAGGTTTTTTCACATAATCCCATATTTCTTGGAGGCTTTGTTCATTTCTTTTCACTGTTTTTTCTCTTGTATTTCCTTCTCTTTTTATTTCATTGAGTTGATCTTCAATCTCTGATATCCTTTCTTCTGCTTGATCGATTCAGCTATTAAAACTTGGTGTTTGCTTCACGTAGTTCTCGTGCTAGTTTTTCAACTCCATCAAGTCGTTTATGTGCTTCTCTAAGCTGGTTATTCTAGTTAGCATTTCGTCTAACCTTTTTTGAAGTTTTTTGGTTTCTTTGCATTGAGTTAGAACGTGTTCCTTTAGCTCTGAAAAGTTTGTGATTATCCACCTTCTGAATCCTGTTTCCGTCAATTCTTCGCACTCCTTCTCGGTCAAATTGTGATCCTGTGTTGTTGAGGAGTTGCGGTCCTTTGAAGGAGAAGAGGTGTTCTGGTCTTTCATGGTTTCACCTTTTTTGTGTTATTTTTTTCCCATCTTTGTGGATTTACCTGGCTGTGGTGTCAGAGAGCTGCTTGATGAGGTCGCTTGTCTGCCTGTGGGGGGCGCTACTGGGTTTCTAGAGACTCCTTCAGGTTACTAGGGAAGCTTCCTGTGTGTTTTTTGTTTATGCTGGGAGATTAGGCCCGCCTCTTCCTGACCTGTAGGCACTGCCGGGTTGTCAAGAATGCCGTCCCGTTGCTATGTAGGCTTCCTGTGTTTTTTGTTAAAACACGTAGCCCAGTCCCACCCCTCTAGTGGTGGGTTGTGCCCTTCCTCTATCTGGGCTGTATCATTCAGGGTTCATCTCAGACTGTGGCACTGGCTACGAAACCCACTAGAGACAGAGCTTCAGCCCTCTGGGGTTTGTGGGGGAAGGTAGGGACCCGCCTAGCCACACCCAGCAGTCTCCCCCTTTCAGCTTTCTCTCTCTCCGGTCATGGGGTAGGGGCCGTCCAGCTGCTCCCGCTTACAGCTCCCCTCTCTCCCGGGCGGGGGGAAGGGGGTGATAGCTCAGTCTGCAGCCTCTTATTGAACTCTGCACTTGTAATTCTTGGCACTTGACTGGCAAAGATACTCTGTTCTGTGTATTGCTGAGGCTTTGGGGAAGCACTGTATCTGGACTGAAGCGCCAGAGGTGGAGAGTCCGACTCACTGGTCAGATGCACTTTCTGGGTGAAGCAGCACCCCTCCCACCTTGGTCTGCCCTGAGTGGGCTTTTCTCACCCTCGGACCAGACCCGTTGAAATGTACCTGGTACCTCCGTTGGAGCTAGGAGATCTCTGGGTTTCTGCATCTCTCTCACTGGGTGTTGTGCGCTGGAGTTGTGTCTAATCCACCATCTTGGATCCTCCCCCCTCCTTGAGTCATATTCTTAAGGGATTGTGTCAGTTGGTCAGGTCAGCCGGTGTTTTTTTAAGTTGAAGTTTGTACCTTGAAGATTTTAGATGCATGGTGGCTCATACCTGTAATCCTAGCACTTTGGGAGGCCTCAGCAGACAGATCACCTAAGGTAAGGAGTTCAAGACCAGCCTGGCCAACACTGCGAAACCCAGTCTCTACTGAAAGTACAAAAAAATTAGCCAGGCTTAGTGGTGCGTGCCTATAATCCCAGCTAACTGGGAGGCTGGGGCAAGGAAATAGCTTGAACCTGGGAGATGGAGGTTGTAGTGAGCCAAGATCGTGCCACTGTACTCCAGCCTGGGCGACAGAGCAGGAATCCATCTCGAAAAGAAAAAAAATATTTTAGATACAAACAACCGGGTCATAGATGATGGTGTCCCATCGTTTCAGGCAAGCTGATGAAAACTTCACCTGGGTCTTTATTAAACATAAATGCTTTCAGTGGTCTATATAGATTATCATTAACTTTATACACTTCAGAAGTCAATCTGTGATATTCAAAAGGGTAATATTCTAGGACCATGCCTCTCAGAATCACCCATTTCGTATCATTGTTCTCTGGCTGAAAAATCCTTCTCTAACCTGCATGTAGGGTACTTAAGGGGTGTGACATTAACAGTGACTACCAAAGACAAGTTTAATCATACCACAGCATAGCAGAGAGATCCTGCTACAGGAATTAATATCAAAGAAAATTCTTTGTTTTTACTTTCAAGGCCTAATAAATTCTGGTAGTAAAAGAGAAGAATAAATAGACCCAACTGATTTATTCTTATTAACTATGTGTGACTATTTCTTTTGAGAACGTAGTTTGCTTCATTGATCAAGACTATCAACAACAAACATACACAGAATAGTTTTTTCTGTAGGATGCCCATTATAATAAATAGAAAATTTACTGTAGAGAAATAATTATTTTTTCAAATACTTTGAAATAAAAGTAAAAATTTCTTCTCTCTTTCTCTTGCATCACAAATTGTAAGATAGACCATTTCTCCATAGGAATCAAACAGAGTCCGATCAGCACAGTTGGTAAATGGTTCCAAAATAGGAAAGCAAATGACAGATGACAACAAATATAAAATTAGAGGTATCCTGTTGAGTCATGACAGTGTTTATTTTAGCTTAAGAATTGCTGACATCCCAAACCACTGCAGTCTACCTTGATCATCTTCTTCACACAAATTCTATTTCTATTTTAAAAGTTATGTATATACAGCAAGCCCATGGAAAACTTAGGAATGTACATGGTTTAAAAGGAAAATGGCAAGCTTCTTCTCTGTGGTTACGCTGGAAATAAATTATGTTGAATGATTCACTATATTTTTTAAAATTCATATGGAGGGTCACCCTGTGCCAAACTGATGAAGTACACCTTCCATTAACTACCACAGAACTTTAGAAGAAATGACCATGAAATTAAGTTCTGGAAAAAAAAACACCTGTTTATATGTATTTCACTAGCTAACCAGGGTTTGTATGTATTTCACTAGCTAACCAGGGTAAGATAACTCCATAGGTCCTTGGGAATCTCCAGATGCCTGTGGAACATGCTTTCTAGGAAGAACATAACTGTGATAATATATTACCCATAATTGAGACCCAGGGAGTGGGTGAGAGCAGTTAATATTTTACTTTATCAAGCATTTACATGTCCCCAGATCCTATGCTAGGCACTTAAAACGTAATTACTCACTTTTTTCTATCAATGCCATAAAGTAGTTAGCATAATATGTATAGTATAAATATTAAAATTAACGTTTTTGGAATAAAACTAGTTTACATAATAAGTAGCAAAGCTGGTGGGAATTTGTCTGCAAAGCCACTTCTTTAGATTAAACCATCTTTCCTCAAAGGAATCCAAAGGTTCAACATTACTCAAGTGGGTATCAGGAAACCTGAGTCTAAAACCATGCTTTATTCATAGCTTACAGACATTGGTAACTGCCTAAGCCTTCATTCCTCTTGTGTAAAAGAGAAAATGTAATAATAGCTATTTCATAAAGGTGATGATCAAATAATTAAATATACATAAAAATCTTTGGGCTGGGCACAGTGGCTCACGGCTGTAATCCCAGCAATTTGGGAAGCCAAGATGGGTGGATCACGAGGTCAGGAGTTCAAGACCAGCCTGGCCAATATGGGGAAGCCCCATCTTACTAAAAATCCATAGATTAGCCCGGCACGGTGGAACGCACCTGCAGTCCCAGCTACTCGGGAGGCTGAGGCAGAAGAATTGCTTGAACCCAGGAGGTGAAGGTTACAGTGAGCCAAGATCGCACCACTGCACTCCATCCTGGGTGACAGAGTGAGACTCCATCTCACACACACAAAAATCTTTGACAAGTAACCAGAAAGAGCTATTATTTTTTATGAACCCTCAATATGTCACTTGTAAACTGAGACAACCAAGAGTGTTTCCACTATAGTTCTATGACATTCTGTCTTGTAATTTAGCAATTTCTACATGTCTGTCTTGCTTCAAATAGCTCACAGCTCCTGTGACTAATCCAGGAGTGACCCAAGAAGAGCCTGACATTTTAACAAGTAGTTAATGCCAGGTCAAGTTGAGCAAAGAGAAAGGCTGTAGTATCAGGTAACAGTAAGAATCATGAACAAAGTAGCAAGGTAAAGAGAAAGAGAATGACTGGGGTATTCAAAAGTGTAAATGACCAAGCAAGGGCTACTAGAGAAGTTGAAATTCAAGCAGAGAACTACATGAAGTGAATGACAGTCATTTGAAAATCTAGGGGGAAAGCATTTGGAGCAAAGGAAATAGCGAACACAGAAGTCCTAGTGTGTCAATAAGATTAGTTTGCTCAGGAAGAGCAGTCGGGCTGATGCGCAAGGGGCCGGGGTAGAGGGGAGGGGTGGTCACAAAGCTGCTGGCAGTTCACACAGGGCCTGGCAGACGAAGTTTCACTCTTAGGAGTCTGGAACCTTATTTTACCTGTTACCTTCAGCCAAAAGAGAGGTTCATGCACATAAGTGACATCAATGATTTATATTTTTAAAAGCCCACTGGCTGCTGCGTACAGAAAAGCCTGAAGAGGAAGCAGGAACAGAGGTAAGGACTACAGTGAGGAGATCATTATGAAAGTCCAGGGAAGAACGGTGGTTTGAACTAGACTGCGAGTGTTCAAGGGTTGGCTTGGGGATACAGCACGAGTGTCATGTTGACAGGACTTGGCTAAAGCATTGGCAATAGCGTGACAATGAATGAGAAAAATCAGTGATTCCAGATTTGCTATGTATTGGAATGTGGCATGAAGAAAGACCTGCGGCAGAAGCTAATGCTGTCTACTTATCTAGGCTGCCCCCAGCGGTGCTCTTTCTCACCTGATGTCCACTCAGATCTGCCCAGTTCATCTTCACTAACCTATCTGCTGGGCTTTCTCAAAATTGCCACTTCTCCAGGTAGGTCATATTTGACCTCCATCCCCTATAACTCCATGATTACAACTCAGGTTTAAAGTAAAGAGGTAGTATAGAAAAAAATAGCCTGGAAGCCCCAAAATGGTCACCGCAGCTCAGCATGTAGGGAGTACTCCCAAAGTTGACCAAAGGGAACAGTCAATCAGAAGACATTAACTATCTGCTGTGTGTTTCACCCTGGTTTTGATACCATAGAAAATTTAACAAAAGTTCTAAAACTTAACCACCCAGAAATTCAAATTTAGTTGAAAAACAAAACAGCATGAATAGCATAATTACAAACAAAATAAAATCTCATAATGATATCATTATGGCTGTATCCTAAAAATATAAGAAGAATTCAGTACAGAAAAAGGTATACGAGTTCTTACCTGACAGTACCCAACACAGTGACTGGCACACAGTTTCTTCCATGATTTAAAAATAATTTATCAATGGATTACTTAGTTAATTTATTAACAGAGCTGAAGTAGTTGGGATTGGCATTATATAAGAGAGAAACTTGAGAGAAAAAAAAACATTAAATTTATTCTGCAAGTTATTTGTGCAAAAAAAAACAAAATAGGCCAACTATTGGAACAGTGATAAGGCTGAGAAAATACCATCATGCTATTTAATTAAAGAAATAATACATAGGAACCATTCTTGCCCTTTCTTTTTATATGCTGTCTTATCAATATACAAAGTTTTATCTTTGCTATCATGAGATAAATTTTCCATGAAAGGAGAACAAGGCCTGTCTGAAATTTCATCAGCAGCATCACTGTCCCCTCTCCACATACTGAGCCTTGCTGCCACCCACCCCAGAGAAGCCTGTGTTTAGCTGCTGATACTCTCAGGCAGGTAAAGAGAAGTCAGTCCCCCCGAGTCTCCCTGTGAGCCTGTAAAGCTGGTTGGCAATTCTATCTGGTTGCCAATTTTGAATATTCAAAAGCATCTGAGATAATAGCAGACCACTTATTTCCTGGAGAAATATTAGTCCCTGCTTTGACCCTTGGTATCTCTTCTATTGCCTAAAAGAAAAAAGCCACAGCAATTTACCACATTGTCAACTTCCTCTCTAAGCTGATTTTATCTTTGCCCTTAACTTTAAACCAAATAACAAAGGAAATGGACCACAAATGGACTGGTTTAACGGTGAATCCCAGATACAAAATGGCTTAGCTGACAGGAAGAATTCACCCATGTAATCTCTGCCACATTACACATTACAATTTTTAAGTAGAGCCATTGTCATTTATGCAAATAGTAGTTTCTTTTCGACAGTTTCCACCAAAAGGCAGGGTATTCTCCACGTTTCTTTGCCTTTGTCCTATTATACATTAGGAAAGCTGCCAATATTAATTTGATTGAGAAGAAAGACTGACTTTCTTGCCTATTTTTATTCCTTCAAAATGAGTGACTTACCTCCAATTTTTCAGTATAAGGAGAGACCCTAAACAGTGCCACTGCCAGAGACTCATTAGCCAGCCTCGCATTCTACCCCACTCACAAGGTTAGAATCAAAATTTAATTGCCACAGTACATCCAAGCAGTTTGGAGAAATTCCCTGGTTTATTACAAAGAACGCAAAAAGCTGAAGAAAATACTTTTCACACATCAGATGGACAATTTTAAATTTCTCTGGATAACCACCAAACGAAAACTTATCTTTCAGATGGTTGAAGAAGACCTTATTCTCCCTTCTTTATTTGCTAGGACAGATACTTTAGTCAGCCATCTTCTCTCCAATCAACCTCTCCCTAAAATTATCATTAGGAAATACATCAGAGAGCTCCCCCTTCATTCATGAGAAAATCCAGCGGCAATCTCCTCAGGCATTTTAAGGTATGAGTCTTTGGTGAGATATTCTTTTTCCTTCCTTATGGCTGAAAGTTAGAAAAGCCGTGGCCTATATACACAGAGGCCTCTCCAAGCAGTCAGATCATATTCCAGTTTGGTGAGAAAGCCTTTGATTAAGGCAGCTTTCTTTTCACCTACTGTGACAGGCCCAGGAAGATGTCTGCCTTGCTAGTATGATTAACTGGCTGTGAGAAGGAGCTCTAGTATTGGAGCAGAGCTGGCTTCTCTGTACTAGGTTCTCAGATCAGAGAAAGAAAGGATATAGGAAACTGACCCCAAAGAGAGAAAAGTCAAGAAGTTCATACATTTTCACAGTGATCATTCTAACACTCAGGTCCCTGCTTAGAAACACACAAACATTCACTTACACAATACTCCCACACTCTCCACCTACATACAGGTTTGATATTAGACGCAATACAAAGGTTGCAAGTTCTCCAAAATGAGATATGCTTTTAAAAACTGGTTGCAAAAAACTGCACCTATTTTTTCCATGATACAAAATCACCCTAAGACATGTATGTTGGAAAATGGTGTGCTTACTGTTAAAGGAAAATGATACAGAACAAGATGAGAAAACAGAAGTTGATTTTATTCTGATATTATCACTAGCAATATGGGAGAAAGCACTGCTTCTGAATGCTCAACTCCACTGACACAAAAGGTGGAGTAGTGTTTAAGGACAGGGGTGAACTGGTGAAAAATACTAGAGAATATTCGTGGGGAGGCCAATCAACGGAATGTGTCCAGTACATGGAATTATTCCTGACTTTGCAAATGTTTTTCTCTGTGACTAGGTCATCTGCATTTGCTAATTGTTACCTATAGAAGTTAGGGTCCTACCCCCACACAGAGACTGAGAGATAGGAACACTATTTCCAGTTATTTCAAAGAGATGATGCCCAGGTCCCCTGGACAAAGACCTTTCCTGGATTGCAAACTTGCAAAAGGCTAGAAGATTTACATATCAACGGGACATAGAAAGTATTTACACATCATCACTGGTCATTAGAGAAATGCAAATCAAAACTACATTGAGATACCATCTCACGCCAGTTAGAATGGCGATCATTAAAAAATCTGGAGACAACAGATGCTGGAGAGGATGTGGAGAAATAGGAACGCTTTTACACTGTTGGTGGGAGTGTAAATTAGTTCAACCATTGTGGAAGACGGTGTGGCGATTCCTCAAGGACCTAGAAATAGAAATTCCATTTGATCCAGCAATCCCATTACTGGGTATATATCCAAAAGACTATAAATCGTTCTACTATAAGGACACATGCACACGAATGTTCATTGCAGCACAGTTTACAATAGCAAAGACCTGGAACCAACCCAAATGCCCATCGATGATAGACTGGACAGGGAAAATGTGGCACATATACACCATGGAATATTATGCAGCCATCAAAAACGATGAGTTCGTGTCCTTTGTAGGGACATGGATGAACCTGGAAACCATCATTCTCAGCAAACTGACACAAGAACAGAAAATCAAACACCGCATGTTCTCACTCATAGGCGGGTGTTGAACAATGGGAACACATGGACACAGGGAGGGGAGTATCACACACTGGGGTCTGTTGGGGGAAAAAGGGGAGGGATGGGGGGGGTGGGGAGTTGGGGAGGGATAGCATGGGGGAGAAATGCCAGATATAGGTGATGGGGAGGAAGGCAGCAAATCACACTGCCATGTGTGTACCTATGCAACAATCTTCCATGTTCTTCACATGTACCCCCAAACCTAAAATGCAATAAAAAAAAAAAAAAAGAAAAAAAAAAAAAAAAAAAAAGTATTTACAACTGCATGTTTTCTAACATATGAAATTTCTGCTCTAGGAAACAGAGGTCAAAGAACTACCGTCAGAAGAAAACCTTTCTGAAGTTTAGTCAAGCAGAAGGGAATCTTAAAGCAGTCTTGCTCATTACTCATTCCCAGATGTTCCTCAAGGAGCAGTCTCTCTCTCTGCCCGTGCCTCCACTTCCCTCAGAAAGACAGAAAACACTTAGACGATCCAGTTTAGGTCATACTCCCTTACCATCTTCCCACTGCCCTACAGGTTGTGTCAGCATGCCTTAACACCCTTTATCTCTCTGCATTCTGGAACTTTTTATCTTTGTTTTGCGAATGTCATCTTCAGTTCAGTATTACAATATTTAGCAAAATTTATAAACATTTTTCTAGCCTATTAAAAAAACAAAAAACAAAACCTGTGGCTGCCACACTACATCTGGCCACGTGGATAAGATCTGCAAATTTCAGTAGCCTCAGAAATAAAATTATCTAGTTTTTAAAGGGCAAATTTTAAGAATCATTGTTTATAACTTTAAATATAATTAGTTAGCCAAGGTAGTACTTAGTTTGCCAAATGAAAAACAAAATCATTGACACAAGCAATTAAGTTTTAGATTTGAATTGAATTTGGTTTTATTGAGAAAACATGATATTTCAGGTTTCAGGTTCAACCTGTCTATCTACATACAGATAGACTGATACAAATATATAGATCTTTAACTATATATGTATATATATGTAGAGAGAGAGAATTGCTACATGTGTCAGTTACAGTGGTAGATTCTTTCACACAGAATCACATATATTTCATGATTCTTTTGTTCCTTTTTCCCTTCCTCACCTTCTCTGGTTCCTTTCAGAGTATTCAAGTCTCTCACCATCCCAAGTTTTGATGGTTTGTACATACTTCAGTGTAAATTTAAGTTAAACGCAGGCTTTTCTTAGAGGCACTTTCATCAGATTCTTTTGTCCAAGTACTGATATGATAGGTTTTGTCCTTACTGGAAACAATACCCACTAATCAACCAAAAATAGTTTAAAATAAATAAATAATGGTCCTCCCAGACAACACCCCATGAGTACCTTCTCCTCACTCCCCCATACTCCCACCTTTAACTTAACTTTCTTAGCTTAGCTTCAGGGCCATTTCTAGAGGTTAGTTTCTTTGATTCCTTAAGGTTACATTGATATCATAACCCAACCCTAGACAGATGACTTCCTGAGGGCTCAGGGTCTTGAGGGGGACCGAAATCTGTCCATGGGCCTACGGTTCTTTCTTTTCCCCACCATTTTGGCCATCTGAGTGCTAATCTTCATTGGATCCCAGCCCTTTGTTGCTAAACCTATGCGTTGCTGAGGGCAGCCTGGTGAATGTGTGGCCACCAAAGCAAACTTCTCTGAGGGAGTGGAGGAGTTATGATCATTCAAGTGCCAGTGGAAAGTGTGGGTCATCCTAATATTCATTTGAAAGAGTTTCAAGGGGTTACAAATCAGGAGACATTTTAAGAGAACTTCAAAACTCTGTTAAGTCATTTTTTGACATTGTTTGACTAAAAATAACTACTATTAGACTTTGGAAATTTATCGTTGACTCAAAAATAGTTAAATGTATCAAAATTGACAAGACTGTCAAAGGAATAGAGTTAGAAAAATACATTGTGAGGAAGCCATTTCTCCATAGGCCCTGTTTGAATGAAAATAGCTTTCACTAAATCATGTATCAGCACTGTTCCTTCCTCTTAAATAGCCAGCAGAAGGCTCAGGAAAAAAAAATCTGTTAATTGGGTATCAGTAGGTTTTAGGTTTTGAATTCAGTTCAGTGTTTTTGAACGCCTACCCCGGGAGAGCATCGTGCTAAGGAATACAGGAGGAACAAAACACAATCCTTCCTGCATAAGCTCTAACACAATGAATAAAAACAGGATTCTAATATCCATAGTGAAGAACAGAAAGGATTAAAAGGGATGAAAGTGACAATCAGGTGACATGGGACTCAGAAAATTAAGAGACTTTGGGAGAAAGAAAAGCCTTACAAAGAAGCAGGACTCAGGTTAGACTTCAAGGAAAATGCTGGTGTCTGATTCACAGAGAGCACACGTGGAATTTCCTCAGGGAGTCAGAGGCATCCCTAAAACCATGTCAAGACACGGCCTTGAACACTTAGTCCAAACACAACCTGAGCCTCTGGAGACACACAGACTAACCAGGGAGGCATTCATTGAATTAGCCATTTGTCACAAATTGTTATGGTCAACAGAATTGTTGTGAAAGCAGCAATGACAGAAACAGAATTTGGGTACTGAAGGAACACTCACCAAGATCTTTTGGGGCCATCTATCACTTTTGCAGCTATTCTTCAATAATTTCCACAAGGAAAATTTACTGTTTAAAAACTGCATAGAGTACAGTACTTGGAATGCACCGGAAGGTCTATTCAGTGGAGCCATAATAAAACTGATGGACCATGATCTAGATGGCGAGGCCGTGGGTCACAAACCACAGCCTGTGGGCCAAATCTGCCTAAGACTTCTTTTGGTAGAGTCAGCTAAAAATGGTTTAGACATTGTTCAAATGTTATTAAAAACAAAAATTAAAACTAAACCAAACCAAAAAAAAAAAAAAGAAGAAGAAAAAAACAGAAAATACATAATGGGAAGATTATATGTGGCCATCAAAGCCTAAAATATTTACTGTCTGACGCTGGTCCTTCGCAGAAAACATTTGCCGACCCTGGTCTGGATGATGAACACCTGAGGTTTGATACTGGAGAGAGCCCCAGTGATTTTGTGTTTACGTACTACTATTAAGATACTTAAAACAAGTAGTGCTTAAATGCCCGCAAATGCATTTCTACGTGGTCTTAACTGAACACACTCCAAATGGTACAGGTGGAAACACTGAGGCAGAGAAAGAAAAGGATAAGAATGTACAATAAAAGTGAAATCTCCAAACCTAAATTCTTTTCTTCTAACATCTAGATGAGGCACGCTGATGATAGTTCACTTGTTTAACAAGCATTTACTAGGGCCATATACGTTTGTGTATTTGGAGAAAGACTCAGTATTGTTTTAAGGGGTATAATACAGAAAACAGTAGCCCCTTTGAAACATGTAATCTACATGAACAAAGCCCAGAAAACTACAAGCATAAGACAACAACAGAGCACATGTTTGAAAGGGAAAAGGGAACGAATAGTCAGAGAGTGGTTGCTGCCAGATGGACCATGCAGTGCCAGCTCACTGAAGGGCAACAAACTTGAGCTGTCTTGAGCAAAATCATATTATATATTAGGAGAAGAAAAAGACTTCCAGAATGAGGCAACAAGGACAAGAGGCAGATATTAAGCGGGAAAAAGCCAAGATCCAATTTTGGAAGTAGCAAGAGGTAAATTGATAGTGTAAAAAGTCAAGCGACCCTATACAGAGCAGATCAAAAGGAAAACTGTGGGGGAACTTTTTAAATGGTTTGTGAAGTTTTTTGTTGTTTGTTTTTTGAGATGGAGTTTCGCTCCTGTTGCTCAGCCTGGAGTGCAATGGTGTGATCTTGCTCACGGCAACCTCCGCCTCCCGGGTTCAAGTGATTCTCCTGCCTCAGCCTCCTGAGTAACTGGGATTACAGGCATGCGCCACCATGCCTTGCTAATTTTATATTTTTAATAGAGATGGGGTTTCTCCATGTTGGTCAGGCTGGTCTCAAACTCCCGACCTCAGGTGATCCACCCGCCTCGGCTTTCCAAAGTGCTGGGATTGCAGGCATGAGCCACCGCGCCCGGCGAAAAGTTTTATTTTTAATTAAAACTTGATTTCTGGTTGTTAATACTACTACTAATAGTAGTAGTAATATGAGGTGAAGCATGTCTATTAAGGATGTCTATTAACTCATGCAATGCTTATAGTAATCCTGTGAGGTACAAAATATGAAGTGTTAACATCTTTATAGATGAGATACTGATGATCAGACAGGGGAAGTAAATGCAGTGGACACGAGGTACAAAATATGAAGTGTTAACAACATCTCTATATTAGATGAGCAAACAGGGGAAGTAAATGCAGGGGACACATGCAGATCTCCTTAGCTCTAAAGTGAATGCTCTTAGCTACTCTGCTGTAACATCTCCTGAACAAAGAGGACTTGGCAACATATGACAAAAATAGAGTAGAAACAGCAAGTCTTATAAGGAAAAAAATACTGCCAACAATAGTTTTGGGGCTTCTTCAAGCTCACAGTGCGTGCCTGGAAAGGGAGTTTGTGATGAGCATCCGTTTTGAGAGTCAGGCTAGATGCCTATGAGAAAATTGAATTGTAATCCCTAATCAAGTAACAGAAGAAAAAAGTTAATAAACCTCTTATCACAAAATGAGACACTTGTAAAGGCCACAGACTTTTTGTTTCCCCAAATAAAAAAGGCAGAAAGCAATGTGTGCATAGAATTCTGTATTTCCATGTGTCCGTCATCATTCTCATCCCTGCCATACACATTTATTTGTATCCTTTGCCTTTATTTGACATATAAGAAAAAGGAATATTTCATGAAACATATAAAATGCAACTATCAGTGGAGCCTTTAGACAAATATTTTAGTACCAGAATGTTTAGAGCATGTGTTTTGATGTTTCTAAATTACCATATGCTTTTATTATAAACAGGAACTGCTTCATTTGTTGAATAGGAATGATACATTACGTTGACCATTTCTGACACTGTACTGAGTCTGAAATTTAAAAGAGAAAATGTAACCTCTATAATATTTCCAACCTTGACTACCCTGTTTCAGAGATATAAGCTGTTTGCATTTTACCACCATCTGTTACTATACAGTCTTTGTAAATACGTTTCACTTACCAATGGGCACAATCAAAAAAGTAAATAATTTCTTCCCATCCATGAACATTGAATAATAAAGTTAAAAAAAAAAAACCTCGCCATGTTGCTAAATGGCAGAGAAAAATATTGCTGGGATCATAAATGCATAACATTCCTAGTTTTTATCGGACAATGCTAACCATCTTATTTTAAAAGCTTGAAAACAATCCTTCACACAACTGAAACTTGGCTGGGGTTGTGTGGGATGATGCAGCAAAGGCTGCAATGAACGACTCCGACATCACAGAACTGTGTCTGCCTGACAGAGCAATGTATACAAACCCGTTCTTGGCTTTCATTGGGCTGCACCAAGTGTGCAATTCTCCAGTGAGCCCAGGAGTCAGAAACTGTCAATTACAAAGAAATGGCTGGCGGACTGAATGAATATTTGTGTGTAATTACCACAGCATCCACCAGCAGCAAAGGCTCCGGAATAGTGCGCACTAATGTTAGTGTCCTTTCCCTGAATAAAACACCCATCCTTACACTGTGCGATACCAATGCCTAATAGAGGTGATGAAGCAGGATGCAGGCAATTTATTTTGCCAGCCACATGTGACCCAAGATGTTACTCATCACTGAGCAACAACTGCTTTTGCCAAAAGCATTATTTTCAAAATTTAAGATAGTCCCAGCTTTCTTCTGGCGATCCTAGAGCCCCTTTCTCTAGCTTTATAGTACCAAAAAAACAGTCAGGGCATGCTTTTAAACAGTTGTGGGCTGTCGAGCCATGAACTTTCCTAGAGTCCCTTTTCCTCATGGACAAAAATGGAGGAGTGGATAGATATCTTGGCTCAGATATTTTTAATGTTGTTACACGGACACTTTCTTTCAGTAAAACCTTCAGAGGGGTAGCTCTCAAACTTGATGGCTTTGTGAATGCATTGTAGACGGCACCAGCAATCCAATTTCTTTGTATCAACCCCTTCCATTGTTGAAAGAAGAGAGTAAAAAGAGTATTATCACCTTTTCTGCACTGTGATGAGGTTCTTTCCTGAGCTACAATCCTTCTAAAACAGCATCTTTTCATCTTCTTATGAAGTCAGACACTCCTTTGAAAATTGGAAAAGAGCCATATGCTCTTGCCAGAAAAAAAAAATTTTAAGAAATATTACAATATGCACATATGCACACACATACATACACACAGCCCTACCTACACAAGCCAGCTTCATTGGCATGTGACTTATGCAGTTGCAGGTCTCTTGCTCAGAAGGTTGCCGTGCTTGTTTTAATACTCTGCTGTTGCCATCTTGAAATTCTTAATGACTTTAACTCTGAACTTGTGTTTTGTAAGAGAAATGCAGTGGGATAGCGGAGAATGAGCAGAGGAAAAATGTAAAATTGTCACTCCATTCACATACAGTATTCACAATGTCTCATGATCACAGAATTCCAATGGACCCACCGTGTGTGAGAGTTCAGCGAGTCTGAAACCAAGGACAAGATAAGCTTCCTTTTTTAGATAAGTCTCTACGTTTTTAAATTAAAATTTTACCTTGTTAAGATGAGATTCTGATTTGGAAACGAAATCCAAAGGCAAGCTCTCTATTGTGTTCGTCTCTTCTGATCCTAGACATGGAGTAGGAGAGGCCGGGTTCCTGTTGGACAGTGAGGGACAAGATAGTCTAGTCCCCCACTGGGCAGAGTCTGGCCCTTGACCCAGGCCAGCTCTTCATTCCTATAATCCCTGCATACCCAGCTGGAGACAGGGGTGACAATAGCAGAGGTGACAGGGTAGCTGTTACATCCATTACTCAGAGGCACCAACAGCCCTAAGAGGCCACACTTTCAATTCAAACTAGAACTTTCTTCAAATGCAGGGGGGAAAAAAACAGTATTCTAAGAAACACAAACAGCCAAGCGACTCTATTGTATCCTCTCTTGTTACTGGTACTTCCCTGTATTAGCTGAACAACTACATTGAAAATGATGGCATAGAAGAAAAGCAGAAATAGGGCATATCACAGGTCTTTGTCCTTGAACTTCCTCTTTATTTATGAGTAATCCATAGGTAGTGAGTGTTCATAGGATACGTGTGTACCAAGAAGTGATATGAAACCAGTTGAGTTAGTTTTACGCAGTGCTTCCATTGTTCTGGTGAGAACAAAATACATATGCAAAAATATAAATCTGGTGATTCCACCTATGGGCTAAATGCATTTATATTTGCGTTTTAAAATGGCATCACACAATATAAATATGAATAGCAAAATCCATGCTAATCATTTTAAATGTTTTTATTTTATACTTAGAAATTTAAAATGCCAAGTCAAAAGATAAATCATGGAAGAAAGGAAAAAACTGTACATTTTAGCACCTTAAAGATACTACAGATTATAAGAGGGCACCTCCTGTTTGAACAAAAGACCCCATATTTTCACTTTGCCCCAAAACCTAGAAATCACGTAGTCAGCCCTGTTCCTACAAATATTATGCATCTGAGAATCCCAGATCCTTACAAGGTGACAAGTTAAGAGGATATGTGTGTGTGTGCATGTGCGTGTGTGTAATTTTTACATAACTAAATCTTAATATTTTAGATATGATGAAATGCTTATATTTCATATATATTTTCTAAATAATAATATATTTTTTATATGTATTTTCTAAATCAAAGAGACTCATGGGGCAGCAAGGTATTTAAAAAAGGGAAATACCTAGATATAGAGCAATTATTGATAATGTCAAAATTCAAAAGATTCTGCTACTGAGTTTATTCCTTTCTCTAATTCTCTTATTATGTCAACACCTGAAGGATCTCTTAAACTAACCTGTGACAAGACAGCTCTGACTCATTTTTCAAATAATAATTTTATAATCAGTAGCAAAAAGAAAATGAATTTAAAGACTTATATACTAATAAACTGCAACTGTTCTTTCATTATCCAGAGCTCTCAAAACAATAATTGTCTGTGCTCCAGTGTTCTACATTGTTTTTTAATAAATACACATCAAGAAAACATTATATGTATCTAGCTGATTCCATAAAGTAAATTCCATTTATGTGTCTAAATACTTTCTGGCCTTGATCTAAAATTAATCTCTAATAGAATTTAGAGGCTTTAAATTATTTTTGTTCTCAGAAACCTATAAAGTACTCATCAATCATGTTCCCAGAAATTGACCAAAGAGGACGGAAGGGAACTTAGGCTGCAATTTTGAGAAGAAACACACATACACCAGGCAGAATGGCACCATTTTTTCTTGCCTGATGCTAATTTTTGAATAGCAGAAATCCAAGAAAAGGTAGAAAAATTATCTGGCACTTGAAGCTTATTAGATCCTACATATTTAAATTTTTATGCCATGTAACAATGGTATTCTTTTGATATATGGATGGCATAAGTTTTATGCCCATGCCAACCTGACTCAGTGAAAAATGAACTAAGATCAAAAGACCTGGGTTTCAGTATAATTTCTGACACTAAGTTCATGGCCCATTTTAAGTCAGCCAGCCCACCTTCATTGCTTTCTCTCTAAAGGAAGAGGACTAATATGTGTCCTACTCAGCTTTTAGATGGCTTGTAAGAATCAAGAGAATGTTTGAAAGTCTCTGAAGGTGCAGCCGTAAGTCATACAACAATTTGTAACTGCTTTTTAAAATATTATTTCACAGATTTATTTTTCAACTGATATTTGGCTTGTTTCAGTCAACCTCAAAATATTTCCCCAGGCACATGTTTCTAGTGTTGAACTAAGCACTAATGTCCCTAACACATAGGTTAATTGGTATATGCCTTGGGCACACTGTTTACAAATAATTTGCTATTTCCAATAAACACATATGAATGGATTGAGCATAAAGATGATATTATATATTTTAATAGGTGAAAGCTTATCGTGTTTAAAATCCACTTCTCTGGAACTGAATAAAGGCTATTAAGACTATTTCACTAAATATGTTTTGTGTTCAGAGAGGTTTATGATAGGTTTTGCTTTCAGATTCCTTCTCAAACACTAGGATTAAAGAGAACAGTAAAGAAAAGCCATCAGACTTCAGGGAAAAAAAGGGCATTCAGTGATAACTGCTAAGTTCTGTAGGGGACTCCTGTTTTCAATTGCACATCCTGAGTCAAGATAAAAAGTGGCTTCATTCCAAATAGATACACGCAATCCAATGTTGCACAAAAAGATGCAAGGACTACAGTAAGCTGTGTCACTTTTTTGGCCCTATATTTTGGGTTTCAAGACTAATGTCACATTACCAATTCAACACTGATATTAGTACATCAGAAGTTTGCTGTGTGAAGAAATTGTGAGTTTTGCTGACTTTACAACCACTTAGAGTTTTACCATAATTCAATGGCCTGCCCCCCCAAATTCTCTATCATTTGAGCATTTGAGAAACAGGTTTCCCAACTCTGCCGTAGACCCACTGAATCAAAGTCTCCAGAAGCAGCCTCCAGGGATCTACATATCAAAAGCTCCCATGCATTTCTGAAATCCTGCCAGTTTGAGAACCACTAAGTTCAGAGTTCTGAACGTAAAGCATGAAGATGGTATAATCGATGTACATCCATGGCCTGCCTGTTGGTGGTGGGTAGTTGCTTATTTTTATTGTTTGCTTATTTTTGTTGAAAACTAACATCTCTTGGTGAACTAGAGGGTTAGATGTTACTGATGGGTGTTTTAATTCATTTCAATTCAATGAGCTTTAATATAGTACATTGGTTCTCAGATTTTAATGTGTATTAGAATCATCAGGGGTTTTATTAAAAATGTAGATTTTGGGGCCCCATTTGTTACTGTATCTCAGTAAGACTTATCTAGGAAGATGAAATTAACATTTTTAATAGCATCCCAGATGTTTTGAAGAGCCAGCTGAAGTAATGTTGCTGTAGTAAGTGCAGTGTGTTTAAAGATCCTAACTTGCATTTGTATGGTGATTTGTGCGTTATGAAGAACCCTAATATTCATGCTCTTATTTAATCTTCACGTGTTGGGAGGTAAGATAGATATCAGTATTCCTACATGGTGGATGAAGTTGAAAAATGTGACAAATATTAAACACCAGATCCAGTAATCAAAACTAATGCCATATCCAATGCTCCTCCCAGGAATGAAAACAATAAAGAAAAAATACAGAAAAATTTTAATGTGGTGACCAAATCTTAAATCAGATATTTACCTGTCTAATCTTCAGAAATTACTTTCAAGAAAAATCTAGAGGAAAGTTGAATAGGTTGAATGTCTGAAACAAAATCCAAATCTAAATTATCTCTCTCAATTCAACAAATAATTTTAGAGAATCTAATTTATACTAGATACCATGGTAAGTATTAGTAAAATTCCAAAATTGAATTTATCAAAAGAAAACACCAAACATTAACCAGTTATTAAAAGCATGAGGAGTATTAAAACATATTGGGAGAGGTATTATGGACTGAATATTTGTGTCTCCCAAAAATTCAAAAGTTGAAACCTGTATTAGTCCATTTTCATGCTGCAGATAAAGACACACCCGAGACTGGGCAATTTACCAAAAAAAAAAAAAGAGGTTTATTGGACTTACAGTGCCAGTTCCACATGGCTGGGGAGGCCTCACAATCATGGCAGAAGGCAAGGAGGAGCAAGTCACGTTTTACATGGATGGTGGCAGGGAAAAAGAAAGCTTCTGCAGTTTCCCTAAACTTGTTTTTAAAAACCATCAGATCTCATGAGACCCATTCACTATCATGAGAACAGCACAGGAAAGACCTGCCCACATGATTCTATCATCTCCCACTGGGTCCCTCCCACAATATGTGGGAATTATGGGAGCTGCAAGATGAGATTTGGGTGAGGAAACAGAGCCAAACCATTTCAAAACATAATATTTATGATGGCTCTGTTTGGAAGTGGCACCTCTAAGAAAATAAGTAAGATTAAATGAGGTCATAAGGATGGGGTTCTAATCTGATAGGATTAGTGACCTTAGAAGAGACGCCAGAGTTATCTCCCCTCCTACACACACACTAAGAAAAGGCCATGAGAGGACATATAAAGATAGTGACTATCTACAAGCCAGGAGGAGAGGCCTCTTCAGAAACTGAATTTGCCAGCACCTTGATCATGGACTTCTAGCCTGCAGAACAATGGAAAAATTAATTTCTGTTGTTTAAAACATCCAGTCGGTGGTGTTTTGTTATACAGAGGACATGAATAATACAGGAGGGAAGTCCTAGGCATTAGGGGCTATGGTTGAATTTAGCAGTGTGTGGTGTTGGGCCTAAAAGTACAACTCAATATTATGTGCTGCCTTGACGTCTGGAATAACCAGAAAGGCCTCAAATGGTCTAACTGAAAGTTCCCCTCCCCACTCTACTCCCATAGATAAGGCCCTGCAACAAAACAGCCTGACTTATCAAAAGACTAGGTATATATCCTACTTCTTTCACAGTAGTGGGCTTCAGTTCCCTTCTAGCCCATGGAATTATTGAAGCAAGTCAATCACACTCTCCCATGGAAACCAGGGGTCATTCCAACCCCTTGATACTACAAAGCCTCCTTACCATAGCCCATGCTCATTCATTTTGTTCCCAAGCACAACCCCATGTGGCCCTGCAAGGCCTGTAACATTCTCCTCCCTCAAGTTGTATGAGGAATTAATAAACAGTTGTCATGTAACCTCTCCAGTATCAGGTATTGCATGATCAGCTATCTCCATAGTTACAGAATAGGAATTCCTCCCTCATCAATAGGGTGAAGAGGAAGAGATGAAAACACATTGATAGGGCTGGATCTGTGTCTACCACTGATATCAAAAGATTCAACTTAATAGAACAATCTTTCATTATAGGTTTAATTACAGTATTTTTTGGAAAATGTCATTGAAAATCATATTCTCCAGCCAGATTTTTAGAGCAGGGGACCTGAACCAGTAGAAGTGGACCTTTCTTCACACATTAAAGAAGGTCTTCCAAATGAAATGTTAATAAGTTACGTTAAAATTGAGCACTGTCATGCTTTACTTTCATTTCCAAGTGATTTTGGCTAACCCATTTGCCATATATTTCTCTGTCAATTTTTAATTGACTTGATTCTAAAAAAAATAGCTCATAATCTATAAACAAGGATGGATAAATATCAGAAAATCTCCATAAAAAAGAAAACTGTGTAGCAAATAATTTAAAATAAAGACATCATTTACAATGCATAAAGACCCTTACTACATCATGTTTTGAAGGACAATGCTTTTGTATTTTTAATTTCCTTAAAGAAAAGCACATCTGTGCAGCATTTATCCTATTTCCCCACCTATGTAGCACAGGAGCTGCTCAAAACTGACACATTCAAGTGCCACCAGCAAGGCCTGAATGAGAAAGGCTTTGTAATTCAGCCTCTGTGATCTTCTATATAAATATTGCTTTGAGTTGGACAGTAGAAAAGCCCAGGGTAGTACTATAATGCCAACTTGACAGACACTTTACAACCTCTGCCAATATCATACTATATCAGAATCTTGCTTAAGCATGAAAGAAGAATGCTCCAGAAATCATTTAAGGTGATAAACTAGTCCCCCGAAGAGAATTAGAGTTGATTTCTCAGCTAAGCATTTCTCCACCTTTTTCATTATCCCTCCTGAAGATAAGAATGCAGACAAGGGACCATGCTACATGAAAATGCTCCTTAGCAGAATGTTGTGGTTTGGGCTCTGGGTTCTTGATATCTCGCCAGCTTGAGATTTCTGCTGCACCCCCTCACTATCTGCAAGACCTTCAGCAAAGTTATCTTTGTCTCTGTGCCTCAGCTTCGCCATTTTTAAATAGAAACAACTTCAGCACCTCGGTATGGAAAAGCAATGAATTGATGAATATACACTAGGCCCGTAGTACTGTATTTGGTTTATGGTAAATGTTCAATAAATACTAGACACTTTTATTACTATCATTTCAGATTTTACTCCCCTTCAAACTGTGAGCCATTTTTGCTAACAAAAAAATCATCCATTCATTGCTGCCCAAGACCTTCAAAATGATTTAATTCAATTCTTCTTTTCTTCTATTTTATGGTTGAGGAAACTGAAACTCAGATAATATAACTTGCCCAAAGTCTTAGTAGAGTCAAAAAGAAAACTCGGAACTCTGGACTCATAATCTTAAGAGCAGAAATGCCATTTCAAAAACAACTCTCAGAGGTCTCATTTAACTGTGACCTAGAAATCAGCCTAATGTGACCTGTGTTAGAAGAAATCTCAAACTCAAATTTATTTTCTACTTCAATTTTCCCTTAGATGGATTCTTTTTTTTCATTAATCCTTTAATGAGAAAAATCTGAGTTGCACCTACTGCAAAGAGCTTCAAGTTTCGATACCAACTCCAATGACCAAACAATCGAACAAAACCTGAAGCATCATTTTTAATGTGAAAAGTCTCAAAAACTTAACTCACAAAAACATCCCGATAGAGATGCCGTGAACTTATGATGGGGAAAAGACAATCCCTTCAATAATGGTGATGAAAAAACTGAATATCCGTATGCAGAAGAATAAAACTAGATCCCTATCTCTCACCATATACAAAAATCAAATCAAAATGGATTAAAAACTCAAATGAAGACCTCAAACTATGAAACAACTAAGAAAAGCTGAGAAAATTCTTTAGGACATTGGTCTGGGCAAAGGTTTCTTGAGTAATACTCGAAAGCACAGGCAACCAAAGCACAAATGGACAAATGGGATCACATCAAGTTAAAAACATTCTGCACAGTAAAGGAAACACAGCGAAGAGGTAAGCCACAGCATGGGAGAAAATATTTGCAAACTATTCATCTGACAAAGGATGAATAACCAAAATATATAGGAAGCTCAAACAACTCTAAAGGAAAATAAAATCTAATGATCCAATAAAAAAAATGGGCAAAAGATCTGAATAGACATTTCTTAAAAGAAAAGGTGCTCAACATCACTGATCATCAGAGAAATGCAAATCAAAACTCCAATGAGATATAATCTCACCCCAGCTAAAATGGCCTTCATCCAAAAAACAGGCAATAATGAATGCTGGTGAGGATGCAGAGAGAGAGAAACTCTTATACATCCCATTGGTAGGAAGGTAAATTAGTATAGCTGCTGCAGAGAATAGTATGGAGGTTCTACAAAATACCTGACAGCATTACCATATGATCCAGCAATTCCGCTACCAGGTATTTATGCAAAGGAAATGGTATCAGCGTGTTGAATAGATATCTGCATCCTCATGTTTATTACAGCCCTATTCACAATAGCCAATATTTGAAAGCAAGCTAAGTGACCTCAATAGACAAACAGATAAAGAAAATGTGGTACATAGAGATGATGGAGGGCTATTCAGCCATACAAAAGAATGCAATCCTGTCATTTGCAACAACATGGGTAGAACTGGAAGATATGTTAAGTGAAGTAAGCCAGGCACAGAAAGACAAACTTCACATATTCTCACTCATTTATGGGTTCTAAAAATATAAACAATTGAGCTCATGAAGATAAGAGTAGAAGGATGGTTACCAGAGGCTGGGAAGGGTAGTAGGCAGTGGGGAGAACTGGGATGGTTAATGGGTGCAAAAATATAGTTAGGTGGAATGAGTAAGATCTAGTATTTGGTAGTACAACAGGATGACTGCAGTCAACAATAGTTTATTGTACATTTCAAAATAACTAAAAGAGTGTAATTGGCATGACTGTAACACAAAGAATGATAAATGTTTTAGAGCATAGAAATGCCATTTGCCCTCATATGATTATTTCACATTACATGCCTGTATCAGAATATCTCATTACCCCATAAATCTATATACTTACTATGTACCCATAAAAATTAAAAATAAAAAACATAAAAAACAAAACATAAAAAAATAATAATTACATAAATGAAATAGCAGAGCACGTAAGTGTGGCCTCACTACAGAGCATTACCACATTATCAAATTAGTGCTGCCAGGCCTTTCTTGCTTATATTATCTAGCCCTGTAGAGAAAGGTATCTAAGAAATTGATCTTTGTCTGGAAAACCTGAAGTTTTGTTCTTGGGTAGTAATGACAAGAAGTTCCCAATCTAAAGCCTTGTATAAAGAAAATCACTGACAATAGTAAATCTAGTTGAGATCTAGTTGAGATAATTTATAGGTGACTTTTCCTTCCTATATATGTAATGTAAAATTGGAATTTTCATATACATTTACGCTTGGATTTTCAAAAGCTATTTCAGATTTGAATCAGAATACCGTAGTAACATTTGTACTCATGTGCTACTATTGCAGGATGAATGTAGGGGCGGGGGAAGAAAGGGATGAACTGACATATAAAGGTACGGAAGCAGAATTGTCCATATTCTTATAGGTGCTTGTCACAATGTTTAAATGATGAATGTTTGAGCCAAAGTATTGAGTTTGATACAAAGGAGGCAGCAGCAATGTAATTCTAATTTCTTTTAACCAAAATGTAATTTCATGTTTAGCCTATTCAGTTTTAAATACACGACAGTACTTAGGGGCTATGACATTTATCACATAAATATTTATTTACCATTTCCTAAGTTCAATTTATCTTCACTCTGCCTGTAATAGGAAGGTGAAAAAAATATAGTCTCTGTTCTTACACATTAGGTGGCTGATACCACTTACCATAAAAAATACAAAGTGTTATAAGACTAAGAGAAAAGACAACTTTCACAAAATAAGATCTGTGAAAAAGGTAATCATATCTTCCCTAATATTGGAAAGTAACTCATTTTTCAACTTCATATTCTAACCAAGTAAATACTGTAAAAGTCAGCATTAAAAGACAGTGCCCATATGCCCTAATTTAAATGACATCATGGAATACTTAGAACAAAGTTTCCAAAGTTTACAGCAATTTTTTCAAGTCATCTAAGTCTATAACAAATGAGTATGGAATCTCCACAGATTTTTCTGCACATAATGAATTTTGATAATATGGTAAAGGTCAGAAACCCAAATAAGGTGATCATGAGTCTCATTAATTCCAAAGAAAATGAAATATGCTATTTAATATCCTTTTTCTCTTCCGTGTGCCCTTTCCTTAATTTTTAAAGCAAACAATTAATCCTCTGCTTTGCACCAACATGTTTTGATTAATAAGGATTTTATAACTTATGAAACAATCCAATAGCTCACTGCATCAAATAATAGAATAGTCAGCATAGAGAGGATTCTGGAAGATATCATTTGAAACTTTTCACATAATGAAAAGTCATTCTTCACTTTCCTACAGATCTAGCTTGTAGATTATTCTGTGGATATTTCCCAAGTAAGTAAATATATTAATTTCTGAGAATAAAATAATATAAATTTTCAAAACAAGCCGCTGGAAGCACAGCTATTCTTGTTTTGGAAAATCCTGGGGTCATCTTAACATGGGAAAACAAAAAAGGTGCCCTTAACATCTAAAAAATAGCAGTACTTAAGATAACATTTTGAAAATACAGTTGTTAGAGAGAAAATCATTTCTAGTATTGAAAGGTCTTCATTTATTCGATACAATGTCATTTGAAAAGACTTCACACCTATATAATCTTTCAAGAAGGAAATTACATTGAAGATACCAAGAAAACCTTAATTAAAGCAATATCATCTGTGTCCCCCTCTCCACCTCCATAAGAGGATTGCCTCTTTAGTTATGAACCTTTTGCTTTCAGTTCTATTCTCTTGCTTTTATAACATACTTTGAGCTAACACTAACCCGAGTAAGATAGTCTTAGTCTCTCAAACCTTGAAAAAAACATAGAAAAGCCAATTACTATCTTTTACTTTTTCTTATTATAAAATGTACATGTTCATATTGACTCATCTTCAAGAAGATATGAGAGCTCAACATCTAGTAGTAAATTGGATAAACTGAAAAAGTCAAAGGAGCAGTTAAATAGTAGGAAGGGACTATAAAGAGAGTGTAGAAGACGTGCTAGATGGACGATCACAGCCAATACAGAGAATGAGCAAAGTCACAGGCTTTGTGACTTTGTTAAATAATTATTAGGACTACTTCTGTCGTCAGTCGCAGCAGAGAAAAAGAATGAGGGTAAGAAGTCTTATTGCAATTATCTCTAGTAACTCCCAGTCATCAGTCCTGCGGTCTAGACAAATTGGCCTCACTATCACCTGTCCCCCCTTGTGCTGTGTTCATAATTTTCTGTCTTCTCTCTTTCTAGAGGACCGTCCTCCTCACTCTTCACTGGCTAGCCACATCTTTTCCTTCAAGTAATCAAGTGTCAATTCTACCTCTTCAAGAAAACGTGCTTCATCATACCTGCTGGAAGTGATCTTCCTCCCATGAGCTCCTGAAGCTCTTAAAACAGGCCCCCCAAATCTGTCACATGCTTACCTCCCAAAGAAAAGTTCTTTCTTCCTGCATGTACCATCTTGTTCCTCCTTTTCTTTGTAATTCCTATCACTTACCAAGATTCCCTTGTCGGGGGGGGGGCTGGGATTTAAGATGGGCCTCAAGTTGGCTGGATTTTATACATATGATGAGACAGATGGAAGGGAATTCCAAGTCAAACATAAAAAGTACACCCAAGAACTGTGACCTAAGATTGGGCAGGTTGCATAGGGTAAAATGAGTATCAGAGACGTTGCGGGAGGTGGTTCATGCAGAGCGTGAGTCCTCACTCTTGTTCAGGCTGATGGAATATAATAAACTGATGCACACAGTATCACATAAACCATCTATGATGCAAACAATTCTAAAAGGAAATGTGATTAAATAAATTCCATACAGCATTAAAACTACAAACATATTTCTTCAAAAAAACAAATTTGTGCAATTAGACTGATTTTTTTCCTCAATATTTTCTGTTTGCCACTTTCTCATTGATCAGGTAACAGGCTGAAGCAAATTCCAAAGGTTTGTGGAGAGGAGGTAGAGTATGAAAAGAAAAAAATTAACTGGATAAAAGTTGATTCATTAACTGTATTTCTTTCTGAAAATTTTAGGAAATTTCCTCTTGTTATTCTAGTCCAGAAGCTTGGTTGAGAATCAGTGATTTAGAGAAATAGGAAAAAATGAAATTATACAGGTAGAGAGAGGTCAGCTCACTTGTACTAGTCTTGCTTAAGTCACAAATACTCAGGAGAACATTTACTGTTTCCCCCTCTCTGTGAAGTCTCACCAGAATTTAATGTGTCTAAACACCCGATTCAGATATGCTGCTTTGAAATATATATTTCCTCCACTTTTCCCCTGAACCGCTGTCTTCTTGCCTAGTTGATTGGTGTAACTGTGTAAGCATTTGGCATTCAAGTTGAATGAGAATGAGATGAAATGGCAGCTCTCCCAGCCCTCTTATTTCACAACATAGAGGTAAAGCTGGCATTGCAGAGAATGTCATAATTCATGTGTGTCAGTCCTGAGGTGTGTGAAAGTGGTTGGGAGCAGGAATGCCACAGCCTATTCTAAACCACTGATAAAAACAGAGATACTCTATCCTGTTGTCCAGAGTGACATCTACTGGTATCAGCAAGTTCAAGGCATAACTGTGAAATATTTCTCCCTTTACCTTTAAACAAAAGCAGAAAGGTGGAGGTGCAAAGATATGTAAGAGATGGAAAGGCCAGTGGATCCTAGAAGTCTATTTGGTCCCAGAGTCTCCCCAGTAATGGAACGCTGATGTACCAGCTTCTCAGGAGAAGTCTTTGCCCACTGGAAGAGAAAAAGTTTCAGAATAGGTGAAATAGAGAGAAACTGGGATAATGTCACACTTTTTTTTTCCTTCTGAAGAGAGAACACCCTCTCCTGATCTGAAGAGTAGAGTTACCAACTTCCTAATCTTACCAAAAAGAAAGCCAATTTTCCTGTGGAGAGAGAGGTAATGATGTTCAATCTGCCAAAACTAAATGAACCAATTAAAGCGTGCAAGTACATACCACCTACCTGGCAAGAGGTCTATGCTGACTGCTAAGAGAGCTGTGCCTTTGCTTCAGCATTCAGTCTACTTTAAAACAATAAATGAAGAGCGCATCCAGAGGGTTGCTTCCACATATTTCCTTTTACAGTAATATTAAATGTCTATAATCAAGCAATAATAATCACATACACAGATCACATTTTAAAAATGCTGAGGAGGATAGAGGTACAAACTGTGATTTCTGCTTCTTAACGGCTTATGATCTTCATGGGTGTAAATGACACATCCACACACAAAAGTAGGCAACACCAGATAATGAGTGTTAATATCAAGTAAGAGACCACAGTTACTTTTCCTTCTGTCTCTTCTTCATTCTGTAGGGTCTTTTCTTTTTTAATCTCCGCCATTCCACCAAAAAATTTCAAATATGAATGCTTACTGACAAATAATATTTTTTTTTATTGCATTTTAGGTTTGAGGGTACATGTGAAGAACATGGAAGATTGTTGCATAGGTACACACATGGCAGTGTATTTGCTGCCTTCCTCCCCCATCACCTATATCTGGCATTTCTCCCCCATGCTATCCCTCCCCAACTCCCCACCCCCACCATCCCTCCCCTTTTTCCCGGCAGACCCAGTGTGTATACTCCCCTCCCTGTGTCCATGTGTTCCCATTGTTCAACACCCGCCTATAGTGAGAACATGCGGTGTTTGATTTTCTGTCTTGTGTAGTTTGCTGAGAATGATGGTTTCCAGGTTCATCCATGTCCCTACAAAGGACACGAACTCATATTTTTGATGGCTGCATAATATTCCATGGTGTCTTTAAAAATACCACCTTCTTCCTTTTACACTCCGCTTTCTTTAAAGACTAATGTGCCTTACTGTCTTCTGTTTGTCCATGTAGCACAAGCCCCTTAACCCACTGCAATATGGCTCTGGCTCCACCATCTCACCGAAACACAAGCTCTTGCTAAAGGAGAAAATGACTTCCTAGTTGTCAAATCCAAAGAATACAGTTCACCTAAGTTTAATTTAATGTCTCCTTGCTTGTGATTCTCTCTGTCTTGGCTTCTAGTTCACTAGTTCTAATTTCACTTCCTCATTGCTAGATTCTCCTTTTAATCTCAAGTAGTCCTTCCATAAGCATTTCTGTGAAAGACACTGGGGACAGAGAAATGAACAAGTTGCTTTTCCTACCACTAATTTCTCTTCCTCCAGATTACCTCTTAAACACTCGTGGTCCATGGGTTTTAGAGATACTCTCGCATAAGAAGACGTCCTCTTCTTATGCGAGAGTCTCTCAAAGGAGCTTATCCAATTTCATTGGCTGCAGCCTCTACATGGATTTTTCTTAGATCTGTGTATCCAGGTCTCCTTTCTTCTGCTCTCCAGTCCTTGTTTCCAACTATCAACTAAACATCTCCATCTGCATATCCCAAAGGCATATAAATCCCAACTTTAAAAGCTGGAATCATTATCGTCTTTGCTAAAACCTTCTCTTATACTCACACTAGAACCTTGTCCTCAACTCTTTTTTCGGTCACATTCAACTGAATAGTGTGTTTCATTAACTCTATTAAAAATTGTTTTGGCCAGGCATGGTGGCTCACACCTGTAATCCTCGTGGTTTGGGTGACTGAGGCGGGAGGATCTATTCAGCCCAGGAGTTCAAGGCTTCAGGAAGCTATGACTGCATGACTACACTCCAGCCTGTATGACACAGCAAGAGCTGGTCTCTCAAAAAAAAAAAAAAAAAAAATGGTTTCGCCACTCCAATAAAAAGTGGGCAAAGGGCATTAAAAAGACATTTCTCAAAAGAAGACACACACGCAGCTGACAAACATAAAAGAATGCTCAACATCACTAATCATCAGAGAAATGCAAATTAAAACCACTACGAGATATAATCTTACATCAGTCAGAATCGCTAGAAAAGCCAAAAAATAGCAGATGTTGGTGTGGATGAAGAGAAAAGGGAATGCTTATACACTGTTGTGGGAATGTAAATTAGAACAACCTCTATGGAAAACAGTATGGAGATTTTTCAAAGGACTAAAAATAGAGCTACCCTTCGACTCAGCAACCCCACTACTGGGTATCTACTCAAAAGAAACTAAATCATTACATAAAAAAGAAACCTGCAGTTGGAGGCTTATAGCAGCACTATTCACAATAACAAAGTAAACTAACTATCCATGAACAATTGATTGGATAAAGAAAATGTGATGTATATACACCATGGAATACTATGCAGCCATAAAAAAGAATGAAATCATGTCCTTTGCAGCAACATGAAGGCCAATATTCTAAGTGAAATAACTCAGAAATAGAAATTAAATGCTGTGTGTTCTCACTCATAACTGGAAGCTAAACAATGGGTACACATAGACACAAAGATAGGAATAAACAACACTGCAGACTCCAAAAGGGGGACAAGGTAGGAAAGGGTTGAGGGTTAACAAATAACCTATTGGGTACAATGTTTGCTATTTTGGTGATAGGTACACTAGAATCCCCACCATTACAAAATATATCCATGTCACAAACCAGCACAAACCTAAAACAAAACAAAATTTTAAAAATTGTTTTGATGTTAAATTTCTACTATTAAAAAAATTTTAATTCAATAGTCTTCATCAGTTCTCTCTCTCTCTCCAGTCTCTCTCCTTGCACTCTTCTTCAAAACTTCAACCAAAGATTTTTTTTTTCTAAAATGCAAATCTGATCATGGTACTCTTTTACCAAAATACCTCAGTGATTTTCCACAGCACAGAATGAATATTAAATTCCTTGGTAAATTGTTCTATGTGCTTCATGATCCACCATCCTCTACAACGTACCTATCCAGAATCATCTTTCATTTCTCCCTTGACACTCCGCAAACTGTAGGCATGCTGCACTGTTTAGGGTTCCCCCAAACATGAGTGGTTATCCACACATGGATGCCTCTGAATAGGGCACTCCTGCACAGCTCTTTTCAGAGAAGAAGGTCACTAAGGCTATTTGAACAACTCCAAAATTAAGTCCAGGAGCCGAGGCTTGAATAAAGCACTAGAGAGGAAGAAACTGAAGGTGCAAAAGGCCACTCCGTTTATTTCTCCAAGAAGTTTTCCACAGGAAGAAAACCCTTAAGAAGTCAGGGTCACAGACAGCCAGTTCCGTGCATTAAACCAGAATAATGAAAGTGAGAAAATGTACCATAGAAAAAAAGTCAGCCAATATTCTTTGTGTTTGCCATGTTGAGCTGCTCTTTGAAGCCAGGCAGAGAATCAGATCTGGTTCTTAAAGGGTTCATGGCAGTCTGAAAACATACGTCAAATCACATTCAATAATTAACAAAAAGAAAGCCGTTCTTAGTTGCTGCTATATTTTCAAAATTCTATTTAATTTAATAAATATACTTAAGGAGGAGGTTAACCATATGAAGCAATTTCTCTCTTTTGCTAAGAAACAAGACAAAAAAATATATAAATTGCAGACCAAACAAAAGGTTACACACAAAAAAACCCACAATCCACATGTCAAGTAAACCAATATGTAATATATGGCATGATTTTGAATAATTGGTGGCATGCATTGAAGAAAACCTATTTGAATTTGATTCCTATGACATTCTCCCTTCAGCAGCACAAGTTTAAGGATACACGTTTATTCTCAGTACTGAGCTCTCCAAGAAATGATATTACTGAGCACTTACTAAGTGCCATGCATTACTCTGAAGACATTACAAGTACTCACATATTTAATGCTCATAACAACACTATCAGGTAGATATTATTTTATGGCCATTTTACATATAGAGAAATAGAGACACAGAGAAGATAAGTCATTTATCCAAAATTACAAAAGCCCAGCCAGAAAGTAGTGTAGTACAGCTATCTGATCTTCGACAAACCTGACAAAAACAAGCAATGGGGAATGGACACCTTATTCAATAAATGGTGCTGGGATAACTGGCTAGCCATAGGCAGAAAATTGAAACTGGACTCCTTCCTTACACCATATACAAAAATGAACTCAAGATGGGTTAAAGTCTTAAATGTAAAACCCAAAACTGTAAAAACCCTGGAAGACAACCTAGACAACAACATTCAAGACATGGGCACAGGCAAAGATTTCATGACAAAGATGCTAAAAGCAATTGCAATAAAAACAAAAATTGACAAATGGTATCAAATTAAACTAAAAAGCTTCTGTGCAGCAAAAAAAAAAAAAAAAAAAAAAACCTATCAACAGAGTAAACAGACAACTTACAGAATAGGAGAAAAATATTCCAAACTATGCATCTGACAAAGGTCTAATATCCAGCATCCATAACTTAATTCATAAGAAAAAAACTAGCCTATTAAAAAGTGGGCAAAGGACATAAACAGACACTTTCCAAAAAAAGACACACATGCGGCCAAAAATCATATGAAAAAAAGCTCATTACCACCGATCATTAGAGGAATGCTAATCAAAACCACAATGAGATACCATTTCATACCAGTCCAAATGGCAATTATTAGAAAGTCAAAAAATAACAGATGCTGGCGAGGTTGTGGAGAAAAATTAATGCTATATACTGTTGGTAAGAGTGTAAATTAGTTCAACCATTGTGGAAGACAGTGTAGTGATTCCTCAAAGACCTAAAGAAAGAAATACCACTTGACCAAGAAATCCCATTACTGAGTATATACCCAAGGGAATATAAATTGTTCTTTTATAAAGATAAATACACATATATGTTCAATGCAGCAGTATTCACAATAATAAAGACATGGAATCAAACTAAATGCCTATCGATGGCAGACTGGATAAAGAAAATGTGGTACATATACACCATGAAATACTGTGCATCCATGAAAAGGAACAAGATCATGTCCTTTGCAGGGATATGGATGGAGCTGGAAGCCATTATCCTCAGCAAACTAACACAGGAACAGTAAACCAAACACCACATGTTCTCACTTATAAGTAGAAGCTAAATGATGAGAACACATGGACACATAGATGGGAACAACACACACTGGGGCTTATTGGAGGGTGGAGAATGGATGGAGGGAGAGGATCAGGAAAAATAACTAATGGGCACTAGGCTTAATACCTGGGTGATGAAATAATCTGTACAACAAACCTCCATGACACACATTTAGCTATGTAACAACCTGCACATGTACCCCTGAACTTAAACGTTTTTTAAGAACATAAAAAAAGATGTTTAAGTATATTAATTAGAGTACCTAAAACTAAAGTTGTTGAAAGCAGTTACCCATGGAGAGTAGAACTTCAAATGAGAAAGGGAAGGTAAAGGATTATTTTAATTTTTCCATATGTTTTTTCCAAGTTATTTTCTTTGTTGTTTGCATTTTCCCTTTACGGTTGAAAGCAATTGGAATGACTCTGAAATGATAAACTATTGAATTATAAAGCAAGTTATAAAATAATATGTATACTCATATAGGTATATATAAGTATGTGTAGATATATACGTGTGATCCCATACACATGTACAAACAAAACAGAGAGAAAAAACAGATATAGAAAGATAGATATATTGAAAGAGAGATGTTAATATTCATAATGATTACTGCTAGAGAGTGACATTCTTCTTCTTTAGGCTTTTATTTTTATATTTCTTATAATGAGTATGTATACTATTTTATAATTAGAAATATATAAATATATTTAAACAGCATGGTTGTGTTTATTCATTGTTGGGAGGGTAGAAATGGAAAGGGAATTTTTTTCTGCTAAAGAAATAAAGTTGTTTTTTAAACATTGTATGTAACCTTCTAAAAGCTCCAGTTCTGCGGAAATCTAGACCTTTCTTTGACAAGCTCAACAGTGCCAAGACCTGTTAAAGAAAACTGTACTTTTCTGACAATTCTACTGCTACATAATATTCAAATATTATTCAGCCCTGTGCAACTCAGATCTCATGGAAAAAACTACTTTTAACATTTGACCCTCTTATTAAAATATAAAGCTTATCTGGCTTAAATGCAGATTTTCAATACTGCAAACACAAAGCCTTTTCCAATGTGGTCATGCTCATAGTCACGTGACCTATCTGTCCTAGGTGACAACTATCTATCATGAACCTTGACAATTAAATAACTTAAACAACAGATGGTTAAGAAAATCCACATCAACTGACACAATGGAAAGTTTCCAGGGAAATAGAATGGATTTTATAGTAGCCAAAGAGCTCAATAAATCATTCAGCACAATCCTTCACCTTCAGGCAGATAAAATGCCATTATTACAATATTACGGATAAATCAACTGAGACCCAGTGAGGGTTAGTGCTTTCCCCCAGGTCATAGAGATAATGTGTGAGAAAAGAGGAATTAAAACTCAAGCTACCTGCTTTCCCCCCTGAAAGAGCTTCTCCTGACACAACACATGGTGTCACTGGGTAATGGTGAGAGAGACATGCCCATGTCACTAATTCAGAGACGATCTTCTTCTTGACTTTTGTCCAGGAGAGTATTAACAACAAAATCTATACACAGTTCGTCTCTCACGTGGATTTCTTGAAGCTTCCTCCTGAGATTTCAAATAGTCCCAGTGCTAGTCACTGCCTCTCCAGATGTTTTTTATTTCCTTCAGTGGCTTTCTACACTCACATTCACACTTCCTTTCTATTTATAGACCCGTGGCACTGTCTTCCCTGCTGCTTCTAAACCTTTCACCAGAAAAGCCTGCATTCTCGTTACCCTCTCAGAATGTCTGCTTGTTCACATAGGTGTATCATGCAACCCTCTAACATGTTCTCCTGTGTCCTCAGTTGTAAACCCTTATCATTCTCTTTGTTGGTGAATCTCAAGAGATTCTATAACTTCTAACACAGAACTCCAAAGCAGACAGCTAGTCACCCTTTCCTTACTCTCTCAACACTTTTCCTTTTCCTTCATCCTTTGGTCCCACGTAAATACTTGCATCCAACAGTATAATACTTGAGGGCAGTATGAAACGTGAGACCTATGTGCAAAAACACCAGTCACCTTTACTCATTTATTTAATAAATGTCTTTTAAGTGACCACTGTAAGTCAGACCCTGGTAGACATGTTCAGCGTTTGAGAATGAATAAGGTCAGAGACACCATCCCTAACCTTAAGCATCTCAAAGAGTCTTGGGTGGAGAGAATGGGAGTGCTAAGCTGTAAGGCACATGTGCAATTAGTCATACTACCATGCTCTATTACACTGTAGCACTATAAACAATATATGTGAAAAGTGCTAAGGCAAAAGAGGAGGAAGCAATATTAATTTCATATGACATCTGAGCCAAGTTAGAAAGGTTACTACAAAATCATCTGGATGCAGAGCAAGAACCTTCTGAAGAGAAGGAACATAAATAAGTTTGGGATAAATGAAGGACCAGTGAGAGGAAATATTATTATTAATATTTAGTTCAATTTGCCAAGGTAGCATACGACATCATTGTCTAGATGGCAGTAAAGAAACGCTGCTGTCTGCAATGGAGACACAGCCCGAAGTTAAACCTGAGTAAACTTGGCTCCCTCTGTGAACTGTCACCCTTGAATAAACCAATACTGCCTGGCTCCTGTGGCATCTTTTCGGGGTACACAATTTTATTTTAAAGGACATTTGGAAGCTAATCATGAAACAGCAGAAACAAAAGCTGTCTATATTCCCCTGCTGGAGAAAAATGCCCCTTTAGAGGAGATGTTGAAGCTAGGAAAACAAATAGAAGTTGTTCTGAAAGGAGAGGCAATTAAATTTTTGCCAAACATGACAGGCAGCTGAGAACTAAAGCAGACAAAGTAATGTCTATCTTTGGCACACCAGACAGGCAGGAGAAGAGTATGTGTCTTTGACGGCAGACTTTATTTTAAAGGTGCTAACTGACATTTTGAAAGGACATGAAAACATGGAGACGAGAGAGCTCTTCAGGGCCCTGCTGTCTGGGCTGCAGAAGCTCCCAAGTGCCCCCAGGGTTTTCATTTTCCCAGACTAAGGCAAGCACAAGATAAGGTGCAGAAAAGAAAAGGAGAAAAATAAAACAAATCTCTATCTTCAAGCAGCCACACGAATTCATATGATGCATTTAAGTCGAAAGTCTAAAGAAGAAAGACAGTTCCTGGCTCCTGAAAGAATCTTGCAGACAAAACGCTCACTATTTACATAAGGGCAGAGTTATGTCCATCATCTGACCAGTCAACAAAGTGCATATACGTTTTTATAAGGAAGCCTGTGACAACAGCAGAACAGGAACAAAAGCTCATTTTTAAGGCAACTGGTCACTTGCGCATTGGAGAAAGCCCTCTTGTGGCTTTCCCAAAGGCACTCTGACATGTGAGCAGATGCTGGCAGTCAGGGACCCAGCGTACTGAGGCATCTCAATCTACAGCTCATTTCCCTTACCTCTCTCATTGCTTCCCTATCAGTCCTGCTCACTGAAGGCTCAACCTATGTTTATCATCTCTTGATCCCCCTACGGCATTTTATCCCACCAAAGATACTTAGATTTATTTGAATAGTTCATACGTCTTCATTGTGCTGTGTACTTCTCATAACCCAAATTTCTCCTTCTATCCCAGCATCAGTAGATATTTCCCTAGATCTTTAAAGCGAGGGGGAATAATAGTCTCCTCCACATTTAGGATTCATATCATCGAGAAAGGGGAATAAAGGAAAGAAACAGGAAAGATTGGATCGCCAATAAGAGTGTGATTCAGAGGAATAATCTAGTTCCAGTTCTACACTGACCAACACTCACTTAAGTTAAATGTAAGTAAATACAGAAGAGAAAGAGGAGATGAAACATACAGGAAAATATCCTGGGTACCCACTCCATCCTTTTTGGCTTCTCACACTAGGACACCTTACAAAATCTCAACAACCTACCCTTCCCAACTCACCTTGGTAGCAACTCACTGTGTTCTCCAGCCAATGCTATCATTCAGGAATATTTACCAAGTCCCCAATCTAGGTGAGATCTCATGTTAGAGGATACAGAAATGAAGATACTGTGCTGGCTTAGCAAAAACAACACGGGAAGTACCCGCGTAGGGGTAGCAGAAGGTTTTGGTAGGGAGTTCAGTTAGGTAAGACATGCAGCAGAGGAAATTGAAACAGGGTAAGTTCTGAGTTTCAGAGGTTCAGTCAGGGAATCAGAAATAACTGTCCTTGCAAGGAGAAGACACTGCCATGTGTGCAAATCCCAGGACAAAGGTTATTGCTTCTCTAAGTCATTTTAGACTTCTTGCTATCTATAAAGACCCAGGACCTGGGGAAATAAATATATCCAGAAAGTGGTTCAAGGCTTCCAGGTAAAGCCTGCTGCTGAGAGAATCAAGGAACAATCACAAAATTACTCCAGAAACTTAAAAGCATGTGTTGTCATTTAAATGGCTGACACAGAAGTATACTTGGCTCTACACCAAAATAGCTCCTGTTAGCCCTGGCAACATTTCAAAAGGACAGTAAAGGTAAGAAAAGGAAGGAGAAATAGAAAATTGAGATTTTTATTTAATAAATGACTAACGTATACACAAATGCTCAAGGAAAAACAAAAGTTTTGCAAAGAGTACCAAAAAAGCCTCAATTGTTTTCAGAAATGCAATTTAACCATGAGAAAAATCTCCCTAATTTTCTGAGATGATTAAAAACAAGGCCTGTTTCTTAATTGCCTGGTTGCCAAACACATTAGCAAATGGATGCCATTTCAAGATTGAGATGCTGGCCAGATATTATCTTTTGTATTTCTACTTTGTTTAAAAAAAACAGAATGACTCAGGAAAATAAGGAGCTATTTGTTAGGAAGTAGACTGGAAAAAAATATATAGCTGAGAGAAAAAAACAAATCCTTTTTTTTTAATGAGAGATAAGAAATAATAGTTAAAAACCTAAATACCTGAAGATGGTTCTCCAAAACTATACTGAAATAAAATTAAAACACATTTTCCACTTATTATTGGAGGATTGTTGCAAGAAACTGATAGGAAATACTCTTTCCGTTATTTTGCAAAGCACAGAGAGTAGTTTTCCAGACAATTTCAGCACTTTACAAAATGCCCAGAAGCCACAGATCTCTGCAGAAGAGGTCACACACTCATAGGTTCAAGATAGAAAGCAGAGAGATTGAAGTCAATAGGAACATCAAATTAATTTGCTGGTTATTGAGTGGAGAGGGCACTTTTATGCCCTAGTCTTCGAACTACTGCCTCAGCCACTCAGAGCAAGTCTGACATTAATCTAGAGGAAATATCAATTCAGGAAAAAAAAAAGAAAGAAAAAAATTCATAATGATCCAGATTGGTCATCTGTGTGTTTTAATTTTCTGAAGCTTAAAAACAAGTAACTGAAAGAAGTGCCTGATATTTTTTCAATATAAGCTGAACTTTCATATGCTGGAATGATCATTTAGCTTTTTAGATGTTTGTGAATTTTTTTTTCCTTAGCTACTGATGGGTCAAAAAGTATTCATGTTAGAAGTGTGTATGAAGCAATCCCTATTTATAAAATAAGATGGCACGCAGAGAAGGGAGTCTACCAAATGACTTCCAGTTCTGAATTACTATAGTTTAATGGCACTCATAACTCTTACTTAAAATGATCAAGCTTGAGAAAATAATACAAATGTTAAACCTTCAGCACTTATCAAAGGCAAATATTAGGTCCTCAAATGATTGTTAAAGAATGCTTTCTTGTAGTAACTATATACAACAGGAATATATATATATATATATATATACACACACACAAATACATATAAATAATCAGATTTTGTGTGTACTTTTAAACTTCTATCATTTCTCTGTGTTTATTAGCTAATGTTTATATGTAGGAAAACTTTCCCTCATGAATTGGGCTATTTGGTTTGCCAGAACTATTTTTCCTACTAATAAGCAGACTAAATATATAATTCTTTCTTTCAATTGCCAATTTTTAGGATAAGTTGACTTAATAGTCATTTTCAATCGTGGCAAATAATTTTTAATTTTATTTTAAGCTCTGTGTTACATGTGCAGAACATGCAGGTTTGTTACATAGGTATATATGTACCATGGTGGTTTTCTGCACCTATCAACCCGTCACCTAACTTTTAAGCCCGCATGGATTAGCTATTTGTCCTGATGCCTCCTTCCCCCTCACCTCCCAACAGGCCCTGGTGTCTGTTGTTCCCCTCCCTGTGTTCATCTATCCTCATTGTTCAACTCACACTTATGAGTGAGAAGATACAGTTGTATGGTTTTCTGTTCCTGTGTTAGTTTGCTGAGGATGATGGCATCCGGCTTCATTCATGTCCCTGCAAAGGACATGATCTCATTCATTTTTAAGGCTGCACAGTATTCCGTGGTGTATCTGTACCACATTTTCTTTACCCAGTCTATCACTGATGGGAATTGGGGTTGGTTCCATATCTTGCTATTGTAAACAGTGCTATAATAAACATATGTGTGCATGTATCTTTATTGTAGAATGATTTATATTCCTTTGGGTAGTTACCCATTAATGGGATTGCTGGGTCAATCCCATTTCTGGTTCTAGATCCTTGAGGAGTCGCCACACTGTCTTCCACAATTGTTGAGTCAATTTACATTCCCCACCACCAGTCTTCACAGCCTCGGCAGCATCTATTGTTTCCTGACTTTTTAATAATAACCATTTTGACTGGTGTGAGATGGTATTTCATTGTGGTTTCGATTTCATTTCTCTAATGATCAGTGATGCTGAGCTTTTTGAAGTATGTTTCTTGGCCACATAAATGTCTTCTTTTGAGAAGTGTCTGTTCATATCCTTTGCCCACTCTTTCACGGGGTTGTTTGTTTGTTTTTTGAATAGTTACGTTCCTTGCAGATTCTGGATATTAGACTTCTGTCAGACAGGTAGATTGCAAAAATTTTCTCCCATTCTGTAGGTTGCCTGTTCACTCTGATGATAATTTTATTGCTGTGCAAAAGATCTTTGGCTTCATTAGATCCCATTTGTCAATTTTAGCTTTTGTTGCAGTTGCTTTTGGCATTTTCATCATGAAATGTTTGCCCATAAAACCTGTATCTTGAATAGTATTGCCTGGGTTTTTGTCTGGGGTTTGTATAGTTTTGGGCTTTACACTTAAGTCTTTAACAAATCTTGAGTTAATTTTTGTATAATGTGTAAGGAAGGGGTTCAGTTTCAGTTTTCTGTATATAGCTAGCCAGTTTTCCCAGCACCATTTATTAAATAGGGAATCCTTTCCCCATTGCTTGTTTTTGTCAGGTTTGTCAAAGATCAGATAATCATAGTCATGGGGTGTTTGATTTCTGAGGTCTCTGTTCGGTTCCATTGGTCTCTATGTCTGTTTTGGTACCAGAATCATACTGTTTTGGTTACTGTAGACTTGGAGTATAGTTTGAAGTCAGGTAGCATGATGCCTCCAGCTTTGATCTTTTTGCTTAGGATTGTCTTGGCTATAGAGACTCTCTTTTGCTCCCATATAAAATTTAAAATACTTTTTTTCCTAATTCTGCAAAGAGTGTCAATGATAATTTGATGGGAATAGCATTGAATGTATAAATTACTTTGGGCAGTATGGCCATTTTCATATTGATTTGTCCTATTCATGAGGATGGAATGTTTTTCCATTTGTTTGTGTCCTCTCTGATTTCCTTGAGAGTGGTTTGTAGTGCTCCTTTAAAAGGTCCTTCACATCCCTTGTAAGTTGTATTCCTGGGTATTTTATTCTCTTTGTAGCAATTGGGAATGTGAGTTCATTCATGATTTGACTCTCTTATTGTGTATCATTGGTGTACAGGAATGCTTGTGATTTTTGCAGATTGATTTTGTATCCTGAGACTTTGCTGAAGTTACTTATCAACTAAAGGAGTTTTGGGGCTGAGACGATGGGGTTCTCTAAAAATATAATTATATTGTCTGCAAACAGAAACAATTTGACTTCCTCTCTTCCTATGTGAATACCTTTAATTTCTTTCTTAGCCTGACTGCCCTGGCCTGAACTTCCAATATTGTGTAGAGTAGGAGTGGTGAGAGTGGGCATCCTTGTCTTGTGCTGCTTTTCAAAGGGAATGCTTCCCCCTTTGCCCATTCAGTATGATACTGCCTGTTGGCTTGTCATAAAAAGCTCTTATTATTTTGAGATATGTTCCATCAATATCTAGTTTACTGTGAGTTTCTAACATGAAGTGATGCTGAATTTTATTGAAGGCCATTTCTGCATCTATTGAGATAATCATGTGTTTCTGTCAATGGTTCTGTTTATGTGATGGATTACATTTATTGATTTGCATATGTTTAACGAGCCTTGCATCCTAGGGATGAAGCCGATTAGATTATGTTGGATAAGCTTTTTGATATGCTGCTGGATTCAGTTTGCCAATATTTTATTGAGGATTTTCGCATCAATGTGCATCAGGGATATTGGCCTGAAATTTTCTTTTTTGTTGTGTTTCTGCCAGGTTTTGGCATTAGGATGATGCTGGATTCATAAATAGGTTAGAGAGGAATCCCTCCTTTTCAATTATCTGGAATAGTTTCAGAAGGAATGGCACCAACTCCTCTTTGTACCTCTGGTAGAATTTGGCTGTGAATCTGTTTGGTCCTGGGCTCTTTTTGGTTGGTAGGCTATTAATTACTACCTCAACTTCAGAAACTTGTTAATAGTCTATTCAGGGATTCAACTTCTTCCTAGTTTAGTCCTGGGAGGGTATATGTGTCCAGGAATTTGTCCATTTCTTGTAGATTTTCTAGTGTATTTGCATAGAGGTATTTTGTTTATAGTATTCTCTGATGGTAGTATGTATTTCTGTGGGGTCAGTGGTGATATCCCATTTATCATTTTTATTGTGTCTATTTCATTTTTCTCTCTTCTTTACTAGTCTAGCTAGTGGTCTATTTTGTTAATTTTTTCAAAAAAAGAGCTCCTGGATTCTTTGATTTTTTTAATACATATAAGGGATTTAATGAAAAAGCTGAGATCTAGAGATATTAAATGATGAGTTCAAGTTTCCCATTACACCATGCTATTTCTCACAATGCCATCCTGTATTACTCTCAGTAGCGCCATAATTCAGCTGTCAGTAGACCACAAACACAACCTTGGGTCATCCATTTTGCAGCCATATTCTCTGGGCCACAGGACACATTGGAAGACAGAGTTCAATGGATAATTACAGCTTATTTCATTAGGAAAGTAATTTGAAGCTCATGGTTTACATATAGTGGATCAACACAACAATAAAGCAGTAAACACACTTTGTTATTACCTATATAGGCCAATTTTACTGAAAAGACTGATACATCCTCAATACCATACCACCTGCTCCTCAAAGACAGGCCTTTTACTTTGAGGCTGTAGTCACTATTAGCAAAATCTGTGTTTGCAACTGTCTTTTAAACTTACATTTGCAACTGTTTTTTAAATATATATATATATATTTTTATTGCATTTTAGGTTTGGGGGTACAAGTGAAGAACATGCAAGATTGTTACATAGGTACACACATGGCAGTGTGATTTGCTGCCTTCCTCCCATCACCTATATCTGGCATTTCTCCCCATGCTATCTCTCCCCAACTCCCCCACCCCCCGCTGTCCCTCCCATTTTTCCCCCCCCAACAGACCCCAGTGTGTGATGCTACCCTCCATGTCCATGTGTTCTCATTGTTCAACACCCTCCTATAAGTGAGAATATGCAGTGTTTGATTTTCTGTTCTTGTGTCAGTTTGCTGAGAATGATGTTTTCCAGGTTCATCCATGTTCCTACAAACGACACGAACTCATCGTTTTTGATGGCTGCATAATATTCCATGGTGTATATGTGCCACATTTTCCTGTCCAGTCTATCATCGATGGGCATTTGGGTTGGTTCCAGGTCTTTGCTATTGTAAACTATGCTGCAATGAACATTCGTGTGCATGTGACCTTATAGTAGAACGATTTATAATCCTTTGGATATATACCCAGTAATGGGATTGCTGGGTCAAATGGAATTTCTATTTCTAAGTCCTTGAGGAATCGCCACACTGTCTTCCACAATGGTTGAACTAATTTACACTCCCAACAGTGTAAAAGTGTTCCTATTTCTCCACATCCTCTCCAGCATCTGTTGTCTCCAGATTTTTTAATGATCGCCATTCTAACTGGTGTGAGATGGTATCTCAATGTAGTTTTGATTTGCATTTCTCTAATGACCAGTGATGATGAGCATTTTTTCATATGTTTGTTGGCTTCATGTATGTCTTCTTTTGTAAAGTGTCTGTTCATATCCTTCACCCACTTTTGAATGGGCTTGTTTGTTTTTTTCTTGTAAATCTGTTTTAGTTCTTTGTAGATTCTGGATATCAGCCCTTTGTCAGATGGGTAGACTGCAAAAATTTTTTCCCATTCTGTTGGTTGCCGATTCACTCTAACGACTGTTTCTTTTGCCGAGCAGAAGCTGTGGAGTTTGATTAGGTCCCATTTCTCTATTTTGGCTTTTGTTGCCAATGCTTTTGGTGTTTTGGTCATGAAGTCCTTGCCTACACCTATGTCCTGAATGGTTTTGCCTAGATTTTCTTCTAAGGTTTTTATGGTGTTAGGTTTTATGTTTAAGTCTTTAATCCATCTGGAGTTAATTTTAGTGTAAGGTGTCAGGAAGGGGTCCAGTTTCTGCTTTCTGCACATGGCTAGCCAGTTTTCCTAACACCATTTATTAAACAGGAACTCATTTCCACATTGCTTGTTTTTGTCAGGTTTGTCAAAGATCGGATGGTTGTAGATGTGTTGTGTTGCCTTGGAGGCCTCTGTTCTGTTCCATTGGTCTATATGTCTGTTTTGGTACCAGTACCATGCTGTTTTGATTACTGTAGCTTTGCAGCATGGTTTGAAGTCTGGTAGTGTGATGCCTCCTGCTTTGTTCTTTTTGCTTAGAATTGACTTGGCTATGCGGGCTCTCTTTTGGTTCCATATGAAGTTTAAGGTGGTTTTTTCCAGTTCTGTGAAGAAGGTCATTGGTAGCTTGATAGGGATAGCATTGAATCTGTAAATTACTTTGGGCAGTATGGCCATTTTCACGATATTGATTCTTCCTAGCCATGAACATGGAATGTTTCTCCATCTGTTTGTGTCCTCTCTTATTTCGTTGAGCAGTGGTTTGTAGTTCTCCTTGAAGAGGTCCTTTACGTTCCTTGTTAGTTATATTCCTAGGTATTTTATTCTCTTTGCAGCAATTGTGAATGGCAGTTGGTTCTTGATTTGGCTGTCTTTAAGTCTGTTATTGGTGTATAGGAATGCTTGTGATTTTTGCACATTGATTTAAATGCCCACACGAGAAGCAAGGAGAGATCTAAAATTGACACCCTATCATCAAAATTGAAAGAGCTAGAGGAGCAAGATAAAAAAAACTCAAAACCTAGCAGAAGACAAGAAATAACTAAGATCAGAGCAGAACTGAAGGAGATGGAGACACGAAAAACCCTTAAAAAAATCAATAAATCCAGGAGCTGGTTTTTTGAAAAGATCAACAAAATAGACCACTAGTCAGATTAATAAAAAAGAAAAGAGAGAAGAATCAAATAGATGCAATAAAAAACGATCAAGGGGATATCACCACAGATTCCACAGAAATACAAACCATCATCAGAGATTATTACAAACAACTCTATGCACATAAACTAGTAAACCTGGAAGAAATGGACAAATTCCTGGACACTTACACACTCCCAAGCCTAAACCAGGAAGAAGCCAAAACCTGAATAGACCAATAACAAGATCTGAAGTTGAGGCAGCAATTAAGAGCCTATCTCCCAAAAAAAGCCCAGGTCCAGATGGGTTCACAGCTGAATTCTACCAGACATACAAAGAGGAGCTGGTACCATTCCTTCTGAAACTATTCCAAATAATCCAAAGAGAGGGAATCCTTCCCAAATCATTTTATGAGACCAACATCATCCTGATACCAAAACCCGGTAGAGACTCAGCAAGAAAAGAAAACTTCAGGCCAATTTCCATGATGAACATAGATGCAAAAATCTTCAATAAAATGCTGGCAAACTGACTGCAACAGCACATCAAAAAGCTTATCCACCATGATCAAGTAGGCTTCATCCCGGGGATGCAAGGCTGGTTCAACATACGAAGTCTATAAACATAATTCACCACATAAACAGAATCAAAGACAAAAACCACATGATTACTTCAATTGATGCAGAGAAGGCCTTTGACAAAATTCAACAGCCTTTATGCTAAAAACTCTCAATAAACTAGGTATTGATGGAACGTATCTCAAAATAATAAAAGCTATTTACGACAAACCAACAGCCAATATCATACTGAATGGGCAAAAACTAGAAGCATTCCCTTTGAAATCTGGTACTAGACAAGGATGTCCTCTCTCACCGCTCCTATTCAATATAGTACTGGAAGTTCTAGCCAGAGCAATCAGGCAAGAAAAAGAAATAAAGGGTATTCAAATAGGAAAGGAGGAAGTCAGATTGTCTCTATTTGCAGACGACATGATTGTATATCTAGAAGACCCCATCGTCTCAGCCCAAAATCTCCTGAAACTGATAAGCAACTTCAGCAAAGTCTCAGGATTCTTTGATTTTTTTGAAGAGTTTTTAGTGTCTGTTTCTCCTTCAGTTCTGCTCTGATCTTAATTATTTCTTGTCTTCTGCTAGCTTCTGGATTTGTTTGCTTTTGCTTCTCTCATTCTTTTAATTGTGATTTTAGGGTGTCAATTTTAGATCTTTCTGCTTTCTGATATGGGCATTCAGTGCTATAAATTTCCCTCTTAATACTGCTTATCTGCGTCCCAGAGATTCTGGTACATTGTCTCTTTGTTCTCATTGGTTTCAAAGAGCTTCTTCTTTTCTGCCTTAATTTCAGTATTCACCCAGGAGTCAATCAGGAGCAGATTGTTCAATTTCCATGTAGTTGTGTTGTTGTGAGTGGGTTTCTTAATCATAAGTTCTAATTTGATTGCACTGTGATCTGAGAGACTATTTGTTATGATTTTAGTTCTTTTACATTTGCTGAGGAGTGTTTTACTTCCAATTATCTGGTCATTTTAGAATAAGCGCTACGTGGCACTGAGAAGAATGTATATTTTGTGTTTTGGGGTGGCACGTTTTGTCGATGTCTATTAGGTTCACTTAATCCAGAGCTGAATTCAAGTCCTGAATATCCTTGCTAATTTTCTGTCTTGTTGATCTATCTAATATTGAGAGTGGGGTGTTAAAGTCTCCCATTATTATTGGGTGGAGTCTAAGTCTCTTTGTAGGTCTCTAAGAACTTGTTTTTTTGAATCTGGGTGCTCCTGTATTGGTTTCATATATATTTAGGATAGTTAGTTCTTGTTGAATTGATCCCTTTACCATTGTGTAATGCACTTCTTTGCCTTTTTTGATCTTTGTTAAAGTCTGTTTGTCAGACACTAGGATTGCAATCCCTTTTTTTTTTTTTTTTTGCTTTCCATTGTTTTGGTAAATTTTCTTCCATCCCTTTATTTTTAGCCTATATCTTTGCACATGAGATGGGTCTCTCGAATACAGCATACCAATGGGTCTTGACTCTATCCAATTTGCGAGTCTGTGTCTTTTAATTGGGGGCATTTAGCCCATTTACATTTAAAGTTAATATTGTTATGCGTGAACTTGATCCTGTCATCATGATGCTAGCTGGTTATTTTGCACATTAGTTGATGCAGTTTCCTCATAGTGTCATTGGTCTTTATATTTTGGTGTGTTTTTGCAGTGGCTTGTACCAGTTTTTCCTTACCATATTTAGTGCTTCTTTCAGTAGCTCTTGCAAGGCAGACCTGGTCATGATAACATCCCTCAGCATCTGCTTGTCTGGAAAGGATTTTACTTCTCCTTCCTTTATGAAGCTTTGTTTGGCCAGATATGAAATTCCAGGTCGAAAATTCTTTTAAGGATATTGAATATTGGCCCCCAGTCTCTTCTGGCTTGTAGGGTTTCTGCTGAGTGATCTGCTGTTAGTCTGATGGGCTTCCCTTTCTAGGTGACCTGGCCTTTCTCTCTGGCTGCCCTTAACATTTTTTCCTTCTTATCAACCTTAGAGAATCTGATGATCATGTGTCTTGGGGTTAACCTTCTTGTGGAGTATCTTACTGCTGTTTTCTGTATTTCCTGAATTTGAATGTTGGGCTGTCTTGCTAGGTTGGGGAAGTTCCCCTGGATAATATCCTGATGTGTGTTTTCCAATCAGGTTTCATTGTCCCCATCTCTTTCAGGTACTCCAGTCAATCATAGGTTCAACCTTTTTACACAGTCTCATATTTCTCAGAGGTTTAATCTGTTCCGTTTCATCCTTTTTTCTCTAAATCTTGTCTGCATGCCTTATTTCAGCAAGATGGTCTTCAGTCTCTGATATTATTTCTTCCACTTGATTGATTGGGCTATTGGTACTTGTCTATGCTTCATGAAGTTCTTCTGCTATGTTTTTCAGCTCCATAAAGTCATTTATGTTCCTCTCTAAACTGGTTATTCTCGTTAGCAGCTCTTGTAACCTTTAATCAAGGTCTCAGCTTCTTTGCATTGGGTTAGAACATGCCCCTTTACTTTGGTGGAGTTCGTTACTACTCACCTTCTGAAGCCTATTTCTGTCAATTCATCCATCTCATCCTCTGTACAATTCTGTACCCTTGCTGGAGAAGTATTGTGATGATTTGGAGGATAAGAGAAGAGGCACTCTGGCCCTTTGAGGTTTCAGCATTTTTTGTTGTTGTTGATTCTTTCTCATTTTCATTAGTTTGTCTAGTTTCAATCATTGAGGCTACTGACCATTGAAAGAGGATTTTGTGGGGACTTTTTTTGTTGATGCTGTTTTTGTTGCTGTTTGTTTGTGTTTTCCATAGTCATGTCCATCTTCTGTGGAGCTGCTGTGGTTTGCTGGGGGTTCACTTCAGCTCCTGTTTATCTGGTTCACTCCCATGCTTGGAGATGTCACTTGAGGAGACTAGAGAAGACTAAAGATGGATAACTGCTCCTTCCTCTGGGATCTCTGACCTCAAGGGGCACCAACCTGATGCCAGTAGGAATGCTTCTGTATAGGGTGCCTGACAATGCCTGTTGGGAGATCTCACCCGATTGGGTGACACAGGAAGCAGGACCAGTTTAATGAAGCTCTTTGGCTGTCCCTTGGTGGAGGGGGTGTGCTGCTCTGGGGGGAAAACCCACTTGTCTGAGCTGCCTGAATTCTTCAGAGCTAGGAGGAGGAAAGACAGTCTGCGACTGGTGGAGACTACGGCCACCCCTCTCCTTAGGGGTTCAGGCCCAGGGAGATGAGAGTTCTGTCCCTGAGCTCTTGGCCCAAGCTGATGGGAGTTCCTGTAGGGAGGTCCCCACCTAGTGAGGAGGAATAGGTCAGTGTTCAGCCTGAAGAGGCACTCTGGCTGCAGTCTGCCACCACAGGTGTGTTGGGCTATGGGGAATACCTGTTGGGACCAAGACTTCTAGCCTCCCTGGCTACAGCAAGGGAAAGCGTGGCCTAGAGCTATAGAGATGGATGCTGCCCTTTCCCCCACCTGGTAGCTTAGTGTGTTAGGCAGATAGCAGCCCTAGTGTTGGCTGCCGCCCCTCCCTCAAGGAGCTTGGATGGCTTAATGAGTAGGCAGCTGCAGTTGTGGTGATGGCCGCCCCTCCCCCGCCAGGAACTTGGCAGGGTTAGGCAGATTTTAGCTGTTGAGAATCTGCAGGGCTCCATGATTGGGACCCTAGACCCTGGTGGCGTGGGCCTACTAGTAGGATCTTCCAATTCATGGATTACACAGTTCAGGGAAAAAGCATGGTTTCCCAGGCCAAGTAGCATGCTCACTCACCACCTCCCTTGGTTGCAGGGTGGGTGTTCCACTGCCCCATCTGGCTCTCAGGTGGGCCACTGCCCTACACTACTCTTCCTTCCTTTCTATAGGTCATGCTAGCTGCCTAGTCAGTCCTGATGACAGAACCCAGATACATGGTTGCCCTTGCTGGATTCAAACCCTGATTTGGTTCTTTTCAGTGGGGAGCCTCCAATCACCACTGCTTCTAGTCGGCCATCTTGGCCGTGCCCCCAAATAATTTTTTTTTTTAACTTTCTCTATTTCTATATTATTGTGGACAACTAAATATTTATGTACTACAAAGGTTACAATCAATTTTAGTCATTATTCTTTTGGATGTTAAAATGTCAAATTCTGACCAATGAGAGCCTCTTAAAACTTGCTCCGACTCTTCAACTCAACCCCATTAGTCTATGAGTGTTTCCTTACTTTCTAGCACAACAAGGCAACCTAAGTTCACCTTGTACTTTCCTTGCCCCAAATCTGCAATGAGCCATTTCTCCAAGTACTCTTGATTCCTTTTGGTAAAGAATGGTACTTAGAAGGCAAAATTTGGGCAGTGGAAGGGTGATTCCTAAGAAAGTGCTATATCTTGTGTGTCTTTCCTTTGAAAAATGGTAAGACATATATAATCATGGATATTTAGATTTCCCAAGCAAATTTAACATTTCAGGATTCTCACTTATTTAATGTTTGTATTCTTTTCCCCATACACTGAAAATCTGTTTATTAGATTTTTCTACAGTATACAGAAAACAAAAATTAGCAATGTCAATATTATTACTACAAACATTACTGCATGATTTTTTTTTTTTTTTTTTTTGAGACAGAGTCTTGCTCCATCGCCAGGTGCCAGACTGGAGTGCAGTGGTGTGATCTCGGCTCACTGCAACCTCTGCCTCCTGGGTTCAAGCAATTCTCCTGCCTCAGCCTCCTGAGTAGCTGGGATTACAGGCGCACGCCACCACACCCAGCTAATTTTTGTATTTTTAGCAGAGACGGGGTTTCACCATGTTGGCCAGGATGGTCTCAATCTCCTGACCTTGTGATCCACCCGCCTCAGCCTCCCAATGTGCTGGGATTACAGGCGTGAGCCACCACATCCGGCCTATTGCATGATGTTTACGAGTTCTTTGTAGCTCTTTGGACCCTTTATTTGCTACTACATATATAGAGAGTACTGTTTCAAAGTCACTTGAAATCATTCTTTTCTCTGCATATCTATATTATCGATATATCCTTCTTTGTTTGTAGTCTAGGGTTTGGTTTTTTATTTACTTTTACTTTTGAACATGTAAAACATGTTTCAAAAGTGAAAACTATAATAAAAGCATAATCAGAGAAGTTACAATTCTAGCCCTATTCCTTCAACCCCATTCCTCCCATTCTCTGTAAGTATTCATGTCTACTAATTTGTAGTTTGTTTTTCTAGTGTTTCCTGTTATATGTAATGTAAATAATTATGCATATTTTATTTCTTATTCATATTCATATAGTCCTTCACTCAGTGGTCTGTTTTCTTCTTTTTTGTTTTGTTTTTCTGTTCTTTTGGTATCAAAGAGGTTAAGTTTTGTTCTGTTCATTACTTTCTTATTAATACTTTTAGTAACAACCTTTAGTTTTACCTTTTCTTTCAGACAATGTATATTGTGTCACCACTGTAAGCTGCAATAAAATCCATTTTAAATGAATCATAATAATATCCAATGTCACCATTTATCTCTTTCTTTCCCAATTTTCCCCTCATCATTTGCTTTTGTTATTTTTACCTTGTTATAACATAACACAACAAACTCTTCTTTTTCCCTTGTCCACAACTTTGTTTTAGATCTGCAATTTAGGATTAAATATATAAAATATGCACCACTAATACCTCTGTCAAAGTATTCACTATCTTTATTTTATATGAAGCTCATATTCTAGTAGTTTCCTTAAATTTCATTCTAGGTACAAGATTCCCTGAGTTTTTGCATGTTCTATAGTTATTTGATAGATTTGGACTTGAGTGACGATTTGAATAGAATGAAATCCTTCACTCCCTTTCTGTTCCTATCTTTATTTTCTTATGTTGAATGTTTCTGTTAAGAAGGCTGAGGTCAACCCACTTGCTTTTTTTTTTTTTTTTTTTTTTTGTAAATGACTTAATCTTTCTTTGCTATGTTTTAGAGATAATTATCTTGGGTCAAGTTTTAAAGGTGAAAAAATGGATCTTATAATGTACAGTTTTTCAGGTCTTCATTTCAATAGATTTTCTTGAGAATGGTTCTAAGCTTTATTTAACTTTGCCCCTTTTTTTTTGCTTTTCTTCTCCTGGGACACCAAAAATATGTATTTGTATCCTTCTGTGTTCATCTTCTATATCTATAATTTTGTCTTAAATTCTTTTTAATCTCATCATTTGTTTTCTTCTCTTGGCTTTTCTTAAATTTCCCTTTGTAATTTATTTCAAAGGTTCTTTTTCACACAACCTTCTCCTGACTCACCATGTCTATCCTCCATATCCCCTGCAGCTCTATTAGTTATGTATAGTTCCTTTGGCCACTGATATTGACTAAATTATGTATCTCTCTCCCCTAAAATTCCTATGTTGAAGCCTCCAATGTAGACTGCATTTAAAGACTGGGTCGTTAAGAATTAAAAAACATTAAATGAGGTCACAAGAGTGGGGCCCTGATCCAACAGGACTAGTGACTTTATAAGAGGAGAAAGTTAAGGAGTGCATGCGCTGAGCAAAGGACTTACGAGCACACGATGTCTGCCAGCCAGGAAAAGAGACCTCATCAGAAACCAGATCCTGCTGGACCTTGACCTTGGATTTTCTGGCCTCTAGATTGGTGCAAAACTATTTTGTTGTCTAAACTATAGTTTCTGGTACATTGTCATAGAGTCTGAGAAGCCTAGAAGCCTGAGCAGCAAAAAAATAAAAAATAAAAAAAATACATACCAGATATGTAAATTTGTAATTTATTTCAAATTTCTCAGATGGCTTTACCATTGCCTTCATTTCTGTCCTGCATTCTGTTAATTACCTAGTTTTATATTGCTTTCCTTTTTGTATCCTTCATTTTAAGTGTCTAATTCATGATACTCTCTTGTACCTGTGATTTGTCTTTAAACTGTTTTAAATTCATTTTGAAGTATCGTTTTACAGTTTTATGGCTATAATTTTTACATTAAATATTTTAATATGTCAGATAGTTTTTATTCTTATTCTACTGTGGTTTCTTTGGGTATTTTTTATGAATGCTGGGTCCCTAATTTTTTCCCCAGACTTCAATCAACATTTTAATTACCAAGTCTATATTTAGCAAGACAATGTGGGAGAGATAAAGAGGAAGAAAGGGGTAGTTGGTAAAGGGATTTCAGAGGAGCTGACCCACTTTCTGCACTGGCTGCAGAGCCCTGAAGTCCTGGCCAGGAGCTCCTGGCCTTGTGTCTTTCAGAAGTCCCGACAGGCATCAAGGAGGTGCTTAAGCAGCTACATCTCAGTGGCAGCTGCAGACCCCATCTGAGAGACGTCATTAGTATTGATTTTTTGTCTTCATCTCTGCAGCTGGGGGAGAGAGGATGGATTCCTATCTTTATTTTTCATATTTATTTGTGTCAGATTTTCCTGGTACAACAACAAGAAGAGATCCTATGGTGGTGGAAGATAACTTTTTCAAATCAATATATCTCTTTTTATTGCCACAATAAAGAGCAGTTTTTAAAAATAACTTCTCCTCCTCCTCCTCCCTTTTCCTTCTTCTTCCTCTTCTTCTTTTTTATACTACATTATTTCAGTAATACTCATCTCTTCAGCCTCTGCCTTCCTTTCTTAACCACTAAGGCTCCAAGGAGACACTTGTCCTTCCAGTGTATCTATCTTCCTCTTTCCCAGAAGTGATAACTTCTCTATTTTGCCAGTTCTTGTCTTCATCACTTTTCAAGCTTCTTTTTATTGACTCCTCAGTAGCCAGTGCCCTGACCCACAAGACCTCAGACATATTCCTGATATCTCCACTCAAGTTACAGCCCTCTTGTTCTGGGATTAACATTGTATGATCTCTGTGTTCCACCACCTATTATACTCTCCGTATTTAACTCTTTTTCACAGAACCTCCTCCTGACTCTCCCTGGGTATGGACTCCAAAGATGACTCTGTTTGTTTATAGTGTTTATTTCCCTGTAAATTAAAGAAATATCTCCTAGGTATAATAAAACCAAAGGTCAAAAAGTTCTTTTTGAATATTTCTGTTGATATATAATTCTTAGAAGGTGCAGGTACATTAATAGATAGATATCTATCATTATTACACAGAGACCCAGAAGTATAACATAAATTAAAATTAAACTTTGAATAACTTTTTAGACAGCCTTTAATTACAGAATTAAAACATATCTGCCCAACTCTTCTACTGAATGATATGATAAATGAGAGCTGCCTTTTTAATTATGTTATTTCTGGATACCTGAATTGGGTGTGCCTTTGATTTCTGATCTCACAGTTCTTCCTGATTGGTACCAGAATGACATATTGACATCTATCACATGCTGTTACCCTTTCCTCTTTTGAATGTGAAGCACAGTATTTCAATTGCATCACATCTTAATGTTTTAGGGTTGCCAACTGTCTCTGCACAAGCTATTTCTTTGGCCTCTCTATTCCCTTGCTAGAAGTTCTGACTGGTGTGGACGAGACAATAGCTAACACATACCCCTTTCTGTAGTTTTGACATAATATAGAGGCACTTTAGTTGTTCTTCACACTAAAATTATTTATGTTGAGACTCCTTTTCATGCTGCATCTCCACAACTCTAGATTTTTGGCCATGGATTACAGACAAGCCTCACACCAAATTCTGTATTAGAAATGATTAGTACGTGCCTATTCTATGAAAGACAGAACACAAACAAGTGGTACAATGATGATTACATTGTTATTCTCTTATAGAATATGTATTCTTATATTCTCAATGAAGATTACAAGTCATTCTCTTAGAGATAGATGAATAGATATTATGTATGTATACGTATATGTATAAGATACATTGGAAGTTTAGGGAAAAAGAGAAATAACTTATGGTAGTGAAGATTATGGAAAAACTTTGTAAAAATAGTGGCCTTTGAGTCTTTCAGTAAAAGCGTTGAAATTTAAGAAGAGCAAAGGGAGCTCATCTAATAAAGTGGAGAGTGCACTTAAAGAAAAGGCTTGGAAAGGGGAAAGTCTGTGTCTGGTATGGCAGAGGGCAGTAGTTTCATTCGATTGAAACAAAACCAACAAAATAATAAATAATATTAATATGGTAAAATTAACATTTTCAAATATCAGAACATTTGACTCTTGTTATAGAAACAATATGAGGTCATTCCGAGTTTCAAGCAGATGAGTGATATCACAGTTTCCCAAAGATTAATCCAACAGCAGGTTGCAAAATTGACTTGAGTAGGGAAAAATTGGAGTCACTGTAACAAGTTACAGGCAATTCCAATTGCCCAGACAAGAAAGCATAAAATATATCTCTGTATATAAACACAAAAGGTAACAACCAATCTTTATGCAAGTATATCTCTTTCCTAGAGAAGAAATATTTGATGGGAAAGCTTTAGGTTCCATGTTCACAGTATGTAAAAAATTTAAAAAAAAAGAAAGAAAGCTCTATGGAATATATTTTATTTAGGCATTGTAAGAAAAAAAAATTATTTTTGATTTAGTCATAAAACCTGAGACTTTTGATTTGCCCAAATGCATTCACCTGCTTGGTCATGTATAAAATAAATAATACATTCTGCATCATGCCAAAGCATTCTGACACACTGAATTCTCATTTAGAAATCTGATTTTAGCATCTCCAATAGGGGAAGTAAAACTAAAAACTATCCTAAAATTCTCTTTCTCCCTTCGTCCCTCACTTATTTCAGCTAATTGCATCTCATTCCCCTCCAAAACCAATTTCAAGAGGTTAAAATTGTCACATAATTATATTTTATCTCATGCAAGGTTGGTCCCTGACAAATCTAAGCTAATTCAGGATTTTTTAAAATAAAAAGTCCAAATAGGGTCACTTATGTTGAATAGAGTGATTTTATCCTTTCATCAACTCAAATATGAGGAATTCACTTCTGCTGGAATTACCTCTGTGGGTCTTTGCCTATAGCGTGACGAAGGTCACTGAGTTGATTAAATAGTTTGTGGCAATAATGGGGTCCTCTGCAGATGTAATCTGAAATGATAATTGAGATGTAATCTGAAATGATAAAAAAAATTGAGAGCAAAAAGGGGCTTAAATGGTTCAATGGAGATAATATACCTGAAAAAATCTAGCCCCTTTGTTGAATAATTATTGTTCCAAGCAGAAGGTCTTTGAGAACAGAGTGACTAGATTTTTTTTTCTCCCTTTGAAACTATGAAAGACTATGAGAAAGAAGATTAAAAATGAAAGACAAAAGATGAAAGTAAGGCAGATAGGAAATCTAAGTGTGGAAATCTAAATCACTGGAAGAATTTAGGAAGTTTTATCCCTGGGACGTATGAGACGGACATGCATTTGTCTGAAACACAGAGGGAAGAACAAGAGGATCCATATTCATTTGTCACCCCGCCAGGCCTTACCTTGCTGGGTCTTGCCCACTAATTAGTCTATGAGTTACCTGAGTGCAGGAGTGCTTCACTAATTTTCTTTGTATCTCTAGCAACATGCATAGGCACATGCTTTGGAGATGCTTAGTGTAACATATGACCCCTGAGGGTGGTCTGAAAAGTTTCCCTTTCATCCTATGACAACTGACTTACTTGAGGGCAAAGACTACCTGTTGTTCACCATTATACTCCCCCAAAGCCTAAAGCATAATCGACTCATAACAAGTATTTGTCACATTCTATAGGTAGGTATATTTGGATAATTAAATGCAAACAAACGAATGAAAAGAAATTAGCAATATCCATGGTCAGCTAATTCAGTGTTTGCTAGATGGGCAGCACTATGCTAGCTGAATATGTTGAGGAACACTACTGCTAGGATTCTCTGCTATTTGATTTTATATCATTTTAGATCAAGTAACTAAAGAAGTCACAGTTTGTATATTTAAAATGATTAAGTATTAAAAACAATTCCTCTAGGGATAGTGAAGTGAAAAGTATCTAAAATAGTTTTGCTATTTGAGTTAGTCTCTAAAATAATGGTTCCTGTTTAAGTATTTTTTTTAGTCACTAACTAAAGTCCTGGGATAGTAATGGAAGATTAGACAGCTCCAGAAACAATGAAAACTAGAAAGGAAATAGCAAGAAATTACACACTACACAAACAGGAACACATATTTGTGTGTGCATGAACACAAACACACATACACACAAACGCAGCTCTTTCTCAGACAAGGTAATGTCCTCCCATGAATCACAGCATATAACCTCTTCTAATTTCTACGGTTATGATTTTTTTTACTGTGACTGGCAGAAAACAGTCTCTAAAGATGCCCTTTATGATTACACATGTTAGAAATGAGCTCTATAATGCCATGTGCATGCAAGAGGGATGAAGCAACTTTCTGCATGAACAAAGGCTTACTTTATACATAATTAACCTGCTCACCGAATCAAAATGCTACTAATCCCAACCCCAGTGCCTATGATACCATGAAATTATTTGTACAAAAGACTAAAAATTCAAATTTACTAAATAGAAATTTTAGGTGGGATATTTTGCATTAAACAGAAGAGCTTCCAGAGTGCACTGTGCTTAGAACAGGTCCTTGCTGACATACACATGTACAACTTCATTAATCCACAAAAAAACTTTTGTGGAGAACACATTAGGTATGAATGACGCACACAGTATTAAATAATCACTGCAGCTAAATCCAAATCAATAGCTCAAAGAGAACCAGCTGTTCTGTACCTTTCAAGAAAAAAAAAAAGGAAAACAAAAAAATTTTAAAGAAATTTTTTGAAAAGAAATGGGAGACTCGGAGCTTCTATCATGGGGATTCTGTGATACTGTCATGTCTTAAGAAATCAGTGCCATTCCAAAGTTCATTGCCTTTAAAGAACAGTAATGACAGAGAAGGAAAATGAGCAGAGAAGAGGACAAGGTTTTTTTTTTTAACCTCCCAGCCACATCTTATTAAAGGAGATTAAAACAGGTCTCTAATGACTACCACTGCAATGGTGGTACCTAGAGGAAGTAAGGCATTATGAAAAAACAGTCTATTTGGAAAAGGTCTATGTGGGTTTCGTGGTAGGTCTTCACAATATTATTTTAGTCAGTTCAGTTAGCAAACATTTTGGGGTCAACACTCTTCTTTACTATGCAGTGGGGAGCTGAACCAGATTGTTTCTACTGTCATTCCAACTTCGACATTAATTTCTAGGGTATCAGTTACCTAAGCCAAACACACACAAGTCCCTGGACAAGAAGCACTCACTTGCTTCACTGCCTGAAGACCTCCTAAGAAGATCTCACCATGCTTGAGTTTCCACCCCTAACTCAGCAAACAACAGAGTAAAGAAAGCAGCAGTTCCAATTTACACGTACATAGGGAATGTTGCTCCTTCACTAGCCTTTACTTGAAAAAGCAAGTTATTTACCTTCTTCATACACTAGGTTTTTACTTAAGAATATTCTCTTTGATGGGTAACTTTCCTAGCAAAGCTAAAATTACAGTCTCTGGGATGAAACTTGTATCCCCTTTTCTCCTTTCTCCTCAGTACTTATCACTTGTATTTAATCTGATTTACTGTGGAGAAGAATATTAGTTCATGGAGGAGCAGAACTGAGGACAAAAATTTTTGCCTCCATTTTTTCACTGCTGTATCCTCAGTATCTAAAATAAAGCTTGGGCCAGGGCACCATACCTCATGCCCGTAATCCCAGCACTTTGGGAGTCCGGGGTGGACAGATCACCTGAGATTATGGGTTGGAGACCAGCCTGGGGTGAAACCCCATCTCTACTAAAAATACGAAAGTTAGCCTGGCGTGGTGACAGGCACCTGTAATCCCAGCTACGTGGGAGGCTGAAGCATGAGAATCGCTGGAACCTGGGAGGTGGAGGTTGCAGTGAGGCAAGATCGCGTCACTGCACTCTAGCCTGGGCAACAGAGCAAGACTCCAACTCAAAAAATAAAATAAAATAAAGCTTGGCACATAGTAGGTGTTCAGCAAATATTTTTTAAATTAATGATTCTGTGTTTTGCTGCTAGAACAATTAAGAACTAAATTCTGAGTTAATACCACTAAGATTTCACTCCCAAGTCTTCTTTCCAGTTGTACATCGTCAATGTTTTGCCTGCTATAAAGATTATAAAAAAAACTTCCAAAACTCTGATTTTAAATCAGGATACTTCTAGTTTGCAACATTACATATATTTTCAAGCATACTACAAATCAGCACATACAACACCCAATGGCTCCTTTAAAATCTACCTAAAAATTTAAATCAAAATTTAAAACTCAGATGTGTAAAAAGTGTGTTAAAATACTTCATGGTTATCACTGTTGAATATAATTATACAACACAGACTAAACAAGCCTGTTATAGATATTCCTTCTTATACTGATCCATCAAACACATCAACTATAGTTGAAGAGCCCTAAAATCATCTTTGGAGGACAATCAATTAGAAATGTTTCAAAATCATGATCATGTTATAACATTGTGGTTTACCTTGAAAGATAAAAGGAATTTGATGTAGAAGGAAACTGAGAGAGTCAAATGTTTCAAAGATGGTTTCAAAATCTCCTCAGGCAAGAAGTGGTGGGCAAGGCTACTTAAGGAATGATTGGGAGGGTAAAGACTGGATATGTGTGGGAAGGGTTACGAACAATGACAACAGAAAATTCATTAGAGAGTTAAGGAGATGAGTGACAGTCACTCTAGCGCCATGCCAAGAGCTTTGCAGTGAGCCAACTCAGAATTATTTTATTACTCAAACACATACAACCTTCAGAGGTCTTTATTTGCAATCACGTTATCTATTTCACAAACAACAAACATTAAGGAAAAGAAATTAGTTACATCTTGACATCAAGACTAAGAGTCAGAGTTCTAAGAATTCATCTGCAATCTGCACAACTTGGTAGAACATTGAAAATATACATCCGTTTCACTTTAATAGAAAATTCAGACAAACGCAGACTTTCACACCTTATTTCTGCATATAGAAAGGAAATCACCTAAATGATAAATGAGAATGTGGTGAAAAAATATCCAACTCCTCGAAAAGGTCTCTGATGTATTATCTCTGATGTGAGGCTTTCAAGATCAGAAATATTATCTTTTAAAAGTCCATCTAGAAAAGTTTCTTTACTTTGCAAAATTAATGTTTGGATGATAAAAAGTAAATCAACCAACTAAATTTAGTCCTTCTGACAGAAAAGAAATGAAAGCAGAGATCCTCAACTTTGGCATTTGTGAAAATGAAGAGATTGCAATCTTAAATTTATAATGTAGAATCAGGAAAGGTTCTACCTATTCTCATGCTTTGTGGATTGACTATATACAGCAATTATTTTCAAGAACAGCAGCAGGAAGTAAAAAGAGGAGATGGGAAGCAAGATTCTGCATTTTAAGCAGCTTTTTTAAATGGGAGAAAATCTTACACAAACTGTGAGCATAAAGAGACTCAATGAAGGAAATCAACAGCATGATGGAAAACCAGGGGGAATTTTAAATGTCACTGCAAATGACAGCAGCCACAGGGGCCCAAGAGCACCGGTGGGGTAAACAGAAGCTCTCCCCCACCCACCCACCCTTCTCTACTCACATTCATTAATGGTGATCCTCCCTGAAGCTGTAGGCAGATGCTTTCTGGTTGCTTCCCCAGGGAGCAATCCCAGATGAAAACTCTAGTCTTTCCAGTAAAACTGATTTAATAATCTTAATTCCAGAGAAAATGCTTTTTGTCATTCATGCGCCAAAATGTCCAAGTAAAAGAGGCTGATGGTATGATGAACACACAAGCTTTGCATACGCAATAGTCAGAATGGAGAGATGGGATTCTGCATGGGTGGGGATGTTCATAATTACTAAAGAGTCATTATGTAGGAAGGACAATATTCTTGGGCATTCGGGTGTTGTCTACTCTGATCTTGGCCCTTTAAATAAGTACATTTGGAGGTTGTACTTATTTAAAGGGCCAAGATCAGAGTAGACAACACCCGAATGCCCAAGACCTCAGGACCTCTCCAAAGCCTGAACAATCTCCTGCATTCCTAGTCTACCCTCCCGTCTCTAAATAACCTTTAAATAGCCTAAGTCCCAGATGCTCCTTTGCTCTCTACCCCTGGCCCTCAGATCCCTCAGCTATATGTCTCACATATTTTCCAGCACTGCCTCATTGTCATGATCCAATTGTACTCAAATTTCCAATTTATTGACTCAGCTCATCCTATTCAAATATCATTTTTATACCCTCTGGGTTTCAATGTCCCTTAACCTCCAGATAAAGAATACTCTCACCGGATCAACTCAGACCAGGATGTTTCCCCAGCCTTCCATTCAGGGGAAGGGGAACCGACAGGATCACCCATCTGCCCAGTAGTGAATGCTTTATACTTATTTATCTAAATTTTGTTGCAGTCATTTACAGAATCCCTGGAACATGCCCCTGATTGCTTGAAGAATCTTACACTTTCTTCACTGTAATTCTAACACCACTCCTCTCATAATTTTTGGTGATTTCAGTATTCACTAGATAACTATGCAATAATACTCTGGTTCCTCGATCCTTGAACTGCTCTGCCCCAGTGGTGTTGTCCTTGACCTAAACCATAGGACCAACTCTCATGATCAAATCTTGGCATTACTGATAGTGGTACCTCTCCACTAAATTCAGTTGTAAGCATTCCACTTATCCACACCCCTTCAGCCAAACTTTCACTTTTGTGCTAGATCTCATGCTCTATGCTTAATCAGAACTCCTCTCGTGATGTATATCCCTCCAGGCCCTGCATCTTTCATGCTCCCCTCTTACATCACTCCTATTTATATTCATATGCTGCAGTATCTCCCATTCAGAAAGGAAGTTCTTGATCCCACATCCCTCACTAACTTTATAAAGTAGCAATAAAATTTCTCTCCCCCATCATGCCCTGTTTCATCTATCCTACTTCATTTCTTCCATAGTGCTTATTATACCATGGAGACAGAAATCATACATTTATTTGTTTGCTTATCATCTGTCTATTATCACTAGAAGGTAAATTTCATAGTGGGAGAGACTATGTTTATTTTGTTGCATTAAATACATCTAGTCCCTACACTGGGGCCTCTTTTGCCTCAAGGTTCACACAGCCCATTTTTCCCTGTTTTGTTTCATATCTGAAGCCCGCATTCACATTATGGCACTGTCTTAGTCTGTTCAGATTGCTAGAATAGAATACCATAGATTGGGTGGGTTGTAAACAACAGAAATTTCTTTCTTATAATTCTGGGGGCTGGACAGTCTAAAATCAAAGCACCAGCAGAGTCAGTATCTGGTGAGGGCCCACTTCCTGGTTTATAGTCTGCTGTCTTTTCTGGATCCTCACATGGTAGAAAGGAGAAAAGAGCTCTTTGAGACCTTTTCCATAAGAGCACAAACGCTATTCATGAGGACTCTCATGAACTAATCACCTCTCAGAGGCCCCACACCTCCAAATACTATCACATTGGGGATTCAGTTTTACATATGAATTTTAAGAAGACACAAACATTCAGTCTATAGCAGGCTATTTGTGCTTCAGTCAGATTCTCATAACACATCCACAGACAATATCAAAAATCATCCCAACCATTACATTCAGCAATGAAATCCAACATCTTCAAGTAGATAAGGAGCCAGTATGGGATACTGTGATGCAGACGCTGCTTGATTATCAGAGCATGTCCATCTATGTCTACAAGTATAATGACTTCGAGTCTACTTAAATATATATTAACTGCAAAGTCTAGATAGATCTTCTTATAACCAGATCTTGTATGACAAACTGTATTCCAGACTGCTAGGGTGCTGGACGGATTGAAAAGGGATCATTGATAATGTAAGTTAGGACTGCAGAGAAGTCTAACTGGTATAGAATAAAATGCAAATATACTTGATATGGCTGAGCTCTGTGTCCCCACCCAAATCTCACTTTGAATTATAATGCCCATAATCCCCCACATGCCAAGGGTAGGACCAGGTGGAAATAGTAGAATCATAGTGGCAGTTTTCTCCATGCTGTTCTCGTGATAATGAATGAGTCTCATGAGATCTGATGGTTTTATAAGTGTCTGGCATTTACCCTGCCTGCATCCATTTTCTCTTCTGACATTCTCTGAAGAGGTGCCTTCCACCATGATTATAAGTTTTCTGAGGGCTCTCCAGCCATATGGAACTGTAAGTCAATTAAACCTCTTTCCTTTATAAATTACCCAGTCTTGGGTATTTCTTCATAGCAGCATGAGAGCAAACTAATACGCTACCAAAACTGTGTGGATCTTTTCCCAAAACATCCTACACCATCTATTATTCAATTATGAATAATAGTGGTTAATGGGTAAAATGAAATCTCAGGCACTGTTCTATAATAACTTGTCTCTATTACCAGGCAAGCACTTGAAGCTATTTTGTTACTCCACGATGACGCAACAAATATCATGGTAATTGATACTATTCTTTATCTGTCTGACTTCTCTTGAAAAGTATAAAAGAAATAATATTCTCCTTACTAAAGGTATTTACTCAAACACTTTGAATAAAGTGTTACAAAGTTAATGCCATTTTTCTTGATAAAATCTGGATTTGAAAGTGAAAAGTGACACAAATATTTAATGAGATTATTTATACACAATTCCAATCATCCTTAAACATATTTCTGTGAAAGCCAACAGCAAGAAAGTCGTTCTGGTAGCTTCAAGATGGCAATATTCAATACTCATTGTTATACTGCATTTAATGTTAGACATGAATCATTTGGAAGCCTGATTAAAACTATAAATAGAAAGCAGCTACTTAGTATTTTAATCAAAATAACCTCTTAAATGCTACCTTATAGCCTTTGAAATGAAAGGCAACTAATAAGAAAAAAGCAATCTCGTGAGGATGACTTATTAAAACCAAAAAAAAACACTTAGCCTCAATTCTGCCCAAAAACTGTTAACTCCTTATACAGTGCTTCTGCTAATGTGTTTCCATTACAATTGCAAATTCAAGAATACTGATGTGTCACCCTTTCTGTTCCTCAGAATGTGAGAACATTTACAAGTTTTTGTCAATTTGTTCTTGCACCAAACATCATATAGTCAATACGTTTTTCTCCTAAATGTATACGCTCAAAAAATTCATGATACAGTCCCAAGCTCTCCATTAGCCTATGGGGCTAGATAAAGGGGGTGGTGAGGTACTATTTACAGAACACAGGTCACTATAATAGAAAACTTCCTTAAGATAACAAAGATACAGCTTCATCCCCTTTAATGTTAAACAAAGACATAGAATAATTCTTCACCATGCCTTTTTTTTCATTTGATAAGTAGCAACAGAATTAGAGGAATGATAGTGACCAAAGGCCAAACATAAAAAACTTAAAAGATCCAAGTGAACCAGAGTTACCTAGGGATAGGTGGACATCAACACCTTTCACCACAAGCCCAAATCCAATCATACTGTTCCCTTCATCCACAATGTAGAACTGATGGTTTATATTTTGAAATATCTGCTTTCTGACATTTATAATATTTAGGACAAACCACAAACCACTCTGCATCCCCTAACAGGAAGGTCACACTCTCTTGTTCTACATTTGGTTTATGTGATTCCCCCCCTCTGAAGTGTCCTGTACCTACATCCTTGTAATAAAATCTCAAATTCCTTAAGGTTTGCTTTAATTCTCACTTCTTTTGTGACTGAGAAACCATAAAATGTAGAACAATAAGGTAATTCTAGAACCATTTGTGACCCAACTCCCTTTTTAAGAGATAAGGAATCAGGAGTTTCAGAAAGGTCCTGTGATTTGTTTATGTCTCAGAGGCAGGTGTGGTCTGGATGCCAAGTTGACATCTTCCTAACTCCCAGTCCTTAGCACCCTAAGATTTCTCCAGCTTAGTTATAACCTCTTTTTTTCTCTGATATCCTTTAGTCTTGAATGACCATTGTACTTATTTCGCCATCATTAGGTACTACCAGTGGCCTCTCATCCTGTGGTCATGGCTATGTGCCCAGTATCTCCACCTCGATTATAAGTTTTTCCCCAAAGCATCTAGCACAAATTAGTGGCCCTCAATAAACACTTGTCCTACCTTCCCACAATAGCTACAACAACCAACATCTGTACTCTCATATTGATTGGATAAAGCCATCAATTCAACTGAAATTCTATCAGGAACCTGCAAGGTCAAAGTTATTTTATTTTCTCTTGGTCTTAAAACTCTAAGATACAGAATTTTTTTTTAAAGTGGTATAGAAGGTCCCTGTGAATGGTCCACCTTTTGTGTAAAAAATTTATAAATTTCTTATCATTCTTTCTTCAAGATATCCAGCCTCCCAAAACAGGCAACCTTAAAATCTTCGTGCCATTCACACACTTCAATGGCAGCAACCAGTAAGCATTCCCAAGACTTGTCTTCGGTGGACACTCCATTCTAGGTGGCCTTAAGTGTATTTTGAAATGTACTGGAAGATTATTTGAGAATACCTAAGTATAGATAGACCTATATACAGGTAAGAATGTACATAAAAATATGAATATAAATGTAAATCTAAACCACACATGTATACTCATTTATGTACCCAAACTGCCTTTCTTTGTTCCAGAGGAGGTGTCAGTACATTTATTTGTAAAGGAGTACATATTAAATATTTTAGGCCTTCTGGGCCGCATGGACTCTGTCACAACTACACAAAAAGTATCCATAGCCAATATGCAAATGAACACATATAATGGCTGTGTTCCAATAAAACTTTATAAAAACAGCAGATTTGGCCCTGGCTCTAGTTTGTTGACCCTTGTTCTTGACTAGTGTTTTTTAAAATGCAGATTGTTCCTCATTGTTCCTCACTGCTATAAAATAACTTTTGTGAATTACAAAAGGCATTTTTGAAAGTCAAAGAGGATAAAACAGGAAAATCATACTATATAGCACATTGTTGGAGTTAGTATTACTTTGTTAAACTTTCTAGCTTTTTTGTAAGTATAGGTTTGTCTACTGGGTCTTGATGTAAAACAAATTTATTTCTATGAGTCATGGTAGTCAAAAAAGTTTGAAAGTCACTATTCTAGAAGAAATTTAACATGTGCAAAAATGATCCTCTTTACACTGTTCTGTGCATGGAACAAAGATCCTATGCAGCTTCCACGACAGTAAACACCCAAAGCTAGGGAACCAAATCCCAGTGCACAAAAAATGTGGACTCAGGTTGTTAAACTGAGTGAAGAACAAAGTGATGTGCCATGTACCACAGAAAATACGGGCTGTTCATCAGGCATCTATCACAATTTCCTAGGATATCGTGTTCCCTGACTTCTACTGTGCTGACGTTGCGCAATCTGGCAAGCCTGACCCCTCAGTTTCTCTAGCTCAGACAGCAGGACAAAGACTTCTAGGTGCTCAGGTGTGTTCTCCTCTATCTCCTACATGGGTGTCTCTGTGATTCTCAGCTGGCTATCTGGGCAGCGTCAGGGGATATTTTCTCCACTCAAAGTAACAGATGCCACCCTTGATGCCACAGCAACTGCTTGTTCCTAGAGTAATATCCCACATGCAGAGGGTTCAAGCAAAAAATAGAACAATTAAGGTGTTACGTGGCAGGTGGTCAAAGCCACCTGCTCATGTCTCCACTGCTCCCGCCAGACAAAGCCACCTCGAGGAGCTTTTCAACAGAGCATTTTCCTACTCCTGTGCCAGGTACATGAAAGTTTCTCAGATTCATTCCTCTCCATTCCCACCTCCTACATACCTGAAATTTCAGGAATCCCTGAGTCCAAGGGTTCAGCTAGATGTATCCGCTCTATGCACTAAGTGGAGGCCTTTTCCTTGAGAGCTAACTTTCTCCATCTCCCAAACACATCTGATCTTTCTCTTTTTCTAACAACTTAGTTTCTGTCCTTTATTTTGGTGTGCAAGGATAGGGTGTTCACTGTCTACTATTTTCAAAAAAGTTCTTGATCTTAGGCTCTTGCTGAAAATTCTTTTTAAAGTAAGAATCTTCATCCTAAGTACTGTTAAGGAGCTTTCCCTTTTCTCCAGGAAGCTTTGCAAGGCACCTGTTGTTGGCCTTGCTTCTTCCTCTAGCAATGACCACCTGGTATTGCAACACTGCTGTCTCTCCACTGTAATTTGAAACCTCTTTGCTGCATCTTCAGATTTTCGTTCTTTCTGCGCATCCTCAGGGACTTCCTGAAGCTCTATTTATCCTGTACCTCTTGGCAAAAAGAACTGTTTGGCATTCAAGCTGAATATTTTTTTATTGTATGGGGATGCACTAAGACATTTCCAGCATCACATTCAAATCCAAAATCAGCCAGCTCCAAATCAAGTCCATTCTGCTAATCCTGAAGACAAATGGAGAGAGAGTCACCACCACTGTTAACTTCAAACAGTATTTGTTATACAACTACTCGCTTAAAGATGGCACAAACAACCACCATGAATACTATTCTCTTGAAAATCACAACCAAAAACAGATAAATCATAAAATGCATTCAGGAAATATTAAAAAATGCTTAAGCCAATATATAAATAAAATAGGTGACTAAATCCATACTAGGCAGATGAACATTTTATTCTTATTGTTACCCTTATGCCCCAAGTTCCTACAATTCTCCAAGGAGAAAAGCCAGAAGACAAAAGTATTTTTTAAATGAATAAGCAGCAAATATCAAACTTTCCTTTTTTTATTTTTTGAGACAGAGTTTTGCTCTTGTTTCCCAGGCTGGAGTGCAATGGTGCGATCTCAGCTCACTACAACCTCCACCTCCCAAGTTCAAGCAATTCTCCTGCCTCAGCCTCCCAAGTAGCTGGGATTACAGGCATGCGCCACCATGCCTGGCTAATTTTGCATTTTTAGTAGAGATGGGGTTTCTCCATGTTGGTCAGGCTGGTCTCGAACTCCCAACCTCAGGTGATCCACCCACCTTGGCCTCCCAAACTGCTGGGATTACAGGTGTGAGCCACCACCCTGGCCTAAATTTTTCTTCAGAAATTATCATGAACCAGAAGTTAAGATCTCTCCAACTTATTTCTATCTGATATAAAATAGAGAGGTAAGTTAGAATAATTTAGGGTTTCTATAGAGTGTTATTTCATTTGTCCTGAAACCATGCAAATACCCTAGTGGTACAAATGGGCAGAAGCAAATAGTCTTGAAAATGCCCCACAGGGTACAAAACGGGCTTCCCCACTGAGATCAACAGGCAGTAGATCCAGACGCAAAGCTTTGCTAAAACTGCTTACAGGTTACTCTCTGCTTCCTGTTCTTCACATCTTGTTAAGTGTCTAGACTATGCTAACTCCTGACAATGGCTGGCCTTAACCTCCATTTGACGGACAGCAGTCGTCGTTATTCTTAGCTGCTTGATGATTAGTCCACAAAGAGACTCAAAAACAACGACAAGAGACCACACTGGTGTCTGTGACAAATCGCTGCTCTTTGGGATTTGTTTTATGCATACAGGTTTTTACTGCTGTCTCGGGATAACTTTTAGTCAAAATGCAAAAGTATTCCTAGGCTGATTCTGAATGGTAACATAAGCATGGCCTATGTTTAAACAGATTTGGGAATAAGAAGAAGAACATATTTAGAGCAAAATCTTCAACTTCGCTACCTGTAAAGGCAACCTTCTACTTACCTACATTTACAATCTCTGAAAGTACATTATTCATGCTGCCTTTCAGTGGTGATCAGTCAGCCACATCTGTCATAACCCAGGCTGCCCTGCCAACCACCATCTGAATCAGACAGTCTAGTTGCGGTAGTAAATCATGGTTTCTGACATGTTTACCATAGAAGTATATTCTTTGCAATTAATTTTCCCTTAATTTCGGACCAGCATTCATGACAGAATATGACGTATATTAATGGCTCTCTACTCACCCACAACTTTATGAATAACAGGAAGAAGTTAAAAGGATTTTTTTTTAATCTCCAAAACTGAGGGCAATTATCATTTAAAAAGAAACAAAAATACAGTATTTGAATGGGTAGGTAGTACAGGCACACCTCATTTTACTGCACTTTGCTTTCCTGTACTTTATACTGATATTGCGTTTTTTACAGATTGAAAGTTGGTGGCAACCCTGTGTCAAGGAAGTTTATCAGTTCTATTTTTCCAAACACATTTGCTCACTTCCTGTCTGTGTTACCTTTTGATAATTCTTGCAGGATTTCAAACTTTCTCATTATTATTGTATCTATTATGGTGGTCTGTGATTTGTGATCTTCGATGTTACTATTTGTAATTGTTTTGGGATGCCACAAACCACACCCACATATGATGGTAAATGTAGTTAATAAACATCATGTGTGTTCTAACTGCTGCACCAACTGGCCATTCCTCTGTCTCTCTCCCTCTCCTCAGGTCTCCATATTCCCTGAAAAAAAAAATATTGAAATTGGGTCAATTAGTCAACCTACAATGGCCTCTAAGTGTTTAAGTAAAAAAATGATGCATATCTCCCATGTTAAATCAAAAGCTCATAAATGATTAAGCTTAGTGAGAAAGGCATGGTGAAAGCTTAGTGAGATAGGCTGAAAGTTAGGCCTCTCATGCCAATCAGTTGGCCTAGTTGTGAATACCAAGGAAAAGTTCTTGAATGAAATTGAACATGCTACTCCAGTGAATACACAAATGGTAAGAATGCAACAGCCTTCTTGTTATCGTTAATGTGGAGAAAGTTAGTAGTCTAGATAGAAGATCAAACCAGCCACAACATTCCCTTAAGTCAAAGTTTAACCCAGAGCAGGGCCCTCTCTTCAATTCTATGAAGGCTGAGAGAGGTGAAGAAATCTCAGAAGTTTGAAGCCAGCAGAGGTTTGTTTAATGAGGCTTAAAAAAAAGAAGCCTTCTCTATCACATAAATGTGCAAAGTGAAACCACAAGTGCTGATGTACAAGCTACTACAAATTATCCAGATCTAGCTAAGATAATTGATGAAAATGGCTACACTGAATAATAGATGTTCAAAAATGACCCTCAGCAGCCCCCCGAAAAAAAACCTTATATTGGAAGAAAATGCCATCTAGGACTTTTATAGTTTGAGGGGAAAAGTTAATGCCTGGCTTCAAATGATAGGTTGGCTCTCTTGTTAGGGGCTAATACAGCTGATGACTTTAAATTGTAGTCAATCCTCATTGACCATTCAGAAAATCCTAGGGCCCTAAAAAACTATGCTAAATCTACTCTTACTGTGCTCTATAAAAGCAAGAGCAAAGTCTGAATGACAGCACTTCTGCTTACAGCACAGTTTGTTGAATATTTTAAGTACACTATTGCGACCTACTTCTTACACAAAAGACTTCTTTCAAAATGTTACTGCTCATTGACAATGCACCTACTAATAGTTACCCTATTAATAGCTCTGGTAGAGATTGTTGTTTTCATGCCTGCTAACATGACATCCATTCTGTAGCCCATGGATCAAGGAATAATTTTGACTTTCAAGTTTTATTATTTAAGAAATACATTTCATAGAGCTATATCTGCTATAGGTAGTGACTCCTCTGATGAATCTGGACAAAGTAAATTAAAAATCTTCTGGAAAGGATTCACCATTCTAGATGCCATTAAGAACATTTGTGATTTATGGGAGGAGATCAAAATAGCAACATTAGCAGGGGTTTGGAAGGAATTGATTCCAGTCCTCATGGATGAATTTGAGGGGTTAAAGACTTCAGGTGGAGGAACTATCTGAGTACGTGATAGCAAGAGAACTAGAATTTGAAATAGAACCTGGAGTTATGACTGAATTGCTACAATACTATGAAAAAACATTAACAAATGACAAATTGCTAGTTATGGATGAATAAAGAAACTAGTTTCCTGAGATGGAATCCACTCCTGGTGAATAGGTTGAGAACATTTTGAAATGAAAACAAAAAAATTAGAATATTACATAAACTTAGTTGACAAAGCAACAGCAAGGTTTGAGAGGATTTACTTCAATTTGGCAAGAAGCTCTACTTTGAGTAAAATGCTATCAAGCAGCGTGACATGCTACAGAGAAATCTTTCATAAAAGGAAAAGTCAATTGATGCAGCCAACTTTATTGTCTTATTTTCAGAAATTGCCACAAATATTCCAACTTTCGGCAGCTAACACTTTGATCAGTCAGCAACCATCAACATCAAGGCAAGACCTTCCAGTAGCAAAAAGATGATGACTCACTGAAGGCCCAGATGATCCCTAGCTTTTATTTTTTAACCAATAAAGTATTTTTAATGAAAGTGCATATATTGCTTTTTAGACATAATGCTATTGCACACCTAACAGACTACAATAGAGTATAAACAATGACTTTTAAGTGCACTGGATAATTTTTTAAAAATCATGTAACTCAGTGTATTGCAATATTCACTTTACTCTGGTGGTCTGGAACTGAACCTGCAGTATCTCCAAGCTATGCCTGTAAATGTAGAGAAAAGTAGAGACACTAGGGAGCCCACAAATAAATAAGGTACCCAGGATATCAAGAGGTATACAATATATTTTTGGACAAATATAAAATTATTTAAATTCACTGGGAAAGACAATTTTAAAAATAGATAGAAGAAGCATCATTTTTAAGTGTAGAAAGACTCCATGTCACTAAGGTACCAATTCTCCCTAAACTGCTAGAGCAATAGAATCAGTGTAATTCTAAACAAAATATTGATTCATTTTAAATTTGACAAAATCATCTCAAATTTTATTTGAAAGAATAAAAGACCAGGAATAGACAGAATATTACCTAAGAAAATCAAAGTAGAGAGATATACCCATACAAATCAAGATCTGCTATAAAACAATAGTAATTAGAATAGTGGAGTACTTGATATAGTGATAAATAGGTTAAAAAGAGAGAAAAAAATAGTTTTCATGTTTTTAACTTACATCAGTGGTGTCATGTTATTGTAACATTTGATAATTTTCATTTTTATTAAACATTATGATTTTGAGACTTATCCATGTTAAGACATTCAGACATAGTTAATTCATTTAAATCTTTATAATAGGCCATCACATAAACAGACCTTAATTTTTCCAGTCATCCCCTGATGTTTCTTTAGGTGGTTCTCAATTTTCCACTTACACAACAGCATAATGAACCTTCTTATTCTTTGCACCCCTACATGAAGGTAAGTCTAAGATAATATTGTTTCTATACTGATACATTCATCTTCAAAGTTATATAGTAGCAAGTCATTTTACAAAGGAATTACAGTTATTTACACTCTCATCAGAGGTCATCTTAACCTACTCATTCACCAATTTTGTATTTTCAAGATTTTTCATTTTTGCCTGTTTCATAGAAGAAACTTATATTTAATGTTTGCTTTGATTTTATTTGCCTGGTTACAATTGCAATTGTCTATTTATTGATTATTCAGAATTCCTCTTCAGTGAACTACTTCATTAGTACATTTTGCCCCATTTTTTCTGTCTTCCCTGACTGTATATCCTTCTTGTCTCCCTGTTTTTTATAAAATAGTCAGACTGATTTTTAATGTTTAAATAAAGCCTCTTTTGGCAAATTTGTTTCACATATCTTGAGTAAAAACACTCCAAGTAAGCTTTGTATTCATGCACGCTTTCCTCATACCATTTTAGTAGTGGATTACGTGTTTTTAATCCTTAAAAACTTTTTATCATACTATTGGTATCACTTTGCAAATTTCTTTTTAAGTCAACATTATGTTTAGCGACACTTCGTGCTGATGTATATAGCACAAGATCATTTTTATTTTTATAGTACTCTACTATATGAGTATATAATTTATTAATTTCCCCCTAACATTCATGTTCTTTTCTGTTTTCACCATTAAGCAGTTAAGCATTGAACATTCTTGTTCACATTTCTCGTGCAAGTATACACCTAGCCTAGGCAAACTTCAAATTTACTAGATTGCCAAACTGTTCTCAAAGAAGTTTTAGTTTCCATTAACTTCAGCAGAAGTTTTAATTTTCATTAACATCCCAAATTGTGATACATCAAGTCTTCATGAATATACATATGTCAATATAGCATTACCGTAAGTTTTATTTCTGCAATAATATTAATGTAAAACTGCACTTTCTTGTTTTGATTGCATTTCCTGATTACTACTTAAGTAGAACATTGCTGACCTATGGAGACCATTTAGGGTTCCTCTTCTGTGAATTGTTTGCTCATATCTTTCACATATTTGTCCACTGAATTATTCATCATTTACGTTCTCAAGCTACTAATTCTTTGACAGTTATATGTTCTCCAAATATCTTCTTTCATACTGAATTCTATTTTAATCTTTCCCATATTAATGGATAGATGCTATACAGAGTTTTAATTTTTAATTTGTGAAAATTAGCAATTTCTTTTGTCTTCCGCTTTTTATGAATTGCTTAAAATTTTCTCTCTACTCTGAGATGATACAGTATTTTCTATTTACCTATTTTTTCTTTTGATATTTTTCTGTTTGGTATTTTCCAATTTCATTTGGAATAGGTTTTTGTGTATGATGTGAGATAGGGTCTAATTTATCTTAATTAACTAATTTTGCCAGCTCTGTTTACTAAATATATCACCCCCACTGCTTTTTAATATGCTCACCATATATCAAGTTCTTATATATGTGAGTATGTACTTCTGAGCTTTCTGTTCTGTCTGATGCAGAAAGAGGAAACCCCATACATTGTAACCCTTTCTTCTTGGCAATGTGTATTGTGATTACTGTAATATTTGCAGTTATTTCTACCATATTAGTTTGTAGTTTCTATTTACCATTCCTTTTCTTTGCTTCTGTTGACCCCTTTTCTTGCCTTGGGTTAAGACTAATAAAAACATTTTTTCTCTTTTTGTTATGTGAGCATTGTTTTCTGAAAGCTAAAGACTGAACTTGTTTCTTTTAATGCTCTCTCAAAAAATTAAAATATACTCTTATGCTTGCATATGCCTTGTGAAAAGATTTAATCATCACTGAACTTGACAATGCATCTTGTTATTGTGTTAAAAATTAGTTTTACTTTATTTGTATTGGAGGAAGCACTACCACAATGATTAAATTTTATGACTTTTTAAGTTTCTGTCCATTATAGTTTTATTTACAAATCATGACTTCCTTCTGGGTTCACTTTTCTCCTTGGTCAACTTTATCTCCTTCCTTTGTAAAACACGGTGGATAGTTAACTCTCCTAATCTTTGTTGAATTTTTTTTTTTGCCCTTGTTCTTCAAAGGGTGTCTGACTAGATATAAAATTCTATTTTGCCTTAGCTCTTTGAAGAGTGTCTTTCAGCGATGAGAAAGTTGTGGGAGCAAGTCACAGAGGCTGAGGCTGTCAGAGTTGCCTCCAAATAAGAAATGGAGGAAGTTTGCTAGTTCCTAAATCCTTTTTCTTTCTACAAAGTTTTCTTATGTTCAGCCTGCTGGACACTTGTTGGGCTGCATAGACATCCATCCTTTCCTCTCCTCACACCAACATACACAGAAGTCCTTTTCTGGACCAGGCTATGAGCTTATTATTTCAAACGCAGCTTGACAATCACCTAAAAATCCTATAGTAACCCCCACTAACAGTGACAACTACTGGGGAAATTTCACTCTTAAGGCTTTATTGAAGACTTCAGGTTACATCAACATGGTAGACTAAGCTGAACTAAAAGACACCATAACCTTACCAAAAATACTAACAAAGGCTAGACGAACTCTAACAACATTTAAACGCATAACCCAAACAAGTTATGACACAAAGAGGGACTCCCAAAGAACTAAGCAGGCTGAGCAAAGTGGTCCACGGGTGAGAGGTCTCTGCAAAGGTCTCCGGGAAGCTGATCCCATGAGAGGCCTGGTTAGCCAGCTGCCTCCTTTTCCTGAAATTACCCAACCCAAGGCTTACATGCAGACCTCCATGTCTCCACAAATTTCAGCATCTTCTCTTGCCAAGCTGGCCCAATGCTAAGTTTATGATGTGGATACAGCCACAGCCAGCACACCTCCATGCCTGCAAACCTGGGTGGTCAGGGCCAGCCTCCAGGCTGCTCTCTCCTACCCCAGGCAGTGAGCACAGCAGAGGTAGATGCTGTCACATTCCCCTAGGACTGCTGAAAAATTGAAATCTAGATTTATCTTCATCTCAGAGAACAATAAAGAAAAAGATCATTTATCTCAGAAAACATAAAACAATTTCAATTACTTTGTCAGGATTTTTATGTCAAAACTGCCAGATTGATTCTTTATACATGCCTACATCTAGGCATCAATTTTAGTAATCTTATTTGGAAAGAAATGATATGTAGAGAGGAAAAAAAAATCCCTTCCTCTGAAATTGGCTGCAGAAATGAAGCTGTACTTCATTTTAAACCCTGCCACTCCTGTAACTCACTGATTTCCAACTCAAGAATTTTGTGCATATTTTGTTTGAGATTCTTTCTGCTGCAGGTAATAGAAAACCCAACTTAAACTGGCATAAATGGAAAGGGTAACTTCAGGGGAGAAACAACTATTAATTTGAGACTTTTTTCCAGAGGTTCAAAAATTCACTGGGACATGGCCTATTCCCTGATTTTTATTCTACTCTCATCCATATTAACTTCATTCTCATGATCTTTATAACAACAAAATAGCTGTGCACACGTACTCATTCCTGAGCCAACCACTGTGTGGTTGTGAGAATATAAAATCCTGATTGGCCAGATCTGAGTCACCAATGGAGAATAAGGTTCCCCAGAGGAAAAATGGGGTGATTTTATCCAAAGAATACTAAGTGCTATGTGACCAAAATAATAGATGCCCACTGCAACACCAAAGGAAATTAAATAATAGCAATTAACATACTTGGGCGTCATAAACAAATGTAGGAGTACCTACCATCATTTTTAGCTTAAGGGTTTTATTTTAACTAACATTAAAATTTTCTTTAATTTAAAGTTCTATATTGACAGAAAGCTTTCTAGGCATTCCCCAATCCACTTTAGTAAAATGAATACGACAAAAAAATAAAATCTCACAGGCTTGATGAACAATTTGTTGTTGATGTTCCAGTGATGATAGAGAGAAGAGGAACTAGAATCAATATCCAAATTTGGCTTGATCCCAGAATTTCAGTCTTGAAAAACAAAAAGTGGGTAAGTCAGCATAATAATACTTCTCTCCAGTGTTTGTTGTCATTATTTTTTACGTTAAAAATTTATATGTGATTCCTAAGAGAGTTAAAGTAATTAGAGATGACAAATCTTTAATTCTCAATGATTCATGCTCCCTCCCATCTCTCCAGGATTTCATAGGAAATTGCTTTGACATATCATCAGCTGTAAATTACTTCAATGACTTCTCCACCACATTTAACTCCCACCTATGAAAGTGATTTAGTTCCTTAGTTCGTACAACACCTGAACACATAAGCATCAATACCATTCAGAGACCCAGGAGAATGTCATTTGCCATAGTACTTAAAATCAAATTAAATTTGTCTCGAGAAATATTAGTCATTTTAGCATTCATCTCCATGTAATCAAATAACTTCAATTAGATTAATAGCATTGAAATCTCCACAAACATGTTCATAGACATAAATTTTATTAAACATGAGAATAAGCGTTGCTAAAATAATACAATTTCAAGTATACTGATTTTTAATATACCTGAAAATTAAGGCCAACACTGGCTAAATATTTTTTGTGCAAAGTATCATATTTTCCCTAAAAGCATCTGAATACACTGACAATTTGAGTTGATTTGAAAAATACTAACTGATGAGGATTTTATTATAAATTCTAAGCCTACACACAATGTATAATCCTCTCAAAGATACAGAAACTGTTATCTGTTATATTGGATATGCTACCTTTATCAACCCAAATTTCAAATATCCTAGGCTCAAGACCTCGAATAGTTTAGGCTAGAAAGAGGGTCATAGGCAAATATACTTTAATTAAAATCACAGCATATATTTGTGGATTGAAGAAATACAGCATTTTTTTATGAATCATATCTGCTAGTCAGTCACTGCCATATTGCTATTTCTGTATCCTGCTTTTCTCAATATCTCACAAAATATTCAGGAAATTAGGAAAATGTTTTTCTTAAAACTATCTTCTATTTGCAGAAAATACATACATATATATAAGTGTAAGCACACTCATATATAAAAGCCACAGGCTCATTGCTTTAAAGTAGTATAGTAATAGGCACTATTTAATTAGCAAACAAAAAGTAAAATTTAGCAGCAAATTACATATGAAACAACACCATACAAATTTTTAAATGCTCAATAACAGGTAAAGAACAGAAAGTATAAATATTTTGGAAATATTATGAAACAAAGCTAAACAAAAAATAGAAAACCTTGGTCTTGAACATAAATATTAAAAAGACTAAATTGTAATATACTTCTAATTGAAAACCTATGTTAGTTAAATAATGACATTAACAAATCCACGTTGGGACACCAGCTAGTTGGAAGAAAAGAGGAACAAGACACTCAAATAACAGTTATTCAGTTATTCATTAAACTTGCATGATTTTAAGTCAAGAAAAGAAAGATTTTTTATTTGTTTGTTTGTCTGTTTTGAGATGGAGTCTCACCCTGTTGCCCAGGCTGGAATGCAATGGTGCAATCTCGGCTCACTGCAACCTCTGCCTCCTGGGTTCAAAAGATTACCCTACCTGAGCCTCCCAAGAACCTGAGATTATAGGTACCCACCACCACACCCAGCTAATTTTTGTATTTTTAGTAGAGACAAGATTTCACCATGATGGCCAGGCTGGCCTCAAACTCCTGACCTCGTGATCCACCCGTCTTGGCCTCTCAAAGAGCTAGGATTACAGGTGTGAGCCACCGCACCTGGCTAAGAAAAGAAAGTTTTTAAAAAGAGAACTCTAGTTCTAGAGGAGGGAAACCATTAAATTGAACACATAAAGGAAAACAATATAAGCACCCTAGAGAGCCTCTCTCTGCAGTCTTTATCCCTGCCCTAAGCACCTCTGCATTTATATGTGTTCTGTTTTACTCTGAAGATCTTTCCCAACCCCACTTAACATAAAGAGTATATTTTATGTGTTGTTATCTTTCCAGAAACTTTCTGCATTTTTTATAGTTCCCTTCTCTGTGCTCCCAAATACTTTATTCAAACTGTGTTTTTAATAATAATAAAATTAGTCATAACAATTTACATTTATGCAGCATTTAATGGCATCCTAGTAAGTTCTTTACATGCTCATGATAATTCTATGAGGTGATACAAATTAATTTAAAAATAGAATCCAGAGAACAATCTGAGATGGCCAAATAGGAACAGCTCTGGATTGCAGTTCCCAGTGAAAATGCAGAGGCCGTTGCAGGGGATCCCCAGGCAAGCAGGGTCTGGAGTGGACCTCCAACAGTCCTACAGCAGAGAGGACTGACTGTTAGAAGGAAAACTAAGAAACAGAAAGAAATAACTTCATCAGCAACCAAAAGGATGTCCACTCAGAGACCCCATCTGAAAGTCACCAACCACAAAGACCACAGGTAGATAAATCCACAAAGATGGGAAGAAACCAGTGCAAAAAGGATGAAAATACACAAAACCAGAATGCCTCTCCTCCTCCATGGGATCACAACTCCTCACCAGCAAGGGAACAAGGCTGGATGGAGAATGAGTCTGATGAATCGACAGAATCAGGCTTCAGAAGGTGGGTAATAACAAACTTCTCCAAGCTAAAAGAACATGTTCTAACCCAAAGCAAAGAAACTAAGAACCTTGAAAAAAGGTTTGACGAAATGCTAACAAGAATAAACAGCTTAGAGACGAACATAAACTAATTGATGGAGCTGAAAAACACAACACGAGAACTTTGTGAAACATACTCAAGTTTCAATAGCCGAATCGACCAAGCAGAAGAAAGGATATCAGAGATTGAAGATCAACTCAATGAAATAAAACAAGAAGGCAAGATTAGAGAAAAAGGAGTAAAAAGAAATGAACAAAGCCTCCAAGAAATATGAGATTATGTGAAAAGACCTAATCTACGTTTGATAGGTGTACCTGAATGTGATGGCGAGAATGAATCCAAGCTGGAAAACACTCTTCAAGATATTATCCAGGAGAACTTCCCTAGCCTAGCAAGGCAGGCCAACATTCAAGTCCACGAAATACAGAGAACACCACAGTGATATTACTCAAGAAGAGTAACGCCAAGGCACATAATCGTCAGATTCACCAGGGTTGAAACAAAGGAGAAAATGCTAAGGGTATCCAGAGAGAAAGGTCAGGTTACCCACAAAGGGAAGCCCATCAGACTCACAGTGGATCTCTCAGCAGAAACTCTACAAGCCAGAAGAGAGTCGGGGCCAATATTTAATATCCTTAAAGAAAAGAACTTTCAAACTATAATTTCATATCCAGCCAAACTAAGCTTCATAAGTGAAGGAGAAATAAAATCCTTTATGAACAAGCAATTGTTCAGAGATTTGATCACCACCAGGCCTGCTTTACAAGAGCTCCTGAAAGAGGCACCAAACATAGAAAGGAACAACCATTCCAGGACTCCAAAATGTACCAAATGGTAAAGGGATTACACAATGAAGAAACTGCATCAACTAATGGGCAAAACAGCCAGCTAGCATCAAAATGGCAGGATCAAATTCACACATAACAATATTAACCTTAAATGTAAATAGGCTAAATGCCCCAATCAAAAGACACAGACTGGCAAATTGGATAAAAAGTCAAAACCCATTGGTGTGCTGTATCCAGGAAACCCATCTCACATGCAAGGATACACATAGGCTCAAAATAAAGGGATGAAGGAAGATCTACCAAGCAAATGGAGAGCAAAAAAAAGGAGGAGTTGCAATTCTCAGTCTCTGATAAAATAGACTTTAAACCAACAAAGATCAAAAGAGACAAAGAAGGGCATTACATAATGGTAAAGGGATCAATAAAACAAGAAGAGCTAATGATCATAAATATATACGCACCCAATACAGGAGCACCCAGATACATAAAGCAAGTTCTTAATGACCTACAAAGAGACTTAAATTCCCACACACTAATAGTGGGAGACTTTAACACTCCACTGTCAATATTAGACAGATCAACGAAACAGAAAATTAACAAGGATATCCAGGACTTGAACTCAGACCTGGACCAAGCAAACCTAATAAACATTTACAGAACTCTCCACCCCAAATCCACAGAATATACATTCTTCTCAGCACCATATCATACCTACTCTAAAATTGACCACATAATTGGAAGTAAATCACTCCTCCAGCAAATGCAAAAGAACGGAAATCATAACAAACAATCTCTCATACCACAATGCAATCAAATTAGAACTCAGAATTCAGAAACTAACTCAGAACCGCACAGCTTCATGGAAACTGAACAACTGGCTCTTGAATGTTGACTGGATAAACAATGAAATGAAGGCCAAAATAAGGATGTTCTTCGAAACCAACGAGAACGAAGACACAACGTACCAGAATCTCTGGGACACATTTAAAGCAGAGTCTAGAGGGAAATTTATAGCAATAAATGCCCACAAGAGAAGCAAGGAAAGATCTAAAATCAACACCCTATCGTCAAAATTGAAAGAGCAGGAGGAGCAAGATCAAAAAACTCAAATGCTAGCAGCAGACAAGAAATAACTAAGATCAGAGCAGAACTGAAGGAGATAGAGACACAAAAAAACCCTTTAAAAAATCAATAAATCCAGGAGCTCTTTTTTTTGAAAAGATCAACAAAATAGACAGACCACTAGCCAGATTAATAAAAAAGGGAAGAATCAAATAGATTCAATAAAAAATGATAAAGGGGATATCACCACAGATTCCACAGAAATAACAAAACACCATCAGAGATTACTACAAACAACTCTATGCACATAAACCAGTAAACCTAGAAGAAATGGATAAATTCCTGGACACTTACACACTCCCAAGCTTAAACCTGCAAGAAGTCGAATCCCTAAATAGACCAATAACAAGGGCTGAAGTTGAGGCAGCAATTAATAGCTTACCAACCAAACAAAGCCCAGGTCCAGATGGGTTCACAGCCAAATTCTACCAGATACACAAACAGGAGCTGGTACCACTCCTGAAACTATTCCAAACAATCCAAAAAGAGGGAATCCTCCCCAGATCATTTTATGAGACCAACATCATGCTGATACCAAAACCCAGCAGAGACTCAACAAAAAAAGAAAACTTCAGGCCAATATCCATGATGAACATAGATGCAAAAATCTTCAATAAAATGCTAGCAAACCAACTGCAACAGCACATCAAAAAGCTTATCCATCACGATCAAGTAGGCTTCATCCCAGGGATGCAAGGCTGGTTCAACATACGCAAGTCTATAAACATAATTCACCACATAAACAGAACCAAAGACAAAATCCACAATTCTCTCAATAGATGCAGAGAAGTCCTTCGACAAAATTCAACAGCCTTTATGCTAAAAACTCTCAATAAACTAGGTATTGACAGAACATATCTCAAAATAATAAAAGCTATTTGTGACAAACTCACAGCCAATATCATACTGAATGGGCAAAAACTGGAAGCATTCCCTTTGAAATCTAGCACTAGACAAGGATGCCCTCTCTCATCACTCCTATTCAATATAGTATTGGAAGTTCTAGCCAGAGCAATCAGGCAAGAAAAAGAAATAAATGTATTCAATTAGGAAAAGAGGAAGTCAAATTGTCTCTATTTGCAGATGACATAATTGTATATTTAGAAGACCCTATCATCTCAGCCCAAAATCTTCTGAAACTGATAAGCAACTTCAGCAAAGTCTCAGGATACAAAATTAATGTGCAAAAATCACAAGCATTCCTATACACTAATAACAGACTTAAAGAGAACCAAATCAATTTGCTACAAAGAGAATAAAATACCTAGGAATACAACTAACAAGAAATGTAAAGGATCTCTTCAAGGAGAACTACAAACCACTGCTCAAGGAAATAAGAGAGGACACAAACAGGGAGAAACATTCCATGCTCGTGGTTAGAAAGAATCAATACCATGAAAATGGCCATACTACCCAAAGTAATTTACAGATTCAATGCTATCCCCATCAAGCTACCAATGACCTTCTTCACAGAACTGGAAAAAAACACCTTAAACTTCATATGGAACCAAAGAGAGCCCACATAGCCACGTCAATTCTAAGCAAAAAGAACAAAGCCGGAGGCATCACACTACCTGACTTCAAACCATACTACAAGGCTACAGTAATCAAAACAGCATGGTACTGGTACCAAAACAGACATATAGACCAATGGAACACAACAGAGGCCTCAGAGGCAATTCCACACATCTACAACCACCTGATCTTTGACAAACGTCACAAAAACAAGCAATGGGGAAAAGATCGCCTGTTTAATAAATTGTGTTGGGAAAACTGGCTAGCTATGTGCAGAAAGCAGAAACTGGACCCCTTCCTGACACCTTACACTAAAATTAACTCCAGATGGATTAAAGACTTAAACATAAGACCTAACACCATAAAAACCCTAGAAGAAAACCTAGGCAAAACCATTCAGGACATAGGCACAGCCAGGGACTTCATGACTAAAACACCAAAAGCAATGGCAACAAAAGCCAAAACAGACAAATGGGATCTAATTAAACTCCAGAGCTTCTGCACACCAAAAGAAACAATCATTAGAGTGAACTGGCAACCAACAGAATGGGAAAAAATTTTTGCAATCTACCCATCTGACAAAGGACTTATATCCAAAATCTACAAAAAACTAAAACAGATTTACAAGAAAAAAAACAAACAAACCCATTCAAAACTGGGCAAAGGATATGAACAGACACTTTTCAAAAGAAGACATATATGAGACCAACAAACATGAAAAAATGCTCATCATCACTGGTCATTAGAGAAATGCAAATCAAAACTACATTGAGATACCATCCCACGCCAGTTAGAATGGCGATCATTAAAAAATCTGGAGACAACAGATGCTGGAGAGGATGTGGAGAAATAGGAACACTTTTACACTGTTGGTGGGAGTGTAAATTAGTTCAACTATTGTGGAAGACAGTATGGCGATTCCTCAAGGACCTAGAAACAGAAATTCCATTTGACCCAGTGATCCCATTACTGGGTATATATCCAAAGGATTATAAATCCTTCCATTATAAGGACACATGCACACGTATGTTCAGTGCAGCACTGTCTACAATAGCAAAGACTTGGAACCAACCCAAATGCCCATCAATGATAGACTGGACAAGGAAAATGTGGCACATATACACCATGGAATACTATGCAGTCATAATAAAAAAAGATGAGTTTGTGTCCTTTGTAGGGACATGGATGAACCTGGAAACTATCATTCTCAGCAAACTGACACAGGAACAAAGAATCAAGCACCGCATGTTTGCACTCATAGGCAGGTGTTGAACAATAAGAACACATGGACACAGGGAGGGGAGCAGCACACACTGAGTTCTGTGGTGGGGGACTAGGGGAGGGACAGTGGGGGGGTAGGGATTTGGGGAGGGATAACATGGGGAGAAATGCCAGATATAGGTGATGGGGTTGGAGGCAGCAAACCACATTGCCCTATATGTACCTATGCAACAATCCTGCATTTTCTTTACATGTACCCGAGAACCTAAAATGCGATAAAATATATACACATATATATTAAAAAAAAAAAAAAAGATAAAAAGATAAATAGAATCCAATGCTGGTAACATTGCAAAGAAAAGGGAACACTTATACACTGCTGATGGGAACGTAAATTAGTTCAGCCACTGTAGAGGCAGTTTGGAGATTTCTCAAAGAACTTCAAACAGAACTACCACTTGACCCAGCAATCCCATTACTGGGTATATGCTCAAAGAAATACAAATCATCCTCCCATAAAGACATATGCACACATGTTTATCGTAGTACTATTCATAATAGCAAAGACATGGAATCAACTTAGATGCCCATCAACGGTGGCCTGGATATAGAAAATGTGGTACATATATGGCATGGAATACATTATGCAGCCATAAAAAAAAAGAATGAAATCATACCCTTTGCAGCAACATGGATTGAGCTGGAGGACATAATCCTAAGCAAATTACCTCAGAAACAGAAAAGCAAATACCACATGTTCTCACTTGTAAGTGGTAGCTAAACATTGGATCCTAATGGACACAAAGAAGGGAATAATAGATACCAAGCCCTACTTGATGGTGGAGAGTAGAAGGAGGGTAAGGATCAAATATCTACCTATTAAGTACTATGTTTACTACCTGGGTGGCAAAATAGTCTGTACACCAAACCCTTGCAACATGCAATTTACCCATGTAACAAATCAGCATATGTACCCCCTAAACCTACAATAAAAGTTGAAAAGAGGCCAGGCATGGTGGCTCACGCCTGCAATCCCAGCACTTTGGGAGGCCAAGGTGGGCAGATCACAAGGTCAAGAGATCAAGACCACCCTGGTCAACATGGTGAAACCCTGTCTCCACTAAAAAAATTTTAAAATTAGCTGGGCATGGTGGCTCACGCCTGTAGTCCCAGCTACTCAGGAGGCTGAGGCAGGAGAATTGCTTGAACCCAGGAGGCGGAGGTTGCAGTGAGCTGAGATCACACCATTGCACTCCAGCCTGGGCAACAAGAGTGAAACTCTGTTTCAAAAAAAAAAAAAAAGTTGAAAAGGAAAAAAAAAGAATCAGAGGTCTACAGTGGCATAGTGACTGATTATAGTCACAAAGCTAATATGCCATGGGCACCAAGTTTATACCCGGGGTCTCACTTCAGATCCAGCCCTATTATCCTGCTTCCACTGACAATACTGACCCTGAGCATGGTGGGTTGTGATTAGTCTTTTTCCTATGGTTAAAGGCAGGCTTTTGAGGAGCGATCACTTTTCACTCAAATTTTCACCTCAGAAACTAATAAAGACCTTAGCACATTGTAGGTACCCAAATGTCTACTGAATTAATTAATTAATTAATGCTAAACTACTTATTGATTAAACCATCTCAGTAAAGACAAAACTTACTATGTTCTAGACACAAACCAGGTAGCCTGACATTCTGTTATCTTTTTTGATATTTTATGTGTGTAGTGTATGTTTGTGTGTGTACATACAGATATATATGAAAAACATATATGTATATGTGTATATATGTAACATATACATATACATCAGAGCTTATTAAAAATAAATGGAAATGTATCCAACTTGCAATCAAGTAAATTCTCTTGGTTTTTCTTAGTCCTCCAAATTCAGTCTGTAAGGTACTTTTTAAAGCATCTTTCTATTTAACTTTTCAAAAGAAGAATTTACCTTTTAATGGGAAATCTGTATCATAAAGATTAAACACAACAGGCCCAACTTACTGTGCCTCCTAAGAGGTCCATTTTTTTTTAATGAATATTGGCCAGCAGACAAAATAGACTCCAAAAAATATATGTATTTCAGACATGAGAGATCAGTTACACTAGACTAAAAAGAATGAAAAATGAAACCTCCATTTCCATTGTACTGAAAGACATAATTTACAAATGCTCCATTATCAGTGAACACTCTTTTTCTGTTCAAGAAGCCATGAGAGCAGAACAAGAACTTTTATATCTGAAAGAAAATCAGTCAGCTCCAAGTTTAAGTGAAAATTTAAACCATAAGGCATGCCACAAAGTTTGGATTATTTGGAAAATATAACTTTTTATTCAAATAGCATCTTGTGTGTCTAACAGCAAAATTATTTCTAATGAACCACTTTTATAATTGCATTTTTTTTCTTTTTTTTTAATTGCATTTTAGGTTTTGGGGTACATGTGAAGAACGTGCAAGATTGTTGCATAGGTACACACATGGCAGTGTGATGTGCTGCCTTCCTCCCCCATCACCTATATCTGGCATTTCTCCCCATGCTATCTCTCCCCCAACTCCCCACCCCCCCACTGTCCCTCCCCTATTTCCCCCCCCCAACAGACCCCAGTGTGTGATGCTCCCCTCCCCTGTGTCCATGTGTTCTCACTGTTCAACACCCATCTATGAGTGAGAAAATGTGGTGCTTGATTTTCTGTTCTTGCCTCAGTTTGCTGAGAATGATGGTTTCCAGGTTCATCCATGTCCCTACAAAGGACACGAACTCATCGTTTTTGATGGCTACATAGTATTCCATGGTGTATATGTGCCACATTTTCCCTGTCCAGTCTATCACTGATGGGCATTTGGGTTGGTTCCAGGTCTTTGCTATTATAAACAGTGCTACAATGAATGTTCGTGTGCATGTGTCCTTATAGTAGAACAATTTATAATCTTTTGGATATATACCCAGTAATGGGAGTGCTGGGTCAAATGGAATTTCTATTTCTAGGTCCTTGAGAAATCATCACACTATCTTCCACAGTAGTTGAACTAATTTACACTCCCACCAACTGTGTAAGAGTGTTCCTATTTCTCCACATCCTCTCCAGCATCCACTGTCTCCAGATTTTTTAATGATTGCCATTCTAACTGGCATGAGATGATATCTCAATGTAGTTTTGATTTGCATCTCTAATGACCAGTGATGATGAGCATTTTTTCATGTTTGTTGGCCTGATGTATGTCTTCGTTTGTAAAGTGTCTGTTCATGTCCTTTGCCCACTTTTGAATGGGCTTGTTTTTTTCTTGTAAATCTGTTTTAGTTCTTTGTAGATTCTGGATATCTATAATTGCATTTTTTAAAACCCAAGTACCTAGGGTCCTGGTTAGTTACTAATTCAATTACAAAGTCTGTCTACAATCACTGCTGGCAAAATCTCTGGCAGTGGTTCTTGACAGTTTGAGAACACAAATCCCTTTGAGCATCTGCTTAAAGCTTGGATCCTCTTCCTTAAAAAATACATGTATTGGGCCAGGCATGGCAGCTCAAGCCTGTAATACCAGCACTTTGGGAGGCTTAGGTGGGTGGATCACGAGGTCAGAAGATTGAGACCATCCTGGCTAACACATGAAACCCTATCTCTACTAAAAATACAAAAAATTCACCAAGTCGGGTAGGGGGTACCTGTAGTCCCTGCTACTCGGGAGGCTGAGGCAGGAGAATCTCTTAAACCCAGGAGGCAGAGGGTGCAGTGAGCCAAGATTGCGCCACTGCACTCTAGCTTGGGCAACAGAGCAAGACTCTGTCTCAAAAAATAAAAATAAAAACCACATATATGGAAAAATACTCCAAATTTACATGACATCTTGTTGGGTGGAGTAAGGGGTTGGGGGGGGCTGTTATACATGCCTAAAGCCTAATGATAGGCCCCACATGTGTCACAAACCACTCCCTTCCTTAAATTTCACGCCCTGAGAAAAGCTGAAGACTTTCTCCCTCCTTAGTCCTTACTATGGAAGAACAAGTTTGAGAGACAGAACACAATGGAAATCTCAGGAAGACACAAAAACACCACATCACTGAATAGTAAAATCCTTAGCAGAAAGCAGTCTCAACAAAATTTGATTTGGCCAAATGTTAACTTTTCTGTCTTGATCTTTCTTCTGCAAGATTCAGCACTTTATTCAACAAATATGAACTGAGTTCCTACTCTGAGCCTGCACGTCCTGCTACTCATCAAGAACCCGGGGGTCAACCCAGTCATAAGGGCTGGAGCAGACTGTTACGACCCGAAGAAAGGGTCTTTATGACTGCCACACGGACCAGTGTGAGCAACCAAATAGGCTGTAAAGCCCAAGTCCTTATGAGCAATAGTGTGCATGTGTCTATCCATTTATGGTGCATAAATTCCACTGAATCCTAATAGAGCAGCAAACGTCAAGACCCTCAGTGAGAACCTATCCAGACCAAACCAATGATGACAGTAATGGCCTTTTCCATTTTTCAATTCAAATACTTCCAAGACAGTTCAAGACAGTTCCAAATTGTGTTTATTCATAAATAATAGAATCCCTAAGGCCACTGAATACCTATCTGGTTGTTATTTGTGAGGAAATCTATGCTATTTTGCTGTGTATATTTTGAAATAATACTACTTCTTTAAATATTTTTGAAGGATATCCCACTTAGGGAACAACAAAAATTAAAGGTGGCTCATTAGATTTGCATAGTGATTAAAAATAAAATGATCTAACTGGGAATTATATGTATGTTATTTAGGAGTACTCTCTTCTTTTAAGATAATGAAGAAATGTTTAGTATGCAGGTAACAGAACTGTAGAACAATGCCTTCACTGGGGGAGAAACGAGATAGTCCACAGAGAAAGCCTTGAGAAGACTAATCAGGTTTCCCAGTTGCTCATTTGCTTTGGCTCATGTAGAAACTAATGTTAGGAAAATCAAAAAGGTATAGCCCAGCTGGAATCTGGTAGTTTAATTGCCCTGCACTAGAAACCAATGGTCCTGCGGGGTCTTGGGTGTGCCCATATATGCACCGAAAAAGGGGCAAAGTCCTTACAAGGCTCTGTACCTTGACTGCTGTGAATAGTCAACCAGGAGAATTGTGTCTAAGAGGAAGGGGTATAGATTTTTCTAAGTAGGAATCTATTTTTAGATCTATTCATTTGCCGTTTTTTAAATCATTACAACGTTAACTCATATACCAGAACATTATTTCAGAGAAAACACTGATTAATGTCCTCCATGGCCAAATAGAACTGAAACAAGTCACATTCTGCGTGATTAATAATATCTTTAGCCATGCTCAGGATGGGAGGCAGCCCCTGCATATAAACTGCAGTCCTGTGAATAAATGCATACCACTTTAGACACGCTTCAGCAGAGGTACTGCAAAGATAGACGAGCAAATTCAGGAGGTTCAAATGCAAGTGATTTTTCTGGAATCTGTTTCATTTCCACAGCGTGGCTGAATCTCAAACATATTCTGAGTATTTTTACCATATTGTGTGACAATACAGTGTGGTCCAAGATAAGGAAATGCCATTCAATTTTAGCCAAAATATTATTTTATGTAAAATGGATTTTATTAAATAATAATCAAATGACTTGTCCAAACTGTTTTTCACTAGCTGAAATCTGTACTCACTATCTCAGTGAATAATGAGACCCAGTTCTGAAACTTCATGGGAACTCTGTATCTTGGGCCAGATTAATTCTATGAAAGTCATTCATTGCATATGTAAGAAATTGAATTGAATTCAACTAATTGGCTGCCTAATATTCTGGGTTAAAAAAAAAGGCCTGGAAGTTAGGTGGGAAATGAAGATTCTAGTCATTAGTGTTTCTATCCAGCTGGAGAGCTTTGGACAAATCATAGAACTTTACCTTCTCACTGTTAAATTAGAAAACATTACCTAAGTCTGAGTTAACAAAAGCAAAACTGTGTTTGCCATGCTTTACAAAAGAAGTTGTATTATAAACTAAGGCATTAGTAAAATACCAGAGACCTTCCATTTAAATAGAACATTGAAATTTACACTGGGGTCCAGTTGCATCAAGAAGAGTTCCCTACTCAGCTCTTGTATATTAGTGAAGGAGGAAGTGAAACTGATTCCGTCCTGTGATTCTTTGCAGCATCTTATGGCAAAATCTAAGGTAGAATATCTGGCTTCTGAAAGATGTTCTCTGTCCATTATCCTAATACTAATGGAATAAAATAGAACATACGGGGAGAAAAAACTAACTTCAGACCAGTACATTTGAAAGCAGATTCTGTCTTAATCCGTACTTTACTTTCTGTTACGATTTGGGCTGTGTCCCCACCCCAAATCTCATCTTGAAATATAGCTCCCATAATTCCCACATCACGAGAGGAAACCAGTGGGAGGTAACTGAATCATGAGGATGGGTTTCCCTGTACTGTTCTCATGATATTGAATAACTTTCATGAGATTTGATGATTTGATAAAGGGGAGTTCCCCCTGCACACCCTTCTCTATTGCCTGCTGCCATGTAAGAGGTGTCTTGCTTCCCCTTTGCTTTCCCCCATGAGGGTAAGTCCTCCCCAGCCATGGAGAACTGTGAGTCAGTTAAACCTCTTTCCTTCAGAAATTACCCAGTCCAAGGTAAATCTTTACTGGCTTCATGAGAACAGATTAATACACTTCTCAACAGAGGAAATGCTTCTCTGAAACCCCAAAGAAAGTGGCGATGGTGTAGGGGAGTGGAGAAGGAGTTGGGTAGATGATAATTAATAATGACCATTACTACAAGATTTGTTGGAGGAAATTTTTTTCACACTAATCATTGGGAGCAATCTCATATCTTCAATCACCACTCCAAGATACTGTCAAATGGGTTTCAACATTCCTAGAGAATCTAATTTCCTTTGCCGTCCCAGGTGATAAGTATATTTATTAAGGTAGAGAGGAATAAAGAAATTGAAGTAGAAAGAAAAGTCAGGTATCTCCAGATGTCCAAGAAAACTCAACCATTAATTTCCTGATGTTTGAGAATAAGCATAAATCTTATTCTATCTCATCTGTATTAGCTATCTATTGCTGCATAACAAATTGCCCCCAACGTTTATCAGACTAAAACAAGCATTTATCATCTCCAACAGTTTCTGATGGTCAAGAATCTGGGAATAGCTTAACTGGGTGGTTCTGGCTCAGGTTTTCTCACTAGGCTGCAGGACAAGCTGTCAGCTGGGGCAGTAGTCATTTCAAGACTGGACTAATGCTAGGGAATCTGCTTCCAAGTTCATTAGTGTGGTTGTTGGGAGGCCTCACTTTCTCACTGACTGTTAGCCAGAGGTTTCAGTTCCTCGCTGCATGGATTCCTGGATAGGGATGCTCACAGCATGGTAGCCTACTTTCTGCAGAGCAAGAGATTTGAGGCAGACAGACAGACAGACAGACAGAGAGAATGAATTCAAGATGAAAACTGCAATCTTTCATAACCTAATCTCAGAAGGGAGTTACCATCACTTCTGCTCTATGCTATAGACTAACCCTGGTAAAATGTGGAAGAAGACTACACAGACTTATGACTACCAGTTGGGACCGCTGAGGTTTATCTTAGAGGTTAGCCACAGCATTATCTGACTTACAAGAGGACTGCAAGGAAATCAGCTCTGGCCAGCCACAAAAATGACTAGTGATTTAGCTAGTAGGATCTGGGCACAAGGTACTAATCATAAATACTCTATCTTTCACCCCATTTTATTTTTTTTCCATAAGGTATATCTGTTTCTTCTCTCATTGTCAAGTCTACATAACTTCATGGGCTAAGCTAGTCAGTCTTACCCAATTTCCAATTCACATTCACCAAACAGGTAGAGTGGTAAGAAAGACAAGACCTAATTTCCTTCAAAGTGCTTGCCTTTCAGAAAACATTCTCTCTCTGGCATTCTGCCTTTCACAATAGTTGAAGCTATTTTCCTGGAAAAAGCAGGCAAACAAAGGAAAATAAACCTTTCCTGGGATAATCAGAAGCATGTTAGGAAAAGGATAATCCAATTAATGCTTTTCCCAGAAGAAAAGGGACACCTCCCACAGCAGGCTTGCACTTGGCTTCTCTCTGGCCAAGAAGATATCCACCTCAGCCTAAGAGAAAATTTTCAGATCAACATTTGAAACTTGAGCTGCAGTAAGGTAACCTGATATTCTGAAAAGAGGAAATTCTTCCTTTTCTTAAAGATTTATATTAGATAAATATAAAACATTCCCTGAGAGTGGGAAGGAAGGAAAGAGATATGGTAATACTGCAGTAGAGGGGTGTATTGCTACTCAAATCCCTACACATGCCAGTGACACTGGAGGAAGATAAAGGGGGTGGGAATGTCTGGGGGTGGGTCCCACCTCCCTCCTTCCCCTCCTTTCCTGAACATTCCGATAAGCCTTCCTATGGGCTTGTCCCTTCCTCCCGAGTTGAGAATAACTACCAAATTGAGCCACCGTTGATGATGAGTGTTTCATCTCTCAAGGGGTATAAGGAAGACTATCTTCATCAATTAATAGACTCAGTGATAACTATTTCCATGAGATATACCTCTACCTAAAGGAATTTGTTTACTTACCTATGTTCAATCTTGTTCCAGAAAATTTATTGTGATTTATAAGGATTTTTATAATACTACAAAAATAGCATGTACTAGTTGTAAAAGAAGCAATATAGGGAAACCAAGCCTGTGGAGAATGAGATTGAGCAAGGAATGTAGTTGTTACTGATGGGCAACAAATTTAGCTTTAAACCTTCCAGCAGACTGCCAGCTTGGGAAAGGGAAATTTGTCTCAATTCACTTTTCATTTAAAGAAAATACCAACAAAGTCCTAGAAGAGTCATGACTACTCTTTTTTTTTTTTTTTTTTTTTTGAGATGAAGGTCTTAATTCTGTCATCCAGGCTGGGGTGCAGTGGTGCAATCATGGCTCACTGCACTGTAGCTTCAAATTCCTGGGCTCAAGCAATCCTCCCATCTCAACCTCCCGAGTAGTTGGGACTATAGGCATTCACCACCATTTCAGGCTAATTATTACTTTTTTAAATTTTTGCAGAGGCACAGCCTCACTATGGTGCCCAGTCTGTTTTCAAACTCCTAGCCTCAAGTGATCCGCCCATCTCAGCCTCCCAAAGTACTGAGATTACAACTATTCTTAAATTAAGATCATACCCAGAGCTACACTGTGAATTCCCATGCAATCGTATTTATACCATAAAAAATAAGAGAATGTGGCACTGAACTCTTCCTCACACTGACTTCAACAACCTGTAAAAATGAGCCTGCAGGACCACATGTAGCAGAAACTGTGTTAACCTCATTTCCTTTTCTTGCATTTCCCCAGCCTCCCTTGAGACGAGGTCGGGGCCATGTGACTGGGTTCTGGTCTATGCAAAGCAATGTACCCTCACTGTGAGTCTGGACATAACTCCTCCCTGCTCTCTCCATCCACAGTACTTTGCAGGCCCATGTTTAAGATGACAGTTTCCCATGATGGAAGGAGAATATATCCATAGCTCAGAATAGTATCTTCAAGGAGACTCATTCAACTTGCATTAGATCATGACATGAGCAAAAGTCAACTTTGGTGCATTTTGGTGTTTCCTGACTAAAACAATGAACTCCATCAATACAGGGTTCACAATTCTAGCTCTGTGTAGATATGATTTAACAATGGGCACAGTTTAGAATATCCAGAAGAACAGACTGTATATATTGCACACAGCCCTCCCTCAATATTGTTTTGATAATGATGCTGACGTTGACGTAATAATAACAACAACAACAATAATAATAACAGCCAACACTTGGATCTCACTATGTGCCTGGCACTATTACAAGCTCTTTCAATATGTTAACACATTGAATCTTCAAAATATATTAATTCATTTAATCCTCGCCATTATCTTTAATTTTCAGATGAGGAAACCACAGAAGAGAGTAGCTAAGTGCTTTGCCCAAGGTCACACAGTAAAAGGTGGCACCAAAATTAGATTCAGGGAGTATAACTCTAGAGTTTGTGTTTCTAACCCCTACATTACACTTTATTGCATAAGATAACAAGATTGGTATTGTGCTTGCCGAAGAGCTATTAACTACTTCCAGTTGTCTAAATGTACAGAAACCTCACAATACCTACCAGATGAAGTGTGGCTGGCATCACTTGAAATACCTGAGGAGCCAGATGAGTCACTAACCTTAAGAGCTGCCCATGCCTTCTCAAAAGAATTATCCTGCTGGGTGCAGTAGCTCACACCTGTAATCCCAACACTTTGGGAGGCTGAAGTGGGTGGATCACTTCAGGCCGAGAGTTCGAGACAAGCCTGGGCAACATAATGAGACCCTATCTCTCCACCCCATCTCTCCAAAAAAATCAAAAAATTACCTGGACATGGTGATGCATGCCTGTAGTCCCAGCTACCCAGGAGGCTGAGGTGGTAAGATCCCCTGAGGCCAGGAGGTGAAGCCTGCGGTGAGCTATGATTGCACCACTGCACTCCAGCCCAGGTGACAGAATTGAGACCCCATCTCCAAGAAAAAAAGAATGATCTTAGATAGAACCAAGATTGTATTTTGAAACGAGTTTTCAATATTATCCTACTGTATGATAGCTTACTGGGTTAACGTAACAATCTTTACAATTTACTTTTAAATAACTTTCCATAGTGTAATATTAAGTATATGCCAGTCAGCTTCAGTTTTAACTTAACGGGCATTCAGTTGCCCTAATTTAACTTAACAATGGAATGTGACAAAAACCTATTTTCTCAGTGCAGACAAAATATACAATGGATATTTCTTGGTCATACTAATTCCATTATATACATTTTTTTGTGATTTGGTTATTGACCATATATGGCATCCCCAAAGACAATCAAACACACTAGGGCTCCATTGTTAGTTCTCCGTGCTATAATTAATCATTTGGAAAACAAATTTAACCTTTCTGTTAACTCAAATATCACTTCTATTAGCTTCCTGAAGTTTTTGCTACAATGCATAATAATCAGTTTTCTAGTTTCATGTAAAATTCTCTACACCTTCCTCAAATATATAGGTATCATAAAAACTGTAGTTCAAGAAGGCAATGTTTAATGTCATCTAACCAATTCCTCTTTCCAGAGAGGAAATCATGAAGGCCCAGACAGGCTAAATGATTTGTGCCAGGTCTGGCACTTGGCTGCCCCTGCAAGCCCCTCTACAGCATCATATGGTTCCCTAAGTAGTTCCCAGGGGCACATTTAAATATTGAGCCTGCAAAATATGCTCAGCCAAAAGGCAGCAGCATAGCAAAGCATAACTTTTTAAGTATTTAGCATAGTAAAACAAACTGAAGCAGTCTCAGTTGAGGTGGGGGAATGCTTGCTACTGAAATAAATGCAACAATTTAATTCTAAGAGGAGAAACACAGTTCAAAATCTCTTCCAACATGGCCTTTCCTCTCAATAGCACAATCAAATTTTTGGGCGCCATCTTTGTCATCTGGAGGCCTAGGTTTACTCACCACTGAGGACCCAGACATTATGGATTTCCTAGAAACTTGGAAAACATCCTGAGTTAGGAGCCACCTTGTCTGTCACTAGGTAGCCTGAGACACTGCTCTCCCAAATGTCAAGTCAGTCTTTGTGGGAGCCCTTTACCAGTTCCCTGGTTGCCCCCAAACATTTCAATAATTCAGCTCTGTAGAAGGCTGTTTCTGGCACCAACAACAGATCGAAAAACAGCTTTGCAAAGAAATAACAGGCAACCAGTATCCGATAAAACTTTTGCTTCTGATTTTAGAAATATTTGCCTAAGGAAAAAAAGTCCCCGTAAGTTCACAGCAAAAATTTTAGGAAAACAACAAAAGCATTCCAAAAGTAGGAGGTAGACTCAGAAGCCTTAGGGTTGAAAAGAAACATTCACGATTGTCATTTGTCCCGTTAAGCATACACAAGTATGTATCTTATGACGCCTTTTTAAAGTCAGAGAAAACAGGTTTGGTGATTTTAAAAGAAAAATGGAGTTCCACGTGGATTTCACAAATAAACCACAGAATTTTTATTAAAGTATAAAACCACCTGAACTGTTTTGAGTAAATATAGCTCACCAAGGTTCTGATTTAACAGAACAGTAGAAACACCGGAAGGAACAGGGGATTATCGCAAGACAAAGAAGTCATCTGGGATCATAGAGTGTTATGGACAGAAAGTTTGTGTTCCCTGAAAATTAATATGTTGAACTCCAAACCTCCAAGGTGTTGGTTTTTGGAACTGGGGCCTTTGGGATGTGATTAAGTTGAGATGAGGTCATGAAGGTGGGGTCCTCACAAAGGGATTAGTGCCCTTAAAAAAGGGAAATCTTGGCCGGGTGCTATGGCTCATGCCTGTAATCCCACCACTTTGGGAGACTGAGGCTAGCAGATCACCTGAGGTCAGGAATTTCAAGACCAGCCTGGCCAACATGGCGAAACCCCGTCTCAAAGTATAAAAATTAGCCGGGCATGGTGGCGGGCACCTGTAATCCCAGCTACTCAGGAGGCTGAGGCAGGAGAATCGCTTGAACCTGGGAGGCGGAGGTTGCAGTGAGCTGATATTGCGCCACTGCACTCCAGCCTGGTGACAGAATGAGACTTTATCCCAAAAATAAATAAATAAATAACAAAAATGCACATCTCCCTCCCCCTCTCTGCCATGCAATGACACAGCAAGAAGGCAGCCATCTGCTAGCCAGGAAGTGGGCCCTAACCAGAAGCTGACCATGCTGATGCCCTCGTTTTGGAATTCCCAACCTCCAGAGCCATGAGAAATAAATGCCTGCCATTTAAGTCCCCCAGTCTGTGGTGCTTTGTTACAGCAGCCCGAGCTGACTAAAACAGGGTTTTCTGTATCAGTCATTAGGTCAACACAAAAGGCTCTAGGACAGAGTGAGGGACACGAGGACTTCCCTTTCTAGAGGAAATTTACAGTGCCTACTCCTCAAAGACTTCTGCGGATTTTATTGGCATCTTTTGCATAAATAGCCAGTGCAATTCTCTTGCAGATAAACAAGTTCACATTCAAATGATTGTTCCCTAGCTACAGACCTGAAACCCTGGTACAGACTGAAAAAAAACAGTATCTAGACACTCTTCCTAGACACAAAAATTACACAAATTTTTAAAGACTTGCTTGCTTTCACACTTCTGACATACTGAACAACTTTTCAGAAATTATATTATCAATCAAAAAGGTTTAATTTGCATATACACAATACTTGCCTGTCTCAGTATTTTCATATCTGTGGGAGAAATACCTCTACTTTATCTTCTTCTCCTACAAACTTGCCTAACTCTGAATCTTCCCAATTATTTTCCTCTTTTCTCAAAAGTGCCCTTTCTTCTACTCATGGCTGCCTTTCTACCTGCTCCCAGACCCGTACCTCCATTTCAATCATATTTCTCTCTCCCTTCTCTTTACGCTACCGGTTCTGTTCAACTAGCCTCTAAAATGATCACGTCTTTTCCATTAAAAATCAAAACTACACACAAAAAAACTCTCCCTCCCCCTCCACACACACACTCAAGCCTCAAGTCTTCCTGGCAACAAGTCTTCTGCCTGTCTCCTTTCTTTCAGGACTGAGCTTCTAGAAAGTAGTTTACAGTCACCATCTTCACTCTGTTTTTGTTTTGTTGTGTTTTGAGAAAGAGTCTCTGTCACCAGGATGGAATGCAGTGACACAATCTTGGCTTAGTGCAACCTCCGCCTCCCAGGTTCAAGGGATTCTCCTGCCTAAGTAGCTGGGACTACAAGCACACGCCACCACACCCAGCTAATTTTTGTATTTTTAGTAGAGATGGGGTTTCACCATATTGGCCAGGATGATCTCAATCTCTTGACCTCATGATCCACCCACCTCGGCTTCACTCTGCTAGTTTTAGTTTCTCCTTAACTCACTGAAAATTGGCTTCCACTCTTGTCATGTTCACCAATATTACCTCAGCCATAAAAAACATTCAGGCACATCATCTTCCTTAATAGTCCACAGCACTTAGAACCCTAATCCTTCACTGACCGAGTTTCTTTCAGTCTTTCTGCCCTTGGCTTCTGGTATACCTGTCTCCTCCAGGAGACCTCCTACCCCTAGGTCACGCCTTCCTAGTTGTTGTCATGGCTCATTCTCTCTAAATACAGGGATTAAGCTTTTTGACTCTACAGTTAGGTCACCTGAATTGGAATCTTAACTTTACTATTTCCCAGCTCCTTGACCTTAGGCAAGTGGCCTTTCTGAGGTTCTGTCTTCTATTCTATTAGACAAGTATAATGTCTTATAGGATGGAGTTGAAGTTAAATTAAAGAATATATGTAAGTCTCTTGGTGCCGTGCCTGGTAGTACATAGTAGGTACTCAATAAAAGTCAGTTGTTACATGGATTAAACATTTAAGTTCCCCATGGCTTCACCCCCGGTTCCTCTACTTTAATCCCCCCTCTCTAGATAACTTCCAGAAAACCCTGACTCCATCTATTTCTTAAATAGTCATTAGATAATAATGACTCCAATATTTATGTTTCCAAGTATTATAAAGTCAGTTGTTCATTAACCTTAATTCCTATATGACCCACAGGCAAATAGCAAACCTCACATGTACAACACAGAAGATACTATCTTTCTCTCAAAATCTTCCCCTTCGTATATTCCATCCTCAGCACATAGAATCACCATCTCTCATCCACCTCACGTACACCAGAGATCTCAGATTCAGTCAGTCCCCCAAATCCTGGTGATTCTTTTCCTAAATATTTCATAAATGTCTCTGAAACATCTTCTGTTCTCTCCATTACCATTGCCACCTTATTTCCTCTGTGTTATCTCAGTAAACTTCTACCCATTAATATCTGCCCTTCTAAATCGCCCTCAATCATTATATTGGTATTTGTAAAAGGGCAAATTTCTCTCCATATTGAATATTCCTTGATGATTCATGATTTGATTTAGAAAAGGCCTAAGTCCTTGACAGAAGAGATCTGTCTCTCACCACCATCCTCTCAATGTTTTCCACCACCACTATCCCACGAGAACTTATTGATTTGCTATTTTATTACTGTCTCCATCATTCTTGCTACGGCTTCTGCCTAGACATAATTCTCAGGCCTTCAAAATTCAACACACGTTACCTCCTCTAGCAATTATCCTTTGAGAGCTTTCCTTCCAGTGCTGAGAGATCTAATCATCTGTAAGTCAAAAGCCCGCTATGCTTAATGATCACACAGTATTTTTAGTTTTCTTTTATTCTATGAAAAAAATTCAGGTTTGATTTCCTAAAGCCTAGGACAAGCTGAGCACATGAATGATGTTCAATAAATAAATGCTGTGATGGTTTTGTAATTTATGCTAATGGATTTCATGTTACAAATTCATGATTTTCAAAATTATCTTATGGAACACACCAGACAAGTATAATTAATCCCATTTTATAGAAAAATAAAAAGACAAGAGGTTAAAGTCAATATACATTCCTTGGAAGCCCAAGAACTCCCTGGCTTAGAAAAAATAATAATGTTTATTTCTTGTTCTGACTACCCGTGTAATGGAGGTTAGCAAAGGACTCTGTTCACATTAGCATTTTATTCCTGAGGTGTTTTGTCCAATTCAAAGGATTTACTTGATTTCATACTTTTAGTTAGACATTAAAAGAGATACTTTTGTCTAGAAGATTTAACAATAAATGTAATAGCCATATTTGAGTTTAATCAGCCTTTCTTGACCAAAAACTTTCTCAAATTTTTTTAATCTTTGATATTGGAAGTTGCGTCTTCCAACCATACAATTCTTTGACTCTATGGACTCTCTCTATTCCTTTTATTTGTACTTACAAACTGTCCGATTCATGTTCTTTGAAGTATCCTATCAATGTAAATAGCAACCAACACACGTTACTAACATTTTATTTTCTACCTCTTCCTCTAGAGATATAAATGAAGTAGGTACATTAACTCCAAATTATCATAGGAGAAGTTTATCATTTGTCCAGCCTCTAAAATGTTTTCTACTGACCAGCGTCCGACCAATAAGCCAATGCCATATGTTACAGGCGTTAGTGCAGCAATCCCCATTTCAACATAAAATGTGTTTATCTCAGTGTGGGCTACATTATGCTGCAGTAACAAATAAGCTGAAACGTGCCGTTTTAACTTTTATTTTTCATTTACACTACATAGTCAACGTGGATCTAGTCATCATAGTCATTCAGGGACCCTAGCTGTCCAAATTCCATCTTAACACAAATTTCCAAGGTTACTATGGCAAGTATAAGGCCATAGCAAATGGAACTTTAGCTCTTAAGTTTCCACTCATGTTTTGTTAGCAAAAGCAACTCATGAGTCTTTAGTACTGCACATGGCAATCCTACCATATGCCTGAAACAAGAACCACCAACATATTTGTTAACAGTTCTAATTTAGGGACTATCATAGTCACATAGTTCTTTAATGACTGAGGTAATATTAAAATTCCCATCTCTAACTGTTAGGGTTTTTTTTCTATTACCTTAAGTATCTATATTAAAGACTGTAATGAAACAAATCCAAAAATGTAATACAAAAAGTAGCAGAAATCCTAAAATACTTTCTGTTTAACATCATATGAATGCTTTGCTATAGTTACTTTCCTCATAGGAGCTTAAATTAAAGAGAGATGCTGAAAAACTCATTTTCAACCCTGAATAGTGTATGCAAATGAAATTCTCAAAGCCTTTCAATCTGAAAGCGACTTTCCTCTGTTTTCTGCTACTTCCTTTATCAAAACAGATGGCTATATTACATTACTGTTGGTGTCTACACACTACAACATCTACATTTTCTTATAATGCCTTCCTGGATAGGGTTGCCAGATATAGTGAAGAAAAACATACGACACCTAGTTAACTCTAAATCTAGATACACAACAAATAATTTTTGTGTACGTTTGTATTAGTCTGTTTACACGCTGCTGACAGACGAACCAAGACTGGGAAGAAAAGAAGGTTTAACTGGACTTACAGGTCCACATGGCTGGGGAGGCCTCAGAATCATGGTGGGAGGTAAAAGGCACTTCTTACATGGCAGAGGCAAAAGAAAATGAGGGGGAAAACAAAAGTGGAAATGCCTGATAAACCCATTAGATCTCATGACACTTATTCACCACCACGAGAACAGTATGGGGGAAACCACCCCCATGATTCAAATTATCTCTGACCAGGTCCCCTCCCACAATACATGGGAATTATGGGAGTACAACTAAAGATGAGATTTGGGTGGGGCACATCCAAAGATCACCCGGTATTTGAAGAAAATTTCCAAAGAAAAGACAAAGATTAAAAAAAGAAAAGAAAAGTAATATGATGCCAGAGGGGAAAGACTAATTTAAGGGAATGAAACAAATTTTTTAAATCTGTAATTATTGTCCTCAGAAATCTCAAGATGTTATTTTATCTCTAAAACAGTACAAGATTACTTAAGAAGAAGTCAGTGAAAAGCTAGAAATTCTTATATGTTGAAAATATATTGTCAAGTTAGAAAAAAATTGGACAGTTTGAAAATAAAGTCAAGCTATATCCCGGGAAGGAGAATTAAAGGCAGAGAAATGAAAAAAAAACAAAAGGAACACTTAATTCATATGTCTCAAGCATCAGACATTCCAATCTAACAGCAATTTTAGAAAAAAAAAAAAGATTAACAGAGAAAAATGAAAGAAAAATTATCTAGGAAATAATTTCCATAAGACTCCAAACTTAAAGGGACCATATTAAACGAAAAAGACCTGTACTCAGGAAAATATCTGTAAAGTCTTATAATACAAAGAATAAAATTGCCAGAATCTTTCATGTAGGGTTTTAAATAAAAAGGTCACTGACACTGAAATAAGGTCACTGACACTGAAATAAGCTGATTGTCTTCAGATTGCTCAGAATAGAATATAACATGCCTTCATTATTGCAAGGAAAATAATTTTAAAACTCTAATTTTTACTTTTATGGAAACACATTAACAATTAAATTTGAGGATAGAAAAATGTATTTTTGTACATGTCCAGAAAATTTACCCTTCACATATCATTTCTTAGTAAGTTACTTGAGCATCCCCTGGAGCAAAAGGATATGGGAATAAGAAACAAAAGGAACATTCTACAGAAGCAGTAAAGTGTGCCAGGATAAAAGCTGGGCAACAGGCCTAGAGAATAGTAGTTCTTACTGGAACAATAGAATGGATGGCCCTAAGCAGAAGATCTCTCAGAAAGAGGAATCCAAAAATATTTTATTGAAAGGATTTAAAAAAAAATAGAATATAAAGGCAAATAATGTAAGAAAATAAAAACAATAAGAAACAAAAACGGAAAGTTATATTTTAAAAGTATAGATAATATACTTTGTATACAGAATGTCTGTATAGTCATAATAATCCAAATGCCATGTGTTGATATTTCAATGTTTAGCTTCAGCTTGTAAACAAAGCACATATTCCAACCTAACATTTTAAAGGGCATGGAATATAATAAAATAAATTAGAGGGGTGGAAAGGCCACTGGTATTCTCCAGCTGACAGAGATTTGAATTCTCCCTGGGATAGACTTCCCAGGGAGAGGTGTAGGCTGTTTGGGCAACTCAGCTGCTTCAGCCTACAGGCTTTGGACAGTCCAAACCAACCAAGGGTGAAAGGGATGCCCCAGCACAGCACAACTGCTTTACCAAAACATGGCCAGACTGCTTCTTTATGTGGGTCCCCAGTCCATTCCTCCTCACTAGGCAGGACCTCCCAAATGGGGCCTCCAGCCACTTCCATTGGTGTTCTCTGGCCAACAGAGATTTGAAAACTTTCTGGAAAAGAGCTCCCAGATGGAGAGGCAGGCCACCCTATTTGCTGTTTGGGTGACTTAGCCATTCCAGCATTTTGGCTTTGGAGAACCCAAGCCAACCAGGGGTAGAAGCAGTACCCTAGCCCAGCACAGCTGCTCTACAAAAGTATTGCCAGACTGCTTTTTTAAGTGGGTCCCCAACCCGTTCCTCCTGACTGGGTAAGACATCCCAACCTGATCTCCAGCCACTTTCTACAGTTGCCTTCAGGCTGGTAACAGATTCATACCTCCCTGGGATGGAGCTCCTGGAAGAAGGGGCAGGCTGCCATCTTTGCTGTTTCACAGACCTCACTGGTCATACCTCCAGATACTGGAAAATTTCAGGCAACTTAGAGAAGGCAATGGACCCCCAGCAAACTGCAGTAGGCCTACACAAAATTGACTAGTCTGTTAAAAGGAAGAAAAAAAGATCTAAAGATCAGCAACCTCAAAGATTGAAGGTAGATAAGCCATGAAGATGAGAATCAGCCCAAGAATGATGAAAACTCAAAAAGCCAGAGTGCTTTCTTCTTCCAAATACTACATCACCTCTCCATCAAGGGTTCAGCACTAAGCTGAGGCTGAAATGGCTGAAATGACAGAAGTAGAATTCAGAATATGGATAAGAACAAACTTCACTGAGCTAAAGGAGTACATCCTAACCAAATGCAAGGACGCTAAAAATGATGATAGACCATCACAGGAGCTGACATACAAAATAGCCAGTATAGAGAAGAATGTAACCAACCTGACAGAGCTGTAAAACACACTGCAACAACTTCACAATGCAATTGCAAGTATTAATAGCAGAAAAGACCAAGTAGAGGAAAGAATCTCAGAGCCTGAAGACTGCCTTTCTGAAATAAGACAGGAAGACCAGAAGACAGATAAAAGAATGCAAAGGAAGAACAAAATCTTTGAAAAATATGTAAAGAAAATTAATCTATGAGTGGCTGGTGTACCTGAAAGAGATGAGGAGAATAGAAACAATTTGGAAAACATATTTAAGGATATTATTCATTAGAACTTCCCTAACCTAGCTAAACAGGACAACATTCAGGAAATTCAAGGAACCCCAGTAAGACACTCCATGAGAAGATCATCATCCCCACACAAGAAGATTATCCCCCTAAGACACATAACCATAAGATTCTCCAAGGTTGAAATGAAAGTAACAATGTTAAGGGCAGCTAGAGAGAAAGGCCAGGTCACCTACAAAGGAAAGCCTATCAGACTAACAGCAGACCTTGCAGCAGAAATCCTACAGCCCAGAAAAGACTGGAGACCAATATTCAACATTCTTAAAGAAAGGAAATTCTAACCCAGAATTTCACATCTGGCCAAACTAAGCCTCAAAAGTGAAGGAAAAATAAGATCCTTTTCAGACAAAAAAATGCTGAGAGAATTCATTACCACCAGATGTGCCTTAGAAAAACTCCTGAAAGAAGCACTAAATATGGAAACAAAAATCACTACAAAAACACACTGAACTACACAGACCGGTGACACTATGAAGCAACCACATAAACAAGTCTGCAAAATAACCAGCTAATATGATAATCCATCATGATGACAGGATCAAATCTTAAATGTAAATGGGATAAACGCCCCAGTTAAAAGACATAGAGTGGCAAGCTGGATAGAGAATCAAGACCCATTGGTATGCTGGCTTTGAAAGACCCATCTCACATGCAATGACACACATAAACTCAAAATAAAAGACTGGAGAAAAATTTACCAAGCAAATGGAAAACAGAAAAAGGCAGGGGCTGGAATTCCAATTTCTGACAAAACAGATTTCAAACCAACAAAGATCAAAAAAGACAGAGAAGGACATTTCATAATGATAATGGGTTCAGTTCAGCAAGAAGATCTAATGATCCTAAATGATCATAAATATATATGCACCCAACACAGGAGCACCCAGATTCATAAAACAAGTTCTCAGAGACCCTCAAAGAGACTTAAACTCCCACACAATATTAGTAGGAGACTTTCACACCCCACTGACAATACTGGACAGATCATCAAGACAAAATTAGCAAAGATATTCAGAACATGAACTCAGCACTGTATCAAACTGACCTGATACATATCTATAGAACTCTCCACCCAAAGCCAACAGAATATACATTCTTCTCACTGCCACATGGCACTTACTCTAAAATTGATCACGTAATCAAAATTAAAACACTCCTCAACAAATGCAAAAGAACTGGAATTATGAAAAACAGTCTCTCAGACCAAGCACAATCAAATTAGAAATCAAGGCTAAGAAATCCACTCAAAACCATACAATTACATGAAAATTGAATAACCTGCTCCTGAATGCCTTTTGGGTCAATGATGAAATTAAGGCAGAAATCAAGAAGTTCTTTGAAACTATTAAGAACAAAGATACAATGTACCATAATCTCTGGGACACGAGGAAGGCAGTGTTAAGAGGGAAATTTATAGCACTAAATGCCCACATCGAAAAGTTGGAAAGATCTCAAGTAAACAATCTAACGTTGCAACTAAAAGAACTGGAAAACCAACAGCAAATAAATCACCAAGCTTAGCAGAAGAAAAGAAATAACCAAGATCAGATCTGAACTGAAAGAGATAAACAAAAACTATTCAAAAGATGGTGATGAACTTCAATGACAGAAGTTCATTTGCTGAAAATATTAATGAAATAGCTAGACTGCTAGCTAAACTAACAAAGAGAGAATATTCAAATAAACACAATCAGAAGATAAGGGGGATATTACCACTGACTCCACAGAAATACAAATAACCATCAGAATATTATGAACACCTCTATGCACATAAACTAGAAAATCTAGAAGAAATAGATAAATTCTTGGCACGTGCATCCTCCCAAGACTAAAGTAGGAAGAAATTGAATCCCTGAGCAGACCAATAACAAGTTCTGACACTGAGTCAATAAATAGCCTATCAATGAAAAAATTCCCAGGACCAGATGAATTCACTGTTGAATTCTACCAGATGTACATAGAAGAGCTGGTACTAATTCCTGCTAAAACTATTCCAAAAAATTGAAAAGGAGGGACTGCTCCCTAACTCATGATGCCAGCATCATTCTGATACCAAAACCTGGCAGAAATGTAACATAAAAAGAAAACTTCAGGCCAATATCCTTGATGAACATTAATGCAAAAATCCTCAACAAATATTGGCTAACTGAATCCAGCAGCACATCACAAACCTTATCCCCCACAATCAAGTAGGTTTCATCCCGAGGATGCAAGGTGGGTTCACCATACACAAATCAATAAATAAGATTTATCATGTAAACAGAAATAAAGACAAAAATCACATTATTATCTCAATAGATGCAGAAGACTTTTGATAAAATTCAACATCTATTTATGATTTAAAAAAAACTCTCAATAAACTAGGTATGGAAGAAACAAGCCTCAAAATATTAAGAGCCATCTATGACAAATCCACAGCCAACATCATACTGAATGGGCAAAAGCTGGAAGCATTCCCCTTGAAAACTGACACAAGACAAGGACAGCCTCTTTCAACACTCCTATTCACCATATTATTGGAAGTTCTGGCCTGAGCAATCAGGCAAGAGAAAGAAATACAGGGTATTCAAATAGGTAGATAGGAAGTCAGACTATCCCTGTTTGCAGATGACATAATCCTATATCTAGAAAACCCTATCAACTCAGCACAAAAGCTTCTTAAACTGATAACTTTAGCAAAGGCTCAAGATACAAAATCAGTGTGCAAAAATTACTAGCATTCCTATAAACCAACAGTCAAGCCAAGAGCCAAATCATAAAAAAAAAACTTCCATTTACAAATGCCACAAAAGGAATAAAATATCTAGGAAAATAGCTAACTAAGGAGGTGAAAGATCTGTACAAAGTGAACACAAAACACTGCTCAGGGAAATCACAGACATAAATAGACAAATACTTCATGCTCATGGATAGGAAGAATCAGTATTGTGAAAATGCTCATACCTCCCAAAGCAATTTATAGGTTCAGTGGTATTCCCATTATACTACCACTGACATTCTTCACAGATCCAGAAAAAAAAAAAATGTTAAATTCATATGGAATTAAAAAAGAGCTCAAATAGCCAAAAGAATCCTAAGCAAAAAGGACAAAACTGTGGGCATCACACTACCTGACTCCAAACTATACTACAGAGCAACAGTAACCAAAACAGCGTGATACTCGTACAAGAACAGCGACATAGACCAATAGAACAGAGAACCTAAAATAAGACTGCACACCTACAACTATCTGATCTTCAACCAACCTGAGAAAAACAAGCAATGGGGAAAACCCCCTATTCAATAAATAGTACTGAAAGAACTAGCTAACCATATGCAGAAAATTGAAACTGGACCCCTTCCTTACACCACATGCAAAAATTAACTCAAGATGGATTACATACTCAAATATAAAACCCAAAACTATCAAAACCCTGGAAGACAACCTAGGCAATACCATCTGGACATAGGCATGAGCAAAGATTTCATAATGAAGACACCAATCGCAATTGTAACAAAAGCAAAAATTGACAAATGGAATCTAATTAAAGAGCTTCTGAACAACAAGATAAACTATCAACAGAGTAAACAGACAACGTACCAAGTGGGAGAAACTTTTGCAAACCATGCATCTGACAAAGGTCTAATATCCAGCATCTACAAGGAACTTAAGCAAGTTTACAAAGAAAAAAAAAATCCCATAAAAAAAGTAGACAAAGGACATGAACATTTTTCAAAAGACGACATACATGTGGCCAACAGTCACATGGAAAAATCTCAACATCACTGATCATTAGAGAAATGCAAATCAAAACCACAATGAGATACCATCTAACACCAGTCAGAACGGCTACTATTAAAAAGTCAAAAAATAATAGATGCTGGTGTGGTTGTGAAGAAAAGGAATGCTTTTGGATACACTGTTGGTGGGAGTGTAAATTAGTTCAACCACTGTGAAAGACAGTGTGGTGATTCCTCAAAGACCTGAAGACATAAATTCCATTACTGGGTATATACCCAAAGGAATATAAATCATTCTATTATAAACACATATGCATGCATATGTTCATTGCATCACTATTCGCAATAGGTAAGAATCAACCTAAATGTACATGTTAATGGCCTAAATGTACATGCTAATAGAATCAACTTAAAAGTCCATCATTAATAGACTGAATTAAGAAAATGAGGTACATATACAACACAGAATACTATGCAGCCATAAAAAAGAACAAGATCATCTCTTTGCATTATCCTTAGCAAACTAAGGATATGGATGGAGTGAAGTCACCATCCTTAGCAAACTAAGACAGGAATAGAAAACCAAATACCACATGTTCTCACTTATAGTGGGAGCTAAATGATGAGAACACACGGACACATAGAGCAGAACAACACACACTGGGGCCTTTTGGAGAGTGGAATGTCAAAGGAGGGAGAGGGGGATCAGGAAGAACAACTAATGGGTACCAGGTTTAATAACAGGGTGATAAAATCATCTGTACAACAAACCCCCATGACACAAATTTACCTATATAACAAACCTGACATGGACCCCTGAACTTAAAAAGAAGGGTGGAAAGGAAAGCTAAAAAGAGGGGAACATCACCATTATACAAAGTTTACAAAGTTAGGAGTCCAGAAATAATATGTACAGTTGATAAGACAAGAAGAGGTTTAATTACTTAAATTATAATTACAAACACAGCCAACAGAGACACTTAATGGAATGTTAGGATCATACTGGGGAAAGACTGGGAGGAAAGGCAACAATGGTGTCAGTAAGGGTCATCATGTTCCATCAAGTAGGAAGTCAATATAGTATCTGAATTTAATAACTCATGAATAATTATATGGGCATATATACTATTTAAATATCTGGAGATAATAACCACAGGCAACTACTCAGAGGGGTTGCCTTTTAGTCATGGGAATGGAACTGGTAGCCATGGGGCAGAAAACTCCATGGCATTTTATTATAAGACTTTATTTTTGCTGGTATTTTAATCAAAGAAATTTGTTGCTTTGATACAAATATACTAAGAGAATATGCATTATTAATATAAATATGCTATTAATAACAAATGCAATATATAATTGTATTGCCCATGCCTATTATATTATGTATGAGTGTGTGTATATATATATATATATACACACACACACACATATATCTATATATACACATATATATACATATTATATATGTATTTAAAATGCATTAAAAACCATCCGGAATTGTCCACATCAAACCACTAACAAGTGTTACCTTTGTAGAACAGATGGATACTTGAGGTTGATCAGAAATGTCATAATATTTTACCAAAGAAATAAACTCATGTAGGCCGGGCGTGGTGGCTCATGCCTGTAATCCAAGCACTTTGGAGGCCAAGGCGGGCGGATCACCAGAAGTCGGGAGTTCAAGAAATAAACTCATGTATTAACTTATAATTAAAAGTAAACGTTAAAAAATAATACTAGTAGATCATGATAAGGTTGGTAAGTCCTGGTTAGTGTGTAAGGTTTGACTAGCTTTGATTCAATTTCCTTTTTAATCTCTGCAGTATTACAAAACATTTAGTTTATAAACAAATACTATCTATTAATACTGAAGACACTTTCTTATCTTAAAAAAATCAATAGCTCCTTCCACAGTTCTTGCAATATCCTTGAATAATTAGGGTTGCCCTGTCTGATAATGTGTGTGTGGTTTAGGAAACCATGCACACAATTTGCTCTGCTTTAATTTGTTTATCTATTGAATGTGGTTTAATTTTAATTTTCCAGCGGCTATTACCACACACTTTTATGTAGAGAGGAAAGGCAAACTTAAATGTGCGCTATCTGAATATCACTGCTTATTACATTAACCAGTGAGTAAAATAACTTTACAACCTTTGCAAGAGTTTAGAGATGCAAATGAAAACATTCAACCTCCCTTTGTACCAGGATTGTGGATAGAGATGAATATCATGAGCATTTCGGAAACTCAAGTCAGTGAAGCAAAGTATGCAAAAGACATACTTGTAAGGAGGTGAAGCAGGTGGTTGCCTTTAGGGCTGCCTTTTCCTGGGTATCCCAGTATGACACCTACTTCAAATGTTTCATCCTGTTGTCTCTATGGGCCATGAAAGCTCATTGAAATTCAAACACAGTAGGATACAAGCAAGATCACATTTAATAATCATACTTTCTGAATCACTGACACAACACATATTATTTGCCAGTGTCCAATTCCTAGACCTGATGGGACTGGGTCTGAGATGGGTTTTCTGCTAAGGCACCAGCTATGGGAAGGCAGCAGGGCAAATTCATATCATATGTGAGATTTGTTAAGCTTCTGGACAAAAGTCAAACTCTCCAGATGATATTTCCAGAAATTTGGTCATGGGAGGCGAGAACCAGCAGGGATGTGAGAGGATTGTCAACCTACCTCACTGACCTCCCCATGCCCTGATATCCAGGAGTACAACTGCTGGGGGCAGCAGAATATGACAGCCTGGAATGTATAGCTTGAGTTTGTTGGAAAATGTGAGTAAACGCACCTCCCTTCCAACCTCTGAACTATAGCAAACAAAAGCTGATAAAATGGCCTCTAGTTGACTCCTTCTCCCACTCGATTTCCCTTAGAAACTTTCACTGTCCCCTTTGGGCTCCCTATTCTACCACCTCTCTCTGAAGTCTCAGAAAATGGCACCACCTTTCAGTTCAGCAAAGAAGAAAACAGGCCATCAAGGGAGACTTGCTCCATCTTCCTCCTCCCAGGACCCCAACCAAGCCCATGTTTTACAGACTCATTTCCATTTGTTTACTTTCTCCCACATCGTCATAATCACTTCCTCTGAACAAAGAAGATTCTTCCAATCGCGTTCTGAATTTCATCTTTCTCTGACCTTCTCAGCAACTTCACGCTAGACAGTTTCTCTTTTTCATCTGGTCTTCAAATACCCCTCTCTATTAGCCTCTGTACTACACAAACATGTTTATTGTTGCCAGTTCCTGTGTTTCCCTCTAGTTGTCATCCTTTCTCTTCCTTTCCCTCAGCAGCCAGAAAGAATTCAGCACTATCTCCATCTCCTTGCCACTCACTCACTCAAGGCAATCTGCTCCATTATCTCATCCAAGTACCTCTGATAAAGGGGCTCACTGAAGTCATAATGTTAAGTCCTTCACATTTAATTTCCTGCCTCACTAGATTTCTTTGAAGCAGGTGACTGATGGCTTCGCCCTCTTAAGAACATGATCTTCCTGGTTTTCATGGCACCCTCTGCTTTCTCTCCTGTCTTCTGTCCACTCCTTCTTGATGGACATTTTGGGGGCCCAATACATAGTGCCATTCTCTTTCCTACCAAAATCTGTAGCTAACCAGAGACAAACTCAGGAGCCAAACAACTAGAGATAGAAATAGTACCTTTTTATGAATGTGCAGGGAGAATAGGCTTTAGATCAGGGTTTCTCAACCTTGGTACTATTGACGTATTGGAAGAAAACTTCTTTGTTAGGGGAGTAGTGGCTGTCCTGTGTACTGTAGGATGTTTAGCAGCATTCCTGGCCTCTACCCACTAGTTACCAATAGCACCCTCTCCTACCCTCAAATTTAATGACAAAAATATCTCCAGGCATTGCCAAATGTACCCCTGGGGAGAAATGGGTGGGCAAAATATCTCCTAGCTGAGAATCACCGATAAGATATGCAGAGTCAAGTAAGTCTATTAATATTCTACATGGAATGAATATATTTAATACTCATAAGGCTCCAGCACAGCTGGACAGCCTCAAGGTATCCCACAGAGATAGTCATAGCAGACAGAAACACTGACTCTGGAAAGAAGCAGATTTTGAAAGCAGAGAAAGAAGATAGTAACTAGGTCATTCATCTGAGAAAAATGAAGGAGGGAGCAAGGGGAATTGATGGGGCATGGGGATAAGGGTCCCTCACTACACTGATACTTCATGTGATCCAGTAAGCCAGCATTTAGCCAAATGTGACTATGATCACACCATAGTCATGTGGGATATGTTTGCTAAAATGTAGACACCAGACTCACTGAATCCAAATCCCTGCAGGTAATCTGAGATACTACATTTCTACCAAGCAGTCCAATGGATTATCATAAACAGCAACGTTTGGAATCCACTACCATAAACTAAAATCCTCATGTGTCAGGACCACTCTTTCCTTATATCTGCATCCACCAATCCTGGTCCATTAATAACTGAAAGTATCTGTTGTTCAACAGTAAAAATATTAAACACTAAAGAGTCACTTGATACCACTGGCCTTGAGTTTCTTAAAGAGCCTTCAACTTGTGACTTAAAAGTGGTTGAGGCCAGGCGCGGTAGCTCATGCCCGTAATCCCAGCACTTTGGGAGGCCAAGGTGGGCAGATCACAAGGTCAGGAGATCAAGACCATCCTGGCTAACACAGTGAAACCCCGTTTCTAATAAAAAGACAAAAAATTAGCCAGGCATGGTGGCACATGCCTGTAGTCCTGGCTCTCAGGAGGCTGAGGCAGGAGAATCACTTGAACCCAAGAGGCGGAGGTTGCAGTAAGCTGAGATCGCATCACTGCACTCCAGCCTGGGCGACAGAGGGAGACTCCATCTCAAAAACAAAAAACAAACAAACAAAAAAGAACTGGTAGATAGAAACCTTTGAAAGGTAATAATTATGAATTAATAATTATTCCACAATCTGAAGAATGAATGAATCACAGTGCCTGCATGAATAAAATTATACACTAATACTTGAAATGGGTGATTTAAACTTAAATGAGATGAACAGAAGAATTAATGAGATCTTAACATTCACTTACATTATGAGTGGATCAAAATAAAATATACAAAGTCTCACCACAGACAAGAAAAATGCAATAGTATTAATATAAAAGATGATACATATTTTCCCTAGTGTTTCATAACAACTCAATTTCTAGGAATTTGTATTAGGCCATTCTTGCATTACTACAGAGAAATATCTGAGGCTGAGTTATTTATAAGGAAAAGAAGTTTAATTGGCTTGTGTTTCTGCAGGCTGTACAGGAAGCATCGTATAGGCATCTGCTTGGCTTTCGGGGTGGCCTTGGAGATCTTACTCATGGCGGAAGGCAAAGCGGAAGAAGGCACATCACTTGGCTTGAGCAGGAGCAGGAGAGAGATTGTGGGGGGGGAGGTACCACACTTTTAGACAACCGGATCTCCAAGAACTCACTCACTATCATTAGGACAGCACTTAGACGTGAGGGATTACCACCATAACCAAAACACCTCCCACCAGGCCCCACCTCCAACACTGGTGATTACATTTCAGCATGAGATTTGAGGGGGACAAATATCCAAACTATTCAAAATTTAAACCTGAAAACTCACAATTGAGCTTCTACATCTCCAACAAAACCTCCAAATGTTATAAAAGCACTATGTCCCCCACTTAGCATTGAAGTTAGTAATGCTCCAGTTTCTACCTATATCACCATCTATTTCAGCCATATCCTTAAAATCGTTCCTTTACTGTTGATGGTTAGGAAGAGAACTTCATGGCAGACATACTTGCCAAATATTCCATTTGATCCCAATTATGATTTTCTAGTCTCCTTGCAATTAGGACAAGCTGTGCAATCATTTCTTACTAGTGAAATGGAAGTGACATTGATATGTGCTGCTTCTAGTCTAGGGCAATAAAAAAAAACCCGTATGAAATCCTACAGCCCTCTCTTTCCTCCATCATGGTCACTGAAAAACTCAGGAGGCTGAATGTGGAGCCAGAAGTGATAATGCAGGACTCAGTGCCCTAACAACCCTGCTGAAACATGGAATGCAAATGAAAAATAAACCTCTATTACATCAACTGCTGAGGAATTTAGATTGTTTCTGTATCATAACTAAAGTAATATAAATATTTTATAATATAAACATTTACTCCATTCTGTAACTTACAAGAATATAGGTGAGTTGAGGGGGACTAGAGTGAAGAAAGGGAAACAGACAAGTCAGGTTAGTTGTGCTGATTCCCTGATGTCACTGGAAACACCTACTCACCTCTACTGCAGTAGAAGGAGAGGTAAGAATCAGAACACCCAAATGTGAGCACTATCTGCTCTGCAAACATGTTCAGATTTCTGGATATTGGAAACTAAAACCATCCAGGAACTGATTTAATAGTGATCTTCTTAGAAAAGCTCCATGACATTGATCTTGTTGGCAATGGTTTTTTTTTTTTTTTTTAGATATGACCCCAAAAGGAAAAGGAACAAAAACAAAAGCAGACAAATGGAATTATATCAAACTAAAAAGCTTCTGCACAGCCAAGGAAACCATTAACAGCGTGCATAGAGAACCTAAAAAATGGGAGAAAATACTTGCAAACCATATATGTGATAGGGAGTTAGTATCTACAATATAAAAGAAACTCAATAACAAGAAAACAAACAATGCAGTTTTTTAAAATGAGTAGTATTTGAATAGATATTTCTCAAAAGAAGACATACAGCATGGTGGCCCACGCCTATAATCTTTGGGAGGCTGAAGTGGGTGGATAACCTGAGGTAAGGAGTTCAAGACCAGCCTGACCAACATGAAACTCCATCTCTACTAAAAATACAAAATTAGCCAGACATGATGGTACACATCTGTAATTTAAGCTACTCGAGAGGCTGAGGCTGGAGAATCACTTAAACCTGGAAGGCAGAGGTTGCAGTGAGCTAAGATCACGCCATTGTACTACAGCCTGGGCAACAAGAGCAAAACTCTGTCTCAAAAAAAAAAAAAAAAAAAAAAAAAAGAAGACATACAAATGGCCAAAAGGCACATAAAAAATGCTCAACATCACTAATCACTGGAGAAATAAAAGTTAAAACCACAATGAGATATCACCTCACACCTGTTACAATGACTACTATCAAAAAGATAAAAGCTAAGAAATGTTGGAGAGGATGTGGAGAAAAGGGAACTCTTGTATGTACACCGTGGGCAGAAATGTGGATTGGTGTAGACATTATAGAAAACAGAATGGAGGTTCTTAAGAAAGTTAAAAATAGAACAATTCTAGGACCCAGCAATGTCACTACTGGATATATATACAAGGGAAATTAAATCAGTGTATCAAAGAGATATCTGCACTCCCATGTTCATTGCAACATAATCATGGTAGCCAAGATATGGGATGAAGCTAAATGCCCATCGGCAGATGAATGAGTAAAGAAAATGTGGTACACATACATAACAGAATAGCATTCACCCCTTAAAAAAAGAAATCCTGTCATTTGCAATGACATAGATGAACTTGGAAGACCTGTGTTAAGCAAAATAAGCCAGGAACAGAAAGACAAATATCACATGATCTTATGTGTGGAATCTAAAAACATGGAACTCATACAAGTAGAGAGTAAAATGGTAGCAACCAGGGGCTGGGGAGTGTGAATGGTTTGAAGAGATGTTGGCCAACGATTATAAAATTTCAGCTAGATAGGAAGAATAAGTTCAAGAGACCTCATCATACAACACCACGACTGTAGTTAGTAATGTATTCTTGAAAAATGCCAGGAGTATATTTTAAGTATTCTCACAACAAAAAATGAGTACATGAGACAATGTACGTATTAATTAGTTTGAGTTAGCCATTCCACAATATATACATACTGCAAAAATTACATTGTAAATGAAAAACATATATAATTTTTAACAATTAAAAATAACTGATTAATTTATTAAATAAAACTAAATAATTATTCCTCTTGAAATATTTTCACAGAGGAATTCTGAGGAAGGATCTATGTTTCCTCTTGGAAAGATCCATGTTCTTTAACATGATAAAATCAGAATGTTGCCCTCATTATGCCTGATTTCAATTCTATTGTTTCAAAACCCAGGTGAAGATAAGAAGTACTTATGAAACAATTACAAACATCTGATTGACCAATTCAAATTCATCTAGAATATATTTTATCTGGTTTTATATGTCCATAAAGGTTTTATAAAATATACAGAATCGACTGTTTTCTCTGTTGAAAGTGACTAATTACCTAGAGGATTACAGGATATAGGTATTGTGAAGGAAAGACACTTTTTAATTACACAAATATAAAATTGCAATTGTTCTAAGTACTAAATGCTATGAAGGAAAAACATGTTGTCATGTGACAGTATAAAAATCAAGAAACTTGATCTGGTCAAGGAGATCAGAGAAGGCTTCCCAGGAGTGGCGATGATTGGCCTGAGATCTGAAGAATCAACATCAGTTGCAGAGATGACCAGAAACTGACATGTGGGTGAACATGTTCCAGCCAGAGGACATGGCTTATAGCAAGAAAAAGTATGGAATGTTTGAGGATTTAGAGGAGACCAGTGTATGGATAATCACAGAGAAAAGTGAAAGCTCATTCCCTCCATGTACCAAAAGTAAATAGCATTCTTGTCTCGGCAATATTCAGAAGAACAGGAAAACAGAGTATTTCCTGTGAACTTTTTGGCTCTTTCCTTATCTTTTGTCTCTTTAAGTTAAAACACATCTCTTCAAGGAGAAAACAAAGGCAAATTGCCGAAGAGTACATATACTGTGATTCCATTTGTGAATCTTCCTTGAAGGATACATGTATTAGATATTCTCTGCTGTGTAACAGTATTAGCACAAGCTCACTAGTTCTAAATTACATTTATCTGTTAGTTCACAATTTCTGTGGGTCAGGACTCCTGACTTGGCTGAGCTGGGTCCTTTGCTTCAGTGTCTCTCACAAGGCTTTAGTCATGCTGTCAGAGTTGGGATCTCATCTGCAGCTCCACTGGGCAAGGTTCCATTCCCAAGTTCAAATGGTTGTTGGCAGGATTCAATTCTTCACAGGTCTTTGGAATGAGGGTCTCCATGCCTTGATGACTTTTGGCAAGAGGTCACTCTCAATTTCTTCCACATGGACCTCTCCACATCCCTATGACAGTTTACTTCATCAAAGCCAGCAAGGGGCGTATCAACCGAGAGAGCCTAGCAGCAGAACCAAAGTTACAGTCTTACATAACATTACCACCAGAGTGGCATTCCCTCACCTTGATCATATCTTATTGTTTAGAAGCCAGTCACAGACGCTGCCCACACTCAAAGGAAGACGATTACACTGAGCCTTACATGGAGGTGGTGGAAATCACTGGGAGCCATCATAGAGTCTGTCTGTCATAACACACAAAGCATTAGTAATAGGGCATATTTCAGGTTGAGGGCTACATGATCTAGGAAGGAAGACTGTCCCTATTATTTTACATCTTTTCATGTAATATGCATTTTGATCCCTCACATGCATTAATTTTTATTTTTAGTAAATATTTTCATACTGTTTCTGCTTTGATGGGAGAAGATGGAATTAGCATTTTCCCAAATAGACAGAAGGTTATATCTCTCTTGACATAAGGTAAAGCCATACGTGAGGCATCTGTTTCTCAATCATCAAAACAACATGCTAGTATGTAATGGAGAACACAGGAGTCTGTTTGCTTGTTTTAACACAGTTATTTGTACAATGGCCCCAATTCTCTGGGATGGTCTGATTAAATAAGCCAGTCTAATAACAACTGAAAAGAGTTTGAAAATTTGGAACAATTATTCTGTGATTAAATATAATTCACACACTTTTGTTCATTCCACAAATATTTGGAGTGCCTATTACATGCTCAACATTGCATCATTTTCATAATGAACAATATTTAAATAAAATTTTCATATAACTCACCAATTTTGTCTTTGAAGGAATATTTAAATGAATGTTCTAATTTTATAAGAGGAAAAGGTGATGCTAAAAATAGTCAGTAAAAAGGCATGCCTCAAAACCATTTTGATTTCATCTACCCCCCAAACTTGAGATCTCAAGAAACAAGGACCCCAAATTTATTGGTTCAGCACCCTTCATGTCTCAGTAATTGTTTCATAGACCAAAAGAAATAGCTAACCTTTTCATTAAGATTAGGTCCAAACAACAAGTATTTATGTCCTAACAACTAAGTAAATATTTAAAAAATAACACATAGAACTTGAAAGAAAAATTACATTTTCACACTGACCAATGTTGAGGTATGTGCTTCAAGGGAATTAGAGTTTCTCAAACTTTGGAATTAGATGAGACTCTGCCACCTTCATTTGCTGTTCCACCTTAATTTTCTTGAGATGCTTGTGATTTTTCGTTTTTATCACTGGAACCACTGATCTTCAGAGATATACCATAATTAAAAAGAATGTAGTGCAATCTAAAGTTGGAAATGTGAACTATCTTGATCTAGCAGTCCATGCAATATCCAACAGATGTTGAATATTGTGGTTTCCCTCAATGATTCAAACATTCCTGAGGTGCCCCTGTGAATTTACTTCAGTGTCTTGGAGCACCTAGGCGCCCAGTTACGGAATTTGAGACAAAAATGTAATACATATTTACGAAAAAGAAATATCTACCATCAAAATCCACATATCCATTTGCTATTTTCTACAGGAATTCTTCTAGTAAGGTAAAAGTTCAATTAAATCCAATTTGACTGCTGATATATTAAGACTGCAAACCAGGGTGAAGTAGCAAATAAAGAAAATCAAGTTAAAGGTTTTATCAAATTTACTTTTTATTAGTGGCAGGCACTAATAATATACAGGAAACTGCCTATGCTCCATAAAGTTTCGTTGAATTAACAAAAGCAATTTATTTTCTGGTTCCAATCTTTTATTATTTGAAATAAAACTAAAACTATCAACATTCTGGGCAGGTAGGTTCTAAGTTAATCAATGCATACAGAGAATTTGAACGAGTGACTTGAAAATCAATCTTGATTGAAGAAGAGACATGATGTCTAAATTCTTACTCCAGGTATACAAAGAAAAAGACAGAGTCTCCACTCTCCCTCTAATCTTGCTATGCACTCTGATGGAATTTGTTCTCCAGTAAAGCAAGTACATAGCCATTAATCTCTTCTGAACATAACTGACCATTGTCCTTTGACCTTCTTCCTCACCTACAGACGAAAATTTCCCCCTGCCAGACATATTGGAGAAGCTACAAAAGTATCCCTACCAGAGTCTCTCCCTGTGGAGAATGAAATTAGGTAAAGCTTGTAGAGTGAGGAACAAATTCAATTCATTTAACTGAATTGCTCTCTGACCAATAAGGCTCATCTCAAGGCACAAGCACAAGCTTAAGAACAGGAATAGCATCAGCAAGATGAATTGTGTTCTCAGACCGCATGGCAGAGCTAGATGCTGGCGATGCGATTACTGGAAGGTGAACCAGTGAGTCAACTTCTTTTTTGAACTGTTTTGGTCTCCGTCTCACATTTTTAGAAAAATAGCTTGTCTCTGTCTAAACAGTTCTTTCCATCTCTGTAGAAGATTTTTTTCTATTGTTCAATTGCATGATTAGAATAGTAAATCTTTTGGTGGATGAAAAGTCTGAAAAAAATTGTTCTTCACAGTGACATTTTCAAGGCACTGGTGACTTTATTATCTGTCAAGTCTAAAGACACTTTGCAGAAATGAGTTAGGAAGTATTTTCACACAAAACTCATAGCAAATTAGGCTACATTTTCTAGACTGTAACACAATCTGGGTGTCAGTCTGCCACATTATGGTATCTGTCCCTGCCTCAGAATGAAATCATGATCGACTCGTGAAGCAGGTCTTAGTTGTCAGATGAGTTGGTTTCCAAGGATCTTCTTCACATACATACAAACCCATGCTTTTATATAACAATACCTATGATGGTGCAAGCACATACATAGTCAGCCTAGCCTCCAAAGAGGAAGACGGTTTTTTGGGGATAGTACGCATCTTTATCTCCCAGGCGTTTACTATCCCAATCTGCATACTTCCTCACTCCACAAATGGAAAGTAACATGGAAGTACACACAGTCTTTGGACTCACTTCAACCTAGGTTTGATTCCAGTTCTCCCACTCTCCAGCTGTGAAACCATGAACAGTACACTTTACCACTCTGAGAATCAGTCTCCTCTTTAATGAAATGCTTACCTCACAGTTATTTGTAGAAGTAAATATTTAGTATGCCCAGTAAATAACATCTATTAATGATTTTGTTCTCAAATAGGTCTTACCTGTCTTGTCTACAAGTTTAAAGACTATGGGACTTTCCTGGCCCGATTCTGACTTTAAGAAGTCCTCGTCTTGTAGACATCTTTCAAGATTACAAGAAATAATCATCTAACCTGAGGCATCCATACCTACTTTATTTAAGGCAAGGTTTGAGGGTATGAAATCTGCACTACGTTGATGACTACACAGTACTCAGGAAGTATTCGGGACGGGAGCACAGAGGTGAGTGTAAATTCAACAACCTTAAAGAGGGAATGAGTGAGAAAGTGAGTGTAAATTCCACAACCATTCCTATTTGAGACTGCTATAGACCTCATAATTAGCAGTCTGTCAAAAACTGAAACTCCATTCATCTTAAAAACTGTACATCTACCTTAATGACAAAGTCAGATTTTTCCTTGAATGTATTAAAACAAAGTAGGCAATATTTCCTGACTGTAGAATATCAAAACAGGTAAAGAAACTGTTAATTTAATATTTCAGCAAAATCCTTTTGTCTAAAACAATTTCTAATTTCACTACTGACATAGTATGGCTGTGTGCCCAGCCAAATCTCACCTCAAATTGTAATAATCTCTATGTGTTGAGGGCAGGGCCAGGTGGAGATCACTGACTCATGAAGGCAGACTCCCCCATATGATCTCATGGTAGTTAATGTCTCATGAAATCTGATGCTTTTATAAATAGGAGTTCTCCTGCACATGCTGTCTTGCCTGCTGCCATGTAAGACATGACTTCGCTTCTCCTTTGCCTTCTACCATGATTGTGAGGCCTTCCCAGCCACGTGGAACTGTGAGTCAATTAAACCTCTTTCCTTTATAAGTTACCCAGTCTTGGGTATGTCTTTATTAGGAGCATGAGAACAGACTAATACAACTATTAATCTGATATATTTTTAATATATTAGAAAGTAATATAAACTTACTAATTTTATGCTTAATCTCTTAAGGTATTTTCTCAGTTTCCAAACATTTCGGAAACATTTCAACTAACAAATTCCGGCAGCTAATCTACATTGAGCTATGCACTGTCTCTCATGAACTCTGCTGTTAGTGAAGAATATTACAATGAAATAGTAAACAATTAGAAGGTAAATGCCAAGTAGAAATTAAGTTTATTTTAGTCAGTCACTATCCTAGAGTAATATCTGTAATGTCATGAAATATTTAATCACAACTATGTAAAATCATACACAGCTGGAATTTAAAAACTAGATTTTGCCTGTTAGTCCTATTCTTAGTTAGTAAAAGAACTGTCTAACTTAGCTAATTAGAGAAAATTTTTCATACAGCACTTAAAAATTGATAAAATTAATTCATGGTGACATTACCATGAATTTACTCAGATGACATAATAAGCATCAGACTTGACAACTATAAAAACAAAATTACAAATACAGTCATGCATCACTTCACAACAGCGATGTGTTCTGAGAGACATGTCATTAGTGATTTCATTATTGAGTGAACATCACAGAAGGTACTTTACACACACCTAGGTGATACAGTCTAGTGCGCTCCCAGGCTATACAGTAGAGCCTATTACGTATTTAGGCTATATGGTATAGCCTATCACTCCCAGACTAAAAACCTATACAGCATGTTACTGTGCTGAATACTGTGGGCAATTGTAACACAATGGCAAGCACTTTTGTATCTAAACATATTTACACTAGCAAAGGTACAGAAAACATATGGTATTACAATCTTATGGAAACACCACCATATATGTGGCTCATCACTGACTGAAATTCCATGTGGCATATGACTATAGTTATTCATCTTCTTACAAAAAACATTATTTACAGGCAGGAGATATGCTTGATCATATTCTTTTCCTCTGCTCCCCATCTAATCCATCTTTAACGGAAGTAGACAGAATCTTCATCTTTTATGAAGATGCAGTTTCCTTAATCAGTAGAATCTAAGCAAGTGATAAAAACCACTTTAGAGTGCAATAGGGAATGCTGCCTGTGAACAAAGTGCTCTCCCAGAACTAAGGAATTTCAATATTAAAACGAGAAATGCATAGGACTGTTTACAGTGACTAGAAGAGGTTAGTGAGCATGTTCTGCTAAATAAAGTGAGACAGAAACAATACTTCAATCCAACACATTGCCCTAATAATTCCTCAGTGACATTATTGCCAACATAAGGACCCCGTAAATAGTAAGCTTTCTTTTTGACACCGTGGAGCACAATGGAGTTGTAGTAGATGTTAACTTCTAATTAACACCATATACGTAGTCTCTAAATGAGTTCCCAATTGACACCTTTCATGCCATCCTTATTTTAGAAATGTAGGAAACATTTTATGCTATGAATTCAAATAGTGACACACTTCTGAATTAAAGAAAACTGCTGTTTACAACATCATTTTCTAAATAAAATATCCCCATAAATGTTTGAAAGATTATACTGCAAAATCTCAGTAACTACTACTTATTTATAAAGAAAACTGGTATTTTTTCTTAGTTTGGTATTTCTCTGTTTTCTACTTTTACTATAATGAACATACACTGATAGCTATTTAAACACCTTTCAGAAAAAATAAGATCGTGGTTCAGAAATTAATGAGGCTTGTACAATACCAAAAAAGTAGGTTTTCCCATTTTTACCGTCAACTTCAAAGTACAAAAACAAGATAGTAATCTGCTAAACAGCATTCTAATTTTAACTAGATTAACTTCCAGATGTTAATTACAAATGTTATCAATGATCACCTGGCATTCTAGAAAGTGTTCTTTTTAAAAGTCCACAAAAATTACTATGTGACTTGGAGGTATCTTTTTATTAATGAGAAAAAAACAAAGTAAAGCAGTTTTGTAAAACTAATACAAGATTTCTTTTTACACAGACTGTTGAAGAGTCAGAAGGTCAGACACAATTATAACTAGAAATGGACCAGATGCGATATCTAAGTTGGAGAGCTCAGACAGCCAAACTTCCTAATATTGCTGTTTTCAAATATTGATAAGTGTCTGTAGAAAGAGTATAGCATGAGAAATGATGGACTTTGGGGAAATGGTTTTTGAAGGCCTGAAATTTATAATCGAAAACTGAATGAAGCTTAATAGAATAGTCAAAGTTGCAATGGGCAATTGAGAGGGGCTAAATGAAGTGGAAAAATTAAAATTGTTTCCTATAAAACTGAATATATAAGTGCACTCTGACTTGTATAATGTGGAGTACACATAAATATTGAATTGTGCTACTTATTAATAATACATTTAAAGGATCTTAAGATCCATAAAAGAAACTTGTAAAAATGAAAATGCAACTTATCCAGAGACACTGGAGTATCCTCTAAAGAAATCAACAGGTAAAATCATGACAAAAAAAAAACCCCAAACACTTCCTATATAGTGTATATCTGAAAATATAAATATTAATTTCTCCCCCAATTCACATATTTTTCCTAAATTGGGTCTAAATTTAAGTATTACACTCTGTCTGGGTATTCAGAGATTTTTAAATGGGTCTAAGAAAACAAAGCTTTCAAAACAAAAAATAAAGGACATTTCCAAATTATGTATAGCTTGTAAAAATGCCTCCTTCCATTTCCACTTCAGCCTATCAAAGATTGCCAAAGAGTGTGGAATTTAAACTTGTATGAGTTCCAGAGAGGAAAGGAAGAAACTTAAAAGCTTGTAGTAAACTTCAAGGTAAAAGTAAAATATTAAAGAATACCAGGGATCTGGAATTCCTAACTAATGCTCTACCAGAATATATAAAAGTGACAGAAAAATAAACATTCTCTCAGAATCATAAAAACAGCTAGTTCTATCACTTCAAGAAGTAATAAGAAAGAAACAAAGTTCTATTTCTACAAGGCAAATAAAAGCAAACAAAGATTATGAGTACTGGCTTGTTGAAAAATCTACCACTGCCATATTCGAATTACCTGAGCCCCACCTTCTCGAACAGTCATTTTTTTCAGCCTGATTCTATGTTACTTAGATGGTCTAAAATATGACACCTCCTATGCACCATCATATCTTTCTCTCATTTTAACTATTTTTTAAATTTTCACTTTGTTGCATTAGGAATAGGATGAGAATGAGCATTTAGGAAGTTTTTGGCATTATATTCAATGCTGTATGTACATTCTCTCATTTAATTTATTGATCTAGACTTCCACTAAATAGACATGCATTTGAGACATCATATTAGACATCTTCTTTCAAAAATGCAAACCTTCTGAAAGAGTTGAGCCTTTATTTTCCACTCACATTGACTTGAAAATTTAAGGTAAGTTTTGTGAAGGGAGAAGAAAGGGGCAAGAGGATATGAGAAAGGCAATTCTAGACCACCATTTATGAGTCCCTGTGGTGCAGTGAGGCATCCCCCAGTCAGTTTGTCACCTAGGAGCATCAGGTGAGACCATAGAGCCTAGATGTGCAGTAGTCTATCCCATCCAGGTGTGTGTAAGTATCATGTTCAGACAAAGACGAAATCTCCTTATGACACATTTCTCAGAACATATCCTCATATCCTATTGTTAAGTGATGCATGACTGTATATTTAAAAGATAATGAAAGAAAACCAAAGATTGGAGAAGAATACGTGTAAAAACTTACCAACAAATATTTGTCAAAATCATTTATTAAATTTCTATGGAATTTTAAGTATTGATTGATAACATGTAATTTTATTATAATAATAAATGCATTGCTAATCCTCTCCATAATCACAAACACACTGGAAGAACACTGTCCTTGGTAGTGTAAGAAATACCTTTGGAGAAGGCAGGGCAGTTTTGGGGAGCTCTTCATGTCAGAAGTCTGAAGATGAGTCTCAAGAGAAGAGCTACAGAGATACTGCCCTGGAGAATGATCTGAGTGCCCCAGAGGCTCAGCATCCTGGACACAAGAATTCTCAAAAATAGCAGAAGAAAGAGAAAAGGACAACATAAATTAAAGTATCATCTTTTCCACAACATATTTTTAAGACAGCTACTGTCTAGCTAGAAATAAGTTTCTGAAGCTATTTTTCTAGCACAAATTAGCACATATTGATTAATACACATACAGTTGCTTCTCAGCTCACAAAAGTGTTACATCCCAATAAACCCATCATTATCATTAAGTCAAAAACGCATTTTATACCTAACCTACCAAACATCACAGCTTAACCTAGCATACCTTAAACATTCTCAGAACACTTAACATTAGCCTACAGTTGGACAAAATCATCTGGTAACACTGTCCACTGTAGAATATTGGCTGTTTACCCCTCATAATCACGTGGCTACCTGGGAGCTATAGCTCACCACCCCTGCCCAGCATCACAAGAGAGCATCATACAGCGTACCAGTAGCTCTGGAAAAGATCAAAATTTAAAATTTCTACTGAATGTGTATCAGTTTCACACCATAGTAAAGCTGAAAGTCGCATCTTGAAGCATTGTAATTCAGGTACCATCTATATACTACAGAAGTCTGCAACAAAGACACTATACCCATAAAATGAAATTAAACTTTTGTAAATGGGTGGACAGATAAAGTAATATGAAAATCTAAATATGGATACACATTTTGCTCTACTGTCACTCAATCTTCCTTTATTCTGCTTTTCTTCTACTTCATGAGAGTTGCTATCTAACATTGTGTGTCTATGTGTGTTTAGTTTTCTTTGTCTTTTTTATCTCTATCATAAAGTATAAGCCCCATGAGGGAAGAAATATTGTCTTCTTTTCTGTGTTGCCAGCACCCGGAAGAATGCTTAGTCCACGTACAGAGCTTAATAAATATTTTTTCAATGAACAAATAACCCAAACCTTTATAGCCTTTTGTGTGGGCTATTGCAACAGCTTCCTAGCTTTTTTCTTGTAAGGCAGAGAGGAGGAAAACTCCATTTTCCAGTTTCCTTGAAGTTAGATTCAAGCCATGTGACTGAATTATGGCCAGTGGTATGTGCTCATTTGCCATCCACTTCCAGACTCCCCTGTTGATCCTCCATTCACTCTTTTTCCTCCTGCGACAATCTTGCAGGCCATGTGTGGAATGGAGACAGCAGCATCACATGATGAAAGAAGTTTGAGTCCCTAAAAGACAACGTAGGGTAAAGCCTTGCCCTGCCAACTGTACTGGCCTGTAAAGTAAGTTGTTTTGTTGTGTTAAGCCACTGTCATATGGGCTGCTTGTTACAACAGTTAGCTTCTTCTTATCAATACAATTTTCTTGGTGTCCTACAAGCCATCCCTACAGAACAACCAAAATGAACATGTTCAAATAGAAATCAGACTCTGTCACTTCCCAATAGCTTACTATCACAATTAAAATAAAATTGAATTGCCTTCTGGGCCTATAAAATCCTGTAGGCAGTCTTACTCCTGCCTACATTGTCAACCTTATTTCATGCCTTTCTCCATTTTATTCTCTATAATATAGCCAAAGAAGTCTTTCTTCTGGTCCTCAAACATGCCAGACCTGTTTATACCCAAATCAGGACTTCTGTACCAGCTGTTTCCTCTTCAGGTCTCAGATTAAATGTCATCCCCCTCACAGAGGCCTATCTTGCCTCCTTTAACCTGTACTGCTCCCTATTCCTACCTACTATCTGTAGCTCTCTATCCTATTACCCCATTTTATGTTTTATTTTTCTTATAACATTAATTCCATGTGCAATTATCATACTTATTTGATTATTTATTGCTTGTTCTTTAACTCAGCATTAAGTCCCTGACAGGAATAACCTTTACTGTCTTAACACCTAGAAGAATGCCTGGAACATCATGAATGAATAAGCAAATAAATAAGCTCATCTAAATGTTGATAGGAACTTAATCTGCACTATAGAATAAATATACCTAATAGATATTTACAGAACATTTCATCCAAAGGCTACAGTATATACCTTCTTCTCCTCAACACATGGCTCATTCTCAAGAATAGATCATGTTAGGTCACAGATCAAGCCTTAGAACATTCAAAAAAAAACTGAAATAGTATTAAGCATCTTCTCTGATCACAATAGAATAAAACTAGAAATAAACAACAAGAGGAATTTTGGAAACTATATGTACTCACAAAAATTGAACTCAATAATAGGCTCCTGAATGACAGTGGCTCAATGAAGGAATTAAGAAAGAAATTGAAAAACTTCTTGAAACAAATGTTAATGGAAACACAACCTGAAAAACCCTATTGAATATAGCAAAAGCAGGGGAAGTTTATAGCTGTAAGTGCCTACATGTAAAAAAAACTTCAAATAAATAATTTAACTATGCTAGAAAAGCAAGAGGAAACCAAGCTCAAAATTAGTAGAAGAAAAGAAATAATAAAAATTAGAGCAGAAATAAGTTGAAATAAAAAATACAGAAGACCAACAGGACAAAAAGTTGAATTTTTGAAGGGATAAACAAAATTGATAAGGCTTTAGTTAGTTAGGTCATACTGACAAAAAAAAAAAATGGGAGAAGACCCAAATGTGCAAAATTAGAGATGAAAATAGAGACATTACATCTGATAGCACAGAAATTCAAAGGATCATTAGTGGCTACTATGAGCAATTATATGCCAATAAATTGGAAAATCTAGAAAAAATGTAAAATTTCTAGACAAATATGACCTTTAATTTGAAGAAATCCAAAACCTGAATAGACCTATAAGAAACCAGATGGAAGCCACAGTAAAAAGCCTCCCACTAAAGAAAAGCCCGGGACCCAATGGCTTCACTGCTGAATTCTATAAAATATTTAAAGATCTAATGCCAATTTTACTCAAACTATTCCAAAAAGTTGAGGAGGAGGGAACATTTCCAAACTCATTCTATAAGGCCAGCATTACTCTAATACCAAAACTAGACAAAGACACATCAAAAAAAGAAAACTACAGGCAAATATTCCTGATGAATATTGATGAAAAAATCCTCAACAAAATACTGTTAATAGAAAACCGAATCAGCAACAAAAATCATTCATCATAACCAAGTGGGATTTATCCCAAGGATGCAAGGATTATTCAACATAAGCAAATCAAGCAATGTGATACATCGTATCAAAAGAATGAAGGACAAAAACCATGTGACATTTCTATTGATGCTGAAAAGGCACGTGACAAAATTCAACATCTCTTCATGATAAAAACCCTCAAAAAACTGAGTATAGAACATACCTCCACATAACAGAAGCCATATACAACAGATCTGCAGCTAATATCATACTGAATGGGAAAAACTGAAAGCCTTTCCTCTAAGATCTGGAACAAGACAAGGATGCCCACTTTCACTGCCGTTACTCAATATAGTACTGGAAGTCCTAGCTAGAGTAATTAGACAAGAAAAAGAAATAAAGGGCATCCAGATTGGAAACAAAGAAGTCAAATTATCCTATTTGCAGATGATATGATCTTATATTTGGAAAATTCTAAAGACTCCACAAGAAATCTATTAGAACTGATAAATTCAATAAAGTTGCAGGTTACAAAATCGGCATACAAAAATCAGTAGCTTTTCTGTATGCCAACAGTAAACAATATGAAAAACAAATTTAAAAGTACTCCCATTTACCATAGCCAAAAAACAGTAAATACCTAGGAAATAACTGAAAAAGTGAAAGTTCTCTATAATAGAAACTATAAAACACTAATGAAAGAAATTGAAGAGAACACACAAAAAATAGAAATATAGTCCATGTTCATGGATTGGAAGAATCATTACTGTTAAAATGTCCACACTACCCAAAGGAATCTGTAGATTCTATGCAATCCCTATCGAAGTACTAATGGCATTATTCACAGAAATAGAAAAAAATAATCCTTAAATTTATATGGAACAACAGAAGACCCAGAATGGCCAAAGCTTTCCTAAGCAAAAAGAACAAAACTGCCTAGAATAAATGGGAATATATGAAAAAGAAATGTGGAAGAATCACATTACCTGAACTCAAATTATGCTCCAGAGCTCTAGTAACCAAAACAGGGTAGCACTAGCATAAAAACAGACACATAGACCAATGAAACAGAATACAAAACCCGGAAACAAATCCATACACCTACAATTAACTAATTTTCAACAAAGAGGCCAAGAACAGACACTGAGGAAAAGACAGTGTCTTCAATAAATGGTGCCGGGAAAACTGGATATTCGTATGCAGAAGAATGAAACTAGACCTGTATCTCTCACCATATACAAAAATCAAATCAAAATGGATAAAAGACTTAAATCTAAGACCTCAAACTATGAAACTACTGTAAGATAACATCAGAGAATATCTCCAGGACATCAATCCAGGCAAAACTTTCTTGAGTAATGCCCACAAGCACAGGCAACCAAAGCAAAAATGGACAAATGGAATCACATAAAGGTAAAAAGCTTCTGACGCACAGCAGCAAAAACAGTCAGCAAAGTGAAAAGACAGCCCACACAATGGGAGAAAATTTTTGCAAACTACCTATCTAACAAGGGATTAATAACAAGAATATATAAGGAGTTCAAACAACTCTATAGGAAAAAATCTAATAATTTTATTTTTAAAGTAAGAGATTTGAATAGACCTTTATAAAAAGGAAGACATACAATGGCAAACAAGCAAATGGAAAGACGCTCAACATCACTGGTCATCAGAGAAATGCAAATCAAAACTACAATCAGATATCATCTCACCCCAGTTAAAATGGCTTACATGCAAAAGACCACAATAACAAATGTTGGCAAGGATGTGAAGAAAAGGGAACCCTCGTACATTCTTGGCGGGGATGTTAATTAATACAACCACTGGAGAGAACAGTTTGGAGGTTCCTCAAAAAACTAAACATAGAGCAACCATATGATCCAGCAACCCCACTGCTGAGTATGCACAACACAAGAAAGAATATCAGTATATCAAAGAGCTATCTCCTAGGTTGATTGTTTGTTGCTGTACTGTTCAAGGCTTGGAAGCAACCTAAATGTCCATCAACCGACGAATGGATCAAGAAAATGTTACTTATACACAATGGAATTTAAAAAAGGATGAGATCCTGTCATTTGCAACAACATGGATTGGAAGTGGAGGTCATTATGTTAAGTGAAATATGCCAGGAACAGAAAGACAAACATCACATGTTCTCACTTATTTATGGGATGTAAAAATCAAAACAATTGAACTCATGGAGATGGAGACTACAAGGATGGTTGACAGAGGCTGGGAAGGGTAGTGGAATGTGGGGAGGAGGTAGGGATGGTTCACAGGTACCAAAAAAAATAGAAGAAGAATACCTAGTATTTGATAGAACAACAGGGTAAATGTAATCAAAATAATTGTACATTTTAAAATAACTAAAAGTATACACAAAGGCTAAGTGCCTGCAGGGATGGATACCCCATTTTTTATAGTGCAATTATGAGGCATTGCATGACTATATCAAAACATCTCATGTACCCCGTAAATATATTCACCATGTACCCACAAAGAAATAAAAATTTTACAATAAATATTGATAGGTTTTTAAGACTAAAAAAATTCCAAAATGTTAATAACTGGGTGTGAGATTATGTTACACCTTTTATTTATTGATATTTTCCAACTTTCTAAATTTTTGAAAATGAGCATGAAATACTTTTAAAATTATTTAAAATAATTTGTAAAAATCATTTATGTCTTATGTAATCATTTTCTAAACTGATACCTACAGAAAGTAGTTGTATTTCAAGAGTAGAAAGGAAATGGATTTTAGAGTCAGGAAAACTAGGCAATGAAGGAAATTGGTTTCCTCTTACCAGGTGGCCCGATACTACAGATAGCAGAATTCCTGTTGAGTCTGAGATTGAGTTTTAAGTGATGTGAAGGCATGACCTCCATTTATCAGTGCAATAGAGTTGAGGAGTCGGTTTCACTTAACCTAAGATGACAGGGGAAACTTTGGATCCAGGAACATAACTTTTATAACTTACTGTTTCTAATCTAATAATTGGCTTTTTAGGTTCTTTGAATTAAGAAAAGTGAAGAACTTGTTTCTGTAACTTGAAGATCCAAGTATTCTTCACTGAGATTTCTGAGAACCTTTGATTTATAATACCAAAATATTTAGTTATTTCTAAATTAAAATGTATATTTTTTATTTCAGAGGTTATTAGTTTAAAATGTTAAAAATTAAAATAATATGCATTTCAATATACACTAATGCCTATGTATGTCTACTGAAAAACAGAACAAAGTACTCTTAGATGTTTAAGCTTACCATAATTAGTAAGTTTGAATTTAAAAGATGAAAATTAAAAGTTATTCTGTACATAGAAGAATATGATAATGAAGAGACAGAGGGACCAGTAGGGAGAATAAAACCTAGTGATAGAATAAGTCATAACAGATCAAAGTTATCTGTATGTGAAAAGAGAAAGAACAAAATAACCTTAAATGACATACAGATAACATGCCAAACAAATTATAGATTGTGAGAGGAGAGAACAAGGGAGTATGATATTCTTTCAGAAAAAAACATAGGGCCTATATAAAGCCTGTAAAACTTTAAACATCTGTGTGGGATGCAGAATTAGTCTTTAATGTACAGAAGTGTCCCATGCATGGCAAGATACTCAGCATTGTTGTCTCCCACACACAAAATGTGCAAGCACCCTTTGTCACACTGACAATCCCAAACTCTATCGGATCTAATCTTCCCTTTTTATAACAAACATCGTCTAATGTCCCCCATTATTCTTTTGGAACCAAAGTCATAGATCACATATAAGCTCTTACACAGATGAATTTTTAAAATTCAATATAGTATCTACATCCAAGGTTTAATATTAAAGGAGAAACAACAGGAAAGTAATTTATAATAAAATATTACATATTTTTATATGTAAATGCCTGAGCATGGCTTTGCTGGAAGCCATCGGGACCTAATCTAATATTTACTCCTACAATAATGAGTAAATCCAAATTTAACAGATGACTTGGAGAGGCATAGGAAAATGAAAGAACGAAGATAAGGATGTGCACCCAAATGAAAACCTATGCCAGCATATGTCATAATTGAGTGGACTTATTTACATATGATGAAATAGCAAAATTACCTTAATTTAAAACGAAATAACAGGCCAAAACAAATTACAGACTGCCAAAGTAGAAAATATAAGTAGTAAAGTATTCTTGCAGAAAAGCTTCACAACGTATACAAAAACGTCTAGCAGGAGTTTTAGACCAACCTGACCAACATGGTGAAAACCCGGAAAAATCAGCCTAGTGTGTTGGTGCATGCCTGTAGTCCCAGCTACTCAGGAGACTGAGGTAGGATAATTGCTTGAACTTGGGAGGTGGAGGTTGCAGTGAGCTGAGATCACACCACCACACTCCAGCATGGGCAACAGAGCGAGACTCTGTCTCAAAAAAAAAAAAAAGATGTGTAGCAGGACTTAAGAAAGTTATAGAATTGGAGCTAATTCCTTGTCCTGTGGAATCATCTCATACATGACTGTTTATAGCAGTGCTTGGATCCACACACCAAGTGCTATGTAGCAATCCGCATTATTACAACAGCCTAGAACACTCCCCACAAATTTCCAAAACAACCCTGGTGAGAACCACTGATCTAGTCACTGCCTATCATCTTCAGATTAAACATACATCATTACTTCCTTAAGGGTAGTTTCTAAGGACTGCCTTAAATTCCACCCCGCCCCAAACCCCTCTCAGTTCAGCTCCCTTGACATATCTGTAACTGGATTTTCAAAGTCTTACTCCCAATTAGAATGAAAGCTCAATGAGGAATACAACTGACTGTATTGTTCCCTGTGCCATATCCAATGCCTAGGACAGGGCTTGACCCCATCACATGTGTTAGACAACTGTCTTGAATTGATTAAATTCATATTTAACTCAGCAATACAATTGTACTTATTCTTGTTTTTCCTTAAGCCAAATTTAGACTAATTAAAATAAATATTTTTAATAATGCCAAGAAAGAACAAAGCATTAAAAAAAAAGACTTTACAGCTAGAAAAAAAATGAAACAGAACACTTGGCTGGTAACTTGCAAAAATATGCAACTATAAAAAAGACATAGGGTAGGTCAGTTACTATAATGTTTACAAGTTTTTGAGGAGATTGTTTTCATCCATTTTGCAAAATAAAAAATTCATAAAAACATTGTCAAGCAGAGATAATTATAATTTAGAATTATTTAGAACTAAAAAAATTCATCTTTTTAAAACTTGAAAAATTCTTAAGAAAATATCAACGAGGTAACCAAAAAAAAATCTTAAAATGCCTTGTATAAGTGGAAAGTTACCAGCTCCAAATTATGCCTCCGTTTGGCCACCAGTTATCTGATATGAGTGGATGGTACTGACATGGTTCCATTACATCGTTATTACACATGCATATTATCATTAACTAAAGTTAATACTTTTTTTAGATTTCAGATTTCCTTTCCATTAGGTAAAACATTTGGTTTCACTCCCCCTTCTCCATCATTTCCTTGCTTTTTTCTTGGGAAGGAAGTCACCATGCACAGCCCACACTTACGGGGTGAGGTGTTATCCTTAAGGACAAATTGCTTGGATTCTCTCACCTGGGAGACCTGTCAAGTCTCCCTGTTTATTTGGTAAAACATTTGGTTTTACCTAATGTCCCTTTTTTTTCTAAGATTTTATCCAGGGTACCACATTTCATTTAGTTATCTTGCCTCCTTAGGTTCCTTCGGACTGGGATCGTTTCTCAAACTTTCCTTGTTTCTGTGACTTTGACCGTTTTGAGGAGTACTGGTGAGTATTTTTCTAGGGAAAGGTAAACATATGCGCACTACTAAACTCTCAGTTACAAGAAAGACCAACACCTTTTTATTAGTAATATAGATGAATATAAATAACCTAACCTTACCAGATTAATTCATTTTCCTTTCCTTCAATAAGTATTTATTGGTCATGTACTGTGTAAGTTGATCGCTGGATACCCAGATAATTAAAGGAGGAAAAGGAGTGAAAGTATTCACAAAAGTTAAATTTTAAAAATAGATTGGCCAGGTGTGGTGGCTTACACCTGTAAATCCAGCACTTTGGGAGGCCGAGGTGGGCAAATCACCTGAAGTCAGGAGTTAGAGACCAGCCTGACCAAAATGGTGAAATCGGATCTCTACTAAAAATACACAAATTAGCTGGGTGTGCTGGTTGGCATCTGTAATCCTAGCTACTTGGGAGGTTGAAGCAGGAGAATTGCTTGAACCTGGGAGGCAGAGGTTGCAGTGAGCCGAGATCATGCCATTGCACTCCAGCCTGGGCAACAAAAGCAAAACTTCATCTAAAAAAATAAATTGTTGATTAGCTGATTGAATGAAAATCAAATAATTCTGCTCAATACTCTCAAAAACCTGATTAAGATGGAAAACTTGCTCATTAGAGCCACGTATATTGCTCTCTTTAGAGACTCTATGGCCCTTTTCCATACGAATGTTACTGTTTCACAAAATTTTACTTTCCCATCAGCAAGCACGGATGATCTGATCTCTCTTTCTGTATATAGGTTGCCATTAAAATGATCAAGAGGCAGTCACATAGAAGGTCTTCATTCACTCAGACCAAAAGAAGCACAAAGTGAACGAGAAAAATTAAACCCAAAGTCTTAGCTGGTTTTGTGTTTGCTATAACAATACCACAGACTAGGTAATTTATAATGAACAGAAATTTTTCCATCTTCATTCTTTTTTAACCCTTTAATTCATTGCAACCAAAGTGATCTTTTAAAAATATTAATGGAGACAACAGATGCTGGAGAGGATGTGGAGAAATAGGAACGCTTTTACACTGTTGGTGGGAGTGTAAATTAGTTCAACCATTGTGGAAGACGGTGTGGCGATTCCTCAAGGACCTAGAAATAGAAATTCCATTTGATCCAGCAATCCCATTACTGGGTATATATCCAAAAGACTATAAATCGTTCTACTATAAGGACACATGCACACGAATGTTCATTGCAGCACAGTTTACAACAGCAAAGACCTGGAACCAACCCAAATGCCCATCGATGATAGACTGGACAGGGAAAATGTGGCACATATACACCATGGAATATTATGCAGCCATCAAAAACGATGAGTTCGTGTCCTTTGTAGGGACATGGATGAACCTGGAAACCATCATTCTCAGCAAACTGACACAAGAACAGAAAATCAAACACCGCATGTTCTCACTCATAGGCAGGTGTTGAACAATGCGAACACATGGACACAGGGAGGGGGAGTATCACACACTGGGGCCTGTCGGGGGAAAAAGGGGAGGGATAGTGGGGAGTGGGGGAGTTGGGGAGGGATAGCATAGGGAGAAATGCCAGATATAGGTGATGGGGGAGGAAGGCAGCAAATCACACTGCCATGTGTGTACCTATGCAACAATCTTCCATGTTCTTCACATGTACCCCCAAACCTAAAATGCAATAAAAAATAAAATAAAGAACTATGAAAAAAAGAAAAAAAAAAAGATTTCCCAGGAAAAAAAAATATATATATTAATCTGGTTTTATGTATGAATCAGCTTTTGCCATGTTATGCTGTCATAACAAGCAACCTAAAGTTTAAATTGTTTGCAACAATAAAAGTTTGTTTTTCCCCTCATGTTAGTTATCTATTAGCTGCAGGTCAGATGCTTCTCTGCTCCCATGTCTTTTTTTTTATTCTAAACTGTTTTATACTCATATCCCACAACTAAAAAGAGTATCATTAAACTCCACATGAACAGGGTGAAAAGGGAGGCAATGGAAATTTCATTGCAAACAAATACTCCTGATCACAAGAAAGAATGCAAGGCACACAGCAGTCCCTAATCCATAGCAGTTTTGAAACCCTAATGGGAAGATTTTTTATTACCAAGGACTCTGCTCCGGGGCGGGGTATGAAATATTTCCCATTATGGCCTGGTTTTGCCACTATAATTCATTGTTCTTTGTGGCTCTTAGCTGTACACTCTGTTATGTCCTTCCAGTTCCATTATTTTCCTTTACAACAAGTGAAAAGGGCATTAGTAGGCTTCTTGCCTATATAATGTTGGAGGTTAAAAGGTTATATTAAGTCTACAAGAGTCACAGTATTTTTTAATTCAGGCTAGAGGCTTTTTTTTTTTTTTTTTTTTTTTGGCTATATACATTCTACCAAAACATAGCTTTTTAACTGTTTCATTCCAGGCAGCTCAATTTGCCAAAAGACACATACACATTTCTTTTTGAAATTTGCTTCTTCTCACCAAACTTAACTTCCGGTACTTTGAGCTTATCAGCCATCTGAAGGAGAATCATGGCCCACAAATGAAAGCATTTACTTGAAGTTATCTATCTATCAAAGGCTTTTAACAGAAGGCAACATACCTGTCTTTCAGAGCAATTCTCGATTTTGGATATAAGATACAGTGGCCTTTTTTTAAATGATCCAAAACAAGGCAGAAAAGGGAAACGAAATAACAAATTACACATGCTTTTAAAGTCATTTCCTTGTAGACCATGTCTTGATGTGCCCGAAACACTTTTTATATTTTCAAAGTTAACATGGACTTACTCTTTCTGCAGGTGATTTTTTTAACCAACCTCAGGCTGGTTGCTAGCAACTCTCTTCTTGAATCTTCCCTGAAATTTATTAAAGCCTGTCTTTGTTTGCCTCAGAGTTTTGCAGGAGGACAGGAACATGAGAGATTACTTCATAGGGTTCAGTTTTTTAAAAAACTTAGTTATTTTGAAGTTTGGGTATTCTCTGTCTTTGACTTATTTTAAGGGATACCTGTGTAGTTTTATTTTTCCTTACTGTTCTGTGTTACTTTGGGAAGCAATCTGTAATCCAAGAATCTAGGAAGCTGGAATTGTCTTCAGTTGTCCTCCCATTACATTTCAATATGTGTGCATATATACATTATTTTCTTAAATCTAAGAATCTGTCAAATAGAAGAGGCCCTGTTATTTTATATTCAATTAAGAAATTCTTAAATGTTGCCAATTAAACTACAACATGATATTGTTTGAGAGAAGCCAGCCCAGTTTCAGTGATACCGAAATTTTGGGGGGGGAAAAGTGTCTTACAATTAGTGAATGATTATGTATACATTTCAGAAGCAGATATTCATACATTCTATGGAAATACATCAAGTAAATTTATTTATTACATAATGCCAAAACCAAGACCTAAAGGGCATATTCTTTGTTTTCTAAATATTATTTCCTTATATTTCATGTGAGCTTCAATACTACAAGATGGGAAAATGTCATCATTTAAGTGAACCAATTTAGCAGGTATTCAAGGTATGGGATTTCCTACAATGAGCCAACAATAGCTTGTCACATTCTGAAATATCCTGAAGTATACAAAAGATTTCTGTGCCAAGTTTTACTGCCCCAAGTGGCATAAAATGAAGATAAACACCAACTTCACAGACTTATTGTGAGGAATAAACAATATAATGTAGAGAGGTAGCATGATGATGTGAAAAGAATATGAAGTTTGGAGTATAAGGACTAAATTCTGGCTATGCCACTGAACAGCTCATTGTACATGGACAATTGACTTAAACTCTCTGAGCCTCAATTTTGGTATCTCTAAAATGGGCTTAATAATGCTTCAGTTGGAAGTTCGTACATTTTAGCTGCAAATAATCTTACCTTGTTAGACCAATTAGTCCATGAAATTAAAGTATCATTACTGAAAAGATAAAGGCAATCAGATTAATATTACCAAAATTTGTCGTTAATGGTTGGTCTTTAAGAGTTGCAATGAACACTTATTAGATTGTCTGACTAGCTTTATTTCTCTGGAGATTATCACAACTCTCAAAAGACGGGACTCTCAGGAGACATATTTCTATTCTATGACCTTCTCTGGCTCATAATTGTTTATTTTAAGGGCAAATACCTGACTCAGTGTGGACAAATCATTGCATTTAAACTTGTCAAATTTGGAATTTCAAATTAAGTTTACAAAGACTTGATGATAGTAGAGTCACCAACATGGCAGGAATCTGGAGTAAAAATCTGTAGGTGCCTGTTGAAATGTTACTTGGCTTTTATAAGATATACTACTATTATTAATATAATTTTTTGTCTTAAGATAGTGGTGGCATTGGTTTAACTTACGTGCATTAATGAAGAACTTTACTTAATAAAACTGGAAATGATACAAGGCAAAGTGATCCCCTGTTTTTTATGTACCAAAGCAAATGTATCTTGTTATGTACCATGAACAAATAGATCAGTAAAGCATAAATATCTAGTCACAACAGGAGCAAACGGTAGGAACACATACTATAAAAAGATCAAATCCTTAATTCCTCAAACTTGCTCAGAAGGTATCAAGAACAATATTACCTCATAGGTTTTTATTAGAAATAAAAAAAACAATATATAGAAAGCATTTTATTAATCAAAATAAAAACAAAAACCCTGAAGACTCCACCAACAAACCTGTTATGACTAAAAAATTCAGTAAAGTTCCAAGATACAATGTCGACAAACAATCAGTAGTGTTTCCCAAATCAAAACTACAATGAGATATCATCTCACCCCAGTTAAAGTGGCTTATCTACAAAAGACAGGCAGTAACAAATGCTGGAGAGGATGTGGAGAAAGGGAATCCTCATACACAGTTGGTGGGAATGTAAATTAGTACAACCACTATGGAGAACAGGTTGAAGGTTTCCTCAAAAAACTAAAACTAGAGTTACTGTATGAGCCAGCAATCCCACTACAGTGAATATACCCTGAAAAAAGGAAATCAGTATATTGAAGACATATCTGCACAACCATGTTCGTTGCAGCACTGTTCACAATAGCTAAGATTTGGAAGCAACCTAAGTATCCATCAACAGATGAATGAGTAAAGAAAATGTGGTGGGTATACACAACAGAGTTATATTCAGCCATAATAAAGAATAAGATCCTGTCACTTGCAACAACATGGATGGAAGTGAAGGTCATTATGTTAAGTGAAATAAGCCAAGGACAGAAAAACAAACATCACATGTACTCATTATTTGTGGGATCTAAAATTCAAAACAATTGAACTCACGGAGATAGAAAGTACAAGGATGGTTACCAGAGGCTAGGAAAGGTAGTGGGAGGGTGGTAGGGAGGTGAGGATGGTCAACGGGCAAAAAATATATATAGTTAGAAAGAATGAGTAAGACCTAGTATTTGATAACACAACAGGGTGACTATAGTCAATAATAATCTAATTGTACATTTTAAGATAACTAAAAGAGTGTAAGTGGATTGTTTGTAACACAAAACATAAATGCTTGATGAGATGGGTACCCCTTTTTACATGACGTGATTATTACACATTGCATGCCTGTTTCAAAACATCTCATGCACCCCATAAATATATACACCTAATGTATATCCACAAAAATTTCTTTTTTAAAAAATCAGTAATCTATACACTAACAATAAACTATCAAAAATATAACTAAGAAAACAATGTCATTTCCAATAGTTACAAGAAAAATAAAATAGGTATAAATTTAATCAAGGAAGTGAAAGACCTGTACACTGAAACTGACAAAAGAAATTGAGTAAGACATAACTCAATGGAAAGATATCCACATTTATGGACTGAAAAAAATAACATTGTTAAAATGTCCATACTATTCAAAGAAGTCAAAGTAACAAAAGACCCTGAAAAGACAAAGCAATCTCAAGCAAAAAGAACAAAACTGGGGTATCATACTACCTGCCTTCAAATTATACCACAAAATTATAGTAATCAAAACAGCATGATAATGGCATAAAAACTGACATCTAGACCAACGGAACAGAATAGAGAGCCAAGAAATAAATTCATGTATTTACAAATCAATTCATTTTCAGCAAAAGTGCTAAGAACACACAATGAAGAAGAGACAGTCACTTTAATAAGTGGTGTTGGGAAAATTGAGTATTTATAAGCAGAAGAATAAAATTAGATCCTATCTCACATCTTCTAGAAAAATCAATTCAAAATGGATTAAAGACTTAAGCATAAGACCTAACGGCTATAAAACTAGTAGAAGAAAAACTAGGGGAAATCTCTATGACATTGGTCTGGGCAGTAATTTTTTTTAATATGAAAACAAAAGCGCAGGCAACAAAACCAAAAATAGACAAATGGGATTATATGAAACTAAATAGCTTCTGCACAGCCAAGGAAATAAACAGCAAAATAAACCTATAAGACAGGAGAAAATATCTGTACACCATATATCTGATAAGGAGTTAATATCCAAAATATATATGGAACTCAAACAACTCAAAAGCAAGAAAACATATAACACAATTAAAAAATGGACAAAGGAGGCCAGGTGCGGCGGCTCACTACTGTAATCCCAGCACTCTGGGAGGCCAAGGCGGGCAGATCATGCCGTCAAGAGATCAAGACCATCGTGGCCAACATGGTGAAACCCCATCTCTACTAAAAATACAAAAATTAGCTGGGCATGGTGGCGTGCGCTTGTAGTCCCATCTACTCAGGAGCTGAGGCAGAGGATCGCTTGAACTCCAGAGACGGAGGTTGCAGTGAGCTGAGATTGTGCCACTGCACTCCAGCCTGGACAACAGAGTGATACTCTGTCTCAAAAAAAAAAAAAATGTGGATGTCATGCAGGTAGAGAGTGGCATGGTGGTTACTAGAGGCTGGGAGTGGAAGGGGGAAATGGAAGATGAAGAGAAGTTGGTTAATGGATACCAAAATATAGCTAGATAGAAGAAATAAGTTCTAATATTTGATAGTACAGTAGCCAGACTATAGTAAACAATTATTTATTTATTGTATATTTCAAAATAGCTAGAAGAGAAGAACCGTAATATTCCCCACACAAAGATAAATGTTTGAGGTCATTAATATCCTATTACCCTGATTTAATCATTACACATTTATATATATATATCAAATCACAAGTTCCCCAAACATTAAGTATGACTATTACATATCAGAATATAGAACTACCATTTGATTCAACAATCCCACCACTGAGTAGGTATTCAAAGGAAATAAAATCAGTATGTAAAAGAAATATCTGCACTCCCATATTTATTGCAGCACTATTCACCATAGCCAAGATATGGAATCAACCTAAGTGTCTATCAACAGATGAATGAAATTTTAAAATGTGGTACATATACACAATGAAATCGTGTCCAGCTATAAAAAGATTCACAAAAAAAAATCTATTCCTTACTCTACTAGAATGTTATAAAATGAAATAAAAGGCTTTTATTTGCAATAACATGGATGAACCTAGAAGACATTATATTAAGTAAAATAAACCAAGCAAAGATAGATAAATACAGCATGATCTCACTCATAGGTGGAATCTGAAAAAGTTTATTTGATAGAGAGTAGAATTATGACTCTCAAACTTTATTTTCTTAAAATAGTTTTAGATATTCTAGTTTTGCACATTTAGAAATAAATTTTAGAATAGACTTGTCCATCTCAACAACAAAAAAAAATCAGCTGAAATTTTTATTGAGACTGCATTAAATCTAGAAATTAGTTTGTAGATAATTAACATCTTAACACTATAGATTTTCCACACCATAAATACAGTGTAACTTTCTACTTATTTAGATATTTCTCTCAAAAATTCATAGATTTTAGTGTAAAGGTTTTGTACATCTTTAATTTATCCCTAAGTATTACATTTGTATTGCTGTTGTAAATGGAATTAGTTTTTACTTCTTTTTCATTTGTGAAACCCTACCTTCTAGTAGAGTAAGGAATAAGATAACCATAATACATAAATACAATTGGATGCTGTCTATTTTAATTTTTTAGCTCACTTTTTCTGTGAATAGAGACAATTTTACTTTCTTCTTTCCAATCTTGATGCCTCTTCTATATTTTGATTTTTGTATTGGCTAGAGCCTTCAATAAATATGGAATCAAAATGATGAGATTACACATCCTTGCTTTTTTCCTGAACTTAGGGGAAATCATTCAGTCTTCAGTAAGTATAATGTGAACTATAGGATTTTCATAAATGCCCTTCATTAAGTTTCCTTCTATTCCTACTTTTCAGTGTGTGTGTGTATTTTTATTATGAATTGGAGTTGAATTTTGTCGTTATGTTTTTGTAAATCTATTGAGATGATCACATTATTTTACTCCTACAGTCTTTCTGTGTGGTGAATTTTATTAGTTTTTTAATATTAAATCAATCTTGCATTCGTTGGACTAAATCCTCTTGGTCAGGATGCATTATCAATTCAGTACGCTAATATTTGATGAGTTTTTGCATATATATTAATGAGAAAATGGGTGTATAATCTTCTTGTCTATTCTATTATTGGTAGATACTAGGGCTAAGTTGACCTCTTAAAATGTGTTCTTCTTTTCTAATTCCTATTTTTCTATTTTCTGAAGGAATCTATATAATTTTAATATGATTTCTTTCCTAAAGGCCTGGAAGATTCAGTGCAGATTTTTAGTTCCTTGATAAGTTACTGCTGTTTGTACTCCACTTCCCTGTGCCATAATCTAAAAAAGTGACCCCAGGCAAAAGTTGGACTCATGGGATTATATTCTCTCCAGGCTGAAAGTCCTGCGCTGCCTTTGAAACAGTTGTTTCACAGATTTTGTCCAATTTTATAATTGTTTGTGGTGGTAGAGCTAGGTTTAGCAGTAGAGCATTTTATCACAGCTCATAGTAGATACCCATCAGGATATTTTAATTTTTATTTAATTTTTTAAATAACTAACATAATCTCATAGTACAAAATTGTAAAATGATAAAGGAGGTCAAATCTAATAGTCAAGTTTGTTCAGCATCTATGCCAATCTTCCATACTGCAGAGAACAGAAAACTCAAGAGCATGTTAAACATACTCTTGAAGCTTGGGTTCCAGATGTGAATTAGATTCTGCCAATCCCATATGCTTTTATGAAAATTGCATTTGGAACTAAGACATGTGGCGAGAGAGAGAGCATAGGAGTTTTCTTGATGGGAATGGCAGTAGCCAATTTCCAGATTGTAAAATGAAGGTAAAAGTGTTCCTATAACTAACAGTTACATTCTCAGTTTCTGATCTCTATATTGAAACCAAATTGATGTGATTCTGGAACCAGAAGTGGAGTCTAAAGTTATCTAATTCCTAGTTTTCCAATAGTGAGAGACGTAATATCTCCCTTACATGCTCTCCTGGGAGTTTCACTTGGAAGCCTAGTCTAGAGTTTATCTGTATTTTTTAAATGTTGATAATCTACAGCAAGCCCCAGATAATGGCCTGATTTCTCCTCAGGCTGTTCTTCCACATTCTTGTTCATGTGCTGTATGTCTGAGATATGTAAAGAAGATAATAAATCAGGTAAGAAATATTGATTTGCCTCTACTTTTACAAAAATTGCTAAGGACTATCATTTCATATGCCTGATTTGTCAAGTTCATGAAATAGAAAAAAACTGTAAAAATTATGACAAGTCTAGGTCCTTGAGACCTCTCACAAACTTACAAATTAGTTTAATATTCTAACATAAATTGACATGACTATTACCTAGTGATAGTATGTTTAATCTCTGCATTCATAGAATACTATCCTTACAGGAAAGGTGGTTTCATTGCAATGACAGATGGATCACCTGTTTCTGTTTCTATTATACTAAAGCATCTCACAGATCAGATTAGAAAAAAAAGTGAGTCTTTTCTTTTTTAATTGATACATTATAATTGTACATATTTGGGGGGGGGTACATGTTATATTTGATACACGTATACAGTGTATAATGATCCAAGCAGGGTAATTAGAATGTCTATCACCTAAAACATTTATCTTTGTGCTAGGAACATTGCCAATTCTTCTCTTCCAGCTGTTTTGAAAAATATAATAAATCATTGTTTACTACAGTGTCCCTACTGTACTACAAAATACTAGAACTTATTTATTCTATCTAACTGTATTTTTGTATCCATTAACCAAATTCTCTTCATCCCCCACTCCCCTCTCCCCTTATCAGTATGTGGTAGCCACCAGTCTACTCTCTACCTGCGTGAGATCCACTGGTTTAGCTCCCACATTTAATAAAAACATGCAATATTCGTTTTACTGTGCCTGGTTATTTCACTTAACATAATGACTGTCAGTTCCATCCACGTTGCTGCAAATGACAGGATTTTATTCTTTTAATGGCTGAATAATATTCCATTGTGTGTATATACTACATTTTTTAAATCCATTCATTTGTTGATAGACACTTCGACATCTTGGCCATTGTAAGCAGTGCTGCAATAAAAAGGGAATGCAGATAGCTCTTTGATATACTGTTTTCCCTTCTTTTGGATATATAACCAGCAGTGGGGTTGCTGGATCATATGGTAGTTCTACTTTTTGTTTTCTAAAGAGCTGCCATAATGTTTTCTATAATGACTGTACTGCTTTACATTCCCACCAACAGCATATGGCTCTTCTTTCTTGGCATCCTTGCCAGCATTTATTTTTTTGCCTTTTTAATAATAGGCATTTAACTGGGGTGAGACAATATCTCAATGTGGTCTTGATTTGCATTTCCCTGGTGATTAGTGATGTTGGGCATTTTTTCAAATACCTTTTGGCCATTTGTACGTCTTCTTTTTAGAAATGTTTATTCAGGCCTTTTGCCTGTATTTAAATTCAATTTTTTTGTTGTTATTGACTTTTTTTAGTTCTTTATTCTGGTTATTAATCCCCTGTTAAATGGACAGTTTGCAAATATATTATCTTAATCTGTAGGTTGTATTTTGACTTTGTTAATTATTTCCTTTGTTGTACAGAAGCCTTTTAGCCTGATGTAATCCCATTTGTCTATTTTTTTTTTCTTTTTTTTGCCTGTGCTTTTGAGGTCCTACCTAAAAAATTTTTATCCACACCAATGTCCTGTAGCATTTCCCCATTTTTTCTTCTAGTAATTTCATAGTTTCAGGTCTTAAATTTAAGTCTATAATCCATTTTGATTTGATTTTGATATGTGGTGAAAGACAGGGGTCCAGGGGTCCAGTTGTATCCTTCTGCATACGGACATCCAGTTTCCTTGTGGGTTTTGTTTATAGAGGCATAGTTAGAACTGCCTCAATAACGGCGGAGCTGCCTAGTAGTGGCGGAGCTGCCTCAGTAATGGTGGACTGCCTCGGTAGTGGCGGACTGCCTCAGTAGTGGCGGACTGCTTCGGTAATGGTGGACACCCCTCCCCCCAACAACGCTGGACTGTCCTCGGTCCAGCTGTGCTTTCTGCGAAACTCTCAATCCAGAGCATTTCCAATTGCTGGTCTTTGTGGGGGTGGGACCAGCCCAGCCAGATCACCTGGCTCCCTGTTTCAGCCCACTATTTTTCAGTTGAATGGGCGGCTCTGTCTCCCAAGCATTCCAGGCACCAGTTGAAACAGCCACCCAGATTTATGTGAGTTTTTGTGCGGAGACCTGCTGCACCAGCTGAAACAGCCACGCTTGAAACTCGTGCCACTTTTCAGCCCGGAAATCTCGTCTGTGGGAAGTAATAACTCGTTTGGAAATGCGGTGTTCACTCACCCTCTACATTGTTCTTGCTGGGAACTGCACTCCAGAGCTGTTCCCATTCAGCCATCTTGGATCCCCCAATTCCCTTCAGAACTTTAAATAGGTCATACCACTCTCTCCTGGCCTGTAAGGTTTCCACTGAGATGTCTGCTGTCAGATATATTGGATCTCCATTGTATGTTATTTGGGTCTTTTCTCTTGATGCTTTTAGGATATTTTCTTTATCCCTAACCTTTGGAAGTTTGTTTATTAAATGTCTTAGGTAGTCTTATTTGGGTTAAATCTGCTTGGTGTTCTATAACCTCCTTGTACTTTAATATTGATGTCTTTCTCTAGATTTGGGAAGTTCTCTGTAATTCTCTCTTTGAATAAGCTTTTACAATGATCTCTCTACCTTCTCTTTAAGGCCAATAATTTAGACTTGCCTTTTGAGGCTTTGTAGATCCTGTAGGCATGCTTTGTTTTTTATTATTTTTTTTTGTCTGCCACCTCTGACGGTGTATTTTCAAATAGCTGTCTTCAAACTCACTGATTCTGCCTTCTGCTTGATTAATTTTCCTGTTGAGAGACTCTGTTGCAAATTGTCAATTGAATTTTTTAGCTCCAGAATTTTGTTTGATTTTTAAAAATTATTTCAATCTCTTGCTAAATTTATCTGATAGGATTCTGAATCCCTTCTCTGTGATCTTCAACTTCATTCAGCTTCTTCAAACTGCTGAGCACTCTGTCTAAAAGGTCACATAACTCCGTATCTCTGCGATTTGTCACTGGTGCCTTATTTAGTTCATTTGGTGAGGTATGTTTTCCAGGATGGTCTCAATGCTTGTGAATGTTCACTGATGTCTAAGCATCGAAAAGTTGGGTATTTATTCTAATCTTTGCAATCTGGACTTGTTTATACCCATCCTTCTTGAGAAGGCTTTCCAAGTATTCAAAGGGAATTGAGTGTTGAGACCCAAGTCTTTGGTCACTATAGCAATATCTGCATTAGAGATCACCCACAACCCCAATAACACTGTGACTCTTGCAGAGTCGTAGAGGTACTGACTTAGGGGTCTTGAGTAATATTTGGGATAATTCTTTGGATTGCCTGGCTGAGTCTCTTGTTCTTGTCCCTGCCTTCACCCCAAACAACTAGAATCTCTCTCTCCATGCCGAACTGTCTGACCTTAGGGGAAGAATGATGCGAACACCACCATGGCCATCACCACTGGAAATGTACTGGGTCACACCTGAAGCCAGAACAGTACTGAGTCTCAACAAAGCCTGTGGTTACTATTGCCTGGCTACTCTGATGTTTATTCAAGGCTCAAGGGCTTATGACTCAGCCGGTGGTGAACCCTGCTAGGCCTGGGTCTCTCTTTTAAGGGAAGAAGATTCTCTTGTGGCTCAGGGTGCATCTAGAAATGCTGTCTGGGAACCAGGACTTGGAATCAGGAACTTTAGGAATTTACTTGGTGCTTTATTTTACTGTGGCTGAGCTAGTAACCCAGTTGCAAGAAAAAGTCCTTTTTAAACTTCCCTCTGCTTTCCTCAAGCCAAAGGTATCTCTCCCCCTGTGCCACCACTGCCCCAGGCCCATGGCGACTACTACCTGGCTACTGCTGATGTTTATTCAAGAGCTCCTTAATCAGCAGATGCTGAATCCTGCCAGGCCTCTCCTCTCCATTCAGCGAAGTGGGTTCCCATCTGACCCAGGGCAGGTCTAGAAATACTGTCCAGGAACTAGGGCCTGAAATCAGGGACTTCAGGAGTCTGCTTGGTGCTTTATTTTACTATCCTTTTTACTCTTCCCTCTCCTTTCCTCAAGCAGAGTCTCTCCCCATGGCCACCACAGCTAGAATGCACTGGTTCACACCTGAAGCCAGTATAGTACCAGGTCTCACTCAAGGCCTGTGGCAACTACTGCCTGGCTACCTCTGATGTTTATTTAAAGCCCCCAGGGGCCCAAAGACTGGCCTGCTTGGATCCCACTACCATTATCAGGGACCACGCCCCCTTTAGAGGTGGAGTTGCTGTGTGCTCACTTGTGTCCCTTGGAACATAAGAATCGGCCTATCTGGAATCCTCACCACCAGCAAAGCTCCAACACAGCCTCTGCAAAAAAAATCACAGCCTAGGCTACAGAGGCACATGGGTGTACTTTATAAAGAGTGACTCCCCAGATAGGAAGAATAGAGGTAGGGGAGTAAAGGGCTATAGATCAGCTTAGCAGGAGAAAAGAGGGACAGATAGGGCTTCTATGGTAAACAAACGGAAGCTTTTAATAAAGTTTGTTTTTACAGTTTTTCATCATGGTGCATGGTTAGTCTCCATCCCAGCTAGAAGCTTTTCCAGAGAGTGGATTTATGGCAGCTTCGTCCTAAGAAACACTATCTTTAAGAAGATAAGGAAAGCTCAGAAAAGGCTTCTTTCTGTGTCTCCTTTATCTCAAATGTCTTCAGTTTAAAATACTCTTTATGCCATTCTGGCAAGCTGTGGGTCTCTTCAGCCTCAGGAAGCTGTATAGTTTCTGCTCTCCCATTTCTTTCTCACTCATGCAGACTGGTCACCATGTGAACAGGCCTGGCTAGCTTGCCGGAGAATGGGACACTACATGGAGAGTGCTTCAGTCATCCCAGCCATCTAAACCCAGGCATGATAAACCCGTGAGCCCCAGCTGCCCAAAAGCTGAACTCAAACTCATGAGCTAGACCAGCTGAGGAGAGCCAAATAAGGCCCAGACAAGAACCACCAGCTGACCCACCCTAAATTGCCCACCAATAGAATAACCATTGTTTTAAACTACTGAGTTTTGGGATGATTTGCTATGCAGATATAGATATCTGATAGATAAATGTATAGTTTTTTTGAAAAAAAAAAGTGAAGATGATTTAATAAACTACACTCATCACTTGGGGTCCATAGGAGATTGGTTTCAGGACTCCTGAAGATATGAAAATCCCTGGATGCTCACGTCCTTTACATAAAATGGCATAGCATTTACATACAACCTATGCACATCCTCCCATATACTTTAAATTGTCTCTAGGTTACTTACAATGCATAATACAATGTAAATGCTATGTAAATGTTTGTTATGCTGTATAGGTTTCATTTGCAATTTTTGTTGTTGTTGAATTTGTAATTTTTATTATTTCCTTTTAATATTTTTAATCCACACCTGGTTGAAGCCACAGATGCAGAATCTGTGGTTATGGAGGGCCAAATGTAAAGGTTATTTAATCATCAAAATTAAATTATTGGTGGCATGAAAACCACCATGATGAAAAGTTTAATTTCAGAATTATAAATGAGAAACTTATTAAGCTTTTCTAGTTGTTTGTCTTTATATCAAATAAATAAGGAATGAGGTTAAATTTAAAGTCAGGAAGTGGGAACCATTCTTTATAATGAAAGGCATAGTAATTACAGCAAGGGCCTTATTATACCCACTAGATGCTACTGAATGTTTGTGAATGTTTTGCTAAGCAAACAGCTTAGCAAAAATCCTAAAAAGTACTAAACAGCCTTTCAGGACAAATTTGAACAGTGTATTTGAGAGGTGAATGAAAGACAAAATTATATTGATACAGGAGACAGATGGAGAAGAGCAGGTAACAACCACATATACTAGGTTTGCTCTCAACTACTAACTCAAAAGGGTTATTACTGAGAAGAGGACTGTTTCTCAGCCTCAGGTTTCATACACTGATTACTAGCTTAAAAAAAAATTACTACAACCACATGCTCAGCCATTACTGTTATATAAGATTGGACAACTGGAAGTAATGATGGAGTTTTAAGCCTTTCCTAGATGCTTCTGGCATTAAACACTGCCAGTTAGGATAGAAAACTGCATAGGAAAGGCAAACAATTTCTCCTCCCCTATTGTCATTCTGAATTATATCATGATTTAAGCTAGTAGAAACTAGCTTACTGTTTTAAATAATAATTTTTGAAATATAGTGAGTTTTCTTTTTCTTGATTTCTGAAGCAGAGATACCCAGAAACATGTTACGTATGCAAAATACACTGGGTTACAAAATAGTTTTTTTCGTTCCTTGGGAGAATCATTTAGCATTGTTTTGTCTTGTCATCTGTATGTATGAGAGAGATCTAATAGTTTTGTTTTACAGAGATTTATGGCAGGATTAGTTCCAATCATTTCTGCTTCAATGCAAAGCAGCTGTTGAAAGTCTAAGTCTAGCTGGCCCCTGAAATAGCATGCAGTGTTTTTGGGTGGTGAAGATGAGATACCTTTAACAATAAACCTCCTCTCACAATAGAGAAATGGCCACGTGGTAATTAAAAATTATACTGTTTCAACAGAATGAAATGCAAAACTATGTCTACCCCATAATTACATCATCAAAAGATTACATATGAGAGTGTACATTGGCTGCAAATATTATTAAAAATATGAAAACATGTTAATCTATTGTCAATAAAATTTATTTAAAATTTTATGTTACTATTTTTATAATAGTGTTCAGACAATATCTATTTCTTTCCAAAAACTATACAAACAATAACAGTAGTATAAACACTCTCAAACATTAAATTGCACGACTCTTGATAAAATAATTCAGCAAAGTTTCTGGATACAAAATTAATATATATAAATCAGTAGTTATTCTATACACCAACAATGACCAACCTGAGAATCAAATCAAGAACTCAACCCCTTTTACAATGGCTGCAAAAAAAAAAAAAAAAAAAAAAACTTAGTAATATACCTAACCAAGGAGGTGAAAGACCTCTACAATGAAAACTACAAAACACTGCTTAAAGAAATCATAGATGACATAAACAAATGGAAATACATCCCATATTCATGAATGGGTAGAATTGATATTGTAAAAATAACCATACTGCCAAAAGCGATCTACAAATTCAACGCAATTCCCATCAAAATATCACCATCATTCTTCACCAAATTAGAAAAAACAATTCTAAAATTCATATGGAACCAAAAAAGAGCCTGCATAGCCAAAGCAAGACTAAGCAAAAGGAACGAATCTGGAGGCATCACATTACCTGATTTCAAACTATACAATAAAGCCATAGACATCAAAACAACATGGTACTGCTATAAAAATAGGCACAAAGACCAATGGAACAGAATAAAGAACCCAGAAATGAAGCCAACTACTTACAGCCTACTGATCTTCAACAAAGCAAACAAAAATGTAAAGTGGGAAAAGGACACCCTATTCAACAAATGGTGCTGGGATAATTCGCTAGCCATATGTAGGAGAATGAAACTGGATCCTCATCTTTCACCTTATACAAAAATCAACTCAAGATGGATTAAGGACTTAAATCTACGACCTGAAACTATAAAAATTCTAAAGGATAACATTGGAAAAACACTTCTAGACATCGGCTTAATCAAGGATTTCATGACCAAGAACCCAAAAGCAAATGCAACTAAAACAAAGATAAATTCCTGGGACTTAATTAAAGTAAAGAGTTTTGCATGGCAAAAGGAATAGTCAGCAGAGTAAACAGACAACCCACAGAGTGGGAAAAAATTCTTCACAATCTATACATCTGACAAAGGACTAATATCCAGAACCTACAATGAACTCAAACAAATTAACAAGGAAAAAATAACCAATCCCATAAAACAGTGGGCTAAGGACATGAATAAACACTTCTCAAAAGAAGATATACAAATGCCAACAAACATATGAAAAAATGCTCAACATCACTAATGATGAGAGAAATGCAAATCAAAATCACAATGCAGTACCACCTTACTGCTGCTAGAATGGCCATAATTGAAAAATAGTAGATGTTGGCATGGATGCAGTAAACAAGGAACAGTACTATACTGCTGGTGGGAATGTAAACTAGTACAACCACTATGGAAAACCGTATGGCAATTCCTTAAAGAACTTAAAGTAGAACTACCATTTGATCCAGCAACCCCATTACTGGATATCTACCCAGAGGAAAAGAAGTTATTATACAAAAAAAAGATACTTGCACATTCATGTTTATAGCAGCACAATTCACAGTTGCAAAAACGTGGAACCAACCCAAATGTCCATTAATCAACAAGTGGATAAAGAAACTGTGGTATATATGTACCATGGAATACTACTCAGCCATAAAAAGGAATGAATTAATGGCATTCGCGGCAACCTGGATGAGATTGGAGACTATTATTCTAAGTGAAGTAACTCAGGAATGGAAACCAAAATCATAGGTTCTCATAAATAAGTGAGAGCTAAGCTATGGCAATGCAAAGGTATAAGAATGACACAGTGGACTTTGGGGACTCACAGTGAAAGAGTGAGAAGACGGTGAGGGATAAAAGACTACACAAATAGGGTGCAGTATATACGGCTCAGGTGATGGGTGCACCAAAATCTCACAAACCACCACTAAAGAACTTATGTAACCAAACATTACCTGTTCCCCAATAACATATGGAAATAAAAAAATTAAATTAAATTAAAAATTTTAAAACGGCACAATTCTAATATAATGCATCAAATTACTGCTTTGAGCCATACTGAAAGGCTTGATGTTAGCCTCTTCTGGGAATTCATATGCTTTTATTCTATCCTGAAGCAAACAAAAAAATACTTGAAAATCAAGGGTCCTGAATATGTGCTACAAGTTTCTCACAGCACTTCCTTCATATATGCCTAAAAAAAATTATATGCTTTTATTCTATCCTGAAGCAAACAAAAAAATACTTGAAAATCAAGGGTCCTGAATATGTGCTACAAGTTTCTCACGGCACTCCTTCATATATGCCTAAAAAAAGTAATAAATAGTCAGAGTTCTGTGAACATATGTATAAATTTTATAAATTAGATCAACAGCTTGATGAGGGCACCATTTTTTAAACCAAAAACCTCTGCTGCCTTAAGACTATAACACACAAGCTCAACGACAGGTTATAAAGCAATGATCTACAGAAAAGAAATGACTTCCTATAATTGGGCGCTTTTTATTACAGGAATGAAGAAGCTTTATAATACTCTACACATGGGCCTTAACTAACAATATTGATCACAAGCCTCATCTTAAATTCTTTGTTTATAGTTACATCTTCTTTCTTATTTCTCATTCATAGTTCCTGAGTCTTTTGCTGTGCATAACCTTCAGTCTGAAAGTGTAATATGAAATATTGAGTCACTAAGCCATCTTGTTGTAAAGAATTCACGATTGCATTATTAACAACTACTATTATTGACAGTGTATGAGGTACTCTATTAAGCATGTTACATAAACTTCCTAACACCAGGAGATAGCTTATTAGCCCCATATTATATAAACATGATGTACATGAAAACTAAACCTCAGAAAAATTCAATAATTCACCCAAGGACAAATAGGTAGTAAATGGCAAAATCAGGATGTAAACCAAGTATAACTCTAAATTAATTACATTCTATCACCTCTACTAGGAAGACCTCCTATCTTGTCAAGATGATCAAATCAGTGTATTCTGCATAGACAAACAGATGAGGAAATCAATTCACCCATGATCCCATTATATGACCTCTATCAATAAGTAGAATAATATTAATTTTTGCTTGCCTACAATAATTCTACATTATGCCTGTGATTCCTATATAATTGTTAGATGTGCCTTCTTTCGCTCTCAGAAGTGTCTTAGTTAGGGTAACAAAGTTAACGGTCATCCTACTCATAAGGACCACTGTTAATGAGTCAATAAACGGGAGCAACCAAGTAGAAATTGATTTCACAATGGTGTTGCAAAGCTATGTGTAGGGTATTCTGTCTGTTTCACGTAATAAGGCAGAGCAGAAACCCTTACTCTCCTGATGGAAAAAAAAAATGTATACTACATAAAAATAGTTTTATAATCTTCCTTTAAGAATTATTAAGCTGACAAGAAAATAAGGAATACTTTGAGGAACCAAAAAATAAGACAAATAACTAAAAGTGGTTTTCCCCTTGAGGGCATAGGCCAAACTGGGTGAACATGGGCTTTGATAGCATAACAGAAAACAGAAGACAGGAGGCAAAGTGCAGGATCTCCCCCAAATAGGAAATTTAATAGTTTAGAACCTTCTCAAAAGCCAAGGCAACATATGGTTTCATTTAATATTGACTAGAAATAAACCTACTCCACCAGGGAATGTAAGAAAAACCTAAAAGAAACTTGGTGCTGATTACTTTTTACCTCAAAGTAGTCTTCCCATGGGTTTACAACCTGAATTTATGCTACCTTACCTTACAGTGATCACAGAAGTAGAAAAATGATAGAAATGGTGCAAATCTTCTTTGTAGAAATCCACCTCCAAAAAAAAAAAATCTCAAAAGACCAAAGGTAAAGCTCTAAAAAATACAAGCTCAAAGTCAAAAATCATAAAAAATGCAAGGAAACAAGGAACCTTGAGGGAAAGACAACAGAAACAACAGCACAAACAGATTCAAAATTCATTTAATATTATAACTATCAAACATAAAATATAAATATTAGTATGTTTTTAAATGATGAAAAATATGAATAAATATAAACAGATGAAGACAATAATCAGTAATTTATTTTTAATTATTTTAATTTAAGAAAAAAATTAACTCCTAACGATGACAAACAATAGTTACTGAGCAGAAGATATTTGCACTCAGCATCAACAAAGAGTTCAGGTATAGAATATATAGAGAAGTCCTACATATCATTGAGAGAAAGAAAGACAACTCAATTAGACAAAAGTCTTGGGCATGCCCTTCATAAAAGAATAAATATAAATAGACAACAGGCATGTCAAAAGGCACTAGGCATTACTAATAATCAGTAAAATACAATTAAAACCCTAATTAGTTGCCACTACATACTCATTGGACTGAAAAATATAAATTAACGTCTGGAAAAATAAGCATTAATTGGAGAGAATGTGGAGCCCTAGAAACGCTCAAACACACTGGTGGAAACGTAACTTGATAGAACTACCAGAAAAAAGTGTTGCTATCTACTAAATAGATGTCTCCCAGTGTTTCACTCATAGCATAGAAAACTATGTATTTCCGAGCCCAGAAGTCATAAATAAGAAATTAAGCACAGCATTTTTCAAAACAACCCCATCCTATAAACAACCCAAATGTCAGTCATAAGTAAAAAGATAAATTTTCTTTATTATATTCATGCATAAGAACGTTATAGAGCAATAAAACTTAACGAACTAGAGCTACCTACAATCACACAGATGATTTTTACAAACATAAACTTAAGCAGCTAAAAAAAGGGAGATATAGGCCAGGCGTGGTGGCTCACGCCTATAATCCCAGCACTTTAGGAGGCCGAGGTGGGTAGATCATGAGGTCAGGAGATAGAGATCATCCCGGCCAACATGGTGAAACCCCGTCTCTACTAAAAAATACAAAAATTAGCTGTGTGTGGTGGCACAAGCCTATAATCCCAGCTACTCGGGAGGCTGAGGCAGGAGAATCGCTTGAACCAGGGAGTCGGAGGTCACAGTGAGCCGAGATTACGCCACTGCACTCCAGCCCGGCAACGGAGCAAGACTCCATCTCAAAAAAAAAAAAAAAAAAAAAAGTGTGTTGGGGAGATACAAAAGAATACAAACAGAATGACTCCATTTCTATAGAGTTCAAAACCAGGCAAAACTACATTCTCTTCTTTGGAGAGGAATGAAAATAAAACTATAAGAAAAACAAAATAAATACAAATTTAGGATTGAGGCTGCCTCTGGGAGGAAGATAGGCTTCAAGGAGAGTGTAGAAACAACTTCAAAGGTAATGCTAATGTTCTTCTTAAAATGGGTGGTACACACATACATGTTCATTATTCTTTATGCCTAACTCATGTTGTGTAAATGTTACTTTGTTTCTACTCAATATTTCATTTAATAAAGAAACTCTGATGAGTTTTTGAGGTTGAAAAATTGTGACGGAACATATTACATGTACTATATTCATCACAAATTTGCCAGCATACCACCTTGACATGGAAAGTTATTAAGAAGCGTAAGTCAAGAACCGTTGAATTTACTATAGAGGTGAAGGAAGAATATCTGCTGCCTGTATGACAAAGAATTCAGTATTTCTAGTTCCAACAATCTGGACTTGTTATTTTCAGGTCATAGTTTAAAAGATAATGTCATCTCTGATGGTTTTCTATATTACATTCTGAGGAGTTGGGGAGTTTTTAGAGGACCCTTAACCAAGGTGCTTAAACTGTGCCTCATCGCCACACAACTACAAAATATAGTTTGAACTGCTAAGAATCCTGGAAAGCATGATTTAAGGAGAGTGGCCAAAAAGGTTCACCAGTTTCTTGCAGTTTAATTTGGCAATGAGTGTTTACAAAGCCTATCTTGCTGAGACAGCACTAGATTGAGGAATCCTTGAAGTCTCAGTTCACACAGTGTTCTGTTTTCTCAAAGCCTAGGATGTGTTCTCAAATGCCTTGGATGTGTTTAATAAGCACTTCTTGAAGAAATACGTAAATAATGAGTAAATGGAAGACTTCCTTTCTTCCTTTTTATCATGTCCATTCAGACATTGTAAAGAAATCAGAACCTAGAAATACCGTGTCAAAAAAAATTTTATTCTTAAGATGCATATAGAAAAAAAGGGAGGGCTCTATCTATCTTTACCAGTTTTTTGATATAAATTATTTTTTCTGCATAATTTATCATTTTCTAAAGTCCAAGGCTATGAACAAAAAAGCATTATCAGTCAATGTCCAGAGTGAAGACAATCTTATAAACTGACAAAGTGACACTCCTGCTATGAACTGATATCTGAACCATAAGGGGTAAATCTTCTAGAACTACACTGAAATGATTTTCACCTATATTACTTTGGGATCCACAAAAGTCTCAAAGTAAAGGCAGAAGTTGCTGTCTGTGTGGCCACTGCTAAAATGAAACAACCCTCTAGTATAACACAGAGATGTTATCAGTTTTATTGAGTGAACTCACACACTAAAAAAATCACCCATTTAAAGCGTATGAATCAGTGGGTTTTTTTTAGTATATATACAGAGTTGGGCATCATAACCACAATCTAAATTTAGAACATCATTTTTATTTTAAGATTACTCCATTTTGTATCTTCAATCAGTAATTCTTTTCCTTATGGCTAAATAATTTTTTCATCATATAGATATACCCTATTTTGGTTATCAACTTATAAAATGATAGACAAATTGGCTGGTTTCACTTTACGGCAACTATGAGTAATACTATAAATATTTTTATACACTTTTTTGTATACATATTTTTTTCTTTTCTCTTGAGAATGTACCTAGGAGTAGAATTGCCAGATAATAGGTTAAGTCTATGTTTAACAGTTTCAAGAACTGACAAGCTGTTTTCCATTTGTCATTTCTAACAGCAATGAAGAGGGTTCCAGTTTCTCCATATGGCTGCTAACGCTTGTTGTTTTTTATTTACTTATTTATTTTTGCCTGATTATAACCTCCTGGTGGATATAAAGTGGTATCTTAAGGTTTCGATTTGCATTTTTCTTATGATTAATGATGTTGATCACTTTATCATGTGCTTATAAGCCATTTGCTTTCTTAGTGGAAAAAAATAGCTATTTATATTATTTACCCAGTTTTGACTGGATTGTCTTTTCATCATTGAGTTATAATTACTGATATATTCTGCAAAGAAGTCTATTATCAGATATATGTTTGCAAATATATTCTCCCACTCTGTGGGTCTTTCTCTCACTTTCTTGATTATATACTTGTAGTCCAAAATGTTTAATTGGAGGTTGGATATTTAAATATTTTTCCTCTGTTACTTGTGCTTTTGGTGTCATATCTTGAAAAACCATTGCTTAACCCAAGATCATAAAAAACTCCTATGATTTTATTGGAAAGTTTTATACGTTTAGCTCTTATATTTAAGACTTTGATCCACTGACATTAATTTTTTCTATGGTATAAGGTAGAGATTCAACTTTATTCTTTTGCATATGGATATTCAGTTGTCTAGTATTGTTTCTTAGAAAGGCAATTCTTTCTCCATTGAATTGTTTTGAAATCAGGGAGTGTAACTTCTCCTTTTCAAGATTTTTTGGCTACTCTGGGCATCTTCCATACCATATAAATTTAAGATCAACTTGGCAATGTCTGCAAAAAAAAAAATGCAGCCAATATTTTGATAGAGATAACACTGAATGTGTAGATCAATTTGGGAAGTATTACCATGTTGACAACATTAAGTCTACCAACTCATGAACAAGGGATATCTTTTTATTTATTCAGGTATTTTAAATGTATTCTAACAATGTTTTGTAGTTTTTAGCACATAAGTCCTGCCATTACATTGTTAAATTTTTTCCCAAGTATTTTACTATTTTTGATGCTATTATAAATGGAATTGGTTACTTAATTTTTTCAGATTTTTTGTCAATAGTATATGAAAATAAAATTAATTTTATCAATTAATTTTATTGATCTTCTATTCTGCAACTTTATTGAACTTGTTAACTAGTTCAAACAGTTTCTTAGTGGGTTCCTGAGGATATTCTATATACAAGATTACGTCATTTGTAAACAGAAGTAGTTTTACTTCTTCTTTTCCAATCTAGATGCTTTTTATTTCCTTTGTTGCCAAATATTCTAACTAGAACCTACAGTATGATATTGAATAGAAGTGATGAGCGCAAGTGTTTTTCTCTCCTTCCACATCCTAGTGGGGAAGACCTTTCAACATTAGGCATGATGTTAACTGTAGGTTTTCCTAGACGTCCTTTATCAGATGCCTTCTATACCTAGTTTATTGAGTGTTTTTAATCAAGAAAGAACGCTTTTATCAAATGTTCTTTTTTATATATTGAGATGATCATGTACAGTTCATCTTTTATTCTGTTTATGTAGTGATTTTCTTATGTTAAACCAACCTTGCATTCCTGGGCTAAATCCTACTTGATCATAGTAAAAAATTCTTTTAAATTGTCACTTAGGTTCTTTTGCACCCCCAACTGAAATTACAGCCACAAGCAGAGTGACATTGTCACAGGACTGCTACGTTTTTCAGTAATGCCTTGGAGGCAGGGCATTTTTACTAAGCTGAGGTTTCAGTAAGATCAAATAGCTATAATATCCAGGAACAGAGATTTTCTATAAAGTTGCATATTTTGGACAAAATATCTACTGTGCTTTGGAGCAAGAACATTTAATGGAGCTCCAAAAATTGTCAGTCCTCCTTGGTTACAGGACTACCAGCAACTACCATGCCACTGAGCTGGGAAAGAAGGGATAAGAATAGTGTCAAGTTGAAACATCAAAGGCCCTGCTGGGTTTTTTAATTCAACATTCAGTACATTGTTTTTCTCTTCAAGTTTTTTCTGCGCCTTTGGTTAACTTCTAGAGTTCTGAAATGGTTGGGCTTTAGTTTTGCCAGTATTTTCTTTGTCTTTAAGGGAGAGCAAGTTCAACAAGGCCAACACTCCACCAGTTCAGAAGATGATCTCTACCCATATACTGTTGCCTGACTTCAGAGGATGGTGTATGTACAACATGACATGATAGTTGTTTTGTTTCCTTGTAGTGGCTTTGCATAATTTGTTATAAAAATTCAAAGTAGATGTAGACAGGGCCATTTTTTATTAATTCACTCAACAAATATTTGTAGAGTATCTACTAAATACCAGTGAATAAGACCCTATTTCCTCCCTTAACAAGGGTAAAGTCTGCAAAGAGGAGAGGAACTAGCTTTTGTTGAGCGTATGCAATTTGCCACACTATGTGAGATGTATCACTATCTTAGACAGCAGGGAAAGAGAAGATTGATCAAATCCTCATCTAAAAGTCAAACTTTAGGCTGAGTCATGAAGAATGAGTAGGAAAATAGCAGCTAGACCTACTGCAGAGAATATTCCTAAGTGGAGAGAACAGGGACTCCAGAGAATGAAAGACTGTATTTCAGTAGGGATTATTGTTGAAGGTCTGATAATTCCTGCCTATTTAGTGTAACTCAACCCAATACAACTTGCAGTACACTTTTTTTAAGAAACTAAATAAATCTATACTTGACCAAGATTTTAACACTGATAAAAAAAACAGATAACCAAACAAAGATAAAACAAAAATAACTTTTTATTATTACATAAACCTTAGAGTTTTATTACAATTAGGCGATGGTTGGTTCTATTAGTTGTGCTGTACTGTCACAGTCAACTTCAGGGTCTATAGGTGTAAGTTTCTGTTTATTTCTGCAAAGTCAAAAGTTAAATTAAAGTAGATTAAACTCCTTACAAAATTATTAAATCCAATTTTGTCTGAAAAATAATGTGGGAGGAAGAAAAATAAGAAAATCAGCTTTGCTTTGACCTGCCCTCACACACAGTCAGAGCTGCTCTGATTAATGAAGACATTACCCGATTGGAAGAGCAGATGAAAGAAGCTCTTGACCTCATAGAGCTGGAGCAAGTTCATGTGGGGGTTGAAAGGAGATTTAAAAATAATATCAGATATATCTTTGCCATCAGCTCTCGTGGCATGGTGTACACTCCAGAAAGAAAAGTGGATCCTGCAAAGTGGAACTTGGACCAAAGCTGCCTTTGGTAAAAACAAATTAGAAGATAACTTTCAGAAGACTTGAAATTCATTTTGCAATATTTTAAGGTGCTACCAGTGCTACCACCCTCACTTCAAATGTGTGAAACCAGTTCCAAATAAAAAGGGTTTTGAGGCATGCCCTTGGCTGGTACTAAATAATGCTATATTGTAGTTATATATAGGACAAATAATAACTTAGCTGGGGGGTGGGGGGTAAGTCCAAAGACTACCCCCTTGCCAGTTGAAGTGTTTCTGTGATAAGTAACAAAAGCTATAACAATATGGGTCTGAAAAAAATAAGGGCATTTACTATGTCACTTAAGAATCTGGAAAGAGGTTGATCCAGAGTTGACTAATTTGGGGCTGAATAACATGACCAAGAGCCTGAAGGACTGAAAGACTCTCTTTCTCTGTTGGTATTTTGTCATAATCAAGGGCCTGAAGTTCTCTCTCTCTCTCTCTCTCTCTCTCTCTCTCTCTCTCTCTCTCTCACCCCCTTTGTACTTTGTCATTCTCAGAGTGTTGCTTTTATTAGAAAATTTGTTTCATCATGATCACAAGATAATTGCCATTGCTCTAGAAATCAACCCAATGAACCACCAGATCCAAAGTCTGGTAGGTCAGCTACTTCACAAGTCTCCATCAGGAGGAGAAGCCCAGAGCCACTCTATGCGACCACACAGGCTGTATACCTCACAACTCCAGAGGAACAGTCACACAACCCATAATGAATATGGCAACCTACAGAGATGACCAAACACAGAAGTCCTAAGATATCCTTTTCTAGAATCCACCAGAATAAATCTCCCAGGATTGGAGACTGGGTCCTGTGTTTATGCGTTGGTTGCTGATGAGCATGGGGGAGCAAGCTTCTTGCAAGTTCAGACTCTCTTGTGGAAGGCAGGCTCAGCCAAGTACACTCTGCCAGGAAATAAGGGAGAAAGAAAACGCTGCTGGCCATGTGGTCTATGCATCTGCCTTTCACCTGTCTGTGATTTAGTCGTAATATGACCACTTGTTGAGCATGGGAAATACCCATGCTTCCAGTTATTCCTATTGAAATATAATCTTTCATTCTTTTCTTTAGTTTCATTATTAGTGAATTCAAATTCAAAATGCTGAACACTTAATCAGAATGAAAATATATATAAGCAGTTTAGTAATACGTAGCACAAGCCACAAAAATATACATGGCTTTTGACCTGTAATACTACCTCAGAAAAATCAATTCAAGAAATACTTTATGTGTTGAAATTACATATATATACGCACCCACACACATACGTGTGTGTGTGTGTGCGCATGCATGTGTGTGTATTAGTCTGCTCTCATGCTGCTATGAAAACAATACCCAAGACTGGGTAATTTATAAAGCAAAGAGGGTTAACTGACTCACATTTCTGCATGGCTGGGCAGACCACAGAAAACTTACAATCATGGCGAAAGGGTAAGTAAACACGTCCTTCTTCACAAGGAAGCAGGAGAGAGAAGTACTGAGCAAAGGGAGAAAAGCCCCTTAGAAAACCATCTAATCTCATGAGAATTCACTCATTATCATGAGAACTGTATGAGGGTAACCACCCCCTTGATTCAATTACCTCCCCCTCCCACAACATGTGGGGATTATAGGAATTACTATTCAAGATGAGATGTGGGTGGGGACACAACCAAAATATATAAATGTGTAAGAAAATGTTAATAATAAAGTGTTGAACACTAAATTAAGCACCTTTGAAGATATTTGAATCTTATGTAGAAGTAATTTTGTTATTTTGCTATTATCATATAACTCAATACACTCTTTTTTTTGAGACAGAGCCTTGCTCTGTTGCCAGCTACCAGGGTGGAGTGCAATGGCATGATCTTGGCTCACTGCAACCTCCACCTCCCGGGTTCAAGCAATTCTCCTGCCTCAGCCTCCCGAGTAGCTGGGACTACAGTCATGCGCCACCAAGCCCAGCTAATTTTTGTATTTTTAGTAGAGACGGGGTTTCACCATGTTGGCCAGGATGGTCTCGATCTCTTGACCTCGTGATCCGTCCACCGTGGCCTCCCAAAGCACTGGGATTACAGGAATGAGCCACCGCGCCCGGCCAACTCAATACACTCTTTAGAATTATCAGATAATATATATTTATTGAATGGCAACAAGCTAGAAAATAGAAATGAACAAATATAGACCCTACCCTGAAGAGACTGGTGACTTATTAGGCAGGCACAACTTTCATAATGTGACCTCAATTTAGAACAAATTATCAAAGTCTAGTCTAAAAAACTGAAGGATTTCTTTTAGAGAGATGGAGATTAAAGCCAAATATTGAGAATGAAAAGAAACTCAGTCAAAGGCTTGGAGATAGGAACTAATGTCAAAGTTCAACAACATCCTATAATGCTGTACAGTTTACCAAATGCATCTCCCTAGTAAAGGAGACCTTGCAATCTCCATTTTATAAGAAACAGCAGTTTAAAGGATTTAAGCAACTTACCTACTTTCTATACAACCAGTAAATAGGTAAAAATTAGACTCAAACATGTATCTAAAGGAAGGCGCTCAAGACCAGAAACCAGGAAACAAGGTGACATACATAAGCTCCAGCACAAACAATATTTCTTTCTATTAGCCACATATTTTATTTCCTTGATGTAACTATCAGTCCTTTAAGGGGGAAAACAAATCCTTCACTTAACTCTATAACTTTTGACAGCTAAACACCTAAAAACATAATTAAAAATAAAAGGCCATAATAGGTACCAGAAGATTGGAACACCTGGGTGTTCACGATCTATTTCTTCCTCATCTTATTTATTCTTAATGCTGTCATTGACAGGAGTTTAGGATTATTATTTTCCTTTCAAAGAACAGAACCCTGATATATGTACTCACTTGTCCTACCTCATATCATTTAGCCGTTGGAAAAACAAACCCACTGCATTCCAATTCAGGACCATTTTTTCATAATACAAGATTTTGCCATATTAATAAGTAGTCCTCAGGGCTATCTTCTCTTGATCTAGAGAAGTCATTTTTTACAAGAGAAAAAGTTTGGGATTTCTGAGTCACACCTCTTGCTCCAAGCAGACCTAACGAACGAGTTCCTTGGAAACATCTGTTATTTGTGGTTTACATAGTGAAATACTATATTCTGGGTTGAAATAGAACACACATTGGATTAAAAAAAAATGAAAGACAATTACTACATCTTTTGCAAATACCAATCATAATATTTAATTATTTGGGGCTAAATAAATTCGGTTATACTGTTAAACCTGAGGGTATCTGTGGCTGGATGGAAGTTGGAGATAGAAATACATAGCAATTGGTCACTTTAATTTTTACAAATTGGTTTTCAGTTTTTCTCACATAATAATCCCAATGCTTGCTGATTGTTTTCTTCAAAGGATGTCTGAAAATAACATACTTTCTTCTATAATTTCAAGTCGTTTTATTTGTTATAACCATAATTCTGTGTAGTACAAGATTAGAGGCTCTGTTTTTGCTAAGATGTCATTAAACTACCTTTAGATTGTCACTGTTACATAAAAAATACTCCTAAATGTCAATTCATAAAAAATTTGACAATTCACTCCATTATTCAGATTGTTCACAACATGATCAACAGTGGTCTCTGTGAGAATACACATTTCTCTCATAGAAAAAAAAAACTTAATAATCTCAGACACTCATTTTTTACAGAAAATATTTTCATTCCTGCTGCTATGTAATTTCAGCCACAGCCACTCCCACGTATTTAAACTCAAAGGACATGCTGAAATGAACTGTGTATTAATTAAAGTACATTATCAACCCTATGTACTCCTCCCCTAGATTATTAATTTGGTCCTACTTCCAAGGACAGAGCCAAACGGTAACTGGTAGCTTTTCCAGGACTTAATGAGCACGTAAACTTAGACAACTATGACAGCCATTCCCACTTTGTAAAATATCATTTTTATGACTTCCATTTAAGTCTGCCCAACCCTCAGCATGGTTTACAGATTTACTGAACAGAGGATGATAACAATTATGCTGAGTTACAGCATATCAAATATTAAGCCAAGAATCCATGCTTTATTCTTAGGAGACATTAAAACTATGGCTCTATGTATAGATTTCTGGCATGGACAACATGGCATAGGATCCCCAATTCATCTAAAAGAGCATGAATTTCAATACAGGGTTTGTTTTTTGTTTTCTTTGTGTTGCTTATTCTAAGCAAGAGAGAGATGTAAATGAGATGAGCTACTGACCATTGTGTTAGAATATTAGTGGGTATCTGCAATCCACAGGCAGTACAAAGTAGTACACCTTTCAGTTACAGGAAATCAGAGGAGAAAATTGGAGCAAATGAGCCCATCACGCATGTTAGTTTGTTTCATCTTTCAGGGAGAACTTTTAGAATTACTTTGCTGCTAAATTTATGTTCTAAAGCTGGCATTCCCATTTCTCTTTCCACCTGCCCCTGTTCTAAACAAGTAATCTATCATTTTAAACATAATGCAGCATTTTAAAACATTAAGGAAGTCCCCCAATATCTTAACATAACTCTAACTGTGGCAATTGTCTGATTTTGAAAGGCCTTACTGTACATTATTCTGTGCCACTTAATAGTTACATTGCTATGTTGGTAACAAGGCTTTTCAGAGATGTAATGGCTTTTTCAAAAATCTCCTCATTTCTCTGAGCCACCTGGACAGGATGTACATTTCTCAATGCCTTTTCCTCATGCCCCATTAAGAGACGAATGGCTTCTGTGGATCCCACTCAATTTAGAACTCAACTTTCTCTTTTTTTAATATTATAATGATTTTTTTATTTTTATTTTTTGGCTTAAAACAGAAATTTATTGTCATAGTTCAGGACATCAGAAGTCTGAAATCAAGGTATCCATAGGGTTGGCTCCTACTTCAGGGCTCAGAAGGAGAGTCTACTCTACGCCTCTGGCCTAGATATGGTGGTTGCCAGCAATCCCTGGTATATTTTGGCTTGTGGAAGCATGACTCCAATCTACCTCCATTATCCCTACAGAATTCTTCTGTGGGTCTCAATCTCTAAGGAACTCACCTTTCAATAGCAATGCAAGATTTATTTGGTTTCTACCTGAATACAAGTTTCAGAACTTACTGATGATGTACTCACATGTAGAAGACCAAGTAGTAAAAAAAAAAGTTGTTGAAATTTGACCAAGAATGACCACAGATCCTGCTTTTAACCAGGCTGGTCCCATGTGTACTCAGATCTGAAATCTTCAGTGTCTTAATAAATGAATGTTTCATATACATCTACCAATTTAGTCCTATTAATAGACATATAAAAATTAAAGTCAGACATCTCAAAGTTAAGTTTGTTTTAATTTTGACTACTGATCTTCCTTTCTATACTGATAACCAGAGCAATATTTTCAATGAAGAGATAATTTAAAATGCCAAGAAAAACAAAAAGCTGTACAATAAATTAATGGTCTATATATGAAGCAAAACTAAACTGTAGTATGATTTTTTAGCAGGTGTTGTAGTATTTTTTAGAAAGAGACATAGAGAACCCCTTTGTCCTTGATACTAGCAACATGTCTTCTTGAGTAGCATAGGTTAGTGTTAATAGATTACATTTTCTTAAAAGCCCAAACATACTACTTAGTACAACACTTATTTAATTATAACATTGTAAATCCTGCTTCTTGAATTTTTGTGTTTAGAATCAATCTGTGGGATAAAGCATAGCAGACTTAATAATAATCACATTTGAATAAACTATACACATCTACACCTCTAATGCCATACATGAAAATAAACTCTAGGAAAGAAGAGAGTTGAGTATTTAAGATTTAAAGGATATTATTTGTAAAATTAAAAACAAGTTGTAGACTGATACCAACCATGGTTAGAACTTCCCTAAATCAAGAAAACTGATAACTGACTAGAAAAGATGTGCAAAGTTTATGAAAGGATAATATACCAAAGAAATAAAAAAGATTCTCAAACTCATTGGGTAATCATAGAAAGGCAAATTAAGACAACAATAATACATCATTTCTATCCTATCAGATTGACAAAAATCACAGTGACTAATGAAATCTCATTCACTATTGGTAGGCATGCAAATTAGTAATTTCTTCTCAAAACAATATGGCATTACCTACCACAATTTAAAATGTTCATGTCCTTGACCCTTTATTTCTACATGTAGTAATCTGTTCCTTAATATTATTCAACCCAGTAACAAAGATGCATATAAAAACATTGTCATTGAACATTTTGTTAACAGTAAAAATTAGAAACAACTATCTTTTAACAGCTGAGTGGCTATATTATGGTGCATTTATTTACATGCATTAACTGGAAGAAATATTTCTGATATATTGCCTGAACAAAAACAAGTATCAGTGCAATGTATATGGCTGTATGTTTTTATTTACAAAAAAAAAAAAAAATAGTGAACGGGCTGGGAACAGTGGCTCACACCAGTAATCCCAGAATTTTGGGAGGCTGAGGATCACTTGAGGCTAGGAGTTCAAGACCAGCTGGAGCACCATGGCAAGACCCTATCACTACAAAGAAATTTTTCTAATTAGACTGACATGGTGGTACATGCCTGCAGTCCCAGGTACTCAAGGCTGAGACAGGAGGATCACTTGAGCTCTGGAGTTCGGTGTTACAGTGAACTATGATCATGCCATTGCACTCTAGCCTGGGCGACAGGGCAAAACCCTAATTCAAAACAAAAGTGAGTAAACATCTATATGTATTTTCTAGCACAGAAATGGTTGCAAGCACTATTGATCAGTAAAAAGTGTAAGTCCATGATGAATATAAGTAAAATGAACCAAGGACATGGGTGAAGGAAAAATAACTAACCTGAACCGTGGGGCTCTGCCTCTCCATTTCCATTCCTGCACTACTTACCTGGGTTTAGAGTTGCCAACCTGCTGTTTCCTCCATTCTAGGTTGACAGTTTAAAATGTAAAGGATCAAATCTTGCAAAAGTGAACTTCTCTTACTTAAATTCATTAAAAGAAATGGTTATTCCTTTGAATTTGTCAGTCTTTTTTATAAAATTTGATTCCCTTGGCAATAAAACTCTGAACCAAAGGAAGACTAAAATGAAGCAGAATGTTATCATTTGATGAAAAAATAAAGGTGAGAATCCTGCCTCAATTCAAAAATATCAACTATTACCAATAAGATGATACTAAAACACTAAATTACCGGAAGAAAATACTATAGTAAAAAGTACAGTAGCCAAAATAGTACATTCATCAAATGGTTAAAGTAAAAGAGTAAAGAATTTTATTTGTTAATTGTTGAGCTTGGACGAGACTTTTTTTGAATTCTTTGTGCATAATTCATTTGATAAAGAGCAGGCTAATGATATCCTGTTAGAGTAGAGTGGGGCACACGTGTAATCAGAATAATAACTCATCAATGTGATTTTCTGAAGTTTCAAATAGCTCAGCGTATGTCAAGGAATTATAAACAAATGAGAAAACCTTTAACTGACAGTTTCTAAAAAAATGTCCAACTATGTCTTAACTGAAAAATGTCTGGGAACGGATGACTTAACGAATTATATTTTGTAAGTGCATAATTAATGATGAGTCCTCCATCAGCCACAAAGGCCAGATGACTGAAAACTCAGAAAATGTACAGTTAGTATTTCAGTTAAGATGGCTAACTTGAGTTCTACTCAGACTATGGCCAAGGAAAAAGGTTTTTCTGTATTTGATTTCAGTTCAGCATCATAAAAATGGCCTTTTATCCAGATTTAGACATGGAATATATCATAGAGATGGAAGCTATTGTCTTCAACACATTAGCTGAACAAGTTTCCCACATTAAGAAAAGTAAAGAGCTTTCATTCCCACTTTACAGACGGAAGAAACTTGAATTTAAAAAGATTACTTGAAAAAAGTAGACTGACAATCTTATCTTCCTATGAGACCACCAATACTTCCAGTCTACTATGTTACGTATTCTTTTTTCAAATTCATTCTATGGTACCAGTGTGCATTGGCTTACTATTTTAGTTCTTGACAGAACTAAGAGAATGTATTAATAACAAGAAAGTGCATAAGAACAAGACAGCAGTGCAATCTATTTGAATTAGCTAAGACAATCAGAATTTTCACTTTCCAGCCTTCCTTTCATAGTCTTCTCAAAGCCCTGTACCTAGGATTCCCATAATTCATCCTAAGCATTTAGCTTTTGCATGTATTTCTCTTTTATCTTGGAATTTTATTTAAGAGAAATCTATAAATAATTAGAAAGAGACTACTTATTATACAGACTAACATTAACTTTCTTTTCATCTGGTAATATGATGTGTTTCTTCCTCTCCCTTATAATGTTCTACTTTTGTTCGTAGAAAGAATCTGCTTGCCTGGACTTTGACTTTATGCTGCCCTATGAGAGAGGGTTTGTTTATGTTGATAAGAGGATATATAGAAGTCTTTTGAGCATGTTTTGTTATTTTCCATTCCTGTTTTCAAATTTCTTACATATATAAAAAAAAAAAAAAAAAGGGCTGGGCACTGTGGCTCACACCTATAATCCTAGTTCTTTGGGAGGGTGAGGTGGGTGGATCACAAGGTCAGGAGTTCGAGACCAGCCTGGCCAGCATGGTGAAATCCCATCTCAACTAAAAATACAAAAATTAGACAGACACGATGGTGCATGCCTGTAGTTCCAACTACTTCGGAGGCTGTGGCAGGAGAATCGCTTGAACCTAGAAGGCAGAGGCTGCAGTGAGCCAAGATCACACCACTGCACTCCAACCTGGGTGACAGAGCAAGATTCTGTCACAAAAAAATACATACATATATATTTTATAAAATATATATGTATGTATGGTTTTTTTTGTATATATGTGTGTGATATATAGATAGATATGTATAGATATATATTCTGGATAATTCCTCATTGCTTAAATGCATAACACTCTGAAGAAATTCAAAGGTGAAAAGCAGATCCTACTTCAAATCAGATCAGTAAGAAACCATCTAGCTTTGGACTATAAAAAAGCACTTTGGGTTACCTCTTCTACCCTTTTCTTAAAACAGCCTTTTTTTACTGCTTCATCTGACTATATTATAGAAGCGACTTTAATCTATGGCTTTGATTAAACAACAAGGGCAGCCAGAAGCAATGATACAAGGTTTAAGAGGCTAAAACTGCTGAAATATTGAGCACATTTATCGCATGCTGAAATAGATAGGCATAGTGCAGATAAAGCTTAGGAGACATGTCCATCTCCACTACCGAATTGAATTTAATGAAACTTGCTTGCTCTTGAGTGCTATTTACTTTTGCTTTGACAGCTCAAATCCTGTCAGAAATACGGTTTCTCTGGGATAATATTGTAGTGATCATTATCTAGCCATTGGAAATCTTTGGTTGCACAAAGGGTTTGTTGAAACGGGATCTAAACTTCATGTTCTTCAAATCAGTGAAAGATAGACAAACAAGGACAGCTAACAAATAATAATTAAAAATATTATTGGCTGGGCACAATGGCTCACATCTGTAATACCAGCACTTTGGGAAGCCAAGGCAGGAGGATTATTTGAGGCCAGGATTTCAAGACCAGCCTGGAACAACATAGCAAGACCTTGTTTCTACAAAAAAGAAAATTAGCATGTGGTAGGAAGGCAGCAACAGGAGTAAATGATCCTGTTTTGGGGTGTGTGAGTTGAGATGGAAAAGGGGAAAAAAGTATTATCTTATGTTTATATTCCATCATTAACTTTTCAGGATATTTCTGTATCTATTATCCTTACCACAATTCCAAGATATGAGTATATTAAGTATGACTTTATATAATTCACAGAGTGGTCTAAGGGCACATGGATGGTGAAAGAAGTGGTACAAAACCCCATCTCTAACTCCTAGTTTTTTATCCTCCTCACTTATTTTTTTCTGTTGTTCCCATGTGTCTATTCCTATTTGGTTCCCAAATTATTTTTTCTCTTCTCTTTGATCCCATATTGCTATTTCCTATTTTGGTTCTCATATTCCTGTGGCCCAGTTCATACCATTTAGGGTTAAAGTATGTAATTCAAGGCTTGAATAGAAAGCATTAAATAAATACAAATGAGATTTAATTGAATCATTCATACAATCAGCAAGATGCACTCACTTTTGCTTATTGTCTGTTGTATTTGTACAGGTATATCTCTATTCTTTATTTCTGCCCATTATAAGGGCTTTCATCTGAATTAGCAAGAAGATATATGCCTTTTTACAGAATACTCTATATAGAGAAAATCCAAGCCTTCCTTCAAACAGCATCTTTCAAAAACATTTTTGAGAATGTCATCTCTTGTCCTTAGGCAATAGGAGTGCACTAAAATACACTCTTGATTTGTCCAAATAGCCGGGGGTAAGAATGTCTATAACAGACTCTCCATTGAATGGAGACAAATTTTTCCCCAAAGGAGACTCCAATTTTATCTGCCTTGGGAAATAGAAACTAAAGAGAAAGAGAGAAGGAAGCTTTTTAAAAAGTTGTCCGGATTCAGAAATTTAAGTGAAAGAAAGATGGTCTTGTCTACTCCAAGTCCCATTTAAACAATTGGATTTCCACTTGGAATGTTCTCTCTTCAAACAAAGGTGTTAATTTAATGAACACAAAAGGAAAGCATTTTACCTCCTCTTACACTTGGAGCTGGAAACATTTTGTTGAGGAGAGCAGAAGAGGTCACATGTCACTGAAACTGAAATACACACATATGGGCAAAGAAATTGGGAATTTACATTGCAATTGACTTTATTATCTTCTTTGATTTAATATTTACTGACTTTTAAAAGAAATCTGAATACTCCAGACATCAGACGCTTAGAAAAACAGTCCTCACATTGCATCAAAACCTAACAGATTTTTAAGATAAAGGCTTTTGGATCATTTCCAGAGGTAGGGGTGAGGAGTTGCAAACGCTCATCCATATTTTAACAGCACTTTAATATTTTAATTACTTTAAACCATACCTTTGCTAATTCCAATCAAGTTACAGTGAACCACTGTAGCCACTACATTGACCATGGCATCAAAGACAGGAAGTAACTATAGTTTTAATAATTTCTTCTAACCTATGCTCTTACTAAATTTACAATTCATTCCAATACTTTTTCTTTTAGCATTGGCAGAAAGCTCTCACGGGCTTCTCCCTCTTATCACCCTCAGTTTTCCTTCTACTCTTTATACATTCTTATTGAAATATTTTACTGGCCAAGAGTACTCCCATTAGTGAAGACCTTAATAAAATTAATTCTGACTGGGAACTTGAATAAAAGCCTTTTTTTAGGGAAAAAAAAAAAGGTAACAGTTTCAATTTTACCCTGAATTTAAAGAAATCTGCTTCTGTAACAGTAGTTCAGGTTTCTGGCAGCTCATCCTCCAGTTACATTTAAAATTTAAAGGAATAAATATTCATCTTTAATGAGATAGTATGAAAGCACTTCTGTGTAATCAAAAAGGAATTCATTTGTAAATTTGAAACTTGTCTGACAGAAAGAAAGAACTTAACAAAGCAGTTTTGAACTGTAAAGAAACATTCAATCTTTCAGAACTATTTTCTAAAAATGCACATACTGCATTCAGTGTAAAGCTCAAACATGCGCCAAGCACAGAACTGAGAATACTAATCTAACTTCAAACTGTAGACTTTAAGGAAGAAGTTTTACATTTTCTGGTAGAAAATTCAGTCTGGGGATCAAGAGGACCAGAGTTTTTATCCCTACCCTGCTACAAATCTCTGACTTTGGGCAAGCCACATCAGTGGGCTGGAAGGGTGGTAGACATTCTATTTTATTAGGCTACTTCCAGCTCTATCATTCTAATTTTCATAAATTATAATGGATGTCCAGTTGCCTTTGGTTCTCCTAATAAATTATCTACCCAGGTCAGATAAGTCATGTTTTGCTGAAAGGCAGTCAATCCATGAAAAGTATCTAGAGCTTTAAAGTAGAAGAGACATATTTAGTACTTTATGTTTCATTTTGGGTTTTTACCAAATTGGCCAATTTATTTATTCCACATGCATTTCTCCAGGTAATCTGCTGAGGATACAAAGTTGAATAAAACCCAGTTCCTGCTCTTTATAGTTTCATGGTCTACTGCAAAGGAAATAAGAGTGAAAACACATCAGGGCAGCAATGTGATAAGTGCTATAACCAAGGTATGAACCCAGGAACAAAGATAAAATTCTTTTTATGCCCAAAGATGACAATATTACATAAGAATAAAAGTGTGCTTTCTAGATATAAAACAATGCCATCTGCAAACAGGTGTAGTTTGACTTCCTCTCTTCCTGTTTGCATGCCTTTTATTTCTTTGTCTTGCCTGATTGCTCTGGTGAGGACATTGAATAGGAGTGGTAAGACAGGGCATCTTCGTCTTATGCCAGTTTTCAAAAGTAATGCTTCCAGCTTTTGTCCATTCAGTATGATGTTCACTGTGGGTTTGTCATAGATGGCTCTTATTATTTTGAGGTATATTCCATCAACACCTAGTTCACTGAGAGTTTTTAATATGAAGGGTTGAATTATATCTAGAAAACCCCATATTCTCAGCCCAAAATCTCCTTAAGCTGATAAATACCTTCAGCAAATAATCAGATTACAAAATCGATGTACAAAAATCACTAGCATTCCTATACACCAACAACACTCAAACTAAGAGCCAAATCAAGAACACAATCCCATTCACAATTGCCACAAGAAGAATAAAATACCTAGGAATACAGCTAACCAGTGAGGTGAAAGATCTCTGCAAGGAGAACTACAAAACACTGCTCAAAGAAATCATAGATGACACAAACAAATGGAAAAACATTCTATGCTCATGGATAGGAATAAGCAATATCATTAAAATGGTTATAATGCCCAAAGCAATTTATAGATTGGGTTAAAAATGGTAAACATGAACATACACCTTTCAAAATAAGACATTTATCCAACCAACAGGCACATGAAAAAGACTAACATCACCGATCATTAGAGATCTGCAAATCAAAACCACAATGAGATACAATCTCACATAATGTTATTGCTATCAATCTACCTATGACATTCTTCAGAAAACTAGAAAAAACTGTTTTAAAATGAATATGAAACCAGAAAAGAGCCCAAATAGCCAAGACAATTCTAACCAAAAAGAACAAAGCTGGAGGCATCATACTATCTGACTTCAAACTATACTACAGGACTACAATAACCAAAACAGCATGGTACTGGTGCAAAAACAGACACATAGACCAATGGAACAGAATATGGAGCTCAGAAATAAGGCCATGTACCTACAACCATCTGATCTTTGACAAAGCTAACAAAAATAAGCAATGAGAAAAAGACTCGCTATTCAATACATGGTGCTGGGATAACTGGCTAGTCATATGGATTAAATTTAAACTGGACCACTTCCTTATACTATATATAAAAATCAAGTCATGATGGATTAAAGACTTAAATGTAAAACCCAAAACTATAAAAACCCTGGAAGACAACCTAGGCAGTACCACTCTGGACATAGGAATAGGCAAAGATCTCATGATGAAAACACCAAAACCAATTGCAGCAAAAACAAAAATTGACAAATGGGATCTAATTAAACTTAAGAGCTCCTGCACAGCAAGGGCAACTATCAACAGAGTAAACAGACAACCTACAGAACGGGAGAAAAAATTTGCAAACCATGGATCCAACAAAGGTCTAATATCCAGCATCTACATGGAACTTAAACAAATTTACAGGAAAAAATAAACAAGCCCATTTAAAAAAGGGTAAAGGACATGAACATACACCTTTCAAAATAAGGCATACATGCAAGCAAGAAGCATATGATAACAAGCTCAACATCGCTGATCATTAGAGAAATGCAAATCAAAACCACAATGAGATATCATCTCACACCAGTAATAATAGCTAATATTAAAAAGACAAAAAATAATAGGTGCTGGCGAGATTGCAGAGAAAGGAATGCTTATACACTAAGTTGAACTAAGTGTAAATTAGTTCAACCATTGTGAAAAGCAGTATGAAGATTCCTCAAAGAGCTAAAAGCAGAACTACCATTCAACCCAGCAATCCCATTACCGGGTATATACCCAAAGAAATAGAAACCATTCCCATCACAAAGAGACATGCACATGTATGTTAGATCCAGCACTATTCACAATAGCAAAGACACAGAATCAACCTAAATGCCCAGTGATGACAGATTGGATAAAGAAAATGTAGTACATACACACCATAGAATACCATGCAGCCATAAAATAGAATGACATCATGTCCTTTGCAGGAACATGAATGAAGCTGGAGGCCGTTATCCTTGGCAAACTAACAGAGGAACAGGAAACCAAATACCACATGTTCTTATTTATAAGTAGGAGCTAAATGAGGAAAACACATGGACACATAGAAGGGAACAGTACACACTGGGGCCTACTGAAGGGTAGAAGGTTAAATGAGGAAGAGGATCAGGAAAAATAACTGATGGGTACTAGGGTTCATACCTGTGTGAAGATGTAATCTGTATAACAAATCCCGATGATACAAGTTTACCTAGGTAACAAACCTGCACATATACCCCTAAACTTTAAATAAAAGTTTTTTAAAAAAAGGCGTGGACTCTGTAGCCAGACAGCCTGGGTACATATCATGACTCTACCATTTACAAGCTGAGTGATCTTGGACTAGTCATTTAAGCATTCTGTGGCTGTTTTTACTTCTTTAAAATGATGCCAATACAGTACCCATCTCATAGCATAATTGTAAGTATTAAATGAACTTAAATATGCAAGAAAGCTTAAAACAGTCCCTTGTTCACAGTAAGCACTATATGTTATTATTATTGTTTTAAAAAATGATTAGATATTCGCTAAGAAGAAAAAAAATGAAGGGCTGTTGGAGCATAAAGAACAGTATATATAAACTGGGTGTTTATATAAAGAAAAAAGAATGGCATGTTTATAAAAATATTACTGCGTTCATTGTGACCAGAATAACGGAGAAATGAGAAAAGAAAATGCTGGTTGTAGGGTAAGAGTCATTCCATGAAGGCTTTATGCAACATATAGACATTTGAAAGAATTAAAGATTTAAAGAGTAGAAACTATTATGTGAGGTCTCACAAGAGGTCTTGTAGGTGCATGTCCCCAAACATTCAGGTGTTAAAAGTAGGAATTTTCCACGCGAGGCGCGCCGCGCCCGGGGGGGAAGGGAGGAGGAGGGGAGGGGAGGGGAGAAAGAGAGGGTTTAGTCTGTGGTTTAAACTTGGAGGTAGGTAAAAATTTCAATAACGTGTACTGATAAATACATGATTATGTTGGTAGTCTTAATTTTCTCTAAAAATGAAACCTAAATGGTTAACTTTGTATTTTAATACCTTTGTATTTCCCCCAGGCTTCTATTCAAATTTCAAGAAAGAAATCTGTGGACAATAGACATACTCTCTGTTTATTTGCACCAATATTTTACTCATACATTAATTGTACTTTTCATTAAAATTTTCAAATTTTCTCCAAGTTTCTTCTTCTTCTTTTTTATTTATTTGTTTGAGAGGAGTCTCACTCACTCTTGCCCAGGCTGGAGTGCAGTGGCACAATCTCAGCTCACTGCAACCTCTGCCTCCTGGGCTCAAGTGATTCTTCTGCCTCAGCCTCCTGAGTAGCTGGGATTACAGGCGTGTACCACCATGCCCTCTAATTTTTGTATTTTTAGTAGAGACGAAGTTTCACCATTTGGCCAGGCTTGTCTCAAATTCGTGACCTCGGTGTTCTGCCCTCCTCGGCCTCCCTAAGTACTGGGATTATAGGAACGAGCCACCATGCCCAGCCTCTCCAGATTTCTTTCTATGAAAGCATAAAAGTTGGCTACAGAAATATATAGCTTTATATATCAGGAAGTTGCCAAAATGACCATGGGAAGAATTTAAATAACATAGATCTTAAATTGTGATCCAGATATAGACTCTTTTTTTTTTTTTAGAAAATATTTGAGAACCACTGCTTTTTTTTTTTAGAAAAAAAGAGGAAAAGAGAAAGAAGGAAGAAAAAAAAAGAATGAAATAAAGAGAAAAAGAAGAAGAAAAAAAAGAAAAAAAAAAGGGAGAGAGAACGGGAATCTTGCTCTATTGCCCAGGCTAGAATGCAGTCCACAAATGGATATTGAAAGCTTTTTTATACTAATAATTGTGTTATACAATGGAGACAGGAAGGAATAAGGGAGGAAAATAACAAACAAACAGCCAACCAATATTTCATTTAAACCTATGAAATGCTATGCAATTGCTAGGGAGTGATTTACTCCCAACCATGTGGTCACTTTTAGAATAAATGTGATGTGTTACTGAAAAAAAAAAATGTATGTTTTGTGGATTTGGAGTAGAGAGTTTTGTAAATGTTTATTAAGTTTACTTGTTTGAGGTTTAAGTTCAAGTCCCGGGTATCCTTCTTAACCTTCTGTCTCATTAATTTGTCCAATATTGACAATGTAAAGTCTCCCACTATTATTGTGTGGGAGTCCAAGTCTCTTTGTAAGTCACCAAGAAGTTGCCCTATGTATCTGGGTGCTCCTATATTGGGTGCGCATACACTTAGGGTCGTTAGCTCTTCCCGTTACATTGATCCCTCTACCATTATACAATGTCCTTCTTATCTCTTTCGGTTTCTATTACTTTAAAGTCTATTTTATCGGAGATGAGAATTGCAACTACTGCTTTTTTTTTTTTTTGTTCTCCATTTGGTTGGCAAATCTTCCTCCATCCCTTTGTTTTGAGTCTCTGTATATCCTTGCATGTAAGATGGATCTGGATGCAGCTTACTGATGGGTTTTTTGAAGTGGCTGATACTGGTTGTTCCTTTCTATATATAATGCCTCTTTCAGAAGCTCTTGTAAAGCTGGCCTGGTGGTAATGAAATCTCTGAGTACTTGCTTGTTTGTAAAAAATTTTATTTTTCCTTCACTTATGAAACTTAGTTTGGCTGGATATGAAATTCTGGGTTGAAAGTTCTTTTCTTTAAGGATGTTGAATATTGGCCCCCACTCTCTTCTGGCTTGTAGGGTTTCTGCTGAGAGATCAGCTGTGAGTCTGATAGGCTTCCCCTTGTGGGTAACCTGACCTTTCTCTCTGGCCGCCTGTAGTATTTTCTCCTTCGTTTCAACCCTGATGAATCTAATGATTATGTGCCTTGGGGTTGCTCTTTTTGAGGAATATCTTTGTGGTGTTCTCTGTATTACCTGGAGTTGGGTATTGTCTTGCCTTGCTAGGTTAGGAAAGTTTTCCTGGATAATATCCTGAAAAATCTTTTCCAGCTTGGATTCATTCTCTCCGTCACATTCAGGTACACCTATCAAACGTAGATTAGGTCTTTTCACATAGTCCCATATTTCTTGGAGACTTTGCTCATTCCTTTTTACCCTTTTTTCTCTAATCTTGTCTTCTCGTTTTATTTCATTAAGTTGGTCTTCGACCTCTGAAATCCTTTCTTCTGCTTGATCAATTCGACTGTTAAAACTTGTGCATACTTCTCGAAGTTCTCGTGTTGTGTTTTTCAGCTCCATTAATTCATTTATATTCCTCTTTAAATTGTCCATTCTCATGAACATTTCGTGAAACCTTTTTTCAAGGTTCTTAGTTTCCTTGCATGGGGCTAGAACATGTTCTTTTAGCTCACAGAAGTTTCTCATTATCCACCTTCTGAAGCCTGATTCTGTTGATTCCTCACATTCATTTTCTATCAGGCCTTGTTCAATTGGTGATGAGGCACTGCAATCCTCTGTAGGAGGAGAGGCATTCTGATTTCGGGTGTTTTCAGCCTTTTTGTGCTGGTTTCTTCCCATCTTTGTGGATTTATCCACCTGTCATCTGTGTAATTGCTGACTTTCAGATTAGGTCTCTGAGTGGACGTCCAGCTTGTTGGTGATAAATTTTTTTCTATTTCTTAACTTTCCTTCTGCGGACACCCCTCCCCCACAGAGCTGGACCTTCCCAGGTTCAGCTGTACTTGCTGTGAAACTCTCAATCTTCGGCAGTTCCAACTGCTGTTTTTATTTTTTATTTTTTTGTGGAGGTGGGTACCAGCCTTACCCTGCGGCGACCCACTACGCCGGCTGAAACAGCAGCGTTAAGATTCGTGGCAGTTTTCTGCCCGGGAATCTCCCGGTCTGGTTCCCCGCTTCAGTCCGCTTTTCAATCAGCTGAATGGGAGACTCTGCTCTCCCGGAGCTCCAAACGCCAACCAAAGGACACTCAGTCCCGTATACTCCGGACTGAGAACCGCCGCGTCAGGGGCGCCTGCCAAACGGCCGCGCCCTCCAAAAGAGTCGCGCTGGCGACCCGTGGGGCTCCTCCGCCAAGAATCTCTTGGTCCGTGGGCAATGAAAATTCGTCTGAAAATGTGGCGTCCACTCACTCTCTGTGCTTTCAGTGGGAGGTACAATCCTGAGCTGCTGCTAATCGGCCATCTTGGATTCTCTCCCCAGATATAGACTCTTTAAAAAAACTGTGGCTTTGTGAATAGAATTGTGAGATTCATTCTCTATGTGCTGGTTGCCAACTTATTAATACTTAACATTTAAGACAGAACTAGCTCACCTTCCATTTTAACTCATTTTTATATAGTCAAGAAAGAAAAGCATGGTAGATGTGTCTCATGAAATATTCTAGGAATTTTTTTTTACTCATCTAAAATGAGTCTTCAAGCCGTAAATAATAATTAACCCTACTTGGAAGGTGGTTAAACACAAAATTAAAACTCCTGAGGGAAAAGAATAAAAATCAAATCTCTGATCAGATGTTCTAACGTCTGAAAGCCAAGAAGAAAGATAACATAGGTAAATTTTCTTGAATATTTAAAGTGGTGCTACCTAGTTGATAAAAATTGAGAATCTTTTAGCAGGCTGCAAAACAGTCCTCAAAGAAACCTCTACCTTGAAAATAGGTGTTATACCTTTGTATAAAGGTATGAAATCTTCATCGATATTTCCAGTCATTTGGAAAATCTAGGTGAGTTTTGCTCCCCCTTCACTATGTTCTCTGCTGGTGAACAGGATCTTATCTTCAAATGACCTCCATGAAATATCTTTCATTAGATTTTTTGCAAATTTTCTTTAATTTATAAATTTTTAAATATTAGGCTTGATAGAAAACTACTGGATTCTCATTATGTTCTTTCGGCTAAAGGATATAAAGAAAGTCTTTTCCTACACAAATGTGAAGTTGGAGAAGGGAGGTGTAGTCTAATAGTCTTTTCAAATAATTGTGGATATTACTTTTTAATCCTATAACTATAGCACCTCCCAGTTCTCCTACTTTCTTTCTGTACTGAAAATCACAGAATATCTTGACAGCTCTGTGACCCAGCCAACTGCAGGTATTTTCCCAGCAGGCTTGAACCCAAACCAGGGCCCTGAACATACCCAAGCACTGACAACAATATCTAGTTTGTCCAAAACACTGAAAGAAACTGACTCCAGCCCTGAGCCAAATTGTTTAAGGCCTCATATAAATTCCATGTCCTGACCCTCTCACTGTGGACATACCTAGGTAGAACACCCTTTTCTCTCACTGTCCACCTCAAGTATTGCCACAGTACTCTATAAGGAAGTTGCCTTAATAAACGCTTTGGACTGATCACCCAGGCATTTAGTGTTTCTTTCCTTGTAATACCAACCAGCCCCATCTGGGGTTGGTTTGGGGTACTCCCTTGTGGGAACTTCCCTGCCTCTACTGTTGGGGCAGTTCCAGGCATGAGTTCAGTGGGACAAAACAATATCAAAACTCAACAAGCGGTAGTTTCTCTGTTTAGTTGCAATGTGAAATTTGGAACCATAATCAATGAACTTTTCATACTTTTACATTAAAATCATGTATATTTTGATGCATGGTTTTGTAATATCATGCTTTGGTCATTTGGAAAACATCAGTTTACTGAGTTACATAGATCTTCCAAATGTTGATGCTTTTTATTATATACTATTTAAAAACCACATTCATTTATATTACCACTAATCTCATCAAAACAGTCTTTAACTATTGGGGAACTGTCACAGCGGCAAATACAAGTTTTCCCAAATTCTAATATTTAGTTGAAGTCTTAAATTTTATCACTGGCAATAATTACTGTGAATTGTTTATTGAAAAAACAGGCTCATTTCATTCATTTTTACAAAAATGGCTGTTGACCAAATGCACAAATCTGCATAACCACAGTTTATCTGTAACTGTTTCAAGTAAAAATGGTGTTTTATAAGTGGCTAGTTCAGCTTGCAACTGAAGCAATCACACAAATGCTTTTCTCAAGACAACTATTGTACACTGACATATGAGTGCTTTATGCACACATTTCATTTTTGATGCAAGGTATTAAAAAGACATGCACTCAAGGATCAAAATTTAACGAAACGAATATTTTGCTGCTTCATCAAGGACCGTCAGTTTTCCTTTCAATTGCTTCTGTGTAAGGCAGTAATGAATACAGTTTGACGCCAATGCCTGATTTATGCTAAGGCACCAGCAGTTTTACCATTGCTTTTGAACCATCAGTGCAAATATCAGTACAGCAAAAATGGCAAATAACATGTTAGTATTATAATGAAAATAGTCTTGACCTCATGAACCTTTTGAAAGAGCTTGAGAGACTCCAAGGGGTCTCCAGACTCCAATTTAAAAACAGCTGCCCTGGCCCTCTGTTCTTCAAATAATTCACGTGACCTCAAATCTCCCCTAGTTTCCTTCAGTAACTCTTCGTTATTTACAAAGTCCATTGAGGTTGAAAACAATTGCAGCCAATACTAGCTTTCTCTGTGGCCTGAAATCTAACTAATAGTTGACTTTACCCCACTCTAATTGTAGCCAGTAGATCATCAGACTGATCAATAAATAAGTGGCCAGGGCTACTTTCATCCATAATACCCACACTTGAAGAAAGCACAAAACTAAACCATACAAACAAAAGAATTAAAGTTCATATGTTTGGGGACCACAGAGCTCTATGTCATGTCACTAGTAAATTAGCACTAATCTTTGGAAGATATCCTTTTCCTGTCTGAACTAGCGTATTCTGTTACTGAACATTATCCAGGGAAGAGTGATTAAAGAAGTACTTGAGGAGCCCCAGATGACCTGCCACATAGCAGCTGGGATATTATCTTCAGCTGAGGCTTATGACATCCCTGTTGCTATGGGCATCCATTGATTGGAAGTGCTAAATCTCTTTTTAACTGAACAGTGGCTACAAGAGTTTCTTTTACCGCCGGTAAATGCGTAATATTTTGTATCCCCCTTCTGCCTATAGCTGCCCCTGCCCACTAGAATGTATGCCCCATAAAAAAAGGTATTTCTGAGCAGTAACAAGTTCAACAAATATTTATTAAAATAGTAAATAAACGTTGACAAAGAATGTTTACTAAGTGTTAACAGTTAAATCATGAACTTCAAAAAGATACACTGAAGTCTTAACCCCCAGTGCCTTAAAATGTGACCTTTATCTGCAAATAGGGTATTTGTAGATGTAATCAGATTAAGACTTTGGAGTCTTGCCCATTTTCAATTCATCTAACTGGCACAGAATAATCTTAAAACTTGAAATAGGTTAGGATTATTCTATATTACTAGTACCCAGAGTCACCCGACAGGTGTTTTCTAGGAGAAGATAGCATCTTTCAAGGTCTCCAAAAAACACGCTCTTATAGGATTCAACAATGCAAAAAATAATAGCATGTTTTAGACACCAGATGAGAAAGCTTAAGGAGATTTAATGAATCTGCATTTTCCTGGAAGATGGTAAAAATATTTACGAACATAAAAAAGTCCTAAGGCAATGGTGAATTTCTAGACAAAGAAGTAGGGCAAGAAAAAATTATAAGAATTAGAAATAAAAGTATTACTCAGAAATCATAAAATTATGTGTGTGTTCCAAAGAAATCTACAAAAAATCTTCAATTTTATATGTGAATTTTAAAAGGTGGCTGGATACAAAATCAATATATAAAAACCAATTATAGATAAACAAATGAGAATGCATATGAAAAGATATTAAACATCACTATCATCAGAGAAACGCAAATTGTGAGATAATGCCCATTAGGATAACTACTGTCAAAGAAACAGAAAGTAACAAGTATTGACAAGGATGCAGAAAAATTGGAACAATTGTGCACTGCGGATGGTGTCGTAAAATGATGCAGCCTTGACAAAAAACAGCAGAGGTGTTTCTCAAAAAATTAAAAATAAAACTGCCGTATGATCCAGCAAGCCCACCTTTGGATATATATCCAAAATAATCGAAAGCATGATATCAAGGAGATATCTGCACACCCATGTTCATAGTAGCACTGTTCACAATAGCCAAGAGGTGGAAGTAACCCAATGTCCGCTGATGGATAAGTACATAAACGAAATGTGCCCTATGCATACAGTGGAATATTATTCATCATTAAAAGGGAAAGAAATTCTGACACATGTTACAGGATGGATGAACCTTGAGGAAATTATGCTAAATGAAATAAACCAGTCAAAAAAATACAAATACAGTGTGATTACAATTGTCTGATATATCTAAAGTGGTCAAAATCATAGAAACAGAAAAGATGAGTGGTTACCAGAGCCCGGGAGGAGAGAGGAAAAGGGGAGCTGTTGTTTACTGGGTAGAAAGTTTCAGATTTGTAAGATAAAAAAGTTCGAGAGATCTGTTTTACAGCAATGTATATATACTTATCACTACTAGACTGTATACTTAAAACTGGTAAAAAATACTGAATTTTCTGTTGTACTTTTAGTATAATAAAAATCAATTATATTTCTATATATCAGCCATATAGAGGATGATGCCCAATGTATGTTTCCATTTATATAAAGTATAAAAATAGGCAAAACTGATCTGAAATTCTTAAGACTGTACACTTAGATAGTAAAAGTATAAAGGAAAGTACAAACATCTTTATCATAAAAGCTAGAATCCAGGTTACCTTTAATGTGGAGAGAGGGATTGTGATCCGGAAAGGACAAAAAGGTACCTACTGTGTGACAGCAATGCTCCATTCATCAGACTTTGTGGTGGAGACAGGGGAAGAGAAGCAGACAAGTACATCTGCATTATATTAACACGTGAAGGGTAAAACTATGTTTTGTGTACTTTTGTGTGTTATTTTTACAACAAAAAAATTAAAAAGAAAGAAACCAAGGCCCTGAAACAGTCCAAGTTTTCTGTATTTGCATAACTTTTAGGTGGCAAAGCTGGAAAACTTAGGAAAACTCAGGTCCATTTTTGTCGCTATTTATATAAATAAATTTTGAGCCATGTTCATTCAAGTCTGAAAGCATTAGACTAGAGAAGATCACAATGACATGTAAGTAAAGACAATCCAAAAGGCAATTCATGGAAGCCAAGCAGCAGTTCAGTTCAACAAGCAGTTGCCGAACCTAAAAAATGCACCAGACCCTAGATTAGATACTGAAAATGGAAAAATAAATAAGACATGTTCCCAGCACTGAGAAGAGTTTTACAATATGGTGAGACAGACATATCAGTCCATCATTGTGATAGAATATAGTCAGAGTTATGACAAAAGTATGATGTGGAAGCAAAGCAGTTTTTAGGGGTATATATGAGTGAGAAATAGAGATAGAATTGTGAAGATTTCAAGGACTCCTGTGATTCAAAGTTAGAATTAATGAGTTGAAAATAGGAGTGATTGATAAGGGTCTTTTAGGCAAAGATGCTATCAGCAGAGCTATGCATAAGGAAAAATGTTAGTATAATTCATACTACGGAATCATGAAATATGAGGGAGGAAGTGAAGAAGATGAAGCTAGAAGGAAGCAGATGCCTCATAAGCCAAGCTGAAGAGCTTTGTGCATTTAAAATCAAGTATTTCTCCCTGCCATCTAAGAGGTTCTCCCAACTTGCAGGAACAGGTGACATCATGCCAACAACTAGCTATGAGGCCTTGGATATCTCATTCCCACTGTCAGGGCCCAGACTCTTTATTTATTAGTTAAAGGAGAACTTGAATTTGATGGCCTTTAAGATCAATCACTTCTAGATCTGATTCTAAAGTTTTATGAACCAGTGTTAGCCCTGGTAATACACTGGTCATTAAAAAATTTTTCTCTGTTTAAAAAAATGAATAAAGAGATCTATTTTATGTATCTCATAGGAAAACTGAAAGACTCAAACAAGGAATCATAAGTGGTATGTATATAAATAGCCCTATTAATTAGAAAGGGTACTAAATGCAAATCAAAACTACATAATATTGAAAATGCCTCAGATGTAGTGACAATATTTTTGGGGCTCTCTTAGTCTATGCCGATACTTTATCTGTATTCTGTTACTTACTCCTCAATAACCTCTAAAATGCCTTTATTGTCTTCATTTTGAACACGAAGAATCCAAGGTTTGGTATACTAAACAACTTACCCAAACTCCACGCTAAGGAGGTGGCAGAACCAGTGTCACACATTTTATCTGCCCTAATTCTCTCCTTGGGTTTTCAAATACGTTAGTACCCCCATATACGTAAATGAAACGGACATGTTATTTTTTTGAGCACTCATGTCCTAAATTTACGTAATGTTCAATATTTTCTTTCTCGATTCTACATGTTTTTGATTCACCTTACATGCTTAGGAAAATAGGAAATACAACAAAGATAGCTTTTAGCAACTGAATTACTGTTTATCCAGAAATTAGCTCCTCAGAATAAGTGAAATTATATTTACAACGGCCAAGATTATACCCCAAATGCTTTTAAGAAGCCCAAAATGCTTTTAATCAGTCACTCTAAATTTATTCATGTGTTGAAATAAGCATTGAAACGCCAGCAGGAAAAAAAAAAAAAGATTATACCAAGATTAAATTCAGAGGCTCCTTAAAATAAAAATCCACAAGGCAGTCACAGATACTAATGAGTCCTGGTTTCTTTGGTATTATTTCCAAGAAAGGAAAACAGTGATCCCAAGGCCTTGGTTACTGCTATGGAACAGAAAAGCAAATAATCAAATGAAATAATCAAGACAATTCTAGGGATTATTCACAGATGTGACTACTTGATTCAGCCGTTGGCTTTTTCTCCTTTGGATTTTTCTTCCTTTTAAGAAAACCCTTTAAAAAAGTAGTTTTCCCCTAAATCTGACACAATCATTTAATTCTATGTTGAGCCTTTTAAGTTTCTAACCAGCTAAAGTCATCTGATGAGCATGACAGCAGGAAAAATAGTCAACACAGAAGCAATAGCCACAAGTCAAGAAATGCATACAGTGGTTGAAATCTTAACCTAACAGTGGTCCTCAAACTTGAGTGTGCCTCAGTATCGCCTGCAGAGTTTGCTAAAGGACAGATTGCTAGACCTCACCCACAGAGCTTCTAGTTCAGTAGGTCAGGAGAGGGGGTCCAAGAATTTGCATTTCTATTACTTTCCCTGGCAATGCACTCTGATAACCACATCTATGCTTAGTTTTGGAAGTAAAACTCTATGTGCAACTTGTAACCACTAAGTAGCCTTTCTGTTTATAGAGGACCATCCTTCTGGTTGTGAGGTTAACAGTTCAAAATAGGCCTATTTAGTTATTTGCTAAATATAGATCTAATCAAACATTAACTGGTAATAAGATTAATTGATATGGCTACGCTTAGTCAGAATTATAAATTTGAATTTTTGTTACATATAATTTTTAAAATTATAGCATTTAGTAAGAAGTTACTATATGGCAAGAACTGTGCTATGTATTTTTTAATATACATAGCATTTTATTTAATCTTCATGAAAAATCTATGATATAAATGCTACTATTATATTTCCAGTTTATAGTAATAAAACATTTTAGGAAGATTAATCCACTTGCCCAAGTTCACACGTTTAATAAATGATGGAAGCAAGCTTCAATTCAGGCAGTTTGACTACAGAACTGGAGCTCTATTGATTTATACTCTGTGACTTCCTGAGTAAAAAAACATGGTGACTGTCACAGATGAAAATTATAATCTCAAACTCCAGATCCAAAATGTGGATAAACAATTTATGAGATGAGCATTGGTATAGGACCGCACAGGACACCAAAGCTTCTGTACCACAAGAATGTGTTATAGTTAGGCCACTGTGAATTTTTAAAAAGAGAACTTGGTATATAGAAAATCAATAGAGTTGATTTGGCTATCTTAAGGTTAGGTTTCTTTGCAAAGTTTTCTCCATTTTCCTGAAATTTAAAATTCCATGTTGGATGAAACTCAACTGTGAGATTAAAATGTGCCTGGAAGTGAGAGTAAGAAAATGTTAAAAAGTCATAGAAAGTTCACTCATTTTCAAGATATCGTAGAGCCTGCATTGGTTCAAAGGAAAAGTTAGGGTCCCAGCTGGTAGATGTAGCACACAGACATGGCATCCAGGGATAGACAAAATCAGGACCTAAGGTAACAAACAGATATAATTAGGGAGATATATGCACACCCATCATGTCTGGGTTGTGGAGAAAAACAGGGCAGCAGGTCTAAAACTAAAACTTTTGTCTTAGGAAATGAAATGCACAGAGATGAGATAAACCTCACTCAGGAACAAGGGATGGAAATATAAATCATAACAAGAGGGACTGAATTGCAAGTAAAATGAAAATAAAATAAGATTCATAGATATCTACCTGGGAACTTATTGGCCAGTGCTAAAAATTCTAACTAGGGTTCAGGGAAACAAGTTAGAGTTGAAATTGTCCAGAACAGAAAGACAAAACAAAGTCAATTAAATAACTATCATACTATCAACTTGCAAGAGAACTGTAGAACTGAACTTTCAGGCTTATCTGTGGAAATTCAGAAGGTGATAGATGATGCAGAAATGATACAGGTGCTGACAGTCTAAGCTTCCAAGTAAAAGGGTAAAAAGAATCACAAATGATCCAGAGCCTTCTATGGAATTGGAGTACAAAAAGATTGCTGGGGCCACAAGTGTATTTGAAGGTTATGAGGAACTAAATTGAATTAACCTCCAAATCTCCCAAATTTGAGATGAAGTCTTCTCCAAACTCCACTCAATTGAGAGAGAAATATATCAAAGATGGCAATTACAAAAAAATAAAAATAAACAGGCTTTCTAAGATTTTGAATTCTTAGAAGTAAATTATCTTGGCTTTGGAATTAGAATTAGCTCCTTTTTTATTATTTCTAGAGATAAAGCTATGGAAAACACTTTTAAGAAAAAGCATTTCAGTGATTTCTATGATTCAACGATTTGAATGAACTCATTCAAAAACCCTGTCGTGTGGAAATGATTAAGACTCACAAATCCACATTTCTGGCCACAGCCAGCTTTGTATATTGTATTAAACAAAAATAAATCACTGAGGATTTTTAATACATCAGTTTATATACTAGTTCCTAATTTAAAAAAAAAAAAAAATAAGAGGCCGGGTGCAGTGGCTCATGCCTGTAATCCCAGCACTTTGGGAGGCCGACGCGGGCAGATCACGAGGTCAAGAGATCAAGACCATCTGGACCAACATGGTGAAACCCCATCTCTACTAAACATACAAAAAAATTAGCTGGGTGTGGTGGCGGGCACCTGTAGTCCCAGCTACTCGGGAGGCTGAGGCAGGAGAATTGCTTGAACCCGGGAGGCAGAGGTTGCAGTGAGCCAAGGTCACGCCACTGCACTCCAGCCTGGCACCTGGTGACGGAGTGAGACTCTGTCTCAAAGAAAAAGAAAAGAAAGAAAGAAATTTGGTCTTTAAACATGTAAGAATTTCAATCCAATGATCTTTGTCATAGTTAAGAGCATATATGAATAGTCTACACAAGTGATTTAAAGTATGACAAAATCTTTTGGTGGAATTACATAAAGCTATTGACCAACTTTAGATTTTCTAACATCAGCAGATGTAAGATGATTCTGTAAAAGGCTTAATCAATACACAACCATCAATGATAGAGTATGTCATACAGCTGTTCTTGTAAGAGCTGAGAAACCACAAGCTTAAATGGCCTTAAGGGCCCAATTAATAGATTACATTATTGAGACTCAGACAGATTATCTACCTCACTTATTAGGAGACCACACAAATTTAATTGGAGCTACTTATATCGGGTTATTCAGAGTCTTAAGGCATTAAACAATATAACACTATTTTCATATAATAGCCACAAATTAATAGACATAGGAAGTCTAAACATAGTAATAGGATAATAAGCTTGATAGCACAACTTGAGATTCTAAACAGTGCTTCTCCAGAATCACTTAGAGGTCTTTTTATTTCTGGGAAGACAGAATAGACATACATTTTCCTATTTCTTCTGCCATGTGCAGCTAAAAGTCCAGATATTACAAATCAAACACAGGTAAACTCTGAAAAGTAAAGAGAAAAAAAGAAGAAGCTCAGGACCCAAACAACATACTAGAAAGTTTCCTGGGTTTCCACTTTTTCTCATTTCACAGATCTGGGGCTGACAACTCAGAAATTTCAGTAGGCATAAACCAAAAAATACATACAAGCGTATAAACAAAAATCCACAACAAAGCCTACTCTATTTAGCCAAAGAATCAAGGGAAAAAGACAATCAAGGAAGATTCTTTTTAAAATTCTAGAAAATAACCACTCTACTACAGCCAAATACAACAGAAAAAAACTATGGCCCTAATCCCAACCATATCAGCAAAGACCAAGTGGGGAGCCTGGACTTCAATCCTCATGAGTCTATGATGAGGGACCTTCCAAGGTTACAACTGCCATAATGGAAGAAAGGCCAAGCAAGAACCCTAGACCTTCACCCTCACCAGGCTGTAACAAGATGCCCCAACCACCACCATACCCTCCTGGTTTCCCAGGGTACTATCAAAGAAAACCAAGGAGAAAGTCAAGACTTTCATCCCCTCCAGGTAGTAAGGAGCACTCTCCTCCTGCAACGTCAATGGCAATCACACAGAGATCCAGAATTCCACTCACACCCAAACAGAACAGCATTCCCTCAAGTGAGTGCCGGTGGAGGCCAAATGGAAAACCTGGATGACTTCTTCACTCAACAATAATGAGACAGTGCCCCCTTCCCCTGTTGGAACAATATTAGATACCAGCTGAAACAGATGACTTAAATAAAATCCAGAATCTCATAACAAATGTACAAGCTTAAATTGAATATCACTTATTTTACCAACAACCAAGATCTCAAACCAAATTTTAAAAAAAGAATGTGCTAACACCAACATAAAAGTTAGAATTATCTGAAAAAGATTTTAAAGCAACCATCATAATAATGATTCAATGAGCAATTATAAACATATTTGAAACAAATGAAAGTCTCAGCAAGGAAACAGAATAAAGAAACAAGCTATAAAAACCAAATGAAAATTTTAGAACTGAAAAATACATTCAGAAATAAAAAACATCAATGGATAGGCTCAATAGCAAAATGGTGAGGACAATGTATCAATGAGCTAGAAGATAGATAAATAAAAATTACTTATTTGGAACAACAGAGAGAAAATAGACTTAAAAAGTGAATAATGCCTCAGAGACCTGTGAGACTATACCAAAAAATGTAATATTCATTTTTATCAGAGTTCCAGAAGAAGAGGAGAAATGAGGCAGGATTGATAAAATACTTGAACAAATAAAACTTCCCAAATTTGGCAAACAACATAAGCCTAGAGATTCAAGAAGATTAATTCAAGAAATTGAACTTCAAACAGAATAAAGTTAAAGAAATCCACACCAGAACACATCTTCGTGAAGGTTTTAAAAACTAAAGAAAAAAAAAGGAGTTTTAATGGAAGTGAGAGAGAAATAAAAATGTACCTAAAAGAGAAAAACAATGAAATTAATAGTATTTTTCTCACAGAAATCATGGAGGCCAGAGGAAATGGTAGATTTTTTCAAGTACTATAAGAAAAGAACCATCAACTCAGAATTCTATACACTGTAAAAATTTCCTTTGGAAATGAAGGGGAAATCAAGACATTCTCAGATGAAGGAAGACTAAGAATTTGTTGGCAGTAGATCTACCGTAAAAGAATAACAGAAGTTCTCTAAGCAGGAAAAAAACAAGGAGGGAATCTTTGAATATCAGTGTGTAGAGAGAATAATGGCCCACAGGGTTGAGAGACACAGATGATTATTGCCAGGCCTTGAAACCAAATTGTGTTTGTCCTACTGTATTTCAAGATTGCTTGTGGCTCTGGCTCCTTTTCCCCTTCCATTTTCTCCTTTTTTTTTAACAAGAATTTCTATAATTGGTATCATATGCATGTCCCACCACTGTCTTTTGGGAGCAGAAAACTTGTTTCCTAGTTTTACAGGTCCACATTAAGAGAGAATTTTCTACAAAATGAATCACACTTAAGAGTCTCATCCATACCTGATTGAAATGATTTAGATGGTGAGGTTTGGGGCTTCTGAGCTGGTGAGATTTAGATGACAATTTGGACTTTGTACAGATTATGTGATAGGTTGAGACTTTGTGGGATGCTAGGGTGGGATGAATGTATTTTGGATGTGGATAGATATAAATCATCATGCGGGCCAGAGAAGGGACTGTGGCAGATGGAATAATGACCTCTTACCCCAAAAAAGATATCCATATGCTAATCCCTGAAATCAGTAAATGTGTTACTTTATATGACAGCAAGGACTTTGCATACATGATTAGTTAAGAATTTTCAAACAGCAAGATTATCCTGGATTATTGAGGTGTGCTGGTTATAATCACAGCATATTAATGCAAGGAAAGCAGCAAGGTCAGAGTTATATAAGAAGATGTGACAATGGAAGTAAAGAGTCAGAGAAAGAGATTTAAAGATGTTATGAATCTTTTGGCTTTGAAGATTAAGAAATGGGCCATAAGACAAGAAATGCAGGTGGCCTCCAAAAGCTGAAAAACATAACATATTCTCCCCTAGAGCCTTCAGAAAAAAACACAGCCCTGCAAATACTTCAGTTTTCAACTCAGTAAATTTATTTCAAACTTTTGGCCTGTAGAGCTACCAGATAATAAAGTTGTGCTTTTTTATCCCAGTAAGTTTGTAATGATTTATTACAGCAACAATAGAAAATTAAAACAACTATGTAAACACAATTAAATTTCCTTCTCTTCTTGAGTTCTAAATTATGTTTGATGGTTGAAAACTTTTAACACTATCTGATATGCTCCTAAATATCTGAAAGGAAATATTTAGAATACAATTAAATTATAAACAAGGAGAAATGATGTAAAGGGCAGTAAAGGCAGTACAGTTTCTGTATGAACTGGTAAAATGCTGGCACCAGTAGACTCTGATAAATTTATATTAATTTTATATAAGTATAAAATTATAAAAACACAAACTACTACAACTACATCTATCCATATATATAGAGAGAGTTATGCCCAGAGCAACCACTAAAATAGCTATATAAAGAGATATATAACTCAAAAACTCTATAGATAAACTCTACAGATAAACCACTTGGAAACTAAAAAAAGTTCAAGTAACTGCATGAAGACACATAAAAGAAAAGATAGAAGCCAAAAATAAAGAACAGTCTAAAACCAAAAATTAAAACAGCTGACTTAAATCCTAACATATCAATAATTACATTAAATGTAAACGGTCTAAATATACCAATTAATAAACAGAGATTGACAAAGTAGATTAAACAAAAATAAACCGACTCTATGCTATGGATTTCTGTGGAAATTCACTTCAAATATAATTATACAGGGAGGTCAAAAGTGAAAGAATGGAAAAAGATGTACCATTAACCAAAGGTAAGCACAAATGGCTATATTAATATCAGATAAAGTAGACTTTAAAGCACAGAAAATTACCTAAGACAGAGTGAGATATTACATAATAGAAATGTCAAGCCATCAAGAGCCATACAATCTTAAATATAAATATGTATCAAACAAGACAGCTGTAAAATATGTGAAGTAAAAACTGACAGAACCAAAAGGAAAGCAGACAAATTCAGTTTTATTTGACGATAACGTCCCTCTCTCAGCATCTGAAAGAACAGCTAGACAGAAAATTAACAAGGATATAGAAGATCTCAACAATACCATCGACCAACAGTATCTAATCAACATTTACAGAACGCTCCACCCAACAAAAGCAGAATACACATTGTTTTCTAATGACCATGGTTTATATACTGGGCTATAATAACAAACTTCAACATATTTTTAAAAATGAAAGTATGCAAATTGTGTTGACTGGTGGTACAATAAGATCAAATGAAAAATAAACAACATAAAGAGAAAAAAATCTTGAAACAGTTACTAAACAGCACATTTATAAATAATCCATAAGTGAAAAGGAAGTCTCAAAGAAACTGAAAAAATACTTTGAAGTGAATGAAAATGAAAATATAACATATCAAAATTTGTTAAAGCAGGATTGAGAGCCAAATTAATAAACTAAGTGCATACATTAGAAAATGAAAAGTCTCAAATCAACAATCTAAGAGCCTGAAAACAGAAGAGCAAAATAAACCCAAAGAAAACAGGAAGAAAAATATCATAAAGATAAGAGCAGAAATTAATTAAATTGGAAACAGAAATCAATAGAAAAAGAAAGAAAAATTGTTTACTTCTTGAAAAGAACCATAAAATTGGTAAACTTCTAGCAATACTGACAAAGAAAAATAAAGAAAACACAATTTCCAGTATCAGAAATGAAATGGGATTAAACTATAGACCCTGCAGATATCCAGACATCAAAAAGAATGTCTAAGGGAACTAAAGAAATACAATAAAGAATTCTATGTGCATAAATTTTGCAATTTAGATGAAATAAACCAATTCCCTTAAAAATGCCACCTACCACAACATACCCAAATATGAAAGAGACCACTTCAATAACCCTATAACTATTGAGGAAATTGAATTCATAATCCAAATATTTACAAAAAAAAGAAATATCCAGGCCCAGATGTTTTCACCAGAAAATTCTACCAAATATTTAAGGAAGATTCTACACAATCTCTTTCAGAACATAGAAGAGATAATAACACTTCCCAATTTATCTCAGGAAGTTAGCATTACCCTTTTATCAATACCTGACTAAGACAATAACAAAAAAAGAAAACTTCAGACCAATATCCCTCATGGATTTAGATGCCAAAACCTTTAACATAACATTAGCAAATAGAATGTAGCAAAATATATAAAGAATTATATATTATAACCAAGTGGAGTTTATACCAGGGATGCAAGGCTGACTCAATATGTGAAAACTCATCAATGTAATCTACCATGTAAACAAACTAAAGACAAAAAAATTCATAATGATCATATCAACCAATGAAGAAAAATTATTTAACAAAATTCACTACTCATTTATAATAAAAACTAAAACATAGAAGTAGAAGTAGAAGGGAAGTGCATTTCCCAAGGAGAGAGGAAAGGCATGTACAGCAAATATTATCCTTAATGGTGCAAGACTGACTGCTCTCCTCCTAAGATGAAGAACAATGTAAGAATGTCCGCTCTCACCACGCTTCTTCACTGTAGTACTGGAAGTTCTAACCATTATATTAAGTCAAGAAAAGAAAATAAAAGGTGTACAGATTTGAAAGAAATAAATAAAATTGTTCATATTTGCAGACGACATGATTTTCTACACAGAGAATTCCAAGGAATCTATTAAACGTTAAAAAATGTCCTGAAACTAATGAGTTCAGGAAGATCACAGGATACAAAATAATCATACAAAACTCAATTACTTGTATACATATAGCAATGAACACGTGGAAAATGAAATTTAAAATATAATACCACTCACAATCACCAAAAATAATAAACAAATACTTAGATGTAAATCTAACTGAACATGTACAGGAAAACTACTAAACGCTGATGAAATAACTCAAAAAATATCTAAATAAATAGAAAGACACAATGTGTTCATGGACTGAGAGACTGAGCATCATAAAGATGTTCATTTTCCCAAAACTGACACGCAGGTATAAGGCAATTCCTCTCAAAATCTCAGTAATATTTTTTTTGTAAATATAGATAATATTATTGTAAAATGTATATGGAAAGGCCAAGGACTTAGAACAGCTAAAACAATTTTGAAAAAGGAGATTAAAATGAGAGAAATCCATTTACCAGATTTCAAGGCTTATTACACAGCTACAGTAATCATGACTGTGAGGTATTGTCAGAGAGATAGACATAAAGATCAACGGAGCAAAATAGAAAACCTAGAAATAGACCCACACGAATATATCCAACTGATTGTTGACAAAGATACAAAAGCAATTCAATTGAAGAAATATATCCTTTTCAATAAATGGTGCTGGAGCAATTGGACATCTAGAAGAAGAAAAAATTTAACCTAAGTTTCACTCCATATATAAAAATTAATTCAAATGGATCACAGGTTTAAATGAAAAAAACTACAACTGTAAAACTTTTAGTAAAAACATATAAGAAAATGTTCAGGATCCAGGCTAAGCAAAAAGTTCTTTAACACCAAATGCAAAAACTATTTTTAAAAAATTGATAAACTGAATTTCATCAAAATGTAAAACATTTGCTCTATAAAAGACACTGGCAAGAGAATGAATGGACAAGGTACAGTGTAGGAAAAAATATCTGCAAACTACGTATCTAAGAAAAGGCTACTATATAAAATATGTAAAGAACATTCAAAACCTCCAATTAGAAAATGGGCAAAAGACAAGACGAGGTATTTCACCAAAGGGGATATACAGCTGACGAACACATGACAAGAAATTCAACATCGACTCTAAGAGAAATGCAAACTAAAACCACAATAAAATGTCACTACACACCTCAGAATGCTAAAACTAGAAGTTAGTGATAGCACCTTATCAAGTACTCTGGAAAAATTTGGTAGTTTGTTTTTAAAACTAAATTTGTGACTACCATATTACCTAGCAATTGCACTCCCGAGCATTCATCCCAGAGAAATAAAGACATGTTCATACAAAAACTTTATGCTACTGTTTACAGAGGTTTTATTCATAATAGCTAATAATTGGAAACATTCCAGATGCCCTTCAACTCAGGTAAATGGTTTTCTAAATTATGGCATATCCATGCTGTGGAATACTTCTCAGCAATAAAAAGAAACAAAACATTATTACATTGAGAGATCCTTGTGGGATGGAAAAGTTCTGTGTCTGGACTGTATCCGTGTTGATACCCTTGTTGTCATATCGTACTAAAGTTTTGCAAGATGTTACCATTGGGGGCAACTGGGAAAGGATACCGAGGATCTCTCTGCATTCCTTCTCATAGCTGCATGGGAATATAAATTTTTAATCTCAAAATTTAGAAAATTTTTAAAATCCCTATTATACACTTAAAAATTTATTATGAGAGTAGATTTTATGTTAAGTATTCTCATATGTTTACCACAATAAAATTAAAAAGATAGAAGAATGAAAGAGAGAGGAGGAGAAAGAAGAGATGGAAGGAGGAAGGAAGGAAGGAAGGAAAAAAACTCCCTACAATGCTTACTTTATTTTATTTCTTTGGTTTTATTTTTGAGATGGAGTCTCACTCTGTTGCCCAAGATGGAGTGCAGTAGCACAATCTCAGCTCACTGCCCGCTTCACCTCCTGAGTTCAAGCGATACTCCTGCCTCAGCCTCCCAAGTAGCTGGTATTATAGGCACATACCACCAACCTGGCTAATTTTTGTATTTTTAGTAGAGACAGTGCTTTGCCACGTTGGCTAGGCTGGTCTTGCATTCCTGGCCTCAAATGATCCATCCAACTTGGCCTCCCAAAGTGATGGGATTACAGAAGTGAGCCACTGAGCCCGGTTTACATTGCTTTTTAATAGTGCAGATTCTACAGCTCCAGCCCCAAGAGTCTCATTCATGCATCTAAAAATGGGATTCAGAAATCTGCATGTTTAACACCCCCATCCTCATGATTCTGATAGAATGTCCATAGACTGCAGTGAGAGGAAAAGTAGGACATGAAGTCACACTCACAGTCAGTGGAATGTGCCTCTAATCAAATTGCTTTCTATAAGTCAGCCCTGCTCCTGCTATTCAGAAGGAAGCCAGACCACTAGGAATCAGAACTGCTGTGTCCAGGCTCTGTTCTGTCACCAATCATCTGCTTTCCAATTTCCACACCATATGACAAAGGGCCTTCTCCACAGAGAACTGCCCTTAGTGTAAGACTCTGGCTAAAGGGAATGATATCTTGTAGACATTTCTTTAGCAATGCATTGGGGGATCACCCACACTTATTGGGTCATAAAAATGTAAAAAGAAAGCTATGGTCTTCTTCGTGAATAAAATGTATCCAGAAACTAATTTACCTGCAAATGCTGTCTAGAAAACATAACTGAAAATTATGTTGCCACTACTCACACTTCAATGAATTTTCACTTGTTCCTCAAAATAAAAATTAAAATTACATCTTTCACAAAGTGAATTTTGCTTTCAGACATAGGTAATGACAAGAGAGAATAGATTCTAATCTTTTAAAGCACTCAGGTGTAATTAGAGGCAGGCTACTTTATGAAACTTAATTTCATGCTGATCTAGAAGAACAAAGTCTATAAAAGGCAATATAGAAGAGACTTAAAGGAAAAAAATGGAGATTGTCTTTGGATTTGAAAAAACATTTGGTAGCAAGACATTACCTAAGCTGTTTGCCTATTTTTTTTTGTTTTGTTTTGGGTTTTATTTTGATTGGAATATCCAAGGTAAAAACACAATTTTAGATCAAATATAATGGGTAATATAGTGGACTGCTGAATAGTTCCAGAAATCAAATTCCTTCCTTCCCACGCCTGAAAATACAGTCTGATTGCCAGTACTAATCAATAGGAAATATACTGATCAAGGAAAGGGAAATTTATTGGGTTAAGTAATAAATATATAAAATGTAGTTAGCTAGAGATTTTTTTAAAGTTACAATTAGTTTTAAGACAATGCATGTTGGAAACAGTTTATATATTTCTTTTAAAAAATTATAATATATTATATCAGGAGAATTAGATAAGCATGATTGAGTTTCAAGAAGAACATTTCTTGGTCAATAACACACTTCAAGAGAATTACGCATGGTAAAAGGAAGTGAGGGTGTTCAGCTTGGGCATACTTGTAGTAACAAGTGGAAAGGAAGCACTGGAAATCAGCTAATACAGAGGACAATCACCAAGATTACATAAGGAAAGATTTTCATTATAGGTCAGAAATTTTTTAAAAGGATGGATTGTAACAGTGAATTTTGATAATCTGGGGGGCATAATGCCTGCCTCCCACTGGCTAGGCTGCAAAAAGTATTAAAAAACAAAAGTGAGTCAAAATGTCCTTGTCTGTACTGTCTGGCACATCTCCTACTTGGAGGTGGCACAGCCAACTCTTCTGATAGTCTTCATGAGTTAAGTTGGGTAGCATTGTTCCTTGTTACCATCAGAGACTTTATCCGGATGAGCAAAGAAAGGATGGACAGCATACCATAAGACTCCCCAGCTTTGTTCATGTCAAAGAACACAGAGACTACCTCACACTCATTGGGACAGCTACTATCAAAAAAAAAAAAAAAAAAAAAAACAGAAAATAACAAGTGTTGGCAAGGATGTGGGGAAATGTGAACTCTTGTGAACTATTGGAGGAAATGTAAAATGGTGGAAAAAACATAATGATAGTTTCTCAAAAAAGTTTAAATGGAATTATAAGATCTATCAATTCTACTTCTGGGTATACAACCAAAACAAATGAAAATAGTGTCTCAAAAAAAACATTCTACACCTATAAGCATAAAAGCATTATTCATAATAGCCAAAAGGTGAAAGCCAACCAAGTGTCCACTGGCAGACAATGGATAAATATGTGATGTGTACATACCATGGAACGTTATTCAGCCTTTAAAGGAAGGAAATTCTGACACAAGCTACAACATGAATGAACCTTGAGGACATTGTGCTAAGCAAAATCAACCAGTCACAAAAGATAAATGCTGTGTTATTCCACTTATATTAAATACTTAGAATAGTCAAATTCATAGATACAAAAGTAAAATGGTGGTTTCCAGGGGCTCGAGTAAGGGGAGAATCAGGAGGTTTTAATGGATATAGTTTCAGTTTTGCATGATGAAGAGTTCCAGAAATGGGTTGTACAACTATGTGAATGTACTCAACACTACTGAACTGTATACTTAAAAATGGATAAGATGGTAAATTTTATGTTATGTGTACCTTACCATAGTTTTTTAAAATAAAAGAACATAGACTTCTACTGCTGTTTCCTCGCTTTGGGAGTCCCCAGTGGCTCCAACACAACCTCTGTTGCCCTTTGAGCTGAAGGTATCAGGAGATCTGTAGGGAAGAGACTGGGACACCCCAGAAGCCAGGAAATGGTATGGGACAGACAGGATCAAAAGTCATCCCTCCACCCACCTAAAATAAACGCATATTTGACTGCTTCTTCTAGTCTGTGTTTACTTTATATTAAGTAAAAACGCAGATTCACTGAATGTGAGACAAATGAGTAACTGACTACTACTCTACCCTTGCCTTTTACATGTAAAATGTAGATTCAGTGAACACAGATCAAAGCCTCAAAAGAATGAAACTGCTTGCCCTTGTTATCTACTCCGCCACTTTTTTTTCTTTCCTCTTTCCCCTACCGCCCACTCTTTCCCCTTTAAATACTGAAGTCCTCAAGCCCCTCTTGGGGAAAAGCATAAATCACAGATGTTCCTGTGGTTTGCTTCTTTTTCCTGGGCACATCCTCAACCTTAGCAAAATAAAGCTCTAAATTGATTGGGGGGAGAAAAACATATAGAAAATATAATATTTTTACAAGAGTCAGAAGTAAGCCTAAAGAGACTGAGGGACCTCTATCTGGCACTTTGCTAAAAAGTCATTACCATTTCCTTAAACAAGTATAAGAAAAATAAAATGCAAAGAGCTAGGGAAGGTGTTAAATGTAGAATTTTTATAAAACTTCCTCTTAAAATCTTTCAACATTTTTAATGAAGCCATTTAGCCACTAAAAAAGTGATAGAAAAAAAGTTGTATGCATGGTTAGAGTTAAGATAGTTGTATTAAATTCCCGTTCAAGACATTTTAATGATGATCTCTATAAATTCTTGATGGACAGCATCAATGAGAAACTGTTCTTACGAGTAGGTGATTAAAAAAAGAAAGAAAGAAAACCTTTTTATGCCACCATTCGAAAATTTACAACAGTTGAAATTATACTTAAGGAATTAAGAGCTCTTCCGTTGACAAATATAACTATTCAATTTCTTGTAATAACATGAAGACACTTTAAATGCAATTGAACTTTTTGTATCAAGTATTTCAAAATAATGAGGAAGCCTTAATTTTTAGAATACATCTATTAGTAGAACAAAACCCTGCAGCCAGCCTGGACATAAGTAAAAGGGCCCATCCATGGGTGGACAGAAGTATCTGACATTTGACAGGGAAAGAGCTTCTTGATTCCTGTCTGGAGGTGCAGTCACAGGAACCTCCATCTAGTCTGCCAATCCCACCACCATCCCCCACTGGCATCACCTTAACCTATATCCTTGGCCAGTGCTCTTAAGACACCTAGAACATGAGATCCTTCAGTAGCACCCCAGACTTCTTATGCATAATGAGCAGCAGGACGCCCTGCAGCAGGCTGCTGGAGGAGATGAGGAGGTAGGCATGCCCCCGTTCAGAGGCTAGGCCGGTTGTTAAGTACCAGAAGTCCTTCACCATCCTCAGCTCACATGGGGAGTGTGCTACCAGACACTGCTCCTGGCCACCCTCTATAAGAAGCCCCAGATAAGACTGCTCCCTCCAGACACAGCTGCCTGGGAGTTCCAGTCACCCCAGCCTTCCTAAGGGCTTAGGGGACCATTATCTTAACATGCCATGGCAAACCCTATAAGAAGCTCTAGGATAGGGAGAAGACACAATCATTTTAAATAAGTACGGCACATAAGTTCATTCTTCCAGTAGATATTCAGATGTGCTAGCATTCATTGCTTACAGAAGAGCTTCTCAGTGTCTCACCTTTCCTATCTGAAATGTGACATGACACCAGACTTACATGTCCCTTAGTTGCATGTTGTGAATATCAAATAAGCTTCTGACCTGAATAAGAAACACAGATCACCAAATAAAACTGTCGTAACACTGCTGTCACTCATTCATTCAAGTAACATTTACTAAGCACCTCTTATGTGCCAGGAAATGTTTTAGACACTGAGAATAAAGTAATGAACAAAATAGGCAAAATGTCTTCCTTCATCCAACTTACTTTCCACTGGGGAGAGGAATACATTTTTTAAATATTAATAAAGAAAGAAATTATATAGCATTAAAGTACCTGCCTCAGAGAAAAAAATAAAACAGAGGGATAGAGAATGCTGAAGTGAAGAAAGTTGGGAAAGTTTGTGATTTTAAATACAATGGTCAGAAAGATCTTGCTGAGAAGGGGATTTTGAGCAGATTTGAAACAGATGAGGAAACTGCCAACATGGATATGTGAAAGAGAATCACTAGAGAAAATGGAACTGCAAGCCCATGGGGAGAGCGTGTCCATCTTCAGGGAACAGAAAGGAGGCTGGCAAGACTGAGCAGTGTGGAAAACAGAGAAGGCTGTAAGCAGGAGGTTACATCTTCATGTAGGGTGTGAGGGGTAGATCCTGCAGAGTCGGATAGGCCACTATCCCTATTTCTACATGAAATAGGGAGCCACTGGAAGGTGTTAAGCAAAGGGGGGAACATGAGTTAAGTCTTAACAAGATCACTCTTTTAACAAGAGTTAGTCTTTTAATTACTCTTGTTAAAAGAGTGATCTTGTTGGCCAGGCGCGGTGGCTCACGCCTGTTATCCCAGCACTTTGGTAGGCGAGGCAGGCAGATCATGAGGTCAAGAGATCAAAACCAACCTGGCCAACATGGTGAAACCCGCCTCTATTAAAAATACAAAAATTAGCAGGGTGTGGTGGCATGCGCCTGAAGTCCCAGCTACTCAGGAGGCTGAGGCAGGAGAATTGCTTGAACCCGGGAGGCAGAGGTTGCAGTGAGCCGAGATTGCGCCACTGCACTCCAGCCTGGCACCTGGTGACAGAGCGAGACTCTGTCTCAAAAAAAAAAAAAAAAAAAAAACAGTGATCTTGTTGTGTTGAGCAACATAAAGAGGTAGGGAAGCATCGGGGAGTGAATTCAAAGGTGGCTGCAATAATAAAGCTGAGCAGTAATAGTAGCTTGGACCAGGAAAGCAGTGTGGATGGCAAGAAGTGATCAGATTTTGGATGTGTTTGTTACCAAGAATTGCATGTAGGACGTGAGAGAAAACAAGTCATGGGCAATTCCAAGGTATTTGACTTGAACAATGGAAAAGGAGTCATTTATTGAGATGTGGAACAGCTTTAGGATAAGACAAAATCTGGAGATCAGTTTGGGAATGCTAAATTTTAAATACTTCTTATTATCCACATGGAGTTTTTGAGGAGGCACACAGCTATATGTGTCTGGAGTTCATGGCAGAGGAGGCAAAAGAGATCTCTTGAAACCATGAGAATCTTGCAAATAAAAGTTCATCTTTAGGAAAAGAACCAAAATAATAAGACAAAAGCTCTGAACCCAAAAGGCCCAAGAATGGGTCCTGAAAAGAGTGATGTGGTATGAGGGGCTTTCCAATAACCCACCCTACAGTCGGAGAAGTTTTTCTGAAATGGAGGCCTGCTTATGCTATCCCTTTGCTCGGGACTCTTGTACAGCTCTCAGGCCCCAAGAATGAATTGTAATCTCCTGAGCATGACTTGAACCCTTATCATCTATCACCTGCTTAACGACTCATCAGCCTCTTTCTTTGCCACAACATCCCTCCCGCCCCCACTCCTGCTCTCTTGCACCCACAAAAGCGTTCTCCACTTCAAAGAGGCTGGCTGACTTTTAAAACTCAGTACTTCTAGCTATCTCTGATGTTTCCCTTCCCCACTCTCTTACCCAGACTAACCGCTATTGCTTTCCAAGTTTCTGATAAGATACTCTTTCATTCCTTATTCTCATTGCCTTTTAACCCACTCCATCATAAGCTCTGTGAAAGGCAATGTGTTAGTTTTTTTGTAGCTGCTGTAAGAAATTACTACAAAATTGGTGGCTTACAATGATAGAAATTTATTCTTTCTCAGTTTTGGAGAACAAAAGTTGGCAGTTTTAGTGGGCTGAAATCGAGGTCTGGGAAGGGCCCCAGACCCAGTGGAGGCTCTGGGGGACAATCCTTTTTGTGGCCTTTTCCTTCTTCTGGAAGCTGTCCTGCTTCCGAGGTCCATGACTCTGCATCTCCCCTTGCTTTATCACATTGCCTTCTTCCTCTTCTCTCACAAGCCCCCTGCATCCCTCTTCGAAGGACACTGTGATTGCATTCAGGGCCCACCCAGATAATCCAGAGTAATCTTCCCAACCCAAGACCCTTAACTTCCGCACATCTGCAAAGCCTCTTTTACCATCTAAGGTCACATATTCACAGGTGCTGTGGGTTAGGACTTGGATCATTATTTGTGGCCATGATTGAGCCTTCTACAGTCAAGACTGGCTCTTCTATTCATCACATTATCCCCCAGCAGCAAGTGCTACATCTGCCACATAAGAACCCAGTTAATGGTACTGAAGAATATATGAATAAATTTAGTGAGTTTTATCACCTGAATACCTCATTAATCTTCCTCGTAGACACAACAAGAGATAAGCCATTACAGTAGTCACTCTTCTCCATGGTTTCACTTTGGAGTTACCATGATCAATTTCAGTTTGCAAGTATTACACGGAAAACTTCAGAAGGAAACCACTCATGAGTTTTAAATTGCGCATTTTTCTAAAGAGCCCGATAAGATCTTGCACCACTCCACTCCATCCCACCCCAGGATATGAATCATCTCTGCCCAGTACATCCATGCTGTATATGCCACCTGCCCTGTTAGTCACTCAGCAGACATCTGAGTTACCTGTGATCACTAGATTACAAGAAAATGGAGGGTGAGCATGGTGCATGCGATATTTTGAGAGAGAGAGACTACATTCACTTAACTTTTATTACAATGTATGGTTATAATTGTTCTATTTTATTATTGTTGTTGTTAATCTCATACTGTGCCTAATTTCAAATTAAACTATCATAGATATACGTAGGAAAAAAAACATAGCATAGGGTTTGGCAGTATCCATGGTTCCAGGCATCCACTGGCATCTTGGAACATATTCCTCACAACTAAGAGGGGACTACTGTATTTCTTATCAAGTTATGTTTGATAAACAAAAAGTAGTTTTCATTTGATCAAACGGCTTTTCTCCTAGTATCAGATTTGACTAAGTTTATTAAGCTGGGGGAAAAAAATCCTTGGTCAGGTTATTGAGATGAAATACGGAAAAGAGCACAGGGGGTTCTTATCAACTTAAATCTTACTATAAACTTCTAATTGCCTCCCCAAAATGCAAATAATAAATCCTTTTGGGAAGACCAGAGCTTGCTGGGAGAATCATTAATAAGGGCTGGTGTGGGGGATTCAGTTACCAGGAGTGAATGAGGTCCTGGGAGTCCAGATCCCAAGGATACACGTGAGGCTTAATTTTCTTAGCTTTACCATCCCAAAATACCCCCTTTCTGATTAAGTACCAGTAATGTTCCCTTGCATAACAGAGTTCATTTAAAAGTTTAAATTTATGAGAAAATGATTAAAAGAAAATATAAAACACAGCTAAGTAATTTTAAAGAGAATGTGAATAAGGGCTACTCATAGCACATGACTACCAAGAATAAAAACATTTCTCATCTTCCCTTCCAGTTCAGTGCAGCCAAGTGACTAGTTGCTGAAAAATGGGGTATAAATGGAAGCTGTATGTAAAACTTCTAATAAGTGCTCTTAAAGGAAGAAGAATGATCCTTCTCTCCTACCTTTTTCCTTACTCCTGGCCAGAGAGTGGGCATGATGATTAGAGTTCAAGCAGCTACCTTGGAACATGAGGAATCAAGTTTAGAGTATTAGAGCATCAAGACAGAAGAAAATGTAATGCTGATAATCATGTAACTACCAGAAAAATCCTGGACTGCCTACCTCTGGAGTCCTCTGTGTTAAACAGAAATATACTTCTATCTTATGTAAGCCACTGTCACTTTTATTTATCTGTTACTCATAGCTGAATCTAATCCAAAGTGATTCAGAATGTGGATACATGGAAGTGAGTACCTAAAAAATATCAGGTATTGGCTTCTTAGGTGTGGTGGGCAGTAGGTGGCAATGAATTATTGCAGGGTGGAAATCTAAGAACCCTCTTTTCATGATGGCACAGCTCCCTCATAACATGGTAACTGGTTTCTAAGAGGAAGCATCCCAGAAAGACAGAAGCTGCATCACCTTTTATGACCTTGCCTTGGAAGTCACATGGTGCCATTCTGCCATACTCTTTCACTGAGGCAGTCAAAAGGTGCAAGTTTCAAGGAAAGGAAACATAGACTCTACTTCTTGATGAGGAAATAACATGATCATTTTATAAGAAGAACTCATAGGATGGGAGATATTGTTACAGCCATCTTTGAATGGGGGGAGAGAGGTCTATAACTGTCTAGACTTCAGAATGTAATTCCTGCTCCACTCCCCTCAACAAAACAGTAAAAATAATAAGTGATGTGAAAGGCTCCATGGGGCTTACTAATCATTGTTGTCCTTGATGTCCTTGCACGGAAAGAGAAAAGAAAAAGCTTCCCAGGAGCAAAGCCAGAACTATACAGAACAATGGAGGAGGGAGTTCCTTTCAAAGAACACAATCAGGGGTTTCCAGATGGCTAATCAAGGAACTTATCCCTCACATTCCTGCCTGCAGGGAATTTATAATTTCTAAGGAGCAGGAGCAGTGAATGACGGTTGTTGTCATTCTACCCATTTCCACATGGGAGTTTTTTTACAATTAGCCTATTCCTTCTCTCCAGTATGGTATGTTATTTATGTTTATGACAATTCATCTTTTAGTTTATGCACTACCAGAACTTAAAAAGTCACAACCAGGCCTTATGGATAGGTTGACTAACTCCCAGAGATCCTGGACTTTGAACTTCAATTAGTAACTTTATGGGATTAGGGTTGCCACCCTAAAAAGGAAGAGGGTGGCCAAAAATCCAAATTTGTCCTGAATGTTCATGTTCTCCTTTTCCCATAAGAATAGAGCTTTGCATTTTTAGCTAGGCCCTTGGCCCCACCGAAAACTAACCATACCCCAGCATTCATTGGAGCTGGGAGTTGGCGTGTAATTACGTTCTGGAACATGGAAACATCATATGTAATTTCTAGGAAGTGTCCGTAAATAAAGAAGACATGCCCTTCATCAATCCCTTCTCCTTGTTGCTAACTGGAAGATCAAACTGAATTCAAGTGACCATCTTGGGCCATAAAGCCAACATACTATGCTGGTAGAGTAACAAAAAAAAAAAAAAAAAGATTGCAGCTCCTTGATGACTGCTAACCTTCAATACTAATCCTGAAATGTTTACTTCAAGATTCCTTTATATGAGATTAAAAACAAACTTCTGTTTGTTTAAGCTGTTATTTGGGATCTTCTGTTAGCATGCCAAATCCTAATTGATACAGCATACAGTTGAAAGGGGAAAGGTGCCACAATGTTAAGTAGATTAAAATAAACATTAGTCATAAAACAACATCCTGGTTCACAAAAAAAAAAAAAAAAAAAAAAATGAGTGACAAAAAGTGATTCAGAGATGTCCTCTGCTGCCACATGTCGGCCAAAGACAGCTTTCAAAATTTGAATTTGATCTCATTAACTCTCTAGCTTAAAATTAAAATCTCTATCCTATAACCCTTAAAATTAAAAATCTCTATCCTGTAATTTCACCTGGGAATATGATTATATACTTTGTATGTAATCATATTTCAGAGTATTGCTTATTTTTCTCTACTTATCCTTTTGTTGACATTAGAAAGCCCAAAATTACCAAGCTTTTTAAATATTATAAAAAAGAAGACAGCTGAGCCAAGAAGGTAGAACTGATAATGGCTTTCATAATTCCAGTGCCACTTTAAAAAGGATACTCAAACTTGCTCCTTCCTGGGACTCAGCACTCCATACACTGTCCTACAGTGGATACAGGGTTAGAGCAGCTATTGCGATATTTTCAACCCTAGCATAATTTTAGGAACATTGCTAAACTTCAAATCTGAAGATGCTTAAATGCATTCTCAATCAACTCTATCAGTCAGGGTTCTCCAGACACACAGACTAGGATATATTTCGCAAATCTCAGATTTGTAGGACAGACTAGCAGACTAGAATGCAGGCAGGACTTCGTATATTATGGTCTTGAGGCAGAATTCCTTTTTTTTTTTTTTTTTTAAATAAAATCTTAGTTTTTGCTCTTAAACCTTTCAACTGATTAGGTGAGGCCCACCCACATTATGGAAGACAACCTCTTCACTTTTTGTTTTGTTTTGATTCTGTTTTCAACTTTTATTTTGAGCTCAAGTGGTACATGTGCAAGTTTGTAACAAAGGCAAATTGTGTGCCACAGGGATTTGGGGCACGGATAATTTTGCATAATACCTAATAATGTTTAGCTCACAGTTACAAGCGAGAACATGCAGTATTTGATTTTCTGTTCCTGCATTAATTTGCTTTGGATAATGGCCTCCAGCTCCAGCCATATTGCCGCAAAGGCCATAATCTCATTTTCTTAATAGCTGCATAGTATTTCATGGTGTATATGTACCACACTTTCCTTATCCAGTCATCACTGGTAGGCATCTAGACATGATTGCATGTCTTTGCTATTGTGAATAGTGCTGTGATGAACATACATGGACACGTATCTTACGGTAGAATGATTTATATTCCTTTGAGTATATACCCAGAAGGAGATTGCTGGGTCGAATGCTAGTTCTGCTTTCAGCTCTTTGAAGAATCACTGCACTGTTTTCCACAATGGCTGAACTAATTTACACTCACACCAACAGTGTGTAAGTGCTCTCTTTACTCTGCAACTTTGCCAGCATCTTTTATTTTTTGATGTTTTATTAATAGCCATTCTGACTGGTATGAGATGATATCTCACTGTGGTTTTGATTTGCATTTCCCTAATTATAAGTGATACTGAGGATTTTTCCATATTTTTTTGGCTGCATCCGTCTTCTTTTGAGAAGTGTCCACGTCCTTCGCCCATCTTTAAATGGGTTTTTTGTTTGTTGATTTCTGAGCTCTTTATAGAATCTCCATATTAGACCTTTATCAAATGCATGGCTTGCAAATATTTTCTCCCATTCTGTAGGTTGTCTGTTTACTCTGTTTTTGGGTTTTGTTTCTATTTTGTTTGTTTGTTTTTGCTGTGCAGAATCTCTTTAGTTTAATTAGGTCCCATTTGTCATTTTTGTTTTGGTTGCAATTGTTTTTTTGTGACTTCATCATGAAATCTTTGCCAGTTCCTATGTCCAGAATAGTATTTCCTAAATTTTCTTCTAGGGCTTTCATAGTTTTAGGTTTTACATTTAAGTCTTCAATCCATCTTGAGTAGATTTTTGTATATGGTAAAATGCAGGGGTCCAGTTTCAACCTTCTGCATATGACTAGTTAGTTATCCCAGCACCATTTAATCAGCAGGGAATACCTTCCCCATTGCTTGTTTTGTCAGCTTTGTTGAAGATCAGATGGCTGTAGGTGTGCAACTTTATTTCTAGGTTATCAAAGCTGTTCCATTGGTCTACATGTCTGTTTTTGTATCAGTACTGTGCTGTTTTAGTTTCTGTAGCCTTGTAGTATAGCTTGAAATCAGGTAGTGTAATACCTGAAGCTTTTCTCTTTTTGTTTAGGATAACTCTGACTGTTTGGCTCTTTTTGGTTCTAAATAAATTTTAGAAATCTTTTTAATTCTGTGAAAAATAGCATTGGTAGTTAGGAGTAGCATTGAATCTGTAAATTACTTTGCTCAGTATAGCCAGTTAAACGGTATTGATTCTTCCTATCCACAAGCAAGGAATATTTTTCCATTTGTTTGTGTTGCCTCTGATGTCTTTCAGCACTGTTTTACAATTCTCATTGCAGATACCTTTCACCTTCCCGGTTAACTATATTCCCAGGTATTTTATTCCTTTGGTGGCTATTACAAATGGGATTTCATTCTTGATTTGGCTCTCAGCTTGAACATTGTTGGTGTATAGAAATGCTATTCATTTTTGTACATCGATTTATGTCCTGAAACTGCTGAACCTGTTCTTAAGATCTAGGAACCTCTGGGCAAAGATTATGGGGTTTTCAAGGTAAAGTATCATATCATCTGCAAAGAAATAACTTGATTTCCTCTCTTCTTATTTGGATAGTTTTTTTTTTTTAATTTGTTTCTCTTGCTTCTTTGCTCTAGCTAGGACTTCCCTTACTATGCTGAATAGGAGTAGTGAGAGTGGGAATCCTTGTCTTGTTCTGGTTTTCAAGTGGAATGCTTCTAGCTTGTGCCCATTTAGTATGACATTAGCTGTGGGTTTGTCATAAATGACTCATTGTTTTGTGATATGTACCTTTGATGGCAAGTTTACTTAGAATTTTTAACATGAAAAAATGTTGAATTATATTGAAAGCCTTTTCTGTATCTATAGAGATCATCATTTTGGTTTTTGTTTTGGTTCTGTTTATGAGATGGATCATATTTACCGATTTGTGTAAGATGAACCAACCCTGCATCCCAGGGATAAAGTCTATTTGATCATGGTGGATTAGCTTTTTGATGTGTTGCTAGATTTAGTTCATTAGTATTTTGTTAAAGATTTTTACATGTCTGTTTATCAAGGATATTGACATGAAGCTTTCTTTTCCACTGTGGCTCTGCCAGGTTCTAGCATCAGAATCATTCTGGCTTCATAGAATGAGTTACAGAGAAGACCCTCCTCCATTGACTTTTTTGGAATAGTTTCAGTAGGATTGGTACCAGCTCTTCTTTATACATCTGGTAAAAATTTGGTGGTGAATCTGTCTGGTACAGGGATTTTTCTGATTGGTAGGTTTTTCGTTATTGATTCATTTTCAGAACTCATTGTTAGTCTGTTTAGGGTTTCAGTTTCTTCCTGGTTCAATCTTAGAAGGTTGTGTTTCCAAGAATGTGTCTATTTCTTCGAGGTTTTCTAGTTTGTGTGCAAAGAGGTGTTCATAATAGTTTCTGAGGGTTTTTGAACTTCTGTGGGGTAAGTGGTAATGTACCCTTTGCATTTCTGATTGTGTTTATTTGGACCTTCTCTTTTTCTTTATTGTTAGCCTAGCAAGCAGTCTGTCAATCGTATTTACTCTTTTGAAAAACCAGCTTTTGGTTTCCTTGATGTTTTATATGGTTTTTCTCATTTCAATTTAATTCAGTTGAGCCCTGATTTTGGTTGTTTTCTCCTGCTACCTTTGATACTGGCTTCCTCTTCTTTTTCAAGTTTCTCTGGGTGTGATGTTAGGTTAATCTGAGATCTTTCTAACTTTTTGATGTGGGTGTTTAGAGCTATAAACTTTCCTAACACTTTTTTAGCTGTGTCCCAGAGATTCTTTTATGTTGTATCTTTGTTTTCATTAATTTCAAAGATTTTGATTCTTGCCTTAATTTCGTTGTTTACCCAAAGATCATTTGGGAACAGATTGTTTAATTTCCATTTAATTGTATGGTTTTGAAAAATCTTCTTGGTATTTATATTTATTTTTACTGTTCTCTGGTCTGAGAGTGTAGTTGGTATTATTTCCATTTTTTTAAATCTGTTAAGAATTGCTTTATGGCTGAGCATGTGGTCAATTTTAGAGTGTATTTCATGTGCAGATGAAAAGAATGTATATTCTGTTTTTGTTGGGTGGAGTGTTCTGTAGATGTCTGTTAGATCCAGCTACAGATTCTTGGTCAAGAGTGACATTTAGGTCCCGAATATCTTTGTTAGCATTCTGCTTTGATCTGTCCAATATTATTAGTGGGGTGTTAAAGTCTCCCACTACTTAACATTTACCTAAGTCTCTTCATAGGTCTCTAAGAGTTTATTTTATGAATCTGGGTGCTCCAGTGTTGGGTGCATATATACTTGGGATAGTTAAGTCTTCTCGTTGAATTAAACCCTTTATCATTATGTAATGTCCTTCTTTTTCCTTTTTTTATTATTATTGGTTTAAACTTGGTTTTGTCTAAAATAATAGCAACTCCTGCTTTCTGTTTTCTTTTTGTTTGGTAGATCCTTCTCCCTCCCTTTACTTTGAGCCTGTGGATGTCCTTGCATGTGAGCTGGGTCACCTGAAGATAGCATACATGGGTCTTGCTTCTTAATCCAACTTGCCTCTCTGTGCCTTTTAAGTGAGGTGTTAAACCCATTTATGCTCAAGGTTAATACTGATATGTGCAAATTTGATTCCATTATTATGTTGTTAGCTGGTTGTTATGTAGACTTGATTGTGTATTTGCTTTATGGTGTTGATGGTCTATGTACTTGAGTGTGTTTTCATGGTGGTCATTTCCATGTTTAGCACTCCCTTAAGGACCTCTTATAAGGAAGATCTTGTGGTAACACATTTTCTTACCAATTTCTTCTCTAAAAGTGATCTTATTTCTTCTTTGTTTATGAAGCTTAGTTTGGCTGGATACAAAATTCTTGGTTGGAATTTCTTTTAAGGATGCTGAATATAGGCCCTCAATCTCTTCTGGCTTATAGTTTCTGCTGAAAGGTCTGCATTACCCTGATGGAGTTCCCTTTGTAGATGACCTGCCCCTCCTCTTGAGCTGCATTTAATATTTTTCTCTTTCACATTGGCCTTGAAGAATCTGATGACTATTTGTCTTGGAGATGGTCCTCTTGTATTGTATCTCACAGGAGTTCCCTAAATTTTCTGAATTTGTATGCTGACTTCTCTTGTGAGATTGGGGGAAATTTTTGTAGACAAAATCCTCAAATATGTTTTCCAATTTTCTTGTTTTCTTTCCCTTTCTTTCAGGTATGCCAATGAATCATAGATCTATACTCTTTACATAACCCCATATTTCTCAGAGTTTTTTGAAATTATTCTTGTCTATCAGGTTGGTGCAAAAGTAATTGTGGTTTTTGCCACTGAACATGACAAAAGCCACAGTCATTTTTGCATCTACCTGATAATTCAAAGAACTGGTCCTCAAGCTCTGAGATTCTTTCCTCAGCTTGGCATGTTCTGTTATTAATACTTCCTATTGTGTTATGAAATTCTCGCAGTGAGTTTTTCAGCTCTATCAGCTTAGTTTGGTTCTTTCTTAAAATGGCTGTTTCATCTTTCATCTCCTGAATCATTTTACTGGATTCCTCAGATTTTTTGGAATGGGTTTCAACTTTCTCCTCAATCTCAGTGACCTTTGTTATCACCTAGATTTTGATTTCATCAAATTCTATCATCTAGATTTGAATTTCACCATTTCATTCTGGTTAAGAACCATTGCTTGGAAGCTAACATGATCTTTTGGAGGTAAGGAGACACTCTAACTTTTAGAGTTGCCAGAATTCTTTTGCTGGTTCTTTCTCATCTGTGTGGGCTGATGTTCCTTTAACTGTGGTGTAATTTGAGTACAGTCAATTGACTTCATTTCTGGATGTTTTCAAAGGGCTGAGGCTTTGTACACGGTCTTCATTTGTGGCTGAATTCTTGTCTTGGGTTTCACAGGGGGCTATATTAGCAAAGCATTTTCAGTGTCAAAGTTTGGGCTGCGATCCAGTAGATGGCACATATGTGTAATGGCCAGTAGGTAGGCTCTTGCTTAGCCACATTAGCTCCTCTGCATTTCCTCGTGGTTTCAGCAGTGGTCTCTCAGTGCTCTGAGAGTGTAGGGCTCCTCTTCTACTCAATGCTGGCTGCAGATGCCAGCTTGGCACTCTCAGGCTGTGCACTGCAACCCTGGGGTGAACTCTGGCTTTTGTTTTCTCCCCCAGCATGGGAGGGAAGGAGGGACGATAGCTTGAGGCCAGGAGTCAAGACCAGCCTGGGCATAGTAAAACCGTGTCTCTGTGAAAAAAAACTGAAAGTCTCTGGGCATGGGTGCATGCACCTGTAGTCCCAGCTACTCAGGAGGCTGAGGTGGGAGGATCATGTAAGTCCAGGAGGTTGAGGCTGCAGTAAACTATGATCATGTCACTATACTCCAGGCTGGACGACAGAGCAGGACCCTGTCTCTAACAAAAATATTTTTTATTTTATTTGGAGTGCCTACACTTTAATTCTTGGGGGATATGAAAGCGTAACATGTTCCTTATTCATAAACATATATAACACATACACATTCTGTAAAAAAGCTAGCTTGCTTTCTTGGTTTTACATGCTTTGGTCACCAGCATTTTAACCTTAATAATCAAGTGGTACCTACTCAGCTGTGGTAACTATTAACACAAACAAGGGCTTTATTTTTAAAAATCAAGTGTCATTGCAAATGACTTATGAGACACCTGAAAAACAGATATTGTCATATGAGGACAGTTTTGTGTCAAAGATTTTTCAGTCTTCTGTAAGTCAAGTATTTGAATATATAGGTTTATACAGAAACTATAGGATGTAAATAATTTGTCCTGAAACCAGTCTTCAATTCCTTCTCACACAACGTGACCGACGTCCGACCAGGATGGCCGAGAGGATAGTCTCTATTCTCTTCAGGTGTGCTCTGGCCCCACATGTCCATCCCATACTGCTTAGGTGCTCTTTCATGTCTAAATGGTATTCCATTCTTGTCTTGCCAAGTACTGATCTTTGCTTAGACATTTGCTTAGTGTCTTCACAAACCAAAATTTAAACTGACTGATTCCTGTATAAAACTTTTTTTCCTTCTCCTACCATCAGCAATCACTACATCTGTAGTACCTTCAGTTCCCTTTTGCTGGGAAAAACAGCAAAGGAGAAAGGACTTACAGAGTGCCTACATAAATTGGTTATGAGTAACATACAAACAAGGAACAACAAACTGCGGAAGGCCGCAGGAGGCCTCTGAGGAGGAAGGCCTCTCCATGCCTCATGTTCTGGTGCAGGGTGACCTAGGTTCTGTTACCATAAACATTGCGCTCAGGGACATAAAACCCCTTCGTAGCACTATGACGTAGCCAGACTTGTAGGCTCCTTGTAAGGCCTGCATTCCATCAGCTGCACATAGATAATAAGCTAAAGATAACCACGTGTTCTTGTTTTGTGAAACTCCCAAACCACCACTGTTATCAATCCTCAGGATGACACACCAGTTCCAGCCACTGATTCACTTCCGGATCAATGATTCACTCCACCATCACTTCACCCCTACCCTATAGATCAAAGTGATTGTAATCAATCAATAGTGTGGATGATCAGAGCTGGAGGCCTTCACTGTCACCTCCAGAGTAAAAAAGTGATGGCCCCCCGGTCCCACTTTTTCTCTTAATCTTTTTCTCATTCCTTTGTCACCACTGAACTCGGGGTACCCACGGGTGATGTAGTGCTGGCTCCCTACATTCTGGTGCCCAATGTGGGGCTCATGGATCCCTACATTCTGGCGCACCACCGTGTGGGGCTCATGGATTCCCTACACCTTTCCAACCAAAACATTAGCTGCCTGCTCTCTGCAACAACCAATTGCAGCTGGAATGAAGATAAGAAAAGATTTTAAAACCTGTGGAAGACAGTATTATTTGTTTGCAATTTGTCCTTCTTCTCTGACCTTGCCATGGCTTCCCCAACACTAGGCATGGTCACCTGAGTTGCTTTGGCCATTGGAACATGGGCAGAAATGACAGATGCCACTTGATTCCAGGCTGAGGGTTTAAGAGGCCTGGCAAGTTTCACCAGCCTCTTACACTCCTGTACCCACCACGAGAATAGCATGTCTTAAGGAGTCACTGGTTCCAGAATAAGGATGCTTTCAGACCAAATGTAAACACAGCCTGCAGCCTAGAGCCAAGCTCAGCCATTCCAGCTAAGCCCAACTGAGCACAGCAGGGTCCATCAGAACCACTAGACCTTCAGACCAGTCAGTGAGAAATAAATGGGGGGATGGAGGCAGTAACAGCCTTATTACAGCAAACCCTGAAAAAAAAATCCCTTAGGACTTTCTGAGTAGGGATCAAGCTGAAAACAGATCCTCACTGAGAAGTAAAACGATGAAAATATTCTAGAAAAGTAATAGCACTAAAACTACTGAAAGTGGTAGCTCTAGATCATTTAATAACTTCCTGCCTAAACTGTTTAAAACCCTATTTTCGTTCACCTACAGATACAGACTATGAGAGGGAAGCTCTAAAGCTCCATCTAATTTCCATCCATAATTTCATCGCAGAACACACCAACAAAGAGTGAGCGAATTCTCTACCAGCACTCTGATACACTATCGAAGAAAATATCAAGGAACTAGAGGTGTCCAAGGTAAAATGTGAAGCAGAGAGATTAAAGTGCCTTGGCCACATGCAGGGGCGCAGCAGTTACCTTTCAGGGTTTTTTTTTTTTTTAACCCATGGTGCTTTTCAATATTGGCTGCTTTTTCACTGACCATCATCTATTTTATGGTCTTTGATTTTTTGGGTTTTGCTTTGACAGAATTATCCCTCCCCAGTGGATCACAGGTGTGGGAATGTAAATTAGGGACCCTATCTCCCCTTGGCCAAGCTAGACAAAATGGGCATTTCTTTCCTAGAATGTGAATCATGAGCCATGTGGTGCACACACTGAAAATAGCTGGAGAAAACTAAGTTCAGAGCTCAGCCTGAGCAAAACTACAGACATTTCTGCTACCAAGACCATCTGGAGCTGCGGAGCTACTTGTTCCAAGCCTAATGTTCTAATTCTCTAATTCTGTGTGCTCACCTCCACCTTCTAAGAAATTCCTCTTTATTGTAAATTAGCCAGAACTGATGTCTGTTGCTTACAACCAAAGAACCCTGAGTGGCACCAGAAGAAAACATGAGAAGAGCTTTAAGGCATGTAGAAGAGAAAATAGGAGAGAGGAAAAGAGTGTAATACCTCCTCTAGCTTGGTGTTTACTATGACTAGATCAAAAATCGAAGCATCACTGAAAATGATCAGCCTATGGGAAGATAAGTATTATCACTCTAGACAAGTTACAGTTATCCAAACTCTCCTTGTAGAAAAAGAAGTCAGTGAATATATGTAAATATTATGCAGTGTTTTCAAATATAAAGGCTTTTAAATATATATTATATTGGTCAGCTCATCATTTGAAGAGAACCTAATTAAATGAAACATTTGTCTCTTCAACTACACACAGTTGCGGGCCTTATCCTAGGACCTTGCAATGGCCATTTCAGGTTGCGTCCTGACAACCCAGGGGACTTCCCAATGTGGAAAGCTGCACTTCCAGGAAGTCCATAAGCCAACTGCACCTTTTGAGGATGCAAGAGAGACAAACGTCTTCTCCACAACTGTTTTATATCCTTTTAAAAGTCTGCAATAAATAGGAACGCTTTTACACTGTTGGTGGGAGTGTAAATTAGTTCAACCATTGTGGAAGACGGTGTGGCGATTCCTCAAGGACCTAGAAATAGAAATTCCATTTGATCCAGCAATCCCATTACTGGGTATATATCCAAAAGACTATAAATCGTTCTACTATAAGGACACATGCACACGAATGTTCATTGCAGCACAGTTTACAATAGCAAAGACCTGGAACCAACCCAAATGCCCATCGATGATAGACTGGACAGGGAAAATGTGGCACATATACACCATGGAATATTATGCAGCCATCAAAAACGATGAGTTCGTCTCCTTCGTAGGGACATGGATGAACCTGGAAACCATCATTCTCAGCAAACTGACACAAGAACAGAAAATCAAACACCGCATGTTCTCACTCATAGGCGGGTGTTGAACAATGGGAACACATGGACACAGGGAGGGGAGTATCACACACTGGGGTCTGTCGGGGGGGAAAAAGGGGAGGGATAGTGGGGGGGTGGGGTGTTGGGGGAGGGATAGCATGGGGAGAAATGCCAGATATAGGTGATGGGGAGGAAGGCAGCAAATCACACTGCCATGTGTGTACCTATGCAACAATCTTCCATGTTCTTCACATGTACCCCCAAACCTAAAATGCAATAAAAAAAAAAAAAAAAAGAAAATAATCACACAACTGCACACTGAAATATGCAGTGTTCGTAATTTACAGAAAAAAACACTGAAAACAAAAAAATTCAAGCAGTAAGTTGTTATAGTATATAATATTATATACTAATTATATCTTCTAATTATAATTATATCTTCTAATTATATTGTAATTATACCTTCTAATATTTCACATATTAATATATGAAAAAATGTATGACAAGAGCATTAAAATACCATCTTTGTGTTATATATACTTATATTTTATTATATTTATGTATATATACTTTAAAATACTATGCATATACACACAATATTTTATTTATGTATATATACTTTCAAATACTATGCACATACACACAAACACACACATGGAAATAAAAAGAAAGAATGGATGAATAAAAGAAAAAAAAAAAGTCTGCAATAAAATTTCTTAAGATACACCAGAGTTTTTCCTATATTTCAACATATCCTTAAATTCTGTTTAAGAATTTTAGTTATATCACGCTGCACTTCGTATTTTTCTCTAAAATTATTTAATTTCAAATTTCCTAAATCTAGAACAGTCATCCTCTTTATTTTATCAAACCAGGTAGTTTCTCTGTTGTAATCCTTAATTTCTTTGTATTATAGAGACATTACAACAAAGTACTTTAAGAAGCCAAACCTGATCTACCACTTAGAACAGGCCTTAGTAAAGGAGAGAGCATTGTGCCCAGCTGAAATGAGCCACACCCTGCCTGGTTTTCAAATGTGCTGCTGTCCCTCCAAACTGGCTCCCTTGTCATCAGTCTCCACCTGCACAAACACTGCAAGCACATCCTTAATTTTCTTGACTAACTTATCAGCAGCCCCATTAATATTCTAAATTATCCTCTCTGGAAGACAAATTGCTTTAGCATTTGTCTTCTTTAACTGTTTGCTAGTCACAAAACCTGCAAGTTTCCTGCTATCAAGTTTTAGTATATAATCTTTTTTTCACTTTTCCTCCAAAACTGGGCTTTTGCAAATTTTCAAGGCAAATGATCAGAAGAAGTCTGTACCTTTAGATCCTGTGAGCCGATTTATTCCCTCAACAAGTACTTTCAGAGCTCCTACTACATGCCAGGAAATCTAGGCGATCCCAAAAATACAAAGTAAACAAAAACTCTCACCCTTGTTGAGTCTGTAATTCCAATAAATAGAGACTGACATTAAACAAATCATTAAGTCAAACTGACACTATGGGACAAGGTGATAAGTACTTAGAAAAATAATCCACGGTAGGCCAGGCGCAGTGGCTCACGCCTTTAATCCCAGCACTTTGGGAGGCCGAGGCAGGCAAGATCATGAGGTCAGGAGTTCAAGAGCAGACTAGCCAACATGGTGAAACCCCATCTCTACTGAAAATGCAAAAATTATCTTCGTCTAGTGGCACACGCCTGTAATTCCAGCTACTCGGGAGGCTGAGGCATGAGAATTGCTTGAACCAGGACCCAGGAGGCAGAGGTTGCAGTGAGCCAAGATCACACCACTGCACTCCAGCCTGGGCTACAGAGCGAGACTCCATTTCAAAAAAAAAGAAAAAAGAAAAAGAAAAATAATCCAGGGTAGAAGGACAGGGAATGCTGAACAAAGGGGAGACTGCAGTTTTAAAAGGAATAGTCATCTAACACTTCATTGAGAAAGGGACATTTTTGCCAAGTTCTGAAAAGGGTGGGGCAATCACCCTCATAGTTTTATGGGAGAAGAACTTTTCCAGCAAATAGCACAAAATGTGCTAGAGCCCCAAAGGAGAAACATGCAGTTACGTCAACCAAGACTGCACCCCAATTTATTTGCTAGTACCATTTTATCCTCTTCATTCTGTACCTACCTGTGTTAAAATCAGCTCTAATTTAAGAGAATCTCATTATACATCCTATTCCAATGTCCATCTCTTCTGCTAGGTCACCCTGTCTTCACAAAGCTGGTGAATCCCAACCCCACACATTAACTACTGTATTAGTCCATTTTCACTCTGCTCATGGAGACATACCAGAGACTGGGTAATTTATAAAGGAAAAACGTTTAATTGGCTCACAGTTCCACATGGCTGGAGAGGCCTCACAATCATGGCAGAAGGCAAAGGAGGAGCAAAGTCATGTCTTACAAGACAGCAGGCAAAGAGAGCTTGTGCAGGGGAACTTCCATCTATAAACCCATCAGATCTTGTGGGACTTATCCATTACCATGAGAACAGTATGGGGGAAACCACCTCCCCTGATTCAATTATCTCCACCTGAACCCACCCTTGACACATGGAGATTATTACAACACAATGTGAGATTTGCATGGAGACACGGCCAAACCATATCAACTACAGATACTTCCCCCACCCTTGAGTTACACGTCTACTTCTTAGAGCCTAATATAGTTTGGATCTGTGCCAACTCTCATGTCAAATTGCAATCCCCCATGTTGGAGGTGGGACATGGTGTGAGGTGACCAGATCACAGAGGCAGATTTCTCATGATGGTTTAGTACCATGCCCTTGATGCTGTTCTCACAACAGAGTGTTCTCATGAGCTCTGGTCATTTACAAACGGGTAGCACCTCACCCCTCTCGCTCTTACTCCTGCTCCAGCCATGTGAAATGATGGTTCTCCCTTTACTTTCTGCCATGATTGTAAGTTCCCTGAGGCCTGCCCAGAAACCAAGCAGATGTCAGCCTCATGCTTTCCATGCAGCCAGTGGAACTGTGAGCCAATTTAAACCTCTTTCCATTATAAATTACCCAGTCTCAGGTATTTCTTTATAGCAATGCAAGAATGGCCTAATACCAAGCCTACTGTCATCCTCAGCTGGATATCTCTCAACCACTTCACAAGCAAGATGTCCAAATATGTCATCATCTTTCTTACCAAGCCTGCTTCTCTTCCTATTCCCACTGTCTCAGTCACCCAAGTTAGAAACCTTTGATGTATCCATGGCTCCTCCACTTCCTTGCATCCTACATCCAGTCTGTTACACAACATCAAGACAATCTTTCTTTTGTAAACATGGTACTTATAAATCTTGAGAATAAGCATGATTCTAACTCACACAGTCTTAGCAAATGTTGGCCTCATTATGCCTGCCACATGCCATGGGAGCAGGTTAGACTCTGCATCCAATCTGACTCAGAAAAGGTGACAATGCAAAGATGTTATCAATAAAGCCCTGCCCATATCACTACACCTATCTCTTCCCAATTAAATGTAAATACACACACCACCACCTCTACCATCATAACTCACCCATTATAAACACTTCATCTTTAATAATAACATATTTGCATGGGTTCGTATCTCTTGAGATTTATGAAGTACATTACCAATAACTTAGGCCATAAAATTTAAGAAAACCTCAGTCATTCACAGATTTTCGAGAACACATTTAGACTTCCAGCATTGTTAAATCTAAAAACGCAATTTACATAGATCATATACAACAAATAAGGGAAAAATGTATATTTTCCTTGTTAATAACCTAATCACAGGGGTTATAACTCATCTGACACCTCAGCAAAAGCTGCTTCAGACGATCTCTCCCTTGATGTTACAGAGGCCTATTATGAGAGTAAAGAAGGAGATACGGACATTTCCCCCTAAAGGAAAGAACCCAAAGGCAAAGGGAAAAGAAGGTACAAACCTCCTCATCCGCATTCCTCCCAATCCAGTTTGAATTTTGGTCATTTCCACTATTTGCACAATATAGATCATCATCAGGGACATGTACGCTGATTGGGCTGACTTGGCCTAAATTCTATCTCTGTCAGTTACCAATTTTGGGAGGAGAAATTTCCCCCTTAGGATCCTATGCTGGACTGGATGTATGATTTATAGACATTTGGACAAAAACTTGGAATTTGTTTGAAGATCTGATGTTGAATTAACAATAAAAGTCTCACTTTGATTTCTAAGTCACCCACTATAACCTTTAAAGCAATTATGTGCACATAGTCTTATTTAATCATCATAAACACTCCATGAAATAAGGGCCAGAATATGAGAAATAGGGAGGTAATTGAGAATTTGCTGATATAAAACAAAAGTACCCTTGCTTAGACGTTCTCTAGAGTCATAAAATAGTCTTATTTTACAGACAAAAATCTTGAGACCCAGGGAAGTTAAAAGGTGTGCCGATTTCATACAGTGTGTTATTATAATCCTGATTAATAAATGAAGAAACTGAGGCATGAAAATGTAGAAAGAGTACTTAATGGCAAGGGCAGACATGGAGTCCTTAACTCTAAGTCTTAAACTTTTTCCATTTCTGCATGCTACCTTTAAGTCAAAGTTTGAACTGCCCATCTGAGAGCTACCAGAGTGGCCTAAAACTCCTCTAGCCTGTCATGAAATTCGATTTCCTTCCATAAAGCAGTTACTTAGGAAAGTCTTATTTAAAAACATCACCCAGCTACAAATGAAAACCTTCCCAACAGGGACAAGATGGAACATCTGCCTTCCTTTTGCTTAATAGAACACTGCAGAGCTGCTCTCTGCTTGGATAAATGCTATTTGGGTTTTCCTGATTTCTGAATGAGTTCTTAGTCTCGCTCTCTTGAGCTACCCCTCTCTTGGTATTGTCATTGTCTTCTTGCCCAGAATTTTATGTGTAATCGTCTGTTACACCATTGGCTTTTCTGAAACCAATCTTCCTTGTCTTTTGTAATTATGTAAAGCTGTTCTCTTTGCAGGCCACACACCGCAGATATCTAAAACCTGGAGAGAAAACACCCTAATTGTAATTATAATGGATTTCAAATTCCTGTTATTCACGTTGGAGAGGAAACATGCAGTGAGGTTTCATTACTCATTTTCTTTAAAACTCAGGAAAAAATAGAACTTAAACATATTTTTGTTAGAGCATAGTCTTTAAAAAAAATCCTTAATTACTTCTATGGAATTTAAAAAAGCACAATTATATTTTTATGTCTACCTATCTGAATTAAAGAAAATTGAGGTCTTTTAGTCAGACCACACAAATATAAGTATAACCAACCATAGCTATACCCAAAATTAACCAATTGACCTCATTCCCCTGGGTCAGATCAAACTTCAAAACCAGCAATCATTTCCCAATTCTGAACCCCAGTAGTAGCAGGACTACTATCTGTTGGTCATTATGCAGATCTTGCACTAATCTAATTAAGTAAAATGGAAATCCAATTTCAAGCATTGTTGTACACATTTGCATATGACACAAGCAGTCAAAAATCTGTCTGAAGTTAAATGAAGCACATGTGCAGCCCCCTTCTCAATTTGAATTGGCTTTTCCACACAGTCCCATTTTGAAATATTGCATTTTCAACCTCTGCAAAGCACTCATGACCCAAATGCCATTGTTAATAGCTGCTTGCATTAGTGAGCATTAGCAACAAGAAGTGGGCACAATTCAAGCCTGTCCTTCTCAAAGGATCATCTGGGAATTTCTCAGGAAAAGGAGAAGCAAATAGATGTGCTACTGGCAGCCTAGTCAGCTCCTCTTAGACATTAGGAGGATGTGGGCAGTAGAGGATTTTTTTAAAAGTACTCATAACTTACATACCAAATAAATTCTATTCTGAATTGAACCTTCAAAAATACAAGACTTTTTTTTCTTTGAAAAGAAAGAGATGTATTAAAAGTGGAACAACAAGACGCCAAGAGAGCCAGCCTCAGAATACCCTTGTCCCCTAGAATTGTCACAGAATTGCCAACCAGTTGTCAGTCATTCCGGTGCAATGGAAGAGTCAGTGCCGGTGTAGTCAGTACTCTGTTTCCTCCATCTGATGCTTTAGCCCAGGGTGAACCAAGGCAGGACAGGTAGGAAAGTCAAGTCCTCACCACAGCACCAGGTTTCTTCAGAGTCCTGGGGAATGACTCAGTGTTCCATCTATTCCTCCCAATTTGATGATAAAAATGTTCTTGTGAAAGAGTATGTGTCTAGAACAGAGTGGGGAAGTGTTACACTCATATTCTATCTGTACTTTGTGATTTGGCAATAGCATCTAACAAAACAAAATCAAGTATAAGAGTGAATTACATGTGTAAGGAGAGAGAATAATGGAAGCAGACACAACAAACAGCAAGCATTTATAAAGAGCTACCACGTCAGGAAAAAATTGATTGCTTTTATACTAGAAGAGAATTCCAAATGAAGGGCTGGAGATACACATTAGCATTTCAGGTTAAGCATTTGACACAGTACCTCAAATGATAATGAATTAATTCAGAGGAACTTTGGGATAAGAACCACTAGCAAGGCTTAGCAGACATTTGACTGTTTTGGGCACTGTTCAAGGCGCATGGTTTACAAATGAATGACATGGTCTCTTTGCCCTTGAATAATTCACAGCCAGTGAACCCGAAGAGTCCAGGAAACCAGAAAGACTCGGATGATCCCTTTGCCTCAGGGTCAAAATCTAGATTGTAAAGGTTGGCAAAAGCTCAAAAATTCTCCTGCTAAGTGTCTTTTTTACTTTCGCTTGCTTATAAATCACATTAACTTGCAAACATCAGATATTGAGACCTCCTATGGAGAAATCTTTACCAGATCACCCACTACCACAGACGTGGCTTGGGGATTAGCCATTTTAATACTACTCACCTTTAATTTGGGAACACAATGGTTCAACCTTCTAACAAATATTTTGGAAGAAATCATCTAGCAATATAGAAACAGCTTTTAAAAATCCAAACTGATTCCACCCTTCATTTAAATATATATGTAACTGTCTCTAGGATATTTTTCTCCCCTGCCCATAAAATGTAATATGATACATACCTGCCTTACCTCACAAAGTTTAAAAGGCTCAAATAATTAAGATTTGTGAAACATATCTGCAAGCAGTAAAGTATCACGTTAACATCAGCATCCATCATTATGTTCGCAGAAGCCAAGGCTGCTGAACTACCGGATGCAGTTCTAATTTACAGGCCCACAGGGAGGACAAACATGAGAAAGAACTACAGAAAGCTCAAATAAAAAGGATTCTCTGCATCACACACTCAGCAGACCTACGGCACAAGACAGCACAGTGGACACAAATCAAGACCACTGGTTTGCTGTCCTACCTCCACAATCAGAAATGCCATTTGGAGAGAGGCAAATGATGGATGGTGCATGCCTCACTAAACATCTCTCAGTGTGTTTTGAGCTCTTCCCATGATAAGCCTGCTACATGTAAAAGATATGATTTTCTTCAAATACTCAACAATATTCAACTTCAGAATGTAGATTTTTGCCATGAGATCAAAAGCATCCACGGGAGATTTCGTGGGCTGAAATAAATGAATGTTCACTGTTAAACTAGGATGTTGAGCAAATCATTTCAGATCCTTTTGAAAAGGCTCACCTCCCCAATACAGGGCTTTTTCAACTCAAAATTCTATAGTCTATAACGTCCTATTTGCTGTAATCCTTTGTACTGACCAACTGAATGCACTTGTGCTTGTTTGGAAGAATCCAGGAGCTCATTATGCCACAAGAGTGGCTAAAGGAATATAATGAATCCTTAGCACTTTTCAACCCTTTGTAGCCCATCAGAAATTAGAAACATAGGGATGGGCACAGTGACTCATGCCTGTAATCCCAGTACTTTGGGAGGCTTAGGCAGGAGAATCATTTGAGGTCAGGAGTTTAAGACCACCCTGGGCAAAATAGAGAAACGCTGTCTCGACAGAAAATTGTAAAAATTAGCCAAGCATGATGGGGCATACCTATAGCCTAGCTAGTTGGGAAGTTGAAGCCAGAGGATCACTAGAGCCCAGGAGTTCAAGGCTGCAGTGACATATGATCATGCCATGGCACTTCAGTCTGGGTGACAGAGAGAGACCTGTCTCAGAGAAAGAAAAGAAAAATAAATTAGAAACAAACAGAACTATAAGGCAAAACTTTCTTGCATAACCTGAGATGGGCATAAAATATTTTTACTATGTCAACAAATAACGTTGAGCCACTATGTAACAGTCAGGGTTCGAGGCAAGAAACAAAAAATATTCAGTATTTCAATAAGAAGGAAATCTAATAAGGAATTAGGTATTCTGTAAATCACTGAAGAAGTCAAAGTCAGGGAATTGCTACTGATTGGACATTTTTGGTCAAAGGCACACCCTGTTGGCTGTGCTTCAGAGGTTACTGAACTACTGTTGTGACCACCTACTGCCCCACACCCACAAGCTGGTGGCCAGAGATTGGAATTTGGCACCAGGATATGGAAAATACTTTCATTCTTAGGAGTTTGGCTTGCAGCTGACATTCTTGAGGAAAGCTGTCCTCCACCTCCCTTCCAATCTCATGCATATACATCCTACTGGCCCAACATAAATCACATCATCACCCGAGCTTAAAAGCAGTTTAAGAAATGTAGTCTTTGGCCTCCCAGCCCTTTTATGGGGATAAAAAGAAAGTAGAAGTGAATGCTGAGTGTAATAAACTATATTTAGCCTAGCATGTTATATGCAAAGCAGCACTCTAAGCATTTTGAAAGATTAAAAGATAGATAAGACAGGAACTTTTAGGGAACATTTATTCTAAGAAGACAAGAAATATATGTGAAGAGTTAAACATTAGCAAAAGAGAATTATTAGCATTCAACACAACATAAACATAGTTATGGGACTGAATATAAAGTTTCATGGATATGTCAAGTAGTAAGACAGTTGGCTGGCTTTGTGCTAGATAAGACACAAACTATTGGATCGTCTTTATTAACTCCTAAATCTTTTCAGTAATGAGGAGAGCACTGCTAGTGTATAAAGGATTGAGTGGATATTTAAAACTCCTCCAGGGTCAAGACAGACTCACAACTTCAACTATTAATAGCCCTACCTAGCTCTCAAACTAGGTGAAAGTTTCAAAAGCAATTGATTGTGCAAGTACATTCCATGATCAAGAATAAGAGAGTGGTCTCAAAGCGAGGAGGCAAGATAAAACATCTAACACAGGCCTTGGGAAACAGAAACAATAAAAATATAAGGGACTGACCCCAAGCCCATTGAGCATGGTAAGCAACAGCTAGAGGGCCCATAAGCTAAAGCCCTGTGAGCCTATAAAGTCCAAATCTTTACCAAGGCTTTGCTTTTACATGGGAAATCACAGAGTTGTTTTCTACTTGGTGATTTTCTCAGTTCTAGTTTGAGTCTGTGCCTTGTTCAAGACGTCTGTGGGCAGAGATTCCCTAATGGCCTGTCTGCAAAAGGTACTCAAGGCCCACCCATGATGAACTCTTAGCAGGCAGCACAAATAAAATACATAATGGAGAGGCAGAGAAGAGGAATGATACCATAAGCAGGAGGCTGTGAATAGTGTACCATGGCTTATCATAAGCTTTAAGTGACACGCGACAATTCTATCATCTGTGTAAACAAAATTACATTATTTGGAGCACCATAAAATTTTCCCAGTTCTAAGTAGCCACCATTCTTTGGCTGGAAGGATTCATCATAATTTCTGAATCAATATTCTGTAGTACACGTATTTCTATTTCAGAACCAAACATATTAGAGGAAAAATTTTGATCTGTTGGCAAATCTCGGTTTTCAGAAGTTCTTTATTCCAGGATTTCATTCCTTTTAAATCTTGGCCCATTTTTAAAAAATCAACTGGTATTAACAAATAAGAAATAAAGTATCCAGGATAATCCCATCAATGCTTTGGTTGTATGACAAATTAACTTTGAAGCAAAACCAATTTAAATAAAAGATTGAAAGGAGCTTGACTAAATCAGTGTATCTAAGTACAATTCAATTCCACAAATGTTTTCTGAGTTCCTACAGCACACCAGGCAATGGGAACACAGGATATGCAAGACACAATTCCAACCCTTAAAGAGACCGCTTCTGGGGCCAGGCACGGTGGCTTACACCTGTAATCCCAACACTTTGGGAGGCTGAGGCGGGCAGATCACCTGAGGTCAGGAGTTCAAGACCAGCCCGGTCAACATGGTGAGACCCACGTCTCTACTAACTATACAAAAAAATTAGCTGGGCATGGTGGCGGGCACCTATAATCTCAGCTACTCGGGAGGCTGAGGTAGGAGAATCGCTTGAACCCAGGAGGGAGAGGTTACAGTGAGCTGAGATCACGCCATTGTACTCCAGCCTGGGTGACAGAGCAAAACTCCATCTCAAAAACAAAAAATAAAAAAAGAGACCACTTCTGTAGGGAACACATGCAAAAAAAAAAAAAAAAAAAAAGGAAATTACATTTTGGTGACATAAGTGCTATATCGGGCAAATGCCTGAGGCTGAGGGAGCTCCTACAAGGGGCACTAACCAGTCAGAAAAGGCTTCTTGGAAAAAGTGGTGTCTACATTTTTAATTAAAGACAGCATTTTAAATGTAGTGGATTCTTCCCAAAGGGAGAGAAGGCAGTAACACGTTGAGGCATTGTCACAGGCTGTGCACCCCTGGAAACTCGTTCTATGGGAGCTATATATCAAATAGATGGCCTACTGAGAAACACTCTTGGATCAACACTAAGAGAGTGAAGGAAACAGAACTGGGAAAAAGGTGAAGTTGAGGTGTGAGGCAATTGCAAGAGAGACCACAGCTTATCCCAGAAGAAGCTCTGAAGCTGGGGGGGCCCTTCAGACATGCCTTGCATTGAGACAAAGGGACCAAGCACTTGTTACTCTGACATCTATCAGTCATTGGAAGCAGGCATCCCCAAAGGAGGGGGCAAACCTCTGGTGAGGCAACCCTCCAGCAGAGGGCAATTCCTAGGGAGGGACTCATCTGTGACCTGCCAGCAGTCAACACTCACAGAAGCTGGGATAGTGAGTGTCTCCAGGCAACGTACCACAGCATTCACTGCAGGTATGAAAGCCCACTTCCAACACGGCATTCGTTGGGCTTGTGAACAGGTCTTTCTATTTCTCCATGATAAGTTTGGCAGCTGGATAAGCCACAATGTTGGCAAAAGTCCTGGATCCTCCATTAACAGAGCATTTATTTGGGCCCCACATTTCCAAGAGCCAACTCATTTCCACACTTCAGGCCTTTCTACCAAATGGACGCTTTGGCCTGATGCCAAGCTCAGAAAGAAGACTGGTCCAGGAGATTCACCATCCCTGAAGTGAAAACAGCTCCTCCAAATGTGAAAGATCTGTCACTATCATGGACTTTATCAGAATATTAGTAGCAATAATGAGAAAATAATTTGACTAATTTTGAAGACAAATATACCAGAAATTTTATATCTAAAGCAGTGCTACTCTGTTCAAGGTGATCCATTTTTGACAATTTGTACGTGATACTGTTTTGGAAACTGTTCTTTAGGAATTAATATCAAAGCCTATGACATATTTATGGAAGACATATGATAATGTGGTACAGAGAATTTAGGGCTTACATAAAAATGGGGTTGAATTCTCACATTTACCACATATTAGTTATTTTTCCTTGGCCAAATTATTTAACCTTTCTTTTTTTTTTTAATCCTACAAAATTGAAATAACTACTAGATGGGCCTATTGTGAGAATTAAATAAGCATACATACATAAGATTCTGAAACATAACAGATGCTCAAAAAAGGTTAGTTTTTTTACTATTTTATTCTTCATTTCCTTTCCTTTTCTTAGTCAATAAGAAGTATCCAAAAAAAGTAACATATCTTGAGCATGAGGTTTGTCCTCTTTTAAAATATTTTTTTAGTTTGGAATAGTTTTAAATTCACAAAATTATTGCAAAAATAGTACACAGAAGTTCCATATAACTCATATCCAATTTCCTATACCATTAATATCTTACATTTGTATGATGTATTTCTTACATTAATAAACCAAGCATTGTTGACTAAAGTCCATAATTTATTCAGATTTTCTCATTTTGTCCTCAATATCCTTTTTATGTTCCAAGTTTTTTTTAGATAGCCAAACATCCATTTGAAGTAAAATATAGTAAATCAGGTAAATGACAGAATTCATTTTTTAAAAGGAGTTCTCAACATAAGTAAGTGAGGAAGTGCCGTATCGTTTATAAACTGACCTTTATGGCCATTTCTAAAGGAGGCTTCCAAAAATGTTTCCAGCTCCAACATCATCTCTGGGATTAAAGTTGATTTCCAAGCTAACAATTCTAGAGAATAGCATGTGTCAGGTGTATGACTGCTTTGCAAACAAGCTTAGAATGTTAGATTCTAAGCAACCTTTGTCGTCATTCTCACCTTCACCCCCTGCTAATATAAATACCCTTTCAAATCCAAGCAAAAATTGTACTTGGAACAAAAAAGCATCGCCAAAACTTATTTTAGGAGATTAGAATCCCAAGAAATACCCTTTATTTGGACTCAGGATGCAAACCTTGATATTTCACAGATAGAATACCCCAGGGAAGGGCATCTCTATAGTAAATGTATTCATTTTATTTTTAATAAAATAAATTTACTAAAAATATATCCTAAAACTTGTTCATAGTGATGGTTACATTCTGAGAGACTTATTCATGAGTATTTGGTTTGAGGTTATGGTAGCCTGTGAGTTTCACTGGAACTTTGTGGAGCTGTTTTGACTTAATAACAATACACCCCCTCATGCTGGGACCATGTTTTAAAAACCATTCTCACAGGTCTTCATTTGGCCCTTGCATAGTTAATGTGGCCTCAATATAGAATATGCATGCTACTGGCCTAGGGAAGAAGCATTCAAATCACTCAAGCATGTTATAGCTAAGGATTAACAAAATCTCCCCTCTATGCTCCAGAGCAATTAAAATATGCAGTTGTGGGCACAGCTGAGAATTGGGAATGCACCTGAAATTTTATGAAGACTCATTAAACAAAGATAATCCTGAGCAAAACACACTTCTGTGTTTACTCCCTTGGTTTTTACATGAAAGCAGAAATGTTTGCTCACCCCATCCAAAAGCGAATGTGTCGGACTTCTGCCTTTTACTTTTATAGTCAAGAATGTATAACTTCTTTGGGATAGACACTGCCTTCAAATTACAAGTTCTGTGCTTCCATGTTCTAGAAATACAACAGCCCTCGGCCTACAGAGCTATTAAAATCTGCCAGCAAACCTCAGGGAAGCAGTAAACATATCACCACTCTTGTTTTATTTTAAATGGAGTTTAAATAATTCTGAATGCTTTTGTGAAAGAAAAAATCTCATAACATCTACACTCCAGCCTTTTATGTTGTCTTCTAGGTCATGTTGCTGACAAGGCTGACGCCACCTCTACAATATGCACATTACGTTGTTTTCTGACCACAATGTCATGCTCGACCCAGATCACGTACCACAGGGGTTCCCAACCCCCAGGCCGCAAACTCGTCCCAGTCCGTGGCCTGTTAGGAACTGGGCTGCACGGCAGAAGATGAGCAGCAGGCCAGCAAGCATTGCCACCTGAGCTCCCGCTCCTGTTAGATCAGGGGGCAGCATTAGATTCTCATAGATTCTCATAGGAACACGAACCCGACTGTGAACTGTACATAGCGAGGGTTGCACGCTCCTTATGAGATTCTTATGCCTCATAGAGGTGGAGGTGGAAGAGTTTCATCCGGGTCCCTGGTGCGAAAAAGTTTGGGAACTGCTGATATAAGCAGATGTGTTGAAGTAACCGACACTTATTTGGAGGAAAGAGAGGTGTGCCACTGTTTTCTCTCTTAACCTTAATGCTGTAACCATTTCTTTCCAACTCTTCTCAAGAATTATAAATCCAACAAGGGAAAAGACAGTAGTTAAAGAAAAATCACAGAGAAAGGAGATGTAAATGGACAGATGCTATTAGTGCAGAAAGCCACTGAGAGAATATTCTGGAGAAGGATTAATAATTTCCAAATTTCAAGTATTTTTAGTAAAAACGAAGCATTTCCCTCTGATACGTTGGAATAGAGTTCACTTTACCTTTTCTCTGTTGCCACCTGCATGTATGGATACTTCTCAATGGCCACACGCAGGAGGATGCAGTGAGCTTATGGGTCCTATTCATACTAAGTCTGTAATTCTTTTAAAAGAGAAACAGTTACATCACTTAGCACAGTATCTTCAAGTTTCATCCCTGTTGTCACATATTGCAGGATTTCCTTTTTATGGCTGCATAATACACTGATATATGTATAAACCACATTTTCTTCATTCATTTATCCATTGATAGACATTTATATTGTTTCTGCATCTTGCCTATTGTAAATACTGCTGCAATGATTATGAGAGTGCCAGTATCTCCTCTAGATCCTAATTTCCATTCTTTTGGATAAATACCCAGAAAGCAGGATTGCTGAATCACAAGGTAGTTCTAATTTTGATTTTTTGAGGCCCTCCATGCTGTTTTCCATAACAATTGTACCAATGTGCATTCCCACCCATAGTGTACAAGGATTTCCTCCACATCCTCACCAACACCTGTTATCTTTTTTATATATAATAGCCATCCTAACAGATAGGCAGTGATATCTCATTTTGCTTTTTATTTGTATTTCCCTGATGATTAATACTTTTTTCACACACTTGTTGGCTGCTGGGGCTCAGAAAATGATACCCTACAGTGAAGACCTCAGAAGCAGCCTCAGAAGCAAAATCCTTTTCTGACCTCCTCCCATCTCTCAGCCTCATTCTCTCTCAATGCTAGTCATAAAAATTAGAATCCCTCTTCTCCCCAGGTGGGTCATAGACACCAGAATCCTTTTTCCCCAAAGCCAACATAAAACCTAAAAATATGACTCTAACTTTCTCCCTACCTTTCTCTGTAAGAACAGACATAAAGAAATTCTCTGACCTACCATGATTGTATGTCATAAGACTCTCGTTCCAGAGCGTGTCCTCCCCGAGACGTGGAAAGAAAAAATGCTGCACAGAGCAGCCAAGGAGAATCTGGACACAGGCCTCACTTGGTTTTCCCCAGTCCCCCAAGTCTATTACTATTAGATCATCACTTTTATCCAAATACTTATCTACATGGCTGTCTCTACTTCATCAAACCTAAGCATAACATTGAATAGCCTCCCCTATATCCTTGGGTCTTCATTTTGAAAGATTCTGTGTCACATAAAAGTATGATCAAATCAATTTGTTATGCTTTTCTCTTGTTAACATGTCTTTTGTTATAGGGATGTTGGCTGTGACCTTTATGGTGGGGAAGAAATGAATCACCCTTTTTCTGCCAATACATAATCATTTGTATGTCCTCTTTGGAGAAATTTCTATTCAAGTATGTAGCCCATTGTTTGATTATATTACTAGGTGTTTGTTTTTGTTTTTGTTGCTAAGTGAACTAAGCCAGTCACAGAAGAACAAATACTGCAAGCTTCTACTTATATAAGTGAGCCAGGCACAGTGGCTCACAACTGTGATCCCAGCACTTTGGGAGGCTGAGGTGGATGGATTACGTGAGGTCAGGAGTTCGAGATCAGCTTAGCCAACATGGTGAAACCCTGTCTCTACTAAAAATACAAAAATTAACCGTGTGTGCTGGCACATGCCTGTAATCCCAGCTACTCTGGAGGCTGAGACAGGAGAATCTCTTGAACCTGGGAGGCAGAGGTTGCAGGGAGCAGAGATCGTGCCACAGAGATTGGGCCATTGCACTCCAGCTTGGAAAACAGAAAGAGACTCTGTCTCAAAAAAAATATATATGTAAAGTGAACAAACTCATAAAATGATGGCTGCCAGAGTCAGAGGACATAGGAGGGAGAAACAGGAAACTGGCAATCAGAAGGTATATACCTTCAGTTACGTGAGATTGGTAAGTTCCAGAGATCTGCTGTCAGCATCATGGCTATAGATAATAATACTGTATTGCATACTTAAAATCTGGTACGAGGAAAAATCTCATGTTTAAATGTTCTTATCACAAGAAAATGGAAAATATATTTTTTAATTTAAAAAGAAAAAAGGAACGTCGTGAGTCTGCAGTACCACTGCTAAATGAAAAACACGATGAGCAGGGAGAGCTGAGTAAGCAGAAGTGTGGGTAAGGCCCACGTAAGTTCTACAGGCTGAATCACGTTTTCAGATCTTATTCAAATAATTTTTAAGACTCTCCTGGTTGTTTCTGATGCCTATAACTAAGCCTTAAATGACTAGTATAAAAGTAGTATTTAGTAGAGCTGCTATCTCAGGGAGAAAAGTCACCATCTGCCCAGTAAAAAAGGAAATAAGGAGACTCATCCCATAAGGATAGATTTCTTTCAAAGGTCGGCTACAGCATTACAAGCAGAACTTGCCTGCCATACCTGTTATCTGTACTGAGGGAGTGTGGCTTTGGCCATATTTGTATGATTAAGGAGCTAATGAATCACCTTGCAGTAGCTGACCTTCGAATTAGAACTGCTGGATAGTTCCTGTCAGAGTCAGTGGTTGGCAAAAAACAGCTGCTTATATGTAGTCAATGTAAAATGCTATGTTTACTAGAAGCTTGGACCAGAATGCATTTAAGAAAAAAAAAAAACCAAACTTTGGTTGTCTAATTCTCAAATCATTGTAATATTTGTAACTTAAGTGAAGATTTTAATTTATAGAGTGTTTGCCCAATATATTGTCTCATAAGATTCCATACTTAGTAGCAACTTCAATGATTTTTCAACTGCATCATCTTAAAGTTCTTTCCGGCATAAGAATCTTTGGCACTGTATTCATAATATAAGAGACTTTAAAATATGATACTATAAACACCTTGGCACTATCGCTCCTTATTAACATAAATTAAATAGACTGTAAATATTTAAAAATCCAATATTCATCTCTCAGTATTAAACTAAATTGAAAACTAGAAAGGAGAACAGGTTTCCAATCAAAATGGGCCCCTTCGTTTTTCATATTCATAAAAATGAGAGATACACATTTTGCTCCCTGGAAATGCAGCAGTAGGCTACATTTCCATTCTAGCCAGGCAATTTCCAGAGCATCACACAGCTTCAGGTACCTCACCAGTGAAATGAAGTTCATCTTTCTTATAGAGTTGTTTCAAGGATTAGATGGCAAATTGCATGTGAAAGAATCTGACAACAATGAGTACTCATTTGACAAATATTTTAAAATCTACAGCTATCTGCTCTTAACTTTTCAACATGCAAGAACAAAGAAAAGCTAAAGAATTTCTTTCGACCTAGAGAAGGGCAGCCTCATGATTTCAATACCTTTCATGTCTTGAATCTGCTCGGCACGTCTTCTGAATCTCACACAATACATCCACAAACAAAAATCACTTTATTAAACATTGCTGCTTTTTATAGAGTTAAATATCCACTTAATATCAAAGAAAGACAAAAGATATTTTAGGAGTTGAAACAGAAACTTCCTAAGACCAGCAGATGTGACTTAGTTGTCTTTACGGCACTGACACATGTGGAAAGTGCTCTGAGACCTTTGCTGTGAAAAGAAATATCTAATTAGCCTCTCTGACTCTCATCTTGAAAGTTAATAATACTCCCTTCACAATGCTATTGGAAAGACCAAATGAGAGAATATGAAAATGTGTGCAGCAGTAGCTCGCCTATATGTGGCATGTTATTTGAATCATTGACTTGAATCTCAAGCATTCTCCATATAGCTGGTCGGATAATAAAAATGTCCTTCCTCAAAATTGTTTACAAATCAAAATATGTCTGTTGGGTATTAAAAATGTTAATATGGGTGATTTATGCTATATTCAGGCTTTCATATATGTATATAAACATTACTTTAAGCAATCTCTATACCTGACGTATACGTGATGTATAAAAATTCTCTCTATAAACTTCCTACCTACCATGAATTTGACCTACCACTTTGCAACCAAGACAAGGCCTGATTCTGAATCACCAGATACCTGCACAGACCATTAAGAACCACTTTATTAAGACATAAACTGCTAATGCTTCATCACAGTCTATATTCAGGACATAACCTTCACTGCTTTCATAGAGTGAAAAAGATTAAAAACAGAACTGACAATTGAGAACAGTTAGTTTTGGGCAGCCTCGTCTCTTTTAAACAAATGTCTTGTGATTCATTCCTCATTTTAGGAAACTGCTATGATGTTTAATGTTACTCTCACATTGCTTCTCAGAATCTGTCTAAGTCATATAACTTTCACTGTGATCTAGTCTTCAAATTATTTGTGTCTTTCTGCACTGATGCTTCATTGGCTCAGCCCAAAACCAATCCCACTTGAAGTTAGTTTCCTGTATGCAGGGTTAAAGTTCAAAACAGTTAACGCCCAGTATAGCTCAGGGCAGCAACCAGTTAGAGAGGACCTTGACCCCAGCACCTGAGCTGGGTTTGGAGACCACTCTGCTCTGCTTCCTGTTGTTCAGCTCCGGGGGAGATTGACAGGGGAAAGGTCTCAGTGGCTGATAGGTGATGGACATTCCTCAAGAAGCTCAAGACCGTAACTATTTGCCAACAAATACTGACATCTTTTAATATCTAACAACCAGTTAAGCTATACCAATGCCGACTTCCAAATATGTACCCTAAAAATATTGAAAATTAGGGAATTGGAGGCCCTAGTGTATAAGAAGCTACCTAAAATTCTCATCATTAAAAGACAGTTGTAAGGACAGAATTATGGGAGTCTTGAAATCGCTATCTAAAAGCAAATTACCTGAGAGAGAAATCCCATAAGGCATAAGACCTATTATCAAATTGAAACCTATTAGTTGAAGACACAACCAATGGACACTGTGACAAGAAGGGCAGAGCCCTAGGAGACTGGGGGAAAGCATGGCCTAGAAGTTTACAGAGCTGAAGGAAACAAGGATGACTGGAGGATTCTGGGGTGGCCTAGAGTTTAAGAGTACAGCCAACATATTTGATATCACTCACCTGACCCACATACTCCTTCTTGCCGAAGGGTTTGTGCAAGGTTGAGCTATCAAAACTCAACCACAGTCCACAGGGTGATGCCATTTCTGGTTTGGGTTTTCGCCCATTATTCTGAGTAAAGATAAGTGAGCAAATTAATTCAATGCCGCCAAACCTTCTCTATCCTTTTTTAAAAGACATATTGATCAACAGTTTTTAAAGGAAGAACTTTTAATAGCCAAATCTCTTACGGAAATTTAGATTTCCTTGTAAGCAGTCCATCATGCCATTTGTTTTAAAGATGTTTAAAGAAGTGGCCCAACTGAACTCTTGTGAAATAACCACAAATAGATAGAAAAAAAGATGAATGGCCAATAGCCCAGCCTTTCAGAGCCATGCAAATGAGTCACTACTAACAAAAGTGAATTAGATGGTTTAATAACTCACCTTCTGACCTGAACTTACTACACACTCACATGGGGAATAGAAAAGTAAAAGGACCTCTGTAATTCAATAAAGTTTGTGAGCATTTGATCTTTCCAAATACATATCTGACAACAAAAGTAATTTTATTGTAGAATCACTGAACGAGGCTTTGCATGCCAGTAGGACAGTTTATAAGCTAATTAAATTCCATTCTATTGGAAAATGTGTTCTCCAGTGCCTTTCAACGCATTTGATTTTCACATTGTATTACAAATTCTTTAATATTTGTTATTTTTCTAATGGAAGTATTGATCCTACTATGTATGTGTCATTATTTTTCCCCCAACTGAAAAATGTAAAATCCCAGAGCTATATGTCACCTAACACCAATATATATGTGGATGTGAGTGTGGTCGCTCTCTTTAGAAGTCTCTGGAAGTGTGTGCATGTTGGGGGAAAGGAGTTGTTAGAGGATGACTCAGAGAAACTACCAGAAAAAAATTAAGGAATCAAAAACAAAATATTCTTTTAATGCCGTTTTAATATGCTTTTCCTTCTATTTCAGTTCTACTTCCGTTTATTTCCATTTATTTTCTCATATCAATGACTTGTAAAAGGGCCCAATTATATTTCAGAAGAAATGATTGCTGGTGAGTGGGTAAGAAAAGGTCAGAGAACCCTAAGAATATTCAAGAAGCAGAAAAACAGTTTTAAAAAAAACAGCCAGGAATCTTCTGATCTTCTGATAATTCTGGACAGAACATACAGAAAAGCTGAACCCTGCAGAGATTTGGAGATCAGCACATGAGCAGACAGCTAGTGGAGACTGGACCATCACACTAAAGAGATTTTTTTGGAAGGCTGGATGATGGGATGAGAGAGCATACATAAAAAGAAAAGAAGAATCAGGCTTCTTGCAAATATGCACTCCTAAATCCTGATGAAAGAAAAAACGTTGACAAACCCACATAGTGGAGTTTGGCTTTTTGGGTTCAAATCCAGCTGAGAAAGTTACTTAAAATTCCCTCATATGTACAATGGGACTAAGGAGAGCATCTACCTTTCAGAATTCTTGTAAGGATTAACAGAGTAAATATTTGTACGTGCTTAGAGTATCCCCGGAAAATACATAAGCTATATAGATTTTATTAAATAATAAAATGTATAAAATGTGTATGTAAATAGAGATCAATTAATTTCATGTGACCCATTCACATGAATACCACTTAGAACACTCCATAAGCCATATGCCTTCTTTAGCCCTGACTACAATTTAGTACGTGTGTCCAAAGGATTGAAAGTTTCAGCCTTCTGAATCCCAACATGTTCCCCCATCCATCCCTCTGACAATGGCGGCATAGCTCTGCCTAACCTCCAACCCTTCAAGGAAGCAACGGAACAGTTAAGCAGGAAATGTGATTAAATTAAGGTCCTGCCAGTACTTCCACGTGCTTATTTTCAGAATGGTTTAATTAAAGTTTCTGACATGAAGAGAGCTATTTCTGCTCATCTATTCAGCACTGGTTATGGAGGCAGAAAAAAACTGAAATAGGCTGTTTCAGTCAATTTGTAACACTATACTTGTACAATTAAGCTGGAAGGGTACAAAGAAAGTTAGTCTATATAATTTTTCCTCTTATAGAGGTATTCATTAGAGAACAAATTGAGGTCTCAGAAAGAATAATGTTCAGACAAACCAGAGGAGAATGTAGTAGTTTCTAAATGTTCAGTGTGAACTCAGCATCCAAAATTTTAACAGGGCCCCTATTTTACTGGCAGTTCATCAAAAAAGCTACAGAATGGTCAAACTGAACTAATAATACACGACTCATTAATCACTACTTATTGCTGATATTATGCTTAATTATTCCTATAGGTTATAAAAATAAATCCATTATTTTTAATAATTAAAATGGCAGAAACTAGGTAATTATCTGAAAATGATTTGGATGCTTCAGTTTTTATATATATCCTTACTGGGAAATGGATGCCATATATCAGAAACAAATGTCTAGGAACCACTCATGCTTGCTGAAAGGAGAGTAAATATGCATTCCAGTTTTTTCTCTCCAGTCTCAGAGAATGCAGTCAGGTCACCGAGTTTGAACACCTCTTCCTGCAGCCTGGAGCCAGAGATGGCTACAGAACTATTTACTCACTCTGCAATGTGCCAACTCCATTTGTCAGCTGGCCTGACCAAGTGAACGATGGTGAGACTTGTCAGTCACCTAGAGGGTAGCAGCTGCTCCGAGTTCTGAAGAGACCCGAGGAGGGGAAGGGCAGCTTCATGTTGTGCGCCAGGAAGCAGCGTCTTCCTGCCCACATGGATCTGTATTCAGCCTCCACACACCTGGACCAGGATGTTGGGCACCACCCGTTATGCTGGTGATCACACAAGTCTCCAGCTTCCTGGGGGAGCTAAGATGCAGAGTGCTTAACTGCACGGCAAAATAGCTTTTGCAGGAGGAGTAGATGTAGCCTTTCACATTCTAGTGACTTTGGTGAGTGGGTGGGAAAAAGAGGGGAGAAGAGAAGGAACTGAAAAGGGGGAGGAAATAGAGGGGCAGGAGAGCAGAGATACAAAGCCTACTAGAATTTTATCTCCCTTTTCACCTGTCTCTATCACACACAAATGGTGTTGGAAAACAAAGAAATGGCCAGCATGCAGGGATGTGATTGTCATTTGAACAAATGTTCTTTCCCAGAATTCAGTCACAGAATGAAGACAGCATAGATCTTTAAATATTTTACAGCTTTATTAAGGTATAACGGACATTATGTGAAATGCACATCTTTAAAATGCACAATTTGATAAGTGTATATATATAAATATATACATTTATATATTTATAAATATATATTTATAAATATATAAATGTATATATAAAGTGTGTTGTTGTGTGTGTGTGTATAAATACACACACACACACACAAACCATGAAACCATGCCCACAATCAAGATATGAACAAATCCATCACTCCCAAAAGTGTCCTCAAGCCCCACTGTAATCTCTCCTTCCCTCCGTGCCCCCTTTTCAGGCAAATATGATCTGCTCCAGTCACTAGAGATTCACTTACATTTTCTAGAATTTCATATAAATGAAATTGTATTGCATGTACTCTTGCTTGTCTGGCTTCGAAGGTGGCATATGCTTCTTAAGTCAAGCTATCAAATCTATTCTCTCTCTTGCCCCATCATACTCTCTTCGTCTTTCTCTCTTTTTTAACCTTTAAACAGCTTTGAATTTTAACATTCACCAGCCAATAGAAAAGTTCTTTTTAACCCATTCACACATACCAGAACTTCACATAGACCGTGTCATATAATTGTTTTGATGTCCTGATAAGGCAAATCTAAATGTGTTCCCTGTCTCAAACATCTTGAAGACCTCCTTCTCACAGAGGAATCACAGTGGTTCCTTGTCAGAACAGCAGACTGTGCTATCTCAGGAGATGTATGAAAGGGGTTATCCCATGCTGGAAACCACCTATTTAAAATACTTATCTGAATCCATCTTGGAAAAATTTTAAACATGGTGCCTATACTTTTACCATTAGAGCTTCATTTCTTTGGACCTCAGAAAAGCCCATTTACTAAAACTGCACATAGACTTTGAGATCACTGTGCCTTGAACTTTTCAATCAGTTAAACCTGAATGAGACAATCATGAAAAGACAACTGGAAAGAAAGCACAGGTAAGAGATAAGGAGACTCTGTTAAAGGAAGCTAGAGAACCACTGCCTACCCTCGTTCCAGAGCTGGCTCTAGCAGCCATCTTTGAAATCTGGTGCTGGCATTTGAATCTGCTAATTGAGACTGTTCTACAGCTGGCTGGCCCAGGCAAGTAAGCCTGACCCCCTGATCCCCATATCAAAGACCACTGGGTGTCAGAAATATCTGTTGTAGCTTTAGTTCTTTTATAGCAGTAAAGTCACTTCACCCGAATTGATCATAACTTTAGATCATACCAACTCTGAAGAAAATGTTTATCATGAAACCTAAATGGAAGAATCCCAACAAGTGTATCTAACTAGGGAACACCACGCAGACACAGAAGTTCTTGCCACCACCAGAACCAATGCATTGAACATTGCTGTTTTGACTCTTAAAAAGTCATTATCAAGCAAAACCACTATACTCCCAAAGAGAAATATCTATGCCAAAACAAGGTGGGTGAAGGAAAAGTCAACGTAGAAAGGATGGAGGGAGGAGACATGAGGGGACAGTGTTGTAGCCTCGGAAATGAGAGCAACAGGATGGCCCCAAGTGAGTCGGGTTCCGTCCTGATGATGTCAGTTTCCACTTCCGTGGAATGACAACATCAGGCTACAAAGCCTTCCTTCCTTTGCAGTTCTAATATTCAGCAAGGCACAAGGAGAAGCAAGAAAGGAGAAAGAAACAGAGGATGATAGCATCAAAAATATTCTGAATGACCAGAATATATCTGTGGCTTCTTTTCTTTTTATTAAAAATCCCTAAGGACCTAATCAAGCCCAAAGGGACAGGACAGCCAGATTAGAAAGCATAAATGGGGCCTCAATCCAAAGAATTCACAGACATTTCATTCTGGATCTGGACCCAGACTCTTAGCCATCCCCCCAAGAAATTTGAGAAGGCAGCTTCAAGAATAGAGCTGCTTTTAAACCCACACCTCCACTCCAAACAGCCAAGACTCCACCTGATCCTTCTCTTTGCGGCGAGGGATTAAAGCTGTAAACCTGCCAGCACCCTGGCATTGCTGGCGTTTAGACTTGCAAGGTCACTGGCCTGTTAAAGACATTCTGCAGTCTCAGTGAAAACAAGGCAAACCACAGGAGTCGGAGTGTCACAGAAGCTCCTGGGTCGGAAGCCAGGGTCACGCTTTCTCTGACACCCTGACACTTTCCTGCTGGCAGTGAAAAACAGCAGTGTTTCATGGCTTGGAGAATTTTCTCTACTTTTATACTTAATTTTTTAAGCCATAAAATTGACTATCCTTACAGGAACTTTTTCAGAATGAAAATAAACATTGCTAAAATGGGTAGAGAGATGTTAAAGGAGTATCTTAGCTGCTCAAAAGCAATGGTTTTCAATCTTTGGTGTACATCAAGATCACCTAGAGGGCTTATTGGACCCCCATCCTCAGAGCATCTAATTCAGTAGGTCTGGGGTGGGGTCCAAGAATTTCCAAACTGATGCTTCTGGTCTTTGAGAATAAGCATGGTCTTTGAGAATGAGTGTTCTGAAGAACTTACTTTCTTTGGCTTGGATAAATCAGATACTAGAAGCACCACCAACCACCACCATCAATAATAATAGTTAACATGGATTGAGAGCTTACTCCATGGTAGACACTAAATGCTAAATAATTTACTTATATGAATATTCTTTTAATCCTTACCCCACCCTTTGAGGTATTGTTTGTTATTATTCATATTTTACAAGTGAGGAAACTGAGGCAGTGGGCGATTATGAAGAGAATAGCAGATAAGACTGCCAACTCCCATATGATCCCGGAGGAAACCGTGGGAGCAGGTGTGGTGACAAATGGTTGTGTATGTGGGATCTGAAAATGACAAATGAGCAAGTGGAAGATGAAAGACACAATGGAAAATAGCAGTTCATGGGGAAAATGCTTGGGTTTTCACAGTCAATGAACTCAATAGATTCAACACCACAGTATGGCTACCAAAAAAACCATCATGATCTCCAACTGCATTCTCAGTATCTAGGACAGGAGTTTCAAAGTCTGTAGCTTGCAGAGGCCACATAGGTGGTACTGCTGTTACTGCAGCTTCCGTTGTTAGTTTTAATAATATTATCATCATAATCAGACAACTTCCTGTGTAGCGCTCTTAAGGTTTTGGTTTTATTTTTATTTCTCTTCTCTCACACTCCATGTGCTTCAGACCCTAGAGTTAGGTATATGGACCAGAGTAATGCTAGTGACTTAACACAATATAAGTTACTTTCTTGGTCATGTGAAGCCAACCTGGTGGTCAAGAGCAACAGATTCTCAAGGATTCAAGATCCTTCCATTTAGCAACTCCTCAACCCCCAGGATCTGTCATGCCAGACCCCTATTAACTTCAATAGGGATGGCCTCAGGTTCAAGAGGCTGGAGAAGAGATACGGAGCCAGCAAACAAGACATGGAGTTTATACAGAGCAGTCCAGTGGTGGCAGGCTGGGCAGGAAAACCTCCACCTCCTGCAAAAACCATGCAGTTTATATAGCATTTTCATTTAGCACCCTTCCCTAACAACCTCCACCTGGCAACCATCATGTAACCCAAAACAAAGGGCCTTGATCCCCTATGCATAGGACAGGGCTTCAGATGTCCCTTATAGATGGGGAATGAATCTCCAGGTGGGCCACTCCCAGATTTCTTAGGCCAGAATTCTGAATACACACATAGATGCGTCTGCAGACAGGGTCATTCTCAGGGTCTGCTTAACTTATTGCTATCAGGAGCATTCACCCTACAGTCCACTCCAGCACACCCTTGAGCGGCCCTCACATTGTTATCATGCCAATTCTTCCACGATTTTCCTGGGGCCAGGTATGCAGAGGAGTATCTTGGCATGATGCCACAGCAGCAATACAAACAAATACAGAAGTGGCCCCTGGTACTCAAGTTAGCTGCTTGGATGCACCATAGCAGACCTGCAGTGGAGCAGAGGGGCAGCCCTCCACAAACCTAACAGCATGCTTTGTTAAGCCCATCTCTGCACCCAGTCAGCAAAGAGCTTTGCTGCACATTACCTAAGGGTGGAAGGTGAGATGTTCAGTGGTACATTAGTCTGTTTTACGCTGCTGATAAAGACATAACCCAAGACTAGGCAATTTACAAATGAAAGAGGTTTAACTGGACTTACAGTTCCATACGGCTGGAGAGGCCTCATAATCATGGTGGAAGGCAAGAAGGAGCAAGTGCCTGCTCCTCTTATATGGAACGGCAGGAGGCAAAGAGAGTTTGTACAGAGAAACTCCAGTGTTTTAAAATAATCAGATCTCAGCTGGGCGCAGTGGCTCACGCCTGTAATCCCAGCACTTTGGGAGGCCGAGGAGGGCAGACCACGAGATTCAGATATCGAGCCCATTGGTGAAACCCCGTCTCTACTAAAAATACAAAAATTAGCTTGGCATGGTGGCCTGCACCTGTAGTGCCAGCTACTAGGGAGGCTGAGGCAGGAGGATCCCTTGAACCCAGGAGGCAGAGGTTAAAGTGAGCCAAGATGACGCCACTGCACTCCAGCCTGGGCAACAGAGCAAGACTCAGTCTCAAAAAAAATAAATCAATAAAATAAAATAAATCAGATCTCATGAGACTCATTTGCTATCACAAGAACAGCAAGGGAAAGACCTGTACCCATGATTCAATCATCTACCACCAGGTCCCTCCCATAACACATGGGAATTATTGGAGCTACCAGATGAGATTTGGGTGGGGACACAGAGCCAAACCATATCAAGTAGGTACAGGAAAGGGCAAGTCATGGCCATTTAACAGGATGCAAGAAGTTGTGTCATTCTGAGAGAGCACCACGCCTGACAGCAGCCTGGTGCCTGGTTTACAATACCAAACAGACTGGCCTCCTCTGTGATGCATTGCAGGAGGCTAGAATAAGACAATGGAGATATTACAGTGTTCTATAATGAGAGGATGATTGTCTTCTTACCAAAAGGAAGACTGGGATTCATTATTTTAGAAATACAAAGGGCAGGAGGATGTAAAATAGGCGTAACCTGTACATCCTGTTCTAGGCCCTTCCCCCCTTGGAGCAGATAAATAGAACCATCGGAAGTTTGCCATTTCCAGGCCCATGTAGTGATGTACTCCCCAGTGGGTAAGTCCTGTGGCAAGAGCAACAGAGGTTACCTTGAGTCCCAGGTTGAGGCAAAGGTATAGTGTCCCTTATACTACCTACCTGGATCCTGATGATGCTATCAGGTTTTGTGTCAGGAGAGTACATGCACTGGAGTGAGGACAGTGTTCACGTTCATTCAGCCTGCAGTTGGCTGCTGCTAACTGTCATGTCCACAGAGCCAGAGAGTACATCCTCTGCTGGAGTTATTGCTTCAACAGGCCATTCACCCATTCAGTCAACTCTGCTGCTATAGGGTTGTATGGCAGATGGGGGATACTAGTGATCATCCAGGATCTCCAGTAAAGTGTGAGCCCCAGTCACTGTTGATATTAATAGGGATGCCATAGGCTGCACACAGCTGCTCTAGTCTTTGTATGGTGGTTTTCTGGGTGGCACACTTGCTGGGATATGCCTGCAGCAGCAGGGGTCCACACAAGTCGAGACAAGAGGCAGCCATCAGATAGAGGCACCAGGTTCAAGAGACTGAAGAGACCCAAAGCTAGCAAATGAGACATCGGGTTTATTGAGGAGAGCTTAACAATCAGAAGCAGTCCAGCGGTGGCAGAATGGGTAGAAGAACTTGCAGAAAGCATGCAGCTTATATAGCATGTTCACTTACTGCTATTCCCCTAACAACATCCACCTGGCAACCTTCATCCAATCCAAAACAAAGAGCCTCAACACCCTGTACAGCCTGTGTTTTACAGGATGGAAGAGGGTTCAGATGTTCCTCATAGATACAAAATGAATCTCTGGGCTGGCCACTCCCAGATTCCTCTGCTCAAAACTCTGAACACACATGCAGGTGTGTCTGCCACACAGGGTCAATTCTCATGGTAATCCTTAAGTTGTTACTGCTATCAAGTGCATCTCCCATACAGAGCCTGGAAGTCCTCCAATGATCGTCTGCATCCATTCAGCAGACAAGAGAAGAGAAGGAATGGAGCATTGCCCATAAACAGTTTTTAAGGGACAGGCCTGGAATTGCTGGGCATCACTGCCATCCCCATTCTACTGACTAGACCATATCACATAGCCACACTTAACACAATGAAGTAGTCTGTGTGCCCAGCAAGAAGCAGCAATGGGATTGTTTCATATCTGGCCTGTGCTTGCCACAGGAGATGGCTTTCCAAATCATTCATCATCCTTCTTCCTTCGAAAATCCCAACACACTTGAAGATCCAAACTTAAGATTTTCTTACTGCCCCTACAGACCTCCCAGGACCTCCCCTTCATCCACCAACGAATTTAGCACCTAGTTTACTGTTGTTCACTTTACTTCCACACTAGATCCCATCCTTGGTAACTTTGATATCTACCTGGATACCACAGGACTTACCTAATGGGGAGTACATCATTACATGGGCCTGGAAATGGCAGACCAGCTTCTGATGGTTCTGTTTCTCTGCTCCAAGGGGGGAAGGGTCTATAACAGATGTACAGGTTACGCCTATTTTATATCCTACTCCTCTTTGTATTTCTAAAATAATGAATCCCAGTCTTCCTTTCTGTAAGGGGACAATCATCCTGAATTCAACATCTTGCCCTCTGTGCTTGTTTACCTCCTCATCTCTAGTAAGCTTTTTTCTCCATTTCACTTCCACCCCCAAGTTTATAACAATTTCTAAACCACTTACATGCTGACCACTGTAATTTATCCATTTGGCACACTCAAACTTATTTCCATTTCAATATTTTTTGACTTCATCAAAACCACCAATGCATTGACCCCAACAAAGTTTGCCACCTGCCTCCCCCTTATGTCCTCTCTCTTTTGCTCACCTAGCTAAGGGTCTAAATAATCACTGCCTTAAAAATACCACAAATTAAATACTTGATTTAAAGTTACAATCTTCAATTGTCTGCAAAAATAATTGTTAAGTTACTTAAATAATTACTTAATAAACAATTACTTAATAAATAAATAATAAATAATTACTTAAATAATTAATCCATTATGTGCCACCCATTTTACTCACTTGCAAAAACTCCAAATCCAATTAAACTTGACCAACTGCCTATGCCATGCTTACACTTAAACAGCTGAACATTATTGCTCACAAATATTCCAGTACAACATCTTCTGGGAAAATAGTTTAATTATATTTCCCACCCCTTTGAAATTAGCCTAAAGCAGGAGTTGGCAAACTATGCCCCAAGAGACTAATTCAGCTTGGGTCCTATTTGTGTAAAGTTTTATTGGAACACAGCCCCCTCATTAGTTAACAAATTGTCTATGGCTGTTTTCATGCTACAACAGCAGAGTCAAAGTGGTGACTGGGACTGTATGTCCCACAAAGTATAAAATATTTATTATACAGCCCATAATAGGAAAAGTTTATCAACTCCTCAGAGTATCACGCTCAGTGTCACCTAAGTTTTAACGGCCATAAAAAGTGTCATGCATTTCATTAAAGGGTGGTGATCGTTAAATACTTGAAGTTACAATCTTCAATTGTCTGCAAAAATAATTGTTAAGTTACTTAAATAATTCTGGCCCATGATATCACAATTTAATGACTGCTATCATCTGAACGTTTGTGTCCCCCCCAATATTTATATGTTGAAATCCTAAGCCACAAGGTGATGGTAGTAAGAGCTGGTGTCTTTTGGTGGTACTATGATTTGAATGTTTGTTCCCTCTGAAACTCATGTTGAAATTTAATCTTTGCTATGATTTGGATGTGATTTGTTTGTCCCCACAAAAACTCATGTTGAAATTTGATCTCCAATCCAGCATGTTGGGAGGTATTTCAGTGATACTGAAGAATCCCTCATGCATGTCTTGGTGCCATTGTCACAGTAGTGATTCTTGCCATGGTAAGACAGAAATAATTATCTTGGGAATAAACTGGCTCCCTCAAGAGTGGGTTGTTATAAAGCACCAACATCCCTCAGATTTTGCCTGTTCACACGTTTGTTTCACCTTTGGCTTTCCACCGTGACGTGATGCAGCACAAAAGCCCTCACCAAAAGCCAAACAGGTGCCACCACCATGCTTTTTGTACTTCCCAGCCTATAAACTGTGAGATAGATGAACCCCTTTTCTTTATAAATTACCCAGTCTCAGGTATTCTGTTATAGCAACACAAAACAGACTAAGACAATCCCTAATACAGTGCTGTTAAGAGATGGGGACCCTAAGTGGTGACTGGGCAGAGTCATAAGGGCAGAGTCATTCATGGATTAATGAGTTATTACAAGAGTGAGTTAGTTATCACAAAAGTGTGTCTGTTATAAAAGCCAGTTTGGTTCCCTCTCATGAGCTCTCTCACCATGTGATGCCCTTCACCATGTTTTGATACAGTAAGAAGGCCCTCATCAGATGAGCCACTTGACCTTGGAACTATAAGAAATAAATTTCTTTTATTTACAAATTACTCAATTAAGGCATTCAGTTATAGAAACAGAAAACAGACTAAGAAAGAAGATGATTAGATCAAGAGGGCAGAGCACTCGATAAGTAGGACTAATGCCCTTATAAAAGAAGCCCCAGAGAGCTCCTCTATTAGTCTGTTTTCACACTGCTATAACGAACTGCCTGAGACTGGGTAATTTACAAAGAAAACAGGTTTAATTGACTCACAATTCTGCATGGTTAGGGAGGCCTCAGAAAACTTACAAACATGGCAGAAGGCACCTCTTCATAGGGCAGCAGGAAACAGAAGAAGTGACCAAGAGAGAACAACCACACACTTTAAAACCATCAGATCTCATGAGAACTCACTATCATGAGAACAGCATGAGGAAGGAACTGCCCCCATGATCCAATCACCTTCCCCAGGTCTCTCCCTCAACACCTGGGGATTGCAATTCAAGATGAGATTTGGGTGGGGACACAAAGCCTAACCATATCAGCTCCTGTGCTCCTTCTACTATGTAATGTTACAGTGAGAAGATGGCCATCTATAAGGAAGTGGGCCTTCTCACCAGACACTGAGTCTCCCAGTGCCTTGATCTTGAACTTCCCAGTCTTCATAACTGTGAGAAATACATTTCTGTTGTGCATTAGCCCACTAGTCTGTGGTATTTTTGTTGTTGAAGCCCAAAAGGACTAAGACAATGATTGAGATATAAATGACTACTTATGTTGATTGCCACTGACTTTTTCTTATAGTACTTTAAATCATCATCCCATCAGAACTTACAACAGTTTTATAATGAGGATGAGGCAGATATTACTATTTTAATGATGGGGGAGAAGAAAACTGAGATATGGAGATTAAATGACAACCAATCAAATCACTGCACCTGAGCTGAGTTTCCTGCTCTAGCCAGCCAATGCTGTCTCATTCAGCTTTGCTGCCTCTCCCAGGGAAATAGTGTCTGGTGCTTATGGAAACACTGATTCCTCTGTCCCCATCATCACTAGAGGACGCTGCACCCAGGAAATGGTGACTTCCAACCAGAGACCAGCATGCTGACTCCTAGCACCATGTGTAGGATCTGGTAAATGTGGTAGATGGAACACACAAAATATCAGGGTGTAGACATTACAACACCCAGGTTTACAAAATCACTGCCTTCTTTAAATAGACTTTCTGTAAATTATGACAATGAAGGTAAACAGTCAGCTTTCTGACTGTTTTCTTCTCAGCCTAGCTTTGTGAGTTCTTATCACACATTCTCATACATCTTCCTCCAAAGTAGGATGAAAGCTGACCTTTTGTTGTATTTATTTCTCAATTAGTAAAACTTCAGCTAAAGTCTCCTAATTGCTTTCAAAGTGAGACTAGAACTGGGATTACGTGACTATGTTTAACAGATATAGATCTTATGTTGGGAGGTGAAGAAAATGACCATGCCTGACTCCATAGAAGGTCATTTCGCCACAGCTAAATGTGGCTTCAGAGCCAGCCAACCAACCTCACTGAACACACATCTTGCCTCCTACCCTTCTGGAATGAACAGTGTTCATGGTTCTTCCCCAGTCCACAATCAATAGGGATTCATCCAGCCAGATATGATGCTCTCCATCTTTAAGCTCACTGATCCAAACCCATCATTCATGCACCTCACATGCATCTGAGACACTCCAGGGAGAGTCGCTGCCTGTGTAAATCAATAAACAGAAAATTCTTAGCCTTATATCACATTTCCACTATGGCAAATACACAATCTGGGCACAGCTTCCACAGGCCAACCACAGATCTCTCAAATGTTCTCCCTCAGCCTTTACCCCGCACCCCTTCTCCTCAAGCCCCAATCCCTTCATCGTTAACATTGATCTACCCTTTAGGATATAGCAGAGATGCTAAATTAATCTAGAACGTAAGCTCTCCAAGGAAGTGCTAGATCATCACTCCCCTGTGTTCCTAAAGCAACCGGGGAAAGGAACTGCCATAGGCTAAATTTCTACTCCCTCCTCCCCCAAAAAATGTATTTGTTGATATCTGGTACCCAGTGTGATGTTATTTTGAGGTAGGGACTTTGAGAGGTAATTAGCTCATAAGGGTGAAGCTCTCATGAATACAATGTGTGCCTTTTAAATAAGGCCCCAAAGAGATCCCTCACCCCTCCAACCATGTGAGACTATAGAGGGAAAAAGACCTATGAATCAGGAAGTGAGCCCTTACCAGACCCTGAATCTGTCATTGCCCTGATCTTGGCCTTCTCAGCCTCTAGAACTGTGAGAAATAAATTTCTGTTGTTTATAAGCTACACAGTTTATTACATTTTCTTAAATATTAGTTTCTTACTGCAAATTGCGATAGATATTCAGTAAGCCCTGACTCCAAATCAAAGTCAAAATAGGCCAACTATATGAACACTGTATTTTACCTCTTTTCTTGTTTGTGTCCTTCCATCCACTATATTCTAAGCTTCTTAATTCTAAGCACAAAGATTGTATCTTACTTTTAGTACTCGCTCCAGCCCCTAGCTCGAGCACCAACACTTAAGGAACACTCAATACTGGTTGAATGAATACTGTTAGATTGCAGAGGGTCTGGAATTTGTATTGCCTTTGGGCAACTGCAGCTGAAGGTCATACACCATACGGCCAAAATACAATACTAGATCATGTAGATTTTGCCTAGATCAATCATCCTGGCCAATGGTCCAATTTACAGTAATACTTTCATTCTAATTCAAAGGCTAATAGCTGGTACAATCACACTTACAAATATTCTACCCAGATACGTGTTGACAACTTTTCAGTACACATTTTGCAATGTGTGATTTTTTTGAATGCAGGAAATAGCTGAAAACAGAGTACTTTTTATACTGCAGAACTGGATTTTCACTCCCCCTCGACTGTTCACAGTCATGCTACCAGGCAATTGTAATTGTTGTTCTCATGTGGAACCTGTGAGGACAGAGGCATTGTAATAATGCGTACCAGGCCAAGTCACAAAGCAGCTTGGTAGGCTGCACATGAAAATGTGAATTCCTATTGGTGGAGAATGTTGCTGCCCTGAAAGACACTCTATTTCTGAGATTCTTTACAGGCATCATTGCCAGGAAACTACCTTTGTCCTTGAAAAAGTGTTTTTTTCCAGGAGCACCACTTCATGCTGAGCTACATGAAAAAGCTGACGTATCAGCTCCACTCATATATATCTTATAAATAAGTATATGTTATAAATGAATATTACAATGTAAGCCACCTATTCAACATTAATAACAATGCATAAACGAGACCCAGAGGAGGACACACTAGCTAGACTGTCCCTTATAAAAGGTAGGCACACGTTTATATTTTTCATTATTCATTTTTTTAAGTAAGATTCCAAATCCTCTTAAGCATACAGTTTATAGTAAATCAAATAAGAAAGGAAAAAAGAATGACTGCAGACATTGTCAAAATCCTTTATAAGATGCAGGAGAATGCTTCTGTCTGCTTGTTTTTATTATTGCTATTCCTAGTCTACTTTAATAAGAAAGCTTTCATTCTGATCTAATTCGGAGGCTATATTGCACCTTCTCTTTCCACATCTTCACCCATTTCTTTGATGACTAGGAGTTAGAAAACATGCTAGAAAAAAGCTCTTTAAATAATCAATGTTATTTGTTACTTCAAGTCGTTAACACGTTCTTTAAATGAAACTGGGCATTGTTAATTCTCTTGACACTCCCAGAAAACTATCATTCAGGGTAAAATGTCACCGGTTTTATTATCAACACTAAATATTTTTGTGATGCTACAGGGAAACAAAATGATAGAATTGAATATTTCTGGAAATATTTCATAAGCATATGTTACATACATTATAGATAAAACTCCTTCTGGGTCATGCTTCTGGTGATAAATTAGTGGCTTCTTGTGCATAAACATGTGCATTGAAGACAGGTTGGTAGAATGATTTGCATGGAACTTTTAATCAAATCTTACACAAAACCGGGGCTCCCAAGGTGATCTTACTTCCTCTAAACAAGAGAGGCAGCTGTGTTTCAATTAGTACCTCAGTCTCCGAAAACACCAGCAGAAAACTGCATAATCCAAAAAAGAAATTTTCCAATTACAAAAAAAAAGAAGAAATGGATAATTAAAGATTAAAATACCTTGAAATCCTAATGTGGCAGTATAAACATGCCTCATGATACTATGGCAACATTCTCTCTTTTTTAATGAAATTGATTAATTAGTCTGTGAGCTTGCAAAATGTCAGAGCAAAGGATTGAGAATGCTTCTCTTCACAGCTAAGGCCTTTCCTGTCTCTTTCTTCCTGAGCTTGTCAATCAGAAAACGCTAGAGGTCAATCTACGGAAGAAATCTCAAACTGCAGCTTTGTTTTAAATGAATAAGAAACATGGAGGCTTCCATAGTTCGCATTCCAAATCAGCTCCGAAGATCCAGATATGAGAATGTCTTGGATACATATGGCTCAAACTAAACACAAGCCCATTTGACTGGAGGGAGAATGGAAGGAGAGAATTGGGGGAAGTTGTTCTGCAAACTGAACCAGCTGGAAACAAAGCAGTATATAGCTATGAAGGAAACAGACCATTTCCACAATTCATACATGGAAATATCACGTGATAGTCATATTTCATATGTATATATATAGTTAATATTTAAATATATTCGCATGTTTTTACGTATGTTATAGATCTCTAGGAGTTACTAAGCAGAGGCACAAAATAAAATGTTAGGCTTTATTATTCATTCAGGACAAAGGAGGTCATATTCCATTCTGGAAGCAGAAGCAAAGACTATCTTTGCTATAAGAATGAGCCTAGTCAGAGTGAATTGTGTGGACAGGTTGCTGGCCACCTGTCTTATGTTAGTACTGCTGTCCTACTCGCATTAAAAAAACCCTCCACACACACCTCCCTACTGCATGGAGGTCAGAAATTTCCGCCACTAGAGCAGGGTTACTCAATGTCAGAACTATCAGCATTTTGGTACAGATAAATCTTTGCTGTTGGAGACTGTTCTGTACATTTTAGGATGCTTAGCAACTTTGCTGGCCTCTACCCTCTAGATGCCATTAGCATACCCCAGTTGTGACAACCAAATTATCTGCAGACATTGCAAATGTCCCAGGTTCCAAGAAGGAGGGGGAAAAATAATGCTCAGTAGAGAACCACTGCACTAGAATAATCAGTGAGTAAGAAAAGAAAAAAGGAGAACACTATGTCTTTGGAAATAAATGAATATCACCCAAATGAGAACAAACGGAGGTTATTTATTCTGAGCTTGTGATAGCAAGGGAGTCAGCTACCATCACTTGTGATTGGCAGAGATTCAAAGGTAGGCAGGGGAGTAGAAAGGTTTTATACGATCTGTCAATCATATGTGCCCTGGTTGGAAGTTGTTGGCATGGCAAGGCTGGAGGCAGGACATCTTAAGTGACTGGTTTGGGATGCATGTTTGGCTTTCACTGGTTGGCCCTGAGATAGGAATAGGAGCAAAAAAAAAAAAAATAGGGAAGCTCAAAGTCACTGCATAAGTGATTTTCATCTTTGTGATCCCAGTACCCACTACAGTTTCTGGAGACATTTATACTAGTTTCCTTTTGCTGTTGTAACAAGTTACCACAAATTTAGTGGCTTAAAACAATGCAACTTCATTATCTTACAGTTCTATAAATTAGAACTCTAATATGTGTCCTAGGGGGGCTACAATCTAAGTGTCAAGACTGCATTCTTTTATTTTTTTTTTTTTTTGAAACAGTCTCACTCTGCCGCCAAGCTGGAGTCCAATGGCACAATCTCTGCTCATGGCAACCTCCACCTCCTGGGTTCAAGTGATTCTCCTGCCTCAGCCTCCCGAGTAGCTGGGACTACAGGCATCTACCACCATGCCCAGCTAATTTTTGTATTTTTAGTAGAGACAGGGTTTCACCATGTCAGCCAAGATGGTCTTGATCTCTTGACCTCATGATCCACCCGCCTTAGCCTCCCACAGTGTTGGGATTACAGGCATAAATCACCGCATCCAGTCAGGACTGCATTCTTTTCTGGAGACTCTAGGCATGAATCCATTTTCTTCTTTCACCAGCTTCTAGAGGCTACTTGCATTCTTGGCTCATGGTCCCATTTTCCAGCTCCAAAGCCAGAGACTTAAAATTCAGTAGTCAGCATCACTAATTCTCCTCATCTGCCTCCCTCTTCTAATTTTAGGAATCCTTATATTACATTGGGCCCACCCCGATGATCCAAGATAATTTTCCCAAAATCAGCCCTGTAGCAACCTTAATTTATTGATTTATTATTTAATAAATTAATTATAAATTAATTTCATCTGAAGCCTTAATTGCCCTTTGCCATCTACCATAATATATCTACAGGCTTCAGGGATTAGCACATGAATATCTTTGAGGGCAATTATTTTTCCTACTACAGCACTCATTAAGCAAAGCGTGCTCCCTGGACCAGCACCAATAGCATCATCCAGAAACTTGTTGGAAATGCAGATTCCAAGGCCTCGACCTAGATTTGCTAATCCATAATCTCTGTGGGTGGATCCCCAACAACCCGTGTTTTAATAAGTGCTCCAGGCCAGGCGCGGTGGCTCACGTCTGTAATCCAAGCACTTTGGAGGCCAAGGCGGGTGGACCACCTGACGTCGAGAGTTCAAGACCAGCCTGACCAACATGGTGAAACCCCGTCTTAAAAAAAAAAAAAAAAAAAAAAAACAGGCGCAGTGGCTCATGCCTGTAATCCTAGCACTTTGGGAGGGCGAGGTGGGCAAATCACAAGGTCAGGAGTTCAAGACCAGCCTGGCCAACATGGTGAAACCCTGTCTCTAATAAAAATACAAAAAAAAAAAAAAAAGGCCAGGCGTGGTGGCTCATGCCTATAATCCCAGCACTTTGGGAGGCCGAGGCAGGTGGATCACCAGGTCAAGAGATCAAGACCATCCTGGTCAATATAGTGAAACCCCGTCTCTACAAAAACAAAACAAAACAAAACAAAAAAAGCGCTCCAGATCTCATGCTCGAGAAACACTGATCTATACACCACAGCCATTCTCCCCCACTTCAAAAGTATATGGTCTGTATATGAGGTCTTTCGGTATCACCACAATTAAATTCTTAGGAATGCACTCTTTACAGAGTAATCTTTCCAAAATGTGATTTCTAATCTAATAAAGGGTATCACTCCTTTACTAATAATCCTTAAATGCATGTGATGATTAATTTTATATGTCATCTTGACTGGGTTAAGGGATGCCAGACAGCTAGTAAAAAATATATATATATATTATTCCTAGGTGTGTCTGTGAGGGTGTTTTCAGAGATTAGTATTTGACGATGATTAGCATTTGATGATTATGTAACTATATATATTCCATTGGTTCTGTTTCTCTGGTGAACCCCTAGGTAATCCGCTGCAGAGATACTGATAATTTCATGGGCTTCCGATTATAGGATGGTGTGGAGAGGAGGGTAGGGAGGTGGCCCAGTGGGAAGCAGCTGTGGAATTTTAAGTCAGGCCTCTAACACAGAATTGTTCAGGTTGTGAGTGTGTAGTAAGCAATTTTATGTGTCAGCTTGACTGAGCCCCAGGGTGCCCAGATATTTAGTTAACATAATTTCTGGGTGTGTCCATGAGGGTGCTTTTTTATGTAATTGACTTTTGAATCAAAAGACTGAGTAAAGCAGATGGCCCTCCCCAATCCCTATCAGGTCTGAACAGATAAAAGGCTTAGTAAGAAAGAGTTCCTTCTCTCTACCTGACTGTCTTCAAGCTGGGACATTGGTCTCCTGCCCCCAGACTTGGACTGAAACTTATACCATCAGGTCTCCCGGTTCTCAAGGCCTCAGACTCTGACTAGAGCTATACCATCAGCTCTCCTGGGTCTCCAGCTTGCTGACTGCATACTTTAGGACTTCTCAGCCTCCATATTTCATGAGCTAGTTCCTTATAGTAGATAGATGATAGGTAGGTAGGTAGGTAGGTAGGTAGATAGATAGATAGATTATATTAGTTCTGTTTCTCTGGAGAATCCAGACTAATGCAGGGTGGTGACCAATTAAAGGGGCACTTAACAATTTATTGAGTGCAACTACTATTGTTTTTCATAAAATAGAGTATTTTCATAGAATAAAGTGTTAAAAATAAATAGAATAAAGTACACAGCACATAGAAAGGGTTAAGTATTATCTGGTGAATCTTCAGTTTCTGTGATTCATATCCACATAGGTATACAGTAAGTACTTTTCTTACTATAAATCAGGATCAGGCCAGGCACAGTGGCTCACGCCTGTAATCGCAGCACTTTGGGAGGTGGAGGCATTTGGATCACCTGACATCAGGAGTTCGAGACCAGCCTGGCCAACATGGTGAAACTCCATCTATACTAAAAATATAAAAATTAGCTGGGAGTGGTGGCGGGTGCCTGTAATCTCAGTTACTCAGGAGGCTAAGGCAAGAGAATCACTTCAACCTGGAGTCAGAGTTTGCAGTGAGCCAAGATCGTACCACTGCACTCCAGCCTGGGCAGCAAGAGCAAAACTCCATCTCAAAAAAAAAAAAAAAAGAAGAAGAAATCATGCTGAAGGAGAAGTTGGACTGGTGCTGGACACTTCTCCCAGATGACCCTGTATCTCCTCCCCTGGAAGTGATTCCATCCTGAAATGACTGCCTGCTTCAGACAGTACAATTAGTACTTGGCATGTCCAACTATCATATGATTCATTGTGATTCTGCATGTGTTTTAACTGCTCAATCACACTCTAGGTTCTCTGCGAACCAGGACAGGTTTCCTTCTGCTTCACAACTTCCTCCAACCGTGGCCCACTGTCGGGCACATAAAGTAAATTGTTATTGAATATTGGTTAGTTGGCTGAATTCTACAAACCATCAAGTTTATTAAGAGAATCACGTGAAATGTTTAGATGGAAAAAAAACCAATGGCCCCTCAACAACAGTCCAAATGCCAAATTGTCCCCTTGAAAATGACAACTGAATAGCAGTCCAAACAAGTACATTCAGCCATCTCTAGCAAGAGACAATGCAGCTGCAACCCTGCATTAATAAAGACAGCAGAAACCAAGACAACCTATTTTCACTCTGCTTGGAAATCTACGCTCTTCCCCGAGCCATCAAAATTGAGTGAGAAATTGCAGTGGATACAATCAGCTCTTATTTATTATCAACGTTTCACAGCAGCAAGCATTAGTAATACATCTTATATTTATAAAGCTTTGTTTTCAGCTTTCCCTGATACTGAGCCAGCAAGATTTGAGAATGTCTGTGGGATCCAGCCTTTGTTAGTAAAAGAAGAATTTCAAAGAGAGGAGGAAAAAAATCAAAAAAATATAAAGCTATCTAAATATTCAACACGCAATTATTCAATTATGCTACTTTATGATATATCTGACATAAGTCATTATAATAAAACCAGAAACAAATGCCACACATAAAACAAGAACCACCAAAATAAGTCCCCAGTATGAACAGAGCTCCTGCCTCAATGCATAATTTACACTGTCTATAAAGCCAGCACCTGGGAACTGCTAATTTAATTAGTTTGTATCGAACACTTAATTGAAGTAAGCCAAGGTTTAGGACTAGCTTGACAGCTGTTTTCATTACATCTAATTAATCTGCGACATTTGGTTCTTTTTCCTGCCGTATTAGTCAGCTCAGGCCGCCATAACAAAATACCAGTCTGGGTGTCTTAAACAATAGAAATATATTTCTCACAATTCTGGAGGCTGGAAAGTCTGTCACGCTTCCAGCAAGGTTCACTTTCTGGTGAGGGCACTCTTGCTGGCTTGCAGATTGTTGCCTTCTCACTATGTTCTCGCATGGCCTTTCCTTGGTGTGTGCACACGGAGAATGAGAGATTGAAAACGACAGAGAGATGAGATCAAGCTCTCTGGTGTCTCCACCCTTATAACCTCAGTTAACATTAATTAACTTCCTTAGAGGTCCCATCTCCAAATACAGTCACACCAGGTGTTAAAGCTTCAACACATGAATTTGGGTGTAACATAACTATTCTGTCCATAACACTCATCTTGCACAGACTGTAAAGATCATTTGGTTTTGTTTGGTCTGAGGAATCGGTTCCACCAGACGACATTATAACCGGGGGAGCATATCCAACTCCCAGAGATCGGAGGTTCTTGGCCTCTCTAACCCTGAAGAGAGAGAGAGAGAGAAAGAGAGAGAGAGAGAGAGAGAGAGAGAGAGAGAGAGAGAGAGAGAGAGAGAGAGAGAGCTCCTACACCATGGGAGGGGACCCAGAGGAGGAATCCGTATAGGTAGGAGCAGCTAAGTTTTAACCCTTGAGTTATTCCCTCCCCATTCATGTTCTCGTCCAATAAGAGGAGTTCTTTCAAACGTCCTCTGGAGTGATTGATCTTGACTCTGATATCGGATTGACTACTTGGTCCACAACTCTCAGTTACAGAGCCCCCTCTTCTCAAAGTTTTCCTTGGGATTTTGGGACAAGGAGCCTCACCTGGCTTTCCCTACCTGGCCAACCCGAGAAAGTCAGATAAAAAACTTTGTATTTGAAACCCCTCTGGTTCCTAGATGGAGGCATGGAAGAGGTGCTCAAAGGAAATCCCTGCATTTGAAACCACACCCCTCACGGACCCAGGAAGAGAAGCTTCTATAACGCAACCCCTCAATACCATGTCAATGTTATACTCCCTTAATTTTCCTCATTCCAACAATTTATGTGACAACAGGAGAAAATGGTGCCTCTCCAAGGACACATCATCTGCCATGTCTTACCAGCCCTACCCAGGAACAACCATGTTGGCCCAGCATCTCCTCCACAAAGTTTTCCCTGACAGCCCCAACCTCCATAAAAGAATTCATTCATTTATTCACCTATAAGCACACATTTACTAAGTCACTTATACCAGACACTGTACAAGACAATAGAGTTACAGGGTCAAAGAAGCCCCAGTCCTTGCCACCAAGGAGTTCCCAGCCCAGTGGAGAACATAGAAAGGAAACAGTAAGAATTTAGGAGAAGCTCAACCTTAACATTTGCAGGCCCCAGGCTGAGGGTAAAAATAGGGGCCTGCATATTATATATTAGAATGTCTAAATTATATAATTCAAGCTAGCAAGCAGTTAAATGAAATATGTTCTTTCCTATAATCTTAGTAAGTATAACTTCAAAATTACCTGGAAAGCAGATTCAAATTTAGAACTAGCAGAACAGAAAAAAAAAAAAAAAAACGGTCTGTGGCTCACTGCCCTCCTCTTCCTTCCCCCGACTCCAGGCTGCCTAGCAAGGGGTCTGGCACAGACTTTTGGACACCTTCACATGTCCAAACTCTATTCACTGCCCCTGCAAATAGCTATCCCTTGATGGATCAGATAAAAAGATCTACAAATGTCCTGGAAACAGACTTGGGGCAGAGGGTTTTAGAGCCCAGGTTTGAAGTGTGTTCACGGATGGGGCACCCATCAAGAGGGACGTTATAAAAAGGACAGAGCAGGGCCCTCTAAACCAGTGCTTGGCAAACACCTGCATGAGCAGCAGCTAGAGAGTGTGTTAGAACATGGATTCCTGAACTCTACCCCGAGAGATGAGGCTTTGGTGGGTCCGGGGTATAGCCCAAGAATTTTCATTTCTAACCATTCCCACAAGATCTCTATTGGTGGACCACACAATGAATAGTCTGAAGCACAGAACCCAGAACAGGGCACTGTTAAACCAAGTCTAATGGTGGCACAGATTTAGTGAGATATGTGCTACCAAAAAACTATGCAGACTGCTAGTTGTAGCCAGAGTAAGCGCATATAGACTTACATATATACAAGTATACACTGAGAGCCAACTTTGTGTCAAGTACTATATTGGCTGACTCATTCATTCACCAAATAATTATTGAAAAAGAGACTATGAATGTGAAAGAACTATGCACCAAAAAAGCCCCATCTTATTGTATGTAAATTTAATTTTTAATTTAAAAATGTTTAAAATAAAATCAAAAAAAATCAATCTGTTCTAGAGGTTTCCACTTTTTTGTGGGGGAGGGGGGTTGGGTCCTCTTTGCAGTATCATACATGCTGCTAGAATGTTCACAGCTGTTACTGCAAATTCAAATCCCAGGAAAGACTTCTCCTGGGAATTTGCTTTAGGTCAGGGTTGGGCTGCCTGGTATAAGGCTGCACCCACAACTGGGCAGATTCAACGACACAGGAGCCTTTCCCCAGACCATGAGATTTCCACTTCTAACAGCAGAGTGGCTCATATCAGAATGTTACCCCTGCTACCAATTATCAACTCTCATCAAAATATTTTAAAAACTGGGAGGCACTAGAAAACAATCTACTGTGTGCCAGATACAAGCGTAGGCATGAATATACTTCAGTGGGAAAAGAAAAAATCCATGCCTTATTTAATATATATGCCTGTAGCATTCATCCACAATTCTCATAATGTTAAAAAACAATCATAGAGAACCTCGCTTTAAAGATGAGGAAACTGTTTCTGAGATGTTAAGAAATTTGTTACATAGAACCCAGCAGAGGAAATATTTGAACTCAGGCCACCCGCATGCCCTGCCTGCTCTACAATGAAGAATGGAGGAAACTCAAGGGAGACAAGGAGCTCTAGGTAGACCTTCTGAAAGAGGTCATGAGTTTTACTTAGAAAAGTCAGCAAGGTAGAAGGAACAAAGAAAAATCACAATTGAAATAAAGACCTTCCAGCAGAGAGGAGGGCTTGTGTGGAGGCAGGAGTATTATAGACGACGGTAAATAGAAGGAATTAAGAGTGGATTCTTTTAACTGCAATGAAGGGCAGTCACAGGAAAGTGGGAAAGTGAGAAGGGACGTGTGTATGGGGAGAATAACTCATGGATGTATGCACGAAGCACTAAGCAAATGGGTTTCAAGGAAAGACAAATCAGGCTTGGAAGATTCATTTCTGAGATCCATTTTATGCATGTTCTTCTAGACCTCTCACCTCCTGCAGTAATTAATGTCCACCAAGTTTGTTTCGTAGCTATTTACACGTCTCCAAATGAAACTTGTTGATGTTCTGAATATTTATTTCGGTAGTCTGTTATTATTCCACCATCCACATGTCATCTGCATCTTGGCAACCTCAACAGCCTGCATCATTTGCGAGCAAGAACTGCGTGGGGTGGATTTCACAGAACAGCCCCTCATTATTTGCTGATTTGTTTCAAAAATGACTGAAGTGTCAATATACTTTGCAAGGAAGTTATTAGCAATGAAAATGTCAAGTTACTTCTCACCGGTGATGAACAGAACAAACACAACGTGTCCCTTATGAAGGTACTCAGGAACATTCATATTTGTAGAACCCAATTTGATAAGCAGAGAAACAGAACTAGTTCCTAATTGGACATGTTTCTTTATTACATCTTGATCTAAACAGAGCTAATAATTTTGGTCATAACTTCTCATAGGAATCTTAAGATAGCTATATGGAATTTAAAATCATCTCTAAAATTCTATCAACTAAATAAATTTCACCAACTCCCTTACATGTTCCTTCAACCACTGAATAAGAGAACAGTATATTTTAAAATCATGTACAAAAGAAAATAGCATCAAGGTGACTTCCAAGGAAGTGAATTCTCCTTGTGTTGCTGAACTGGAGGTGTCGAGGGAATATTGATGTCGGTTTAGTTTTTGGCAGCAGAAACCCACCTAGTAGTCACCAAAAGAGAAGCACAGACTCCCCACCTTGCAGTGTAGCATCCCATTAAGGAAGTATCATGTCTTAATTCCCTCAGTACCTAAAGCACTGTATGAAGTATCCACTCTCCACAAAGAGGAATATTACCAAACTTGAGACAGGACCTTATGCCATGTCAAGTATAAGGCAGATTGCTGTTGGCCCCTGCTGTAAAAAACTCAGCTTTAGCTGTGTACGTACAGAGCAAGCCACCCACATTGGGAATGAGCATGGAAATGAGATGAGTTAGAACCTTTTGTGATTATATTGAGGCTCTTTGAAGGCTGCTGCTCACCAAGTTGACCTTAACATTCCTCTCAGCTTGATTAAACTTAGACAGGCTCCTGATCACAGGTCTCTAACTTCCCTTAGAGCATTTACTTTATATAATTTACAGCTGGAGCTGGGCATGGTGGCTCACATCTGTAATTACGCTTTGGGAGGCCAAAGTGGAAAGATCCCTTGAGGCCAGAAGCTCAAAACCAGCCTGGGAAACAGTGAGACTCCATCTCCACAAAAATAAATAAATAAAATTTAATAGCCTAGCATGGTGGCACACAACTGCAGTCTCAGCCACTTGGGAGGCTGAGGCAGGAGGATCCCTTGGAGCCTGGGAGTTTGAGGCTACAGTGAACCATGATCTTGCCAAAGCACTCCAGCCTTGGTGACAGAGTGACACTCTGTCTTCACAAAATAAAAAAAAAAAAAAATTTCAGTTGTACATTTTTATGTGCTCCTTTGAGATGTAAATGTTTTATGACCCAAGAATGTCTTAAGGACCTGGAAACCATCCCTTTGAAATGTAATCATCAAGAAAGATATTTCTCCTATCTCCCAGTCTCTCCAGGAGGGTAGGAGTCTAACTTCCATTACGGTCAATTAGCAAACACAGATGACCTAATCACATTGACCAACCTCCTGCTAGGTTCTTCCATAAGATGATCTGAGAGCACCGGGAGAAAGGAAATAACTCTAATAGAGCATTCATGCTTTCTGAGGTTCAAAGTTAGACTTACCAGTTGGGGTGGACCAGGGAGGATGTGATCAAGACACAGTGGCATGAAAAGACAAAAGACCCTATGAAATAAAATTCCCAGGAGATTCTACGTTGGTGACTCAGGCTCAAAAACTATGGGTTTGGGGCAGGAAGAGCACATGGCTATGTCCTATGCTTTGGAGGACAATGACCAGCCTTGTGAGAGTCCACTAAGAGAACAGTAATCCTGGAGTCCAAGCTTGGGCACGCTGTCTTGTGCAAAGACCAGGCTAAGCATTGTGAACCCACAGCAACAGCAACATCTTCTGGGTCTAACAGACAATTGCTGAGGAAGACTCCAGTTTCCTTTGCTTGGCTTTTGGTTGAGAGGGGCTGGTTCCCCCTCATTCAAACAACTGAGACCTAGAGTTCTTAGGCAGTTGGAGGTTGAGACGAGGGACAGGTGAACTTGAAGCGGAAGATAATGAAGATAATGGACTTCCTGCTCATAGCACAGCTGCTCAAACAAGTGATTTTTAAAAGTAAAGAGATTTTAATGCATTTAAAGAGAAAAGTACACCAACATTTCTGAGCTGGTCGTCCAACATAGTCTTTGAGTTTTTTTTTTAATGAAAATAGACATCAGACAAGAAAGTACTTCTCTCTTTTCTATAGACATAAAGGAAATATTTGTGAAGGTATAGAAACCAGAACTCAATCATATTTGGATAGGTGGAGATAAAAGTTTTCAGCTGGAATAATTTCCAAGCTCATATATATCTTATTTCTACTGGATATGACTTAGCTTATTACAATAACACTGAGAGCCCTGACTAGAGCCCTAGGAAACCTCTAAGAAGCTTCAGCTGTTCAGTCACTTTGATCATCAAGTAGTTGAAGGAGGCAGCAGTGTTAGAAGCAGTGAATCTCCCTTAGCCTCAACAAAGATTCTGTGCTTCAGATGGAATTTGTATTAAGTAGTAATAGGCAGACTCAACTTACCAGGAATTTTATTTTAACTTAACAATTCTTTTTTTTTTTTTTTTTTTTGAGATGGGGTCTCACTCAGTTGCCAGGCTAGAGTACAGTGGCACAATCTTGGCTCACTGCAACCTCCACCTCCTGAGTTCACGTGATTCTCCTACCTCAGCCTCCAGAGCAGCTGGGACTACAGGTGCGAGCTACCACGCCCAGCTTTTTTTTTTTTTTTTTTTTTTTTTTGTATTTTTAGTAGAGATGGGGTTTCACCATGTTGGCCAGGATGGTCTCAATCTCTTGACCTCAAGATCCACCCTCCTCGGCCTCCCAAAATGCTGGGACTACAGGCGTGAGCCACCACTCCTGGCCAACAATTCTTATCACACAGATAAGACATCTCTATAGAAACATTATTTAAAAAAATAAAACATTCCATAACTCATTGCCCATTGATAAGCACAGTAGTATTGTCAATATTCTAATGTAGACATTTCTAAACTTTCATGTAAATACATACTTTTAAAAAAGCAGACTCACAATGTATATCCAACTAGGTAAACTTTTTTCTCTTAGTCTATCAAAGTTTTTGTTGTCGTTTTGTTTTTGTTTTTTAGAGATAAGGTCTCACTCTGTTACCCAGGCTGGAAAGCAGTGGCACAATCATACATCACTGCAGGCTCAACCTCCCAAGCCCAAGTGATCCTCCCACCTGAGCCTCCCAAGTAGCTGGGACTACAGCTAGGCATGATGGTGCACACCTAATTTTTTTTTTTTTTTCTTTTTTGTAGAGACCAGGTTTCTCTATGATCCCAAACTTCTGGCCTCAAGTGATCCCGCTGCCTCAGCCTCCCAAAGTGCTGGGATTATAGGCATGAGCTACTGCACCCCACCATAAAATCTTTTCATACGCAATAAATATAGATATGCTACATTATACTAACTGTGCTCAGTTATTGAGCAATTTCTACAGACTCTTTAGCAACTCTTCAGATGTATGCATATACACAGCAACATGCACAGTATTTTCACTTTTGACTTACAGAATTTAACTCTCCTTTGTGACACAGCTATACTATATTGTGAGTCTGCACTAAGGGTACATGTGACAGTGGGGAGTTGTCATTTCTTTATCTTTTTTTATGCCTTATAACTCACCCTCCATCCCCAATCACTGCATCAAGAAGAAAGGAGTAAGACGGTCTCACACAAAGCATTCAAATATCCCCACCGTTTTGCAGTCATTACTAAGAGGCGTATTCCAATGCGACAGCTGGATGACATCTCACCCTCTCTATTAAGATGGAGAGGAGAGGATGCCCATTTCCAGGAGGAGGGCTGCAGGCTGATATGTGAAACCTATTAATTGATCTTTTAGGCCCCGTCTATTACTTTATATCATCTGTACTCTATTAAATCATTTCATTCCAGCTAGACAACCAAGTAATACCTCCACGGAACCTCAGCATGCTCTGTTCTCCAGCCCCACTTCTACTCCTGGGTTGTCTTAAACTTTCTTAAATTAAAAGGCAAGAAAGAAGCTTTCACTCCCAGAAGCCATTAGGCCTACTGCTGCTTTTGAATGAAGCATCTCTGACCCTTATTATAAATATATTAAGCAAAGAAAGGTTAAAAATCCACTGAGGGAAACGTGGTGAGCCATGAGTCATTTATGCCCTGGGGTGAAATCAGAAGTCATAAATTAAGGTAAATCAATTCCAAGGGTGTATCAGAGGAGAGGAAAGACATGAAAATCCCAGGCTGCCTCATTACTAATATAGGATCTGTGCATGGTGAATAAATCTCCAAAGAAGTAGAAGTAAGTGGAGGGAGGAGGAGAAGCTGCTCTCAGAGGAAGGGGTAGGGATACTTTAGTCAGCAATGATTTTAGCACAATTATGTGATTCATAACCAAAAAGACAAAAGTGAATTTTTGAAACCACACCACTTGAGCTAAAGCTAACTTCAAGCCCCCCTTGAAAACTAATTTCAAGCCCCCTGTTATATGTGCATATGACAGATGTGGGGGTTGATTATCCATTCTGTGACTCTGCCATGCATGACCTAAGACGACTCCAAACTCAAAGGCTCTTATCCCTTCCAATGCTCAGCTGCCATTCACCACTATTTCTTGGGTGAACTGACTTATTCAATGACATAAGAAAAATCTCTGGCTCCTGGACTCTTACATAGCCCTCCTGACCTTCAAAAGTTCTCTTATTAATCATATTGACAAAAAAAAAATACATATGCTATGAGTACATTTAGTTATTACCTATTAATCAAAAGGGGGTCCCTGGTCCTGCCCAACTCCCTATACTTCTGTTTTACATTCTTTCAAAAAATATTTATTAATAAAGGCAATTAATCAAGTGTAACATAAATGCAACCATGTCTTTTAGATGTTTTCCATGTAAAGCAATTCACAAATCAGACAAAACACTCCATGGGATTAAGTTTCCAGATGAAATCTGATGAGAAGTATTCAAATCTACACATCTGGGAATATCAGTGAATTCCAAGTGGACAAAGGCTACAATTGAACTTTCAGCCTCTTAGGCTGTTTCACTGGTCTGTAAGCTCCATGACAGTTGAAACAGTGTCTGAGTTGTTTACCACTGTATCCCCAGCACCAAGCACAGTGACAATAGAGTGAGTATTTACCAAATATGTGGTATGTAGAAGAGTGGAAGGAAGGGAGGGAGGGGAGGAGGGAAAAAAAATAGTGATTGGAGGAGGGTAGGACAGGAGTGGAGCAAACCACCTGACTTTTCCTTTAAATATAACTACTGACCAGGCGCAGTGGCTCAAGCCTGTAATCCCAGCACTTTGAGAGGCCAAGGTGGGCAGATCACGAGGTCAGGAGTTCGAAACCAGCCTGACCAACGTGGTAAAACCCTGTCTCTACTAAAAATACAAAAATTAGCCGGGTGTGGTGCCACACACCTGTAATCCCAGCTACTCGGGAGGCCAAGGCAAGAGAATTGCTTGAAACTCAGAGGCAGAGGTGGCAGTGAGCCGAGAGCACGCCATTGCATTGCACTCCAGCCTGGATGATAGAGCGAGACTCCACCTCAAAAAAACATAAATTAATAAATAACTACTTGATTCTTTTAGTGAAAAATGATTGATAATTATTAGAAAAATTTGAGTCATGCAGAAAAATACAAAGAGGGGGAAAAAAAAACACCTCAAAACTTGTCACAAAGTATCATTAGCATTATATGTACCAATTTTCAGCCATTTTCTATGAATATATACAAACAAAAGCACCAGCACACTTATATCATCTTACAAACCTGAATCATACAGTGCATTCTATCACTTTGATTTAAGCTAGCCCAAATGAGCCTCCCTCCCCCAACAGTCAGTTTTCTGAACTCGGTGACCAAAATTGAACACATTGAAATGTAATGACTGTGGCTCTGTCACTGGGCCTCTCAGGTGTGGCTAGTGTGGGTGGCAGCTATCACTGCTGCTGGGCAACAGGTTGACACCAGACTAAGAGACACTGCCCTGATCAACTTCAGCACTTCAGTAACAAATGAATCATTAGACTGGCATTAATGTCACTAACAGGGCAAAACACAAATAGAGCCAAACCAGACTTACGTTGTCAGAACTAAAACAACTGACATAATATCTGTTTTCCATCTACTTTTATATAAAATGATGACAAATAAAATAGCTATCAGTGTGCCTTCACAATTGAGCACCAATTTCTCCTTTGGGATCTCCACTTTGGACCACAAAGCTAGTATCTTTTGATATCTTTTAAGGCAAGTTTGGACTATCTGGAGGTGATAATTGAGTCTGAGATGAGAAAGTGATCTGGACATACTGAGCATATTCCTCCTCTCTTCCAGATCTGCCTTCCAGAAAAAATATTTCACTGGTCCACCATCCCCGAGGTATACCACACATGGCAGAAGAGACTCTGCCCCATGTGGAGAGGACTGCAGTTGTCCAGTGCAGCCTAAGATTAGGTGAGTAATTCTAATCCCAGGCTTCAATAATTAGAAGCTCAGACCTAAGCTATTTTCATACAGCCATACCAAGAACAAAACCAACATTTTGATCTTCATCAGACTGCTTTCTTGATTGGATGAAAACTTAAGAAGGGAAATGAGGGTGTAATTTATTAGTTCTTCCCACACTAAAATCCTATAATATACATCAAAGTCTTATTCCATAACTGCTTTGGACTGTTTCAAAATATAATCTACAGAATAGATTGGGTAGTAGATTAGGAAATCAATTCGCATATATCAATCCATGCTTAAACATATATATACGCATTAAGTTTATGAAGATATGTCTATAATCATCTGTTATTTGTCATTTGTACTTTATCAATTTTAGTGAAATGTTCCCACTTTCTAAGAATGCAGCAATGTTTTCTCCTACCACAGAACTTGAAGTTAGAAGATGCTATACATATATAGAGAGACAAATAGCTATACATAGGAATTTCTGTTCTTCAAACCTCCTTTCAAAACTCACACTCATTGGTATTGTGCATGAATATAAGAAGTTTCTAAATCAAGGATCAGCAAAGTACAGCCCACAGACTAAATCCAGCCTGTTACTTATTTTTGTATAAATAGCTAAAATGATGGGTTTTACATTTTTTAAATATTAGAAAAACAAAAATTATGCAACAAAGACCATATGTGGCCCATAAAACCTAAAATATTTACTATCTGTTTTTTTTCACTTAAAAAAAAAAAAAAAAGCTTGGCCGGGCGCCGTGGCTCACGCCTGTAATCCCAGCACTTTGGGAGGCTGAGGTGGGTGGATCACGAGGTCAAGAGATCGAGACCATCCTGGCCAATATGGTGAAACCCCGTCTCTACTAAAAAACACAAAAATTAGCTGGGTGTGGTGGCGTGCGCCTGTAGTCCCAGCTACTCGGGAGGCTGAGGCAGGAGAATTGCTTGAACCCAGGAGGCAGAGGTTACAGTGAGCTGAGATCGCATCACTGCACTCCAGCCTGGTGCCTGGCGACAGAGCAAGACTCTGCCTCAAAAAAAAAAAAAAAAAAGCTTGCCAAATCCTGTTCTATACCAACTCTTTCTCAATACTCTCTCTCTCTCACATACACACACACACACCCACACACACCCACACCCACACACACACACACATTCTTGTCTCCTACTTTAAGGTTAATTCTAGATCTTATCAGTGGAGGGTAATCATTAGAAGCATGAAGTTAGACAACCTTGAAGTCAAATCCAAGCTTTGACATGATTTGCTATGTGACTTTATGCAACTTACTCTGCTTCTCTGAGTATCAACTTCCTGGCCTTTAAAAGAGAATGATAATAGTGTCTAATTGATAGAGTACCTAATTGACAGGTAAAGCTTTGAAAACGTAAATGTAAAGAAATCAGGATAATGCCTGTCATGTGGAATTGCTCAGTAAATTAGTTACTATTAATCAAATCTGGTTTTGTTAATATACTTCTTGTTCTATACATCCTCAAATTTAACCATTCCTGCTCCCACAATCTACCCCAAAGATAAATTATAATATTTCTCATGTATCTTCTAAAATCAACTGTTCCATACAGCTAGAGGCAATCAGAAAATAAATATAAATATTCCCATAAATATAGTCCTTTCAACTTTTTCTATGGAAACAAGTGTAAAGCTATTAGTAACGCTGAATTCAAATATCTCAGAGAAAAATAATATACCATAGAGCAGCTTGGTTAAGGTGACCAGCAAACCTCCCTAACAGATGTGAAAACTCCAAAGAATACTTCATTGCAATAGGATTTTTGTGCAAAATAATTTAGTGTGAGGGCAACCAGCTCCTTACACAAAATAAGGGCTGAATGAATAATCAGGTTCTCAATTAGACAACTACAGACCTAAGTGTCTGCAGTTAAAAATAATACTGAGGTGACTTGGCATGTGTTTCTAAGTGCACACAAAAAGACTTTTTAAAAAATTGTTCTGTATCTTTTGACCTTGTTGCAGAAGTTTTTAAACCTTTTGTCCCTGCTCTCTTGAACTAGCCCATATCCAACATTTGTACTCACACTGAACTCAGACAATCATAGCTCTTCCAAAAATATATTCAATAGAAGTAGCTTCCCTTAAGGCACTGCCTGAATTGTGTCTTTATCCTTTGACAAGAAAAGCAAGAAAGAGTTGCCGCTCAAATTTAGGCAATATTTGTGGTGATAGCTAAGGGGTTTTATCTCTACCCTAAGCCCAGAAGATTCTCTCAATCCTTTATTATAGCATCATGTAACACATTATTCTTCAGAATTCCCAAGAATGGAAGAGTCTGCATATAAACAGACTCCAAAGGCCAATTATTGATGGTAACAAATGATATTTGTATAGCAAATATTAAATTCATGTTTGTAACTCAGATGTTAAAAATATGGCACTTTTATTTTTGATAACTTAAAATTCCCATTTCAACTTCCCATTCTGAAGAGGGGGAGACAGTATCATCTTAATGACCTCTTTCCCAAGGTGACCCATGATTTCAGGAGTGGGGCACATACATCTGCCAAGGGGGCCAGAAAGAGGGTCTGTCACAATTGGAGCGGCTGAGAGGAGCAAGAGTTAAGAGCATAGATATAGAGCCAGATTGTCTGGGCTTCATGCCTGGCTCTGAGACCCTGGGTGAGTCACTTAACCTTCTGTGCCTCAGTTTTCTCATGTGAACTGAGTTATCACCTATGTCATAGGGTTATCATGTGGATTAGGCAAGTTAACATTCACAAAGCACTTAGACAGACTTTAGTGCTTGGTAAGCATTGTAGAAGTATTTGTTAAATAAATAATAAATACCTTCCCGTTGTGATGGCATCTGCTGAAGCCCCTATCTGGCCCTGACTCAGTCTGTCATCCAAGCATGAGCTATCCCTCACACCTGTCCAAATAGCCCCATTAGCCCAGTCGGTCTCTCTGCTCCTACTCATTCTTGGGAGCAAGGAAATCATCCAACTACTTCCATGTACAATAAGCATGGAGGAAATCTCTGGGAGGCTGTATTCACACCCAACACACTAATGCAAGTCTTATAATTATATAAACATATCCAACATGGGGCAATTATTCCAACTATAACTCCCCCAGATCTTCCAAGAATGCCAATGTTTTTCTGTTTCACAAGAAAAAAAAAATTTCATGCAAATGTTAAACCAGAATTCAAAGTTTACTGTCTCTAAAATCAAACAGAAAGAAAAACAAACTCATTTGTTCAAACACTTGAGATCTTCCTGTCTTCCACAAAGAAATGCCATTTCAGTTAAAAAATGGTTTGACTCCATCCCAAAAAAACCCTCAAGGTAAAACACTGTAGCTTAGATGCTTCTAATTAGACAAACTTCAAAGAGATATTGGCTGAGAAAAATCCCAAAGTATATTTCCAAACTGTGGAAACAGGTTTAGAAACTCATAATATTTCACATTAATATGAAATACATGGTCTTCTAGCTCTGAGCTGTCCAATATTGTTTAACCAACAGCCACATGTGGCTACTGAGTACTTCAAACATGGAAAGTCCAAATTAAGATGTGCTGTAAGTATAAAATAAATACTTACAGAATCTCAGATTCAGAGACTTAGTATTAAAAAAATGTAAAATATCTTAATCTTTTTATATTGATTACATGTTGAAATGATAATGTTTGGGATATATTGGGATAAAAAAATTTAACTGATATTAATTTCACCATTTTTATTTTTTAAATGAAGCTACTAGAAAATTTAAATGTTAAATGAAGCCACTAGAAAATTTAAAATTACATATGTGACTCACATTATATTTTATTGTAAAGCACGGATCTAGATAATACAGGACCAATCTTCTGAGGTAATTCAGAGTAATCACATTTCTAAATAATAAATCTGTCAATTGATCAATTTTTTTTTATCTTAAAAAAGAGAAAGGTATACATTCTTTGCTGTTTTCCCACTGTAAGAGGGGCCAAACTTGAACTATTTGTTTCTTTGAGTAGGCTAGGGCATGCTAATACTTAGTGTTTTATTTTTTTCCTTTGATTTTTTTAAATTATTTTATTCCATTTGAGTTCATGTAGTCACTTACTCTAAAAATTTAGAGTAGTGACTTGTAATTTTTATTATCAACTGTATGCAAAGTTTGTTCATCTCTATTCATTGGTATTGCAACAGACTTTGGAATTCATAATAGATTAAAAACCTAGAAACACTATGACTAGAATCAATAGCTTCAGTTCGACAATAACCAAGAGGTAAAAGTTTTTTGAGAATCATATTTCACATGTCTGGCCCTGTAGTATCCCAAGAAATAGTTCTATGGTTATTCTGTTGTCTGTACTCCAAAACCAGTGAAGCCCACAATAGGCTAACAATTCTTTAGTTGTTTGATTTTGTCAGTGGAACTTCCTGTTCCATTCCTCTCCTCAGGCATTACAAGCGTTCCTAACTCTGCAGGTTCGTCTTCACCAAATCCTCTGTCGGTGCCCGCCTCTCCTACCAGCCTGTTGGATAGCTCCTCCTGGGCCTTTCCTCCACAAAACTTACCACATTCCACTCAGTATGACTCAGTCTAAGTTGGATTCAACTTTTACTATTCTTTCAATGATCTGTCCAATGATGGCCAGTAAAATCAGTTCACTCTTCCCCAAGGGCTCTCTTTCTTTCGTTAATAGAATCCCTGCAGTCCAGATGCTTCTGAGACCTATTATGTACTTCAGAGTAGGAAAGAAAGAGCTTTCAGCTCTTCCTTGTAAGAGCAGAAATCATAAAGACAATTAACTCTCAGAAAACTGAATCAGCAGTCTTTTGGAAGTAGGCCTCTAATTTGAGAAGGTGTAACTGAATGATATGCTAATATAATTGCCAATACATGTCAATATGTATTGTGGGCTCAAGTGGTCTTAGAACAAATAGAAGTAGGACACGCTTCATTATGGTTATTGGATCAGCAGATCCTTAAGTGGAGAGTTGCTCACTTTGACTGGCCCTCAGAGGTGTCCATAAGCCTTGCAAGAGCCATTGATCTGTAGCTTTAGTTATGCGCAGAGGGTTATCAAAGAAAAATCACATTCTCAAAAGAAAAAACTAAGATGTTAAATTTTTCCTTCTATTAAACTAAACCATTACACTCCTTGGGTTACACATATGTGGATGTGCAATCAGGCATACACTTAGCACTTACTGAACGTCAAGCAGACATAAATTGTATGTGCCAGTGTAAACTATGGGCCAAAATAAAAGCCAGATTTTCATCTGGGACCAGAAAGGGGCATTGTTGTCAGAGGCATTCGAACCAGAATGACTCCATCTTGAATAGGGGCTGGGTAAAATGAGGTTGAGACTTACTGGACTGGATATCCACGAAGTTAGGCATTCTTAGTCATAGGATACGATATGAAATCAGCACAGGATATAGGTCATAAAGACCCCCGCTGATAAGACAGAATGGAGTCAAGAAACCAGCCAAAATCTGCCAAAACCAAGATGGTGACAAAAGTGACCTCTAGTGTCCTCACTGTTCATTATGTACTAATTATAATACATTAGCATGCTAAAAGACACTCCCCCCAGGACCATGACAGTTTACAAAGAACACAGCAACATCTAGAAATAATCCTATATGGTCTAAAAGGAAGAAGAATCCTCAGTTCTGGGAAATCTCCAACCCTTTCCCAGAAAACTCATGACTAATCAACCCTTTTTTCAGCATATAATCAAGAAATAACCATAAAAATAGCTAACCAGCAGCCCTCAATGCTGCTGTGCCTATGGAGTAGCTGTTCTTTTGTTTCTTACTTTCTTAATAAACTTTCTTTCACTCTACTCTGTGGACTCACCCCAAATTCTTTCTTGCACAAGATCCAAGAACCTTTTCTTGGGGTGTGGATCAGGACCTCTTTTCAATAACATTGTGAATGATTAATTTTTATTGGCTTTCATTTAAAGCAATAATTCTTAACACATAGAGTATGGAAGAGTGACTGAGTGCTTGTTAAAAACTGATTCTCAGTTCGAGTCAGGAGTTCTAGGGTGGACTCCAAATATATACATTTTGGACAATCTCTCCAACTGACTTAACACAAGAGCAAAGGGATTCTGATGTGGCTAGGTCAGCACTCTTAGAAACTCTGATTTGAAACACGGGCTCTAATGTATCACACACTAAATTTGATCCCAAAATGACTCATGGACATAGTTTAAGAAACCATGTTACAGTTAATTTTATGTGTCACCTTGACTAAGTTAAGGAGTAGCCAGATGGCTGGTAAAACGGTATTTCTGGGTATGTCTTCAAAGGTGTTCCCAGAAGAGATTAGCATCTGAATCAGTAAATAAGACCCACCCTTATCAATGTGGACAGCTGTCATCCAATTCAGTGAGGGCTTGAGTAGAATGAAAATATGGAAAAGAGGGCACATTCCATCATCCTGAGCTAAGACATCCATTTTCTCCTGCCCTGGGACATAAGAGCTCCAGGCATTCAGGCCTTTGGACTCTCAGACTTATACGAGCACCTCCATTTTCCCCCAACATACACTCTGTCCCCCACCTCATTCTCAGATCTTTGGTCTCAGAGTAGGAGTCACAGCACTGGCTCCCCTGGTTCTCAGGTTTTTGGACTTGGACTGAATTACACCACCAGCTCTCCTGGTTCTCCAGTTTGCAGATGGCAGATTGTAGGGTTTCTCAGCCTCCATAATCATGTGAGCCAATTCCTATAATAAATCTCACATATATATATATATATATATATATATATATATATAATGTCTCCTATTGGTTCTATTTCTCCAGAGAATCCTGTAGTCAAAGAAAAGAGATATAAGGAGACAGTTTCCAAAAGTGTTATCTCCAAAGAATAAACCCTAGTCTCTTGGCACATCTGTGCTGCTTCTTCAGTAAAGCACACAAAGTTTAAAAAATGCCTCATTCTGCAAAATGTGACTCAGAAGTATATTTGTGCAGAGGCTTAGTGAATCTCAGTCATTCTTAAATTCTATCATGCACTTTGGGAAAAGGGAGGGCAATTTCTCACTGTCCCCAGTGAGAGAAGGACATTACTTTATTAAAATAAGAAAACTGGCTAGGAATTTGCAGTGAGAGTATGTCTCATACTGTGTTAATTCACAAGCGCTGAAGTGTTTTAGCAATCAACACAAGTATAGGGAGTACTTCAGGGACATGAGTGTTCTTTTTGGTGGAATTCATGCCTTTCTAGCACCCAAAAGCCATGATCAGATTTTTTTCAAGTTCTATGTTGCTTTTAGGAAACAGACATCCTAAAAATAGATGAATGAGGACTGGCTTGAGTTTGAAAGAGCAACTTTGTGTCTGTACTTACAAAGGCCCAAGCCGAGCTAGAGAACAGTACTAGAAGCTTTTCAATAAAGCTAAAAAAGGAAGTACAAATATCTCCCAGGTAAGAACAAGGTTTAAAAAAGAAGTTAAAAAAAAAAGAAAGTAGAAAAAATCCAGAAAGACTGAGACAAGGGTAAGTTTCTTTGGAGAGTGGCATAAAGTCTTCTTAGATGGCACTTGCCATCTAATGATATTTTATCTTTAGTTTTCCTGCTTCTTCATTGTGTCTTTCTCTTGCAATTTGCTCTCTACTGTGGTTAAATAGAAAGAGCCAAACCTGGGACCAGAAGAACACCTGCTTACTATGACTGCTGTGTGCTGAAATGCATCCCTCTCGAAAAATTGTAAGTTGAAACCTAACCCCCTGTACCTTAGAATATGAATGTATTTGGATATAAGGCTATTAAGAGGCGACTAAGTTAAAAGTAGGCCTTTAGGGTGGATCCTAATCAAATCCAACTGGTGTTCTCACAAGAAAAAGACATTTGGACACAGGGAGGCACACCCAGAGATAAAGAGACTGTGTGGGGACACAGAAGAAAGACAGCCCTCTGCAAGCCAAAGGGTGAGGCCTCAGAAAAAGCAGACCTGCCAACACCTTCGTCTTGGACTTCTAGCCTCCAGAACTGTGAAAACACAAGTTTCTGTTGTTGTTTAAGCCCCCAGGCTGTGGTGTTTTGTTATGGCTAGCCCTGGCAAACTAACCCAATTGCCCTGGCCTGGTTACCTAATTAGCTTGTTTTCTCACCTGTAAAACAGAAACAAACCCTGACTACATAGAGTTGTTGAGGTAAATTGTGATATTTTTGGAAACTACAAAGGGTTATACGAATTTAATCACTAAGATAGTTTATTATGAAAAATGTTTCTCTTTTATATCTGAGCTGGATATGATGGCAGGGAGCACGGAGTGTCCCCTGTTGCCACTAAGAGTCAGAGGTTGCTAGCTGCTACACTACAAAGCTGTGGATTCCCAAGCCCTTCATTTATTTGTGCTTATTGCGTCAAGTTGTTGACAGTTGAAGACGAGGAAAGATAAACATTAAGTATGAATAAGAGAAAACATTCTGTAATCCATTCTATTTTCCATAACTCTAAAAGTAATGACAAGTATTCTGGGTTGGAAAAAAAAACTCAATATTTATTCTTGTTTGCCAGCTAAAAATGAGGAAAGAAAAGCTGAAAACACTGACATTCAGAAAATGAGCTGAGAGGAAACAGGAGTAAGCAAGGAATTTAATTAGAGCTCTATAATGCACTGAGGAAATAACTATAAAAATGAAAAGTATTCCCCCAAAAAGTTAAAATGGAAATAACTGAAATGCATTTGAATTCAATTTAAAGGGCTACAGAGGGCAGCATAGTTAAATAGGGTATAGAAAAAAAAAAAAACAATAAAAACAATTCTAAAAATATAAGCAGCCTTTTAGGAAATACTGAAATATGTATTAAATAAGCAGACATTACAAAAATAGGTACATGTGTGAAGTTAAATATTATATTTCAAATTAAAATGCCCTTTTAGTTCTCAGATGTCTCAGAAATGAGCTCATGAGAACTAAAATTCTGAAATACTAAAATGTTTTCCTGAAATAGAAAAAAGGGCAAAGATTAAAAGAACATTCCATCTTATAACAGATTATTAGGCATGTGTCTTGATTTTTGGAATCCTCTGATTTTCTTCCATTTTCGTGGTTTGCAAACTTTAGTGTGCATTAGAATTACCTGAAGGCTGCTAACCACAAATTCCTAGGCCCCACTCCCAGGTTTTCTGATTCCTGAGGTCTGGAATCAAGCTCAAGAATTTGCATTTCTGCCTCAGCATAGTGGCTCATGCCTGTAATCCCAGTGCTTTGGAAGGCCGAGGCAGGATGATTGAGGCCAGTTCAAGACCAACCTGGGCAACAAAGAAAGACTCCATCTCTACAAACAAACAACAACAAGAATGTGCTTTTTGTTTTGTTTTGTTTTGTGAGGTAGGATGTTCCTGCTCTGTCATCCAGACTGGGTACAGTGGTGCAATTGTGGCTCACTGCAGCCTCAACCTTCCAGGCTCAAGCAATCCTCCTGCCTCAGCCTCTCATGTAGTTGGGACCACAGGTATATACCACCATGCCCAGCTAATTGTTTTTCTTTTTTCATAGGGATGAGGTCTCACTATATTGCCCAGGCTGATCTCAAACTCCTAGCTTCAAGTAATCTTCCCCTCCTGGGCCTCCCAAAGTGCTGGGATTACAGACATAAGCCACTGCACACAGCCAAGAATTTGTATTTCTGACAAGCTTTAAGGTAATGCTGAGGCTGCTGGTCTGAAAAGACTTTGAGAACCAATACACTATGATAAAGACCATGTTGGAGCTCCAGCTGAATACAATTGACTGAATGTATTAATTTATTTGCACAAAATACTTCTGAGTATTTGCATCTATCTCAACACTCTTCCATAATATAGCAAGTTTTAGGAGATGGAAAATAAATCAATAAGAGGCAATTGACCTAAAAAGAAACAAAGTTAAGTGCCGTTTGGGGACAGGAGGTATCAAACAGTAATATGCAAATGCTCAAGAACTGCAGTATCAGTTTAAGAAAATACTAAGGCATAAAACTGAAAGTAGGAGAATTGGTTCAAAGTCTTTAAAGAAACTGAGCCCCGATCTCCTTCTGTGCCCTAGCAGAAAACCACGTTTACTATTTGAAGAGATTAACCATGAAAGATTTGGTAGAGGGAACCTGGAAAAGCTTAGGAAGTGCTTTTACAAAAAAGAACAGACAAGGAAAGTATGGGTCTCACCTTTCCTTCCATCCTACCCTGCTCCCCTGGCCTCTTCCCTTGAGCCTCTCCCAAAATGCTAACTAACAAGTAGAAAATTAGAAGCTTCCTCTTCGGTGGAACTAATCAAGCCAAGAGAAAAGACATATAGACAGTGACATTAGGGATTCCCCCATAAAATGATGGGATCGCTATCCAGTCAGCCTACACCGAAGACCATCAAATATGTCCCATGTGCTTACAAAGGGTTTCCAATCAGTATTGTAGTGTCTGACTCATAAATAAGAATTTTAACCAACAGTGATCAGATTAGAAATACTCACCTAACATTATAACTGTCAGGTTCCAGCCTAAGCTGGAGTCTGAGGGGGAGCTGGTGGATGGGTGGTGGGTAGCTGAAAGAACATTCAAGGGATTATAGGCAGTGGGATATGGTTTGATTCTCTCTCTCTCTCTGTCAGTCTTTGTCTCAGCTGCCTGCTCCAGCCACAACCCCTCTGGGTGCCAGCTCCACAGCTCCTGCCGCCCCCACACTGGCAGCTACACTCCCTGTTGCACTCACCACTTTCTGGCTCCCCACTGTCTGCCTGCAAGGCAGCCGGCTCCCTCTCTCAGAGTTAGCAGTGCGTTATATTACTGGCTCTGAGCCATTACTGTATATGTATTTTTTATTTCATAAAAAATAATGAAATCATGTCCTTTGCAGCAATACATGTACAATAATGGCTCAGAGCCAGATGATGAGCCCACCCATAATATGGTTACATAACTGTGATTATATAGTACACGGGACTGTGCAACTGCGCTCCAATCCTGCTGTGTCATGCTGCACCAGATGTTTACCTCAGCCTACTCTTGACTGAAGCACATCCATTTTCCTTACAAAGGCAGAGTATAAAAAAACCAATGGGATGAAAGAACTTAGAAGAAACAAAGTTAATAGAGGCAAAAACCAAAACAATAAGCAAACAACTGTAAATAATGTGTTCAAAGAAAAAACATCTCATTTATGGAAAAGGAAAAGGATGTTATTTTAATTTTTTTAAAGAAACAGTATGCGAACAACAAATATGAAATCATGCCGACAGAAATGAAAGATAAAGCTGAGGAAATGCCCAAGTATGAAACAAACCAATGAAAACCAAGAAAAGTGTAGAGGCAGAGCAAAAAGATGGGAAGATTCCTATAAAACAGCAGTGCTCAACTAGGGAGTGATTTTTACATCCCAGAGGTCATTCAGCAATTACTAAAGACATTTTTGGTTGTCACAACTCAAGATGTGGAGTCGAGGGATAAATAACTACTACTGTCCTCTAGTGAGTAGGGGCCAGGAGTGCTGCTAAACATCCTACAATGCACAGGGCCGTCCCCCACAACGAAGAAATTATCTGGCCAAAAACATCAAGAATACCAAGGATTAGAAATCTCACCATAAGATAATGCAGCCACCTAAATGTGAATTTCCCCCACTTCCTGAAAATATCCACAAATGAACAAGGAGAATAAATAAAATTGCTTGTAATACAAACCAACAACATAAATAGTAGTACAAAAAATACTACGAGCCTTCTCAAAAGAAGACATACAAGCAGCCAAACAAAAAATGTTCCATTTCACTAATCACTAGAGAAATGCAAATCAAAATCACAACGATATATCATCTCACACCACAATGGCTATTATTAAAAAGTCAAAAAATAACAGATTCTGGCAAGTCTGCAAAGAAAAGGGAATGCTTATACACTGTTAGTGAGAATGTAAATTAGTTCAGCCACTGTGGAAAGCTGTCTACAGATTTCTCAAAGAACTTAAAACAGAGTTACCATTCAACCCAGCAATCCCATTACTGGGTATATAGCCAAAGGTAAAGGAATAATTCTACCAAAGAGACAAATGCACTCGTAACTTCATCATAGTGTTACTTACAAAAGAAAGATGAGGACTAAACCTAGGTGCCCTTCAATGGTGGATTGGATAAAGAAAATGTGGTACATTTACACCATGGAATACTACACAGCCATAAAAAATAATGAAATCATGTCCTTTGTAGCAATACGGATGCAGCTAGAGGCCATTCTCCTAAGCTAAATAATGTAGGAAAAGAAAACCAAATACTGCATGTTCTCACTTATAAATGGGAGCTAAACAATGAATACACATGGACATAAAAATGAGAACAACAGACACTGCAGACTACTAGAGGGGGAAAAACGGGAAGGAGCATGGGTTGAAAAACTACCTGTTGGGTGCTATGCTTCCTACCTGGGTGATAGGATGTATACCCCAAATCTCAGCATCATGCAACATACTCATGTAACAAACCTGCACATGTACCCCTCTATATGATTTGGCTTTCTGTCCCCACCCAAATCTCACTTCTAATTATAATCTTCAAAATCCCCACAGGTCAAGGGCAGGACCAGGTGGAGATAACTGGATCCTGGGGGCAGTTCCCCCAATGCTGTTCTTGTGATAGTGAGTGACTTCTCATGAGATCTGATGTTTTTATAAGCGTCTGGCATTTCCTCTGCTAGCACTCACTCCATCCTGCCACCCTGTGAAGAAGGTGCCTGCTTCTCCTTTGCCTTCTGCCATGATTGTAAGTTTCCTGAGGCACCCCCAGCAATGTGGAACTGCGAGTCAATTAAACCTCTTTCCTTTATAAAATTACCCAGTCTCAGGTATTTCTTGATAGCAATGAGAACAGACTAATACACTCCTGAATCTAAAGTAAAAGCTGAAATGATTAAAAAATACTGTGAACTTCAAATTGCTTGTAAATAAGGAAATACATGTCCAAATCCAGAGTAGAGAGTCATGGCAGGGGATATGTAAGAGGGGGAGGGGAGAAGTACCACAGACTAAAGGTTGTGTCTCTGCCCCACCCCCAAACTCATGCGTTGAAATCCTAACCTCCAAAGAGATTGTTTTTGGAGGTGGTGCTTTGGGGAGGTGATTACAGCATGAGGGTAGAGGCTTCATGAGAAAGATTAGTACCCTATAAAAAAGGGTCTGGAGAGCTCCCCTTGCCCCTTCTCCCACTGCGTTTACAGGAAAAACCAGAAAGCAGGCCCTCACCAGACACCAAACCTACTAGTACCTTGATCTTAGACTTCGCAGCCTCCACAATTGTTAGAAATAAATTTCTATTGTTTATTCCTCACTAGGTCTATGGTACTCTATTATAGCAGCCTGAGCAGACTAAGACAGCAACAGATGGGAGCAGGGGGAGGAAAGAAGCAGAGAGGAAGGAAACTAATCTACATCTTCAACATTTTCCTCAGAAAGCTACTCAGCTATATACAATTTTATCACTTACAAAATCTGCTTTCCCCCAAATCTGTAGGATAATCTAAGTCTTTGCGGCTATATAACAAGGATTCCCTTTCCTCTAGTTTCCAGTAACACATTCTTCACGTTCATCCTTGATTCTTCAGAATTCTCAAAAAACAACCTTTTGTATCCTGCTAATGCTTCTCTACCAGAGCATATGGAATTGTCAGATCAAAACTCCAAGTAAACAATTGTTGGAGAAAGAAACCTGGAGCTCCAGGCTTCCAGCACATAGGTGACAGGAACAGCCAACGGGAAAGCCTTTTTGCTAATGGTGACCAGCCACCAGAGGTAGCATAGAATAGGTAAAAACATGGGTTTAAATCCTGTCTCTGCTGTTTACCATCTGAGTGACCTTAAGTAATTCTTTAAGCCTCTCTGAGCTATAGTTTCTCCATGTGATATGAAGATGAAAATATCTATTTATGGCAGGGCTCCGTGGCTCACGCCTGTAATCCCAACACTTTGGAAGGCCGAGAAGTCCAGATCACGAGGTCAAAAGATAAGACCATCCTGGCCAACATGGTGAAACTCCGTCTCTACTAAAAATACAAAAATTAGCCAGGCGTGGTGGCACATGCCTGTAATCCCAGCTACTTGGGAGGCTGAGGCAGGAGACTCACTTGAACCTGGGAGGCGGAGGGTGCAGTGAGCCGAGATCGCGCCACTGCACTCCAGCCTGGCGACAGAGAGCAACTGCGTCTCAAACAAAAGAAAAAAGAAAATACCTACTCACACAGTTGTTTTGAGGGTTAAAAAAATATTGAAAGCAAAGTTCCCACCCACCACAGTGCCTGACTTGTGGTAAACGTTTTTTAACTGGTATCTTAAAAGACGTGATCTTCAAAGCTTCACAGCTAGTGTAGCAAAGAGAGAATCATTAACACTACCAACAAATTTAGGGATAGCCCACACCAGTTGTTTAGGGAAAGCTGAGGCCAATAAAGCTGTGCAGAGCCAGAAGTGAGATCGGCACACATTTACAAAGTGGGTAAAGTGTTATTTTGTTTTACATTCAAGAGTTTTTGATGTTTATCTGGGAGTGTAAGAATCCGGTGTCGACACATACGCACATATATATACACACATACATATACACACTCCAAGACACTGCAACCCTAAGAGCAGTGGTACTCAAACTTTAGTGTGTATCAGCACCACCTGCAGGGCTTGTTAAAACAAGATTACTGGGCCCTAATCCCAAAGTTTCTGATTCTGCATGTAGGGGCAGGGCTACAGAAGAATTTACATCCTAATGAGTTCCCGGGTGATGCTGCTGCTGCTGGTTCCGGGACCACAGTGTGAGAATCATTGCTCTAGAGAATGAGACAATATAGATCTTTTTTTTTAAGTTCCACAGCATCCGACAAAGCAACCGATCAATGACCACATAAGACTAAAATGGCCTTTAAATAAGCATGAAGTAGGCAGCATTTTTTATACAACGCTCCTTACCAACTGGTTGAAATATAGCCACCTGCAAGCTCTGAATTGAACCAAGCTACTTTGTAAATTGTAATTCATAATATCGTTTTTCCTCTAAAAATTTAGAGCCTCATCTTGAAAAGCCTGCAAAACCTTTACCCATTTTATTAATACCAACTGTTATGAAACATTACCGTAAATCATGCTTCAGTTTTTTGCAGAGTGGTTCAATAAAGTGGGGATAATATAAGTTTGAAACAAACGCTTTTTCTCATTGCCCAAGAGGATAAACAAAGGATAAATTACATTCGAGGATTCTGACCTTAGCAGAATTTTGATGGCATTCGATATCTACCAAAGCTAGTCAGCTATGGCCTTCTGGGAAAAAAATCGAGCTTTTCTATTTCTTTTTCAGGCTCACCATGGGATGACTATGTAAGTAAACAATTTTTTTTTAAACAACATCAGGTCACATAAATCTTTTATTTTGCTCCATCAACAGAAAAAAACTGGTGAAGCACTCTCAATTTTTATGTATTTTTAAAGACTTTTAAACATACTGATTTAACAACTCTTTATTGAATACTCTCTATTTACAAAAATGAAATAGACACAAAGATAGACATGACCTTACCCTCATGGTACTTAAAATACAGTCCATTGAGTATGTGTTAGTGTATGCATGTGTGTTAGCGTATGCATGTGTGTTAGCATATGTATGTGTGTTAAGGTATGTATGCGTGTTAGTATATGAATTATGTGTGTATATCTGTAACATGCAGCCCACAGGAAAGAGCTATTTCCATACCATTCTATAAAAGATAATATCTACATCTGTCACTCTGAGCATCAGGCTTGTGAATACACCCAAGTGCTGAACCCACCCAGTTTACTTGCCTCTGCGTTACGTTACATGAAGTTGGTAGTCCTTGCTACCAACTCTGTAAAAGGCATTCCATTCATACTCTTTCCTTTCTCTAACAAAACAATTCTCATGAAGGCCAATGATTAGTTTTGTGTTACTAAATCCAATTTTCATGTTTTCATTGCCCATCTTATTTGATGTTTTCGTGGCAATCACTAATGAACTACATATCTCCTGCTGGAATAATCTCTCCCTTTGCCTTTCAGACCTCATGCTGCCGACTTCTCTCCTAACTTCTCGGCTGGCTCTCTCTCCACTTCTCTAAAGGCACATCTTCCTCTGCCTGGACCACTTCCAGGCTTTCCTTAGTTCAATTTCTCCTTAGTCTTTACTGTCTCCCTTAAGACTCCTCACATCATAGCATCAGTCACTCCCTAAATGCCAATTCTTCCAACTTAGATCTCAGTCTGTAACCCTTCTCTCAGCTTCATAGACATGTGACCAACACCCATTGTATAATCCTTCCCCCTAAAATCTGACCCAATAGTATCTACCTTGGTTACACACAGTCTAGGAGACCTCCTTCTCTCTCCCGGCTCCAGACACAACGCATCACATATCTGTAACGCTTACTTCCTAAACGGTTTTTGAATTATTTTCTCCTCATCTTCACTGCTACCACCCTAGTCCAAGGCACCACCCCAGAGTCCCACAGCAGCCAGGCGTACACACCCACTCTGTCTCCCCTCCAATATGCTCTCCATGATGTGACCCACATAATCTTTTCAAAGCACAAATCTGGTGATGTAACCTCTTATTTAAAACTCTCCATTGGTTTTCCCATTCTTGGAACAAAAGAAAATTCTTCAACACATCTAAAAGGCTCTATAGAATCTGGAATCTCTTAATTCCCCAATCCCTATTGCTCCACTCCTCCCTGCTCCACGGGCTCAAGCCACACCAGTTCCTTTCAGTTCCTTAAATGCACCAGGCTCTCACCTGCTACAGGTGCTATTCACTGTCCCCTGCCCTCAGCATACTTAGTTAACGCCTGTTCATTCTTCTGCTGTCAGCCTAAAGCCCACCTTCTCGGGTAAGCTTTTCTTGCCCCTCAAGACTATGATCAGATAACACCATGTACTTTCCCTCATGGCACTTATCACAGTTGGTAATTTTATATTTATTAGTATGCTTAGTTGAATAATGTCAGTCTCCCACCCGAGACCGTAGGGCAGACTGCAATTGTTGTGTCATGTATTATATCTTTAGCACCTGGCACGACCAGAAGCACAACAAATACTTGTAGAATAAATGCGAGAACAAACAAGGAGTAGCTGAGAGTACATTAATACAAACTCTGTAATAAATGACATGCAGTTGGGGGAACGAATAATATGGACACTGAAGAGGTATACGTACTACCCACTCAAGGAAGCTACCAATCATACAAACGTGTGACTCCGGTGTGCTTCTGGCCGAATTGCCGATTTCTCCTCAGTGGTGTGTTGGTGGAATCCATAGACTGGGTGGCTTTGGAAGGACACTTCTCCCCCAGAACTTTTTCTCTGATCCCAGGTCATCCACAAATATCTGATCCCAGGTCATCCACTAATCTAGTTTCTGTCCCTCAGCAGACTGCTCATCCACGAATCCAGTGTGGCCCCCCAAAAGACTCCTCACCTTTTTGTATCAGTTCCTTATGCTTATCAAAGGGAGAAAAGACACCTTTCAGCATGGTAGTCAGGGCTCTTCACTATCTAGCAACCCCTGTTCAGCAGCTGCTCTCTCCAGTCACTCCCACACCTAAGACATGGCGTTCCAGCCCACTCATCTCCTCTAAGTTCTCCAAATGTGCCACACTTGCTCTCCTCCCAGCCTTCGCCCAGGCTGTTACTCTGCTCAAGACGTTCTTCCCAATTGCCCCTCTCCACCCTTCATACCTCTGCTTGGCTGTCACCTCCTTTAAACAAACTTTGCTGTTATCCAACAAGGCCTGATTGGGTGTTTCTCCTTAGTGGGTCTTCCATAATCTTCCCTGATTATAGCACGCTTCACAGTGAAGTTTCATGGCCTGTGTACTTTTAGGTCTTCCTCACTAGTCCTTGAAAGAAGGGGCTGTGTCTTTTGCAGAGTTACATCCTTGAAGCTTAGCATGATGTTAGAAGCCAATGGGGGACAGGCAGGGTGGTTCATACCTGTAATCTGAGCACTTTCAGAGGCCAAGGCGGGTGGATCACAAGGTCAGGAGTTCAAGACCCTCCTGGCCAAGATGGTGAAACCCCATCTCTACTAAAAATACAAAACGTAGCTGGGCATGGTGGCAGGTGCCTGTAATCCCAGCTACTTGGGAGGCTGAGGCGGGAGAATTGCTTGAACCCCAGGGGGTAGAGGTTGCAGTGAGCCAAGATCGCACCACTGCACTCCAGCCTGGGTGACAGAGGAAGTCTCTGTTTCAAAATATAATAATAAATAAATAAATAAAGCAAATGGATAACTAACGCTTATCAAATGAATAGAGAGAAACTTCATCTTCTGCTTATGCAGCGGCACAGTGTTTAGTCTGTACTATCATTTGGCAACTCCAACTATTAATAGTTCTTGTTCTATTTGCTTCTACACAGATTCAGTACCATCGCAGAGATACTGAGATGCATTTCTTCCCTAATACTCATTCTGCAAAAATGCGTACTAGAAAATAACACTTTCTGTGCATTACTGAGTACCGGGCATTATGTAGGCTTCTCTAAGTTCTGACAGGAAGAAAATAACTTTTCCAGAATGAGTACAGTTTAATTCCCTCCCCACTAGTCCAAAGGCTTGTGCTTCATTATAGCACTTTCCAGGCATGTTACAAGAAACGCCACTATCCAGGATATTCGTTGGTATTATGCACAAAAAAGTGGTCCAAAGTAAATATGTTTGGGAAACACTGGGCCAAATAAACTTGGGTATTTGTACCTGGAGGACTTCTCAGAGTCTTTAACAAGTTAATCCACATCATGAATTTCTAAGGTGTATATCATTCACAGTTTCCCAAACATATTAAACCCCAGAGCTCCACTCCACCATCATTTTGTGGATCATATTTAGGGACTAGTCTTCCATGGAACTCACATGGGGAAATGCTGCTTTATGAATTCTTTTCCATCTCATAATAAATCTTCTCTTATTTACAGTTAGAAACTGATTGCTGCCTCATATGGAGCTATACTGTTCCTCACTGTCGCATTCATTCATATATGCATCATATGAAGTGACTATCCATAGTCCCCTGATTTGTGCCAGAATGCACACCGCTGACTAGATTCTATCTGGACACAGCTCTGCCTCTGAGAGATCTTTTCCACAAGGCAGAATAAGCAAATGCCCATGATATGATCCACAAGACACAGCGTGCCAAAGAAATAGGCTATGTCCTGCTGCCAAAAAGATACCCAAAAGTATGGAATGCATGTTTCCATTTACCCTTTCCAGGATACAAAGTAAACTTTTCTTTTCTATTTTCATTTTGAGCACTGAAATGGCCCAGCTGGTTCTAAAGCTTTCCTGGGATCTCCCCCGACACACAGCCGTAACACACACATACACTCCCAACACAATTTAATTGAAGTAAATCTTCTAGAAAACTCCAAGTCTCTCGCAACCAACAACTTAAAATATATAATTTCTAAAGGACAACCAGACTACTACCCTCCAATTAACCATTTTCATAAATCCGATATGACTAAAGAGGAGCAGACATGGAATCTACAGAACATGAGCTTCACAAGGCACTCCAACGTGTGACCTAGTAGTGACAGCAGAAGAGGGGACTGTCCCCACTAAATAGTTTAAAACCCTCTGCTACCCAGGCCAACTTCTCCATGACTATGCTGGTGTTCAGAGTGTAGAAGACCACTGAATGGGACCTGCAGGACCCTGTATTCTACTGGATTTACAATAGTACATTATATATCCTGTTGCACATCAGTAAGGCTTCAAAACTAAGAAGCTGAGAAAAGCTAAATCCATTCTGGGGTGTTAAACCCACTGAATTATCTGCTCCTTACTATTCCTAATAGCATGTGAGCTGATCTAGGAGTTCAGTTGTGACCCTAGCACACATGTTCAATCGTATGAGCCTCAAAGCTATGCGTAGCCAAGTTCGGTCTGTTTGGCTTTGGGGAAAAGACAGGGCAAAAGGAAGGGAGGCAGGAACCAAATCCGGCCAACGTTTATTGAGTGCTTACTTTTGTCTTGATCAATGTGGGATGAGGAAGAGGTGAAAGGTAGAAAATTTAAGGACAAGCGTTTCTTCCCTTGAGTCACTCCCCATCTTAGGATGGGGACTGGCCCCTATCTATACAAACTACCCTGACATCAGAGGAGAGCAGAGACAGGAGGGAAGGGCAGGCAAGGCCCTGCAGAGCCAGAACAGCAGAGGACTGTGACAACAAATGAGCCACTCGATATCAGTAAAGAAATGACCTTATCCTTGATGCTGCTCCTTCAAGGCAAATTTTATATTCAGCCACTTTGTTCTAGGCTGGCGCTTGCTTGCACATTCTAAATAACAACAAAACCTCCGATGCCTCTTTGACCCTTAACTTTTAAAATTGCTGCTGTCACCGCTGAGGGGGCTATCAATGAGCCACAGTATTTGCATATCTTATCTACATCTGGAACCAATGGTTTCAAAAAAAAAATGGGAGGGATGACCCACCCCGTCCCTGCCAGCTCCTAGGTAACCAAACTCCTTCAACTTACTTTCATGTTATCCTCAAGAATAATGATAGATGGGGCTAAAACAGACGTTAAAGGTAAACAAGACTCCTGTAGTCCTCTTGGCTCATTCCTTCAACAATATTCACGCTAGCAGACAGAAAGATGAATAAGACATCCTCCAGGAGCTCCCAGTCTAACAGGGGAAGAGGACACACAAACAGATCGTCACAACAGGAGAGTAACAACGGCCAGCATCAAATGCTGCCATGTGCTGGCCTACGTGTATAATTGTTTTATCATCAGACTTTCATCATTCCCATTTTATGAATGACAAAACTGAGGCATAGATGGGGGAACTGCTGGAATTCAAACCAAGGAAGTCTCCAGCGGCACATTTCTACATCGCCACCTTGCACTCCAGTCCCACGTTCCCCACTTCTGCATGCACCTTCTGCCACCTCCTCCCAGCAAATCTCCCAGAATTTCATATGACCTTGTTTTTTCTTTCTTTCCCCCTGATTGCCATAAACCCACCCAGATGGCTATAAGAGGGAACAGTGAGGTTGTGGCATGTGACTGGGTTTGACATTGTGGGTACAACACACCTGCTGGTCTTTTTAACATTTTTAAAAACTCAAATCTTGGACTGTGGCCAGTGCAAATCATGCCTGACTCAGTAGAGCCAGAAATACATGACAAATAGATTGAAAACTTTTAGATGTAGCTGTAAGCCATTTAACAAGTATCAGAGGAGGAACATGCCAGTCAATAATATCAAGACCTTGAATTCACTTAAGTTTTTCCCCAAAGTATTGACGTATGCCATATACAAATATACTCACTCTGGTCTTCAAAAACAGAAGGGGCCTTGGCTTTCACTTCTGAATGAATGAATTCTAAGGCTATTTTAATGTTTATCTGGGTAAACTGATAGTCTAATTAAAACTATTTACTTTGATGTAGGGCTTTCTACTTTCCAAAAACTCCCAACACACATCTCATTTCATCCCCCATAAAAATCTCATGAGGCAGGGTTTACCACATTACATAAATATGCTTTTTCTACAAAACATGATTCTATAAAAACATAATTTTTTTACAAAACAGTTACCTTGATTTGGAAAACAAACTATTAAGAGTTTTACAGGCCAACACCGAGAGAAATCATTTTTTTTTTTTTGGAATTCTGTTTAAAGAAATGAAACAACCACACATCTTCTCAACCGAAGCAGCTTTTAAGACTGCTTAATATCTATCACGCCAGTGGGCTTCCTAACCTCACATTTTAACCATTCACAGTGGGCTTCCTGGTGTTGAAAAGAAACACTGCATCTGAACTTCTGCACGATTGTGACCTGACACTTGACTGATTATCTTACTTCTACTTGCAGCTGTAGGTGTTTGAGTTTAAAGTAAAACAAACCACTTGATACACTGAAGAGTTTGAATTCTCCAACTGCTAAGGCTAAGAGCTTATCTACCTAGACCTGGGGTCTACCAATTCTCACAGTTAAAAACACTTGAAGAAAAACCCTCTCTTGAGAGAAAAATGGAAAAAACTTCATGATTCAATTATAAAGCTGGGTGGTCACTGAATGCACTGAGGCCTTCCATGACAGTTTCACACCAAAATAGTGGAGGGTAAAAGAGGAGATGGAGGGCCTATTCAACTCGTAGCTCTTTCGCCCAGCACAGCCAATCACATGGCAAAAGCATTGCATGGACTTTGAAATCTAACACAACTTCCCTGCTTAACCTTTCAGCCTCCTCCACTATTAAGTATTATGAGAAAACAATACCCACCAAAGAAGGTGTAGGGAGTAACAGTCTCCTAGAGCTGCCAGAACACAGTCCCACAAACTGGGTGACTTAAACAACAGATTGATTGCCTCACAGTTCTGGAGGATGCAAGTCTGAGATCAAGGTGTTGACAGGCTGGTTATTCCTGTGGGCTGTTCCAAGGAGGCTCTGTTCTGGGTCTTTCTCTTTGGTTTGTAAATGTCCGTCTTCAAGTTCACGTGGTGTTCTTTCTGTATACTCATCTCTATCTAAATCTCCCCTTTTTATAAGGACACCATTGGATTAGAGTCCACCCAATGACCTCTTTTTAACTTGACTTAACTCTTAACCTCCTAAGGACCCTATCTCCAAATAAAGTCACATTCCAAAGAACTGGGGTGAGGTTGTCAACATAGGAATTGAGACTGGAAGAATGGGAGACAGAAAAACATACTTCAACCCATAAAATTGGAGATTGTTTAAGCCCCTGACATAATAGACATTCAAAAATTGGCTCTCTTCTTTCCAGCCTGCTGTTGCCATTGCCTGCCATATGACTTTGGGTAAGGTATATACCTCTCTGAAGCACAGGGTCCATACCTATAAAATGAGGGGCTGGAATTATGCATTCTAGAGGCTTTTTTTAATTGTACTTTGGGGATCTGAGGTACATGTGCACATCCTGCATCCTGCAGGATTGTTGCATAGGTACACACATGCCATGGTGGTTTGCTGTCTCCAACCCCGCCACGCCCCATCCCCTGTCACCTACATCAAGCATTTCTCCTGGTGTTATCCCCTCCCCATGCTCCCTGAAAACCCCCATCCCCTCCTCTCCCCCCCTCCCCCCCAACCTAGTCGTGTGAGTGTTGTTCCCTTCCCCTGTGCCCAAGTGTTCTCATTGTTCATCACCCGCCTATGAGTGAAAACATGCGGTGTTTGGTTTTCTGTTCCTGTGTCAGTTTGTTGAGAATGATGGTTTAACGCTGTCTGCTTCTTCACCCTGTTGATGGCTTTTCTTTTTGAACACGTACATTTTGCATTTTAGAATTATCAGAACAGTCTTCTATCTGAACAGGCTGCATTTTCTTCTTTCTTCCTTATGTCTTTATCTTTTTCTACAAGCATCTCTACCAAATAGCTCTGAACGAATTTTCAATGACATCATAGCATAGCTACACTTTACGCACGTTATTGAGGGAAAACATGGACTTCATTAGTTGAGTTGATTTCCCACCTCCCCCACTTCAATTCTTGGGATCAGACTAAGCAGTCTTAAGGGTTTTTAGACATGCTTACCAAATCCAAAATATCCAATCCATTCCTGGGAAGCAGGTTAAAATATACCTGACCTTCCCTGCAAGTTGGGTAAGGAAGCATGTAATGTCCCACAGAAAATAAACCACTAGAAGAATAATACAATTTTAAGATATAAAGGAGACTTAGGGATCCTTTGTGATCCTCATTTTTCAAAAGAGGACTTTAGAGTCCAAAGGGATGAAGTGTTTTGCCTGATTGGTCAATGAATCCTGCACAGTCAGAAGTGATTCCTAGTAACATAGTGATCTCGCTTTGATTTAAAAGGGGGAGACTGTACCCCATCTCGTGGTTTTTACTGTAACAGAAACAGCATCAGACATGTGACTGTGGGATTACAGGTGACACTGGGTACAGTGCTACATTATTTTGGGGAAATGCATCCCCAATGTGACTGTGGGATTACAGGTGACATTGGGTACAGTGCTACATTATTTTGCATCTCATTTTCCCTGTAGCCAAAGAGGTTATAATAACACTGACCCCCTCTTGGGACTATTAGAGGAATCAAAAGTATAATAAAATGTGTCAAAGAACTTTCAAAGCATAAAGCCTTTTACAAATATAAAATACTTTCTTTATTAGCTATGCACATTCCTACCTTTTGCCAGTTAAATGAGGTCAGGCTGGCTCCCCACGGGCTTGCGCCCCCACTTTAAATGGAAATTAAAACATACCCTGCCGGTGGTTTCATACTCCAACCACCTACACCGGCTTCTTTTGAACATCATTAAGCAGAAAATGTGAAATGTATCATTCTTTCTTTTGAAACCTCCTGCTCATCGCCTGACCCTCCAGAATAGCACCTCAGGAAAAACAGATTTAAAACGTGAACAAAATCTTCCAAAACCCAAGGTAATTTTAACAGAAACCAGTGAATATTTGATATATATACATCCTCTCCTCGCTCTTGAAATTTAAATGACAAGTGCCTATCTGCACATGCTGAAAAGAAGACTTTGCTTTGAAATATTCCCCAGGGGACTACTAATGTGTTCATCTAAAACAAGACCAGGACAGACCATGATTTGGAAACATTCATGGCTGGTCTGGGAGAGCATGTCTCCTGGTCAAGACAGCAGTGATGTAGCAGAAAAAGCAGGGGCCTGGGAGCTAATTATCTTAGTGCTAGGCCTTGGCTTTGCCATTTTCTCAGACCATTTACTTAGTTTGAGGCCCCTGAAGTTACATAATATAGCCTGCTGCAATAGCATTGCAAGGATTAAATTGCATACACTCAAACTCAGAGGTTCACTGATTGAGATTTAGAGTGGACCTGAGAAGTCTGCGTTTTTAAAAGAACTCCAGACAATTCTTATGCAGATTAAAAAAAAAAACACTGCCAAGGAACCTCATCAGCCTCAGATGGTGAGGAATACAAAGGAGACAGGGAATAGAGACCAAGTCCCAGCAGCCAACCAGCATCCCAGCTCACTGTCTCCTTAGGCTCTCTCAAACAAGCCCCTCAGTTCTACAGAGAGGGCCACCTTTACTGATACAGCTTTCTCTTTACTCTGGGTAACCACTCAGCACTATGCATATCCTGGCTCTTGTCTACTTTCAATAGATCGGCAGATATCAAAACTCAAGCTGCATCAAACACTCCCTTTAGCACAACAGTATTCTCCCTTCCAAGCTCTTATCATTTTCCCTCCCAACCCCCAGGTTCCCAAGATATACATGAAAAAGAACCCTCGTCCCTAGGCCTGACTTTGGACTATTTACCTTCATGCGAACACACCCAGAACTTTCCAAACTCTAAGTCTCCCCATCCAGTTCTCTCTACCAGCAAGCCCTTACCATCCACCAAAACCCTACCTGTCCTTGAAGGTCCAGATTAAATGAAGCCTTCTGAGATTTTCCCCCCCCAGTAGAAAAAGTCTTCCCTCATTTCTTCCACTTGACCTTAAGATCAGGGACTACCTTTTTAAATCTTTTGCCTTCAGGGCAACTAGCACAGTGTCATGCACATGAGAGTTGCTTAATAAAGATTTGCTCAATTTGCAAATTATGAGACGTATTAAAACAATGAGAGGGAGTTATAAACAAGTTATAGAGGAAGAGAGGAAAAAAGCTAAGAAAAAAGAAGGTGTCACCCCATTCTCCAAGTTAGAGTCAGCAATTACCTCAATTATCTCTAGCAGATTACGTACAATGAGGATTCACTCACTTCAAAAATTAATATTTCATCTCCAAATCATATTGACCAAATTAAGCCATTTGAGGCATAAAAATGACCTGTGTACAAAGCTCGTTGTCCTATTCCATGTAACCTGATATTTAGCAGGACTTTAAGTAACCATCAGATGATGTTTATGAGTGAACATGTCTAAGTCGATACTGTGAATTTACATATATGTTTACCTATTTCTCATGCTCACACTGATAGTTAAATACTAAGCACATCAGGAGCCCAGGAAATAGCCCACGGTTGTGCTGGACCCCTATTAACTTCAACAGGGACGGCACCAGTTTCAAGAGGACAAATAAGAGACCCAGAGCCTGCAAACAAGGCAAGGTGTTTATTGAGGGAAACTTACATATGGGAACGGCCCAGAGGTGGTGGGCTGGACAGGAGAACTTCCACCCCTGCAGAAAACATGCACTTTATAGAGCATTTTTACTTACCACCCTCCCCTAACAGTCTCCCCCTGGCAATTTCCATTTACCCAGAAACAAAAGGCCTCAATCCCCTGTACGGCCCACATTCCACAGGACTGTCCAAGGGCTTAGGTATTCCTCATCAATAAGGAATGACCCTCTGGGTCAGCCACTCCTGGATTCCTTAGCTCAGAACTCTGAACACACATTCGGCTGTGTCTGCCATATACGGTCAGTCTCAGCATGTGCTTAAGTTATACACTGATTTGGCGTAGGCCATGACCTTAAGTTAAATTATTGTTGTCAGGGGCATCTGCCATACATCCACCTCAAACTAAATTGCCAAGCAAAAAAAGTCAATCCATTCATTAATTCAGCAAATCTGCATTTAGTACCTACCACATACCAGCGTAATCATGAATCATCGCATGGGCCACCATCTAAGAGAAACATCCTGATCTTGACCAAGGTGTTCAAGGTCATGGCCTAGGTCAATTCAGTACATAAAACCATTAAGTTGTCAGGTAAATATTCACCAACATTTTTCAGATATATGAGGCTTATTTTCAACATAAGATGGAAGCAAGTCTCTGGCTACATTTGGCCACACACATACCAACATTTATCATCAAGTAACCTCAAAATCTTCCATACAATTTGCTCTGTCTGCTCACTGACAGCCCAAGGGTCCATCATTTTAGGTAGTCCAGTGCGGCTTGAAAGATCACCTGTTGTGAATGAAACACTAATGTGCAGGGTTGACAAACTTCTATCCATGGACCAAAGACCAGCCCTGCCTATACCTGTTGTCCATGGCTGCTTTCATGGGACAAGGCAGAATTGAGTAACTGGAAAAGAGACCATTTGGCAAAGCATAAAATATTTAAATATATTAATATCATATTAATATATATGTTATATTCGAGGCGAGATTAAGGGACCAACACCAAGACAAAAGTATGCCAAATTACAGGGTTTATTAAGCCGGCGACCACGGAGGACTCGCGTCTCTCCAACCCGTGGCCCTGAATGGAGGGTGTTAAGACCTTTTATACCCGTAAGAATCACTTTGGGAGTCAGGGCAAGAGGCGGGGGTGGGGGTGAAAGGACACAGACATTTAGGGGTTTTCATAAATCATATCCCGGACAAGAGGAGGGAGCAGGGCTCCGGACATTCCAAGGGCTTGAGGACATCTTGCCCCCTCGATTGTTACCTAAGTGGCTTACAGAAGTCAAGATAAGCGTTAGTTTGCACATCTTCTGGGCTGTAGTGGAAATAACAGATTTTGGTTACTTATTACAGGGCACAGGGACCAGGATGGAGTTAGCTTCGGCTGCTATTCTAGTCACAAAGGCTGACAATTCTGGCTGTTACTGATAAGAAAGGTAGATAGTTTGCAGAGCAAACTAGCAGTTTTATGTACAGAAACCAAAGGCCAGCAGTTATTGTGAGGAGAGTGGGGGTAGCCGTTACAACATATTTTAAAACATAGCTTTGTTCAGGTTCTAACTTTAGGCCAGCTATAGCACATATATTAATATAAAATATTTTGGCAAAGTATAAAATATTATCTGGTCCCTTATAGAAAAAGACCATTAGCTTAAATGTGGCTGTATAAAAAACTAAAAAAAAAAAAGAAAAAGACTGCTGATCTCGTACTTTCTAGTAAAAGAAGGGACATTTGGTTGGCCAACCAGCAGTGTTTCCTACACAGATCACCTAATCACGCCACCTTATCTCAATCACATTTATTATTACGGTTAAAAACTGCAACCATAAACATAACAAGGCAATGGAAATAACCCCTGATCATTACACACAATTGTTCTACTTTTAAAAGACTTTTTTCACATTTACAAAAATCTGCTTTCTTTCCTTACTGCAGTCTTTTGAGGCAGATATTCTTTGACAGATGAGGAAACTGAGTACAGGAGTGGCTGAGTGGCTTGCCTAAAGTTGTGAAGTTGGAACGACCTGATTCTAATAACTGCTCCCGTGTGGCTGGGGCAAGAGTAAGTCATGACAAAGCTCTCAGCCCAGACCTCTTTCTATTGGACCACAAGGCTTTTTGTCCAAATGCTAAAATGGTTACTCTTCCAAGTCCTGGAGCCTTGGCATCTTGACAGATGAGTTAGAATGTGTGATCTGGGCACATCCTGTCCTCCAGCATTCCCACACTGTCTCTGGTCACAGGTGACAAGGCATCAGAGAATGAGAACTCCCTGAGGGTTCAAACTAGAGGGCTCACTAGATTGTCATACCTCATTTGTAAAAGGGTAGAGAGTATCTTTAAAGAATTTTAACTAATTCGTATTTCTTTAATAACGCTAATTTCACCAAAAAGAGCCCTTTACAAATGTCAATTAAGCTAATTAACAAGTCACTCATTTCACCTGTTATATCTCATTCCTAATATCTGTTATTATAATCAGCAAATCCTATAGGGTTGACCAAAAATAAGTATAACGGAAGTCCCAGTAGCCCCATCTGGAATACGGCCTTTTCTGATTGTTAACTGGACACTCCTGGAGCGTGAACATCTGATTAGGGCCACTGGTTTCCCCAAACATGTAGCTTAAACTAACTCACACACATTCTTAATGTTATCCAATCTACACTGAAGTATGTAAAGTGAATTACAGACACTGTAACACAGTGACATCAATATTTACAGTAAAAGATGATACAATATTCTCAAGTCACACATTTGTAATTCCTATACATGCAGGCATTTTACTGAATCACAGCTTCGAGTACCTTCTGATAGCTTCCATCAGTTCTCTAAAATTCAGTCCCACTTATTGAAAATGTAATGTTACTAACACACACCATCCCTAACTGTAAAGCAAGGCGGGCCATGGAAAATGCATTGGACTCCTTTGTTACTGTGGTTTAAAAAAAAAAAATTACACTTCAGGCCAGGCATGGCGGCTCATGCCTGGAATCCAAGCACTTTGGGAGGCCAAGGCAGGCAGATCACCTGAAGCCAGGAGTTCAAGACCAGCCTGGACAACACCCCATCTTTACTAAGAACACAAAATTTAGCCAGGTGTGGTAGCATGTGCCTGTACTTGGGAGGCTGAGACACAAGAAGCTTGAACCCAGGAGGTGGAGGTTGCAGTGGGCCAAGATCAAGCCACTGCACTCCAGCCTGGGTGACAGAGTAAGACTCTGCCTCAAAAAAAAATTTTTTTCTTATACTTCAATCCCCCATGGATGATAAAGAAATTTCCCTCATATATTAAGTCCTGAACCACAAACAGGAATAGGCCTCTTTATATATTTTGACCAGGGAGTATGTAAAGCAAGTATAAGTACTTTTCTTTGCAAATGTGCCAGTAGGTTTTCCAAAGGCCAAAAAAAAAATTTCTGCATTAATAAAAAAAAAATGAAGTTAATTCTTAAATATCACTGTTAAGAAACACTGAATTAAAACAAGAAGCTTAGGCCGCGAGTGGTGGCTCACGCCTATAATCCCAGCACTTTCGGAGGCCAAAGTGGGTGAATCACCTGAGGTCAGGAATTCAAGACCAGCATGACCAACATGGAGAAACCCCATCTCTACTAAAAATACAAAATTAGCTGGGCATGGTGGCACATGCCTGTAATCCCAGCTACTTGGGAGGCTGAGGCAGGAGAATCGCTTGAACCCAGGAGGGGGAGGTTGCAGTGAGCTGAGATCGTGCCACTGCAGTCCAGCCTGGGCAACAAGAGGGAAACTCTGTCTCAAAAAAACAAAAAAAACAAAAACAAATAAAAAAACAAGAAGGTTAATATTCTAAGTCTCACTTTCTTATCTCGGGATTTTATTAATTTCACTTTTCTCATTCACTATGAAGTAAATATGTGGCTTTTTAAAAATTCCCAAAACAATATTCCCAGTGATTTCTAATTAGAAGCCTCCAAAGTAAAATGAGAACAATAGAAAAGTCTCCTCCCCATTTCAGCAAGTCACTGCTCACTGAGACTCCCCTGTGGTGAGACCAGCTAATTATAAAAGAAAGAGGTTTAACTGACTCACAGTTCCACAGGCTTAACAGGAAGCATGGCTAGGGAGGCCTCAGGAAACTTATAATCATGGCAGAAGGGGAAGCAGGCACTTTCTTCACAAGGCAACAGGAAAGAGAAGAAATGCGAGCACAGGAAAAACTGCTACTTTTAAACACATCAGATCTCCTGAGACTCACTATCACAAGAATAAGATGGGGGAAACTGCCCCCTATAATCCAATCACTTTCCTCCCTGGACTCTCGGAGATCACAACTCGAGATGACATTTAGGTGAGAACACACAGCCAAACCGTATCACCAATGATCCTAAAATGTGCCGCTCTGAAGAATATCCCCATACCCAAAAAGCCATGTTCCCACCCTACTCCCAACTAAGGTAGCAAATGTTTGCTTCATTCATTAGGATCAATTTCTTGTAATATAGCACTTCTAATTGAAAATACTCGGGAAATAATTTTTTAACTAGAATTTTCCCTGTTTTCCATCGGCCAGTAAGGAAGACATGCTGCAGTCGTCAAAGCATTGTTTTAAAATATATTGATAGTCACATATAAATAGAAGACAAATTACAAAGTCAAGTATCAATCACTTTCCCAGCTCTAAAAATGCACTTATTTCCATGCACTGCAGGGAATTCCACTTTGTTCCTTTTGCTGAGACTGAAAATGAAATCCACAGAACACAAACAGAGGGAGTCCTAGGCATTATTTCTGCAGCCACATCTCAGCAGACTTCCAAGTGAGAGATGCTTTCAAAATGCCCTTGAAAGGGAGACCCCACCAGAGGGCAGAGGTTTTTGTTTTCCTCAGGCTACGCCTCTGCCTCAGGTATGCTCCTAATGGTCTCTTAAGTGACATTAGGAGCCTGGTTACAATTCCTCTAGCACTTTTAGCAATTAGTCATTAATTGGACTTGCCACTTCAGACCCTTCTTAATTGCTAGTCTTGAGAGACGAGCTCTGTGGGGGACAAGTGGGGGAAGCAGGTGACTTCCTGCAGTGGTGGGTCATTCAGCAGAAAACCCCGAATCCTGTTATCCTGTGGCTGCATCTCCAGTACCCTGACCTTAGTCCAGGTCATCCTACCCCGGCCACACAAGCCCTGCCTACATAATAAGAAACTTGCTTTAACAAATACTCTGGAGCCTGTCCATGGGCTTGTTATTGTTGTTGTTATGATAACAAGAGCATTTAAAGCACTATACAGTTTAAAAAAGAACTTCATACATATGATCTTATATAACTTCAACACCATTTTATAGATGAGTAAACTGAGACTCAAGATGGTAAAGAGCCTAGCCCAAACCCACACAACTTGTAAGTGGCCAGCATGCACCCACCCAGCTCCACAGCCCCAGGCTGGCCAGCTTCAAGGCCAGTGCTCTGTTCACCTCACTGCACTACTTCCCGGCAAAAAGGCCCCCTGCTGAGTATGGTCAGCTGTCTCCAGATTCTGAACATCTTTAGAGACATGGTCCACATACATTGATCTGCCATTTCTCTATAGATTGACAGCCTGCAATTTGGGGACTGCAACAGTGTTCTTCAAAGGTAGAACAAAGAGCTCATTTTTGTTTAGCTAAAAACCTTGATGGACTCTCACAAATGAAGGATGCCCTGGGAGCGTGCTCTGGCTGAGCTAAAGGGAACTAAGAGGAAAGGAAAGGAGAAGAGAGGTAGGGAGTCAGTAACCCAATGCAGAATACAAAACAGGCCCCAGAGAGAAGAGCTGAGAGAAAGATAGTCCAGCCTCAGTGCAGCAGAGGATAAATAAATGCTATGGGGGTGAGAATGGCTTAGAGATTTAAAGAACATGTATTATTCAGTTTTGTTTGCTTTTCTGTGATGGGATACTATCCCCAGAACCAGACTAGGGTGAGATAAGAGTGGTACCTAGGGTCCAGGCACGATGGCTCATGTCTGTAATCCCAACACTTTGGGAGGTGGAGGCAGGTGGATCACTTGAGGTCAGGAGTTCGAGACCAGCCTGGCCAACATGGCGAAGCCCCGTCTCTACTAAAAATACAAAAATTAGCCAGGCGTGGTAACGGGCGCCTATAATCCCAGCTACTCAGGAGGCTGAGACAAGAGAATTGCTTGAACCTGGGAGGTGGAGGTTACAGTGAGCTAAGATCACACCACTGCACTCCACCCTGGGCAACAAAAGCAAAACTCTGTCATAAATAAATAAATAGTATCTAGGCTGTAAAATTTTAGGAGGTGCTCACTCTTAAGGTTGTACTATGGTACTTGCTTAACTCTGGTCCCAGCCAGGTCATCCCCTGCAGGGCCCCAAAGCTTAGGTAAAGCCTGAAATACACACAGTCCTGTGGAGACAGTATTCTGATATTTGGAGAGAGTGAAAGAATTAGAGAAGTAACCAGAACCAGTGATAAGATTTATAATAGGATTATATACTGTTTGGTATGTATTTACTTTGGTGATGTGAATCATGAACTGAAATAATTAGAGAGAAAAGCCAGAACAAAAAGTCACTGGGAAAATATACGCCCATTGCCCAGGAATTCCCAGAGATGTGAAGAGGAACACTAGGTGTCCCACTACTTGTAGTCTGGGGATTACAGACAAATTTAACAGGTTGAGCCTGGTCACTTGGAGAATCTCAGCAACTGGGCCGCAGTTTCACGTGCGGCTCTGTCACACTGTTGCTGTTGTTGTGTGCTCACAAATGAATACCTCCTTTCTATTTAGCAAGTTTTCTAGATGACTTTTTTTTTTTTGAGACAGAGTTTCGCTCTTGTTGCCCAGGCTGGAGTGCAATGATGTGATCTCAGCTCACTGCAACCTCCTAGGTACAAGCGATTCTCCTGCCTCAGCCTCCTGTCCTAGATGACTTATGACATGAGTATGGAGCAATAAAGTTGTTTTTGTCTCTTAGTCTACAGCATCTATTCAGTTGTAAGAAGAGGTGGTGGGAGAAGAATTACAATAGTGGGGAAAAGACCTCAGCAGGGGGCTTATGCTTCTCCAGCGCCTTACTGTCCCTACTCACTTATGACCAGAGACTGTGGGAAGCCTGGAGGACAGGCTGTGAACAGATCACACATTCTAACTCATCTGTCAAGATGCCAAAGCCCCAGAACTTGGAAGAGTAACCATTTTAGCATGTGGACAAAAAGCCTTGTGGTCCAATAGAAAGAGGTCTGGACTGACAGCTTTGTCATGACTTACTCATGCCCCAGCCACACGGGAGCAGTTGTTAGAATCAGGTCGTTCCAACTTCACAACTTTAGGCAAGCCACTCAGTCACTCCTGTACTCAGTCTCCTCATCTGTCAAAGAACACCTGCCTCAAAAGACTGCAGTAAGGAAAGAAGCAGATTTTTGTAAATGTGAGAAAAAAGCCATTAAAAAGTAAAACAATAATGTGTAATGATCAGGGATTATTTCCATTGCCGTATTCCATTTATGGTTGCAGTTTTTAACATTAATAGTAAATGTGATTGAGACAAGGTGGCATGATTAGGTGATCTGCATAGCAAGCACTGCTGGTTGGCCAACCAAATGTCCATTCCCAGGCTCTTTCTTCTTCCTTGTCTGGCTTCATTACAGAAAATGGAAAAGCAATATTCTCACGTTCATGCAGATAGCTAGGGGTAACCACGTGACACAGTTCTGATCAATAAGTAAGAAAGAATCTTCTGTTGCATTTCTAGTCAGGTTTATTATCTGCTAATGAAAAAAAAAAAAAACAATGTAGATGGCATCCTCTCTTTTCCTGCACTGAAGGGACACGATGCTTACAGCGTGGAAGTCATCTAATAACCTTAAGGTAAAGGCCAAGAAAGTTAGTTCTCACTGAATGGCTCAACCAACACCTTCAGTTCCCTGTCTACGTCCAGACTGGTTCTTACTTAAGAAAACAAACCCCTGTGTTCAACTTTTGTTAGTTACCTGCAGCTAAAAGCATTCCTGTCTGATGTAACAATATCCTCTCCAATTCATGGCCCTTTGTCTCCTCATAGAAATTTCTCTCCTGGTGATCTTTATAAAGAGTTTAACTCAAAGAGTAAGAAGGAAATTTTTTCCTCCAAAGGCCCAAAACAATAAAGAAATGGTCGAGAAAAAAATGGGTAAATTTCCTCCACAAAGTAAGTTAGAATAGCACTATGCCATCAGGCCACTGGATCTCCCCCACGTTCATACATTTGTCTTGCCAAGAGACCTAGTCTATAATAAAGCCTTCACTACCTACGCTACAGGGTTCAGGATCAAAAGACGTAATGGTTGTTAAAGTTCTGTATAGACTATGAAATGCCTCATAAAGGCTGGAGTTACTCAGGAGCCTGTCTTGGTGCTGTTCTCATCCTACCAGATCTGTTTCTATTTATACCTCTGTGCTGCTGACTCTCATTGCATTTTTCATCCCCTGAGTCTCCAAAGAACCCTTGGTCTTTATTTCTAGCTACTTCCTAAACATCTTCACCTAGCTCTTTAAAAGCATGTAAAACTCAACATGTCCAAAACTGAATTAATTTCTGTTCTCCACAAAGCCAATCCTCTGCCTGTGTCTCTGGTTTCCAGTAATAGATGTCACCATACAACTACTTTCCACAGGTAGAAAATTGAGTCATCTTCAACTCCTCTTTTCCCTTCCAAGTCCCAACTCAAAAATAATTGTCTCTTTTGCCCTTGATCACATGACCACATCCCGTCAGGTTTTTTTTTCTTTTTTGAGACAGAGTTTTGCTCTGTCACCCAGGCTGGAGTGCAGTGGCGCAGTCACAGCTCACTGCAGCTTTGACCCCCCGAGTTCAAGCCATGCTCCCACCTCAGCCTCCAGAGTATCTGGGACCACAGGAGCATGCCACCACACCCGGCTAATTTTTGTATTTTTTGTAGCGATGGGGGTCTCATTATGTTGCCCTAGCTAGTCTCAAAGTACTGAGCTCAAGCACTCCACCCACCTTGGCTTCCCAAAGTGTTGGGATTAAAGGTATGGGCCATTGCGCCCAGCCCTCATCAACTTTTTTTAACCTAAACAATAGATTATAACGTTTTCGGACAGTTCTCTCTGCCACTGCTTTTTCTGACTCCAGTCTAGATGAAGATTCTCCCAAAAGAAAACTTGGATCGCACCATTGTGTCAGAAGCTTTGTGGATTTGACATAGCTACTGATTGGAGTCAGACAGCTTAGGGTGGCCCAAAAGCTTCTTCTGAGTCCGACTCCACCTTCTCTCCTCAGGCTCATTCTTGGCCCTTCCCCTTCCTAATCTCAGCCTTCTCTCCCTGGATCCTTATATCCAATGGGCACTTGATGATTTTTCCTTTTTCCTACTCCTTGCCTTTATTCCTTTCTTTTGTTCTCTTGTCATGATCCCAGTCTAGCCTTTAGTATATTACATCTGGACTATTCCAAGAGCCTCCTAACAGGGGCTTCCCATCTTTCTTTGGTCCACACTATACTGTCCAACCAAATTAAATTATTTGAAAAATCCCAACCAAGTGCAGTGACTCACACCTGTAATCCCAGCACTTTGGGAGGCCAAGGTGGGCAGATCACTGGAGCCCAGGACTTGGAGACAAGCCTGGACAACACGATGAAACTGCCTCCCTACAAAAAATAGAAAAAAAATTAGCTGGGCATGGTGGCATGCACCTATAGTCCTTGCTACTCAGGAGGCTGAGGCAGGAGGATCACTTGAGCCTAGGAAGTCAAGGCTGCAGTGAGCTGTGATTGCACCACTGCACTGCATCCTGGGCAGCAGAGCAAGCCTCTGTCTCAAAAAAAAAAAAAAAAAAAGAAGGCAAACAGCATTTATTGTGATTTAAAAAAAAACTTTAAAAAGAGAAAAAAAGATTCTTCCTACAGAGATCTCCACTAGCAACGAATACAGTTCCCGCATTTCATCCCAGCTTCGTGACCCTCAGAGTCCTGCTGCTGCTTCATATTCGAGCTTCATCTTTCACTGAGTTCCGTGGCTACCCTTCCCTCCTAATGATCAATCACTCTCCACCCCGTGAACACCACTAGACCCTTCCGTTCCATGTCTTTCTCTATCCCCCACACCTGGAATGCTGCCTCATCCTATCTGCCCAGACTACAGTCTTCACTTTCCAGCCACCTGTATCCACAGGCAGCTTCCCATTAGGCCTCACGCCAGAAGGAGCTTTTTCTTGTTCCTGTAAAGTCTCATAACTCTTAATTTACATTGCACTTTGGGGATTTATCATCACTTGCCTTATCTTGTAGTCATCTAGATTTGAAAGTCATATTTTTTTACCTGTTTATCTTTCTTTGCTTATAATACAATGCCTCCTGTATTATGGATGCAAAATTGTTAGATAAACAAATAAATACTTGCTGGGTGAAGCATATTTATACACTTATAATATATTTTGAATATAATATATTTAAAATATACTTTTTATTTTTTTGAGATTCCGAAGTTTCAGTCTTGTCTGCAGGCTGGAGTGCAGTGGCATGATCTCTACTCACTGCAACCTCCGCCTTCTGGGTTCAAGCAATTCTCCTGCCTCAGCCTCCTGAGTAGCTGGGATTACAAACATCTACCACCATGCCTGGCTAACTTTTGAATTTTTAGTAAAGACAGGGTTTTATCATATTGGCCAGGCTGGTCTTGAACTCCTGACCTCAGGTGATCTGTACACCTTGGCCACACAGAGTGCTGGGATGACAGGCATGAGCCACCATGGCTGGCCTAAAATATACTTATATTTTGAGATCCCTTTCACATCTGTTATCACAGCACAACAATTACCTGAAGGAGGCAGAACAGATATTATTGCCTCTGTAAAACTGGAGCCAGAAAGGTTAAGGAACTTTCCTTACATCACCCTGGAAGTACAGGCAGATGAACAAACTCACCTCTTGCTTTTGGTCCTTCACTAGGGCTTTTTCTGCTCAACTCAACTCTCATGGTTCTGAGTCTATCCTGGGCCATTTCTAGTCTTAAAGCAACTTGCACCACCCTCATTTCCACTTGGCCTTACAGCCCCACACTCTTGGAAGTTCCAAAACACAGCCTCCTGCCTATCTCTCCCCCATTCTCTGTGACATTTGTCTCAGGGATGCAGTGAGAAGTAAGGAGCTAATGTTCAGGAAATGTGCTGCCCTCCTGTGATGAAGGGTGCAATCTCCATTACTCCCTGGGACACAGCATCCCTGCGTCTGTTGTAAAGCAGGCCTGCACTTTGTAGCTGCTTCCCATGAACAGCAAAGCCATTATGCCAGCCCACTGTTCTCTTCGTTTGACACTCTCTTAAATATGCCATTTTTCTCATTTTCATTAATAATGCTTTCTTAACACCTGATCGGCCTCATTGTCTGCTCTAGGTTCAGGCCTATTATTCCATTAGAGTTTGACATTTGAAATGCAATGAGGCATTCATGCACAGGTAGAGCTAATGGGGAAAATGGCTTGAGTCAGGCTTTATGTACCATGCAGTTTGGAAAATAGGAGAGGTCAACAAGAAACAGAAGGCTGTTTTTGTGGCAGCCACAGGATTCTGGGTCTAAGACATGCCCAGTCCCCTGTGATAGGTTCAGGACACAGATGTGACCTTTTCTGCCAGCTGAGGGTATTTATCAGGCAGGCACATCTCCTAGACTGTGCGTCTAGAAGAACCTGGAGCAGGTGAAAGAAAATTAGGCAATAGATCTAATGACAAGTCAGTGAGCCTAGAGAAATTTAATTGAACGTGTCTGCCTTTTGTAACTCCCATTCTCTGGTGTTCAGGGCAGCCAGTTGTTATGGGGACCTCAGAGGATATTTACCAGCCTCTGGCGCTGCCATGTGCTTACCTTTGTCAAATGAGTGAGTTGAATGTAACACTCAGGACCAGAGGGGCCACAGAAGTTGAGAAATTCAGCCAGTGTATGTCCCAGTTTTCCTTCCTAAACCCATCAAGTGAAAATAACCGTTTATATTTTGCTTATTTATTCATCATTTACTCAAGAAACACTTATTGAAGGCTTTCGATGTAGGTGCTGGGTATATCTCTGCCCTCACAGAATTTACAGCACCTACAATTTCCCCCACTTTTACCTTCATTCTGACTATAACTCTTCCATGTAAGAAGGGGAAACGCCATCTTCAGTTTTGAGATGCAGAGTGAATGAAATCTCATTGGGCAGGAAAACTTAGGCTCGCAAGAAATACACCTTTCTCTCATTTGTTATAGTAAACTTAACTCCAACTCCAAATCTCCATCTCGCCACGCCAGAGGGAAGTTCAGTCAGACATTCTGGCAATGGGTCTCCTCCTAAAATGCACCAGAATTGAGAAGCCTTACGTGGTACCAGGAATGGCAGGAGGGACTATTCGTCCATTGTGATGACCGATGCTATCATCATCTATCAAGCCCATTGTGATCCCTTGAGATATGGTGGCCTTCTTGTGTCCATGCGACACATGGGGTCCAAGAATCTCTGCTTAGGGTGGGACCCCTGGCGCCTAGATGCCCACCTTCATGGCCATCTTCTCTGAGCTACTGCAACCTTCTAGGATGCTGCTCTGAAGCCAGGTATGGGTTCACGATTAAAGTGAGGCACCATAATTTCTGGAAGCCTCCCCCTCCTATCTCCCTCCCTTTTCAAGAAAAAAAAAGTATAATCTTGTTTTTAGTTTAGTTGTTTCAAAAGGAGAAGGAGAAATTGGCTCCCAGAAGCTTCTATTTTCCATATAGTTAAAAACTTCGGAATCTCTGATTCCAAGGCTCACTAAGGCCCTAGCAACCTGCTTTCAAGGGAGAAGAAAAAATCGAGAACAAACACTAATTGGCAGTCAAATTAATTATCCTGCCACAGCGATGAAAAAAACAAAGTGCTGGAAGAGGTAACATTCATCACCTTGAGCTTCTCCTCCGATCCTGGCCCTGGCACTGGCACACACCCCAAATCCAATGGCAAGTGGGGGCTGCCTGCTGCGTCTGGCTGCCTCCCATCCGTCAGTAGATCCAGAGTCATGCAATAACAGGGAATTGTGGGAAGGCTTCTGTAACTTACACATTAGCCACATGAGGAGGGAAACACATCATCCAGCCATAATCCCCCAACACCAGCCCTGCCAGCAAAATAACTTCACTCCTTCTCCTATCAGACCGAGCTCCCCATGACTTGAATCCTACCCACATTTTGGCTCTTCCCTTGCCTTATCTTCCTGCATCTCATCTCTCATGGGCAAAAGCATCCATTCTTTTCCCTCCGATCTCCAGCCCCATCTACTTCTGATGAGTCTCAGTCCTCTCTAGGGCAACTACATGAGATGCTTAGGGTGAGCGGCCATGGAATCCTCCTGAGCACCCCTACAGCAGGCAACTGTAATCCCAGTCCCCTGTATGCAGAACACATTAAAAGGGAATGAGCATGACAGGAGGCCAGGAGCAAATACAGGCAAAGTCCATGCCACGTTTCAAGGCTGGAGGAGAGCTGTGAGAGCCTATGGTAGTTGAAAACCCATTTTAAAAGGTTGAATTGGTTGATTACTGATGGATCGATTCAGTGACTTTATATAAAAATTGTGTAAGCTTGACCATGTGCTTACCACTGTGGGTTCGCTTCTGAAGGAGACAAAAAGCACGTTTTTAGTCTTCAAAGGGGTTTCACTTAATATGGGAAAAAGGCTATACACACATAGAGCTAAATGCCAAAAATGATAAAGACAACTAATATAAATTGAACACATAAAATGCTGAGTGCTGTGCTAAACACTGCCAAGCAAAAGTAATATTTTATTTATTCATCACAACATTCTTATATGGTAGGTATTAACATGTACCCCATTTGCAGATGGGAAAACTGAGGCACTAAGATTTTTCTTCACTCAACCAAAATTCTATATATAATAGTCTCAACTGACAAGGACAAGTTATAACAGTTCATTACACTTTTGTTTCTGATAGTAAAAAGGTAGAAATTATATAACTACCCAAAATTAAATGAATGTTAAATTAACTATGACAGCCATACAATACAATACTGCACAGCCATAGGAAGGGAAGGAGGAAAAGAGATCAGAAGAAATATATCAAAATGTGAACAGAATGTCAAAACTTTTCAATCTGTCCATTTCAGATATGTGCAGCTTCTTGCACGTCAATTAGAACTCAATGAAGTTGTTAAAAAATGTTAACAGAGCATTTCTGTGTGTTGGAATCATATACGATTTTAATTCTGCTATTCTCTTTGTCAACATCCTCTAAAAGGATTATTCATTACTTTAATAATCATGGGAAATTACATGGTAATGTTGAAAAGAGTTTATGAAAAGGAGCTCTGGGAAGTAATATTGGAAAAGAAAATTCTGATTTAATTGCTACTGGGTGGGACTGCTGTATATTTTTGCTTGTTAATTCCCCAGGCGATTCTAACATGCAGTGGGGGGGGTGGGAACCACAGATGTCCACAGAGCACCTGGCCCAGCCGCTGGTCTGTAGTTGGTATTGGATGAATGGTGGCCATCACCACCATCACCATCATCACTGTTGCTGTTGTTATGCTCTTCAGCATTAAAGGCATATTTACATTCTCATATTAAGTGAGAAAAAACACCTAGGTGGAGCAGATGGCTCAGGTATTAGCAGATTCATTGGAAACATCAAGGAGTAATCAGGGGTTGGAGCTGGTGATATTTTCCTGTCACAGACTCTGTCAGAGGCTTTCATTTTCTCGGGCCTGTGGGATTAGTAATGCAGAGCACTTCCAGACTATTAGTGTATAAAACTACAATGTAAAAACTTTTTACTAAAATTAACGATGCCAGGCCAGCCATAAAGAAATTCATCTCCCAAGTGACAAGCTCAGCAGAGCCGCACCAACTTCTGTAACAGATGTCTAGACAATTTGACTTTGAAATACATATCCCAAACCTGAACAGCCTGAAGTTTCTCAGCCGGTGCCCAGCCAAAGTTCAAAACAAGAGACCGAGCAGGAATAGAGGATTTGAAGATTATAAATAAACTTATTCACAGGGAAAGCAGAACATATAGCAAGCTAAAAATTGATTGCCCTGAGAGGATGACTCATCAATGAGACTATAAAAGACCATCTTTCAGTGATCACACAGCAAGACAGTTCATTGTCCTTAAACAGTGACTGCCTGTCACACCAGGCCTCCCACCAGCAGGCTGCAAAGCCCAGAAATGGCCTTGTTAAGCATTGTAGACATCCCCACCCAGCATAGAAGCAATCCATTTCTCTTCACTCTCTTTGAAGCCACACACAGCACTGAATATATCTGAAATCAGTGCCCTAGATTCCTAGCGTGTCAGCCAGTTGAAAGGATTTGGGCTGGGTCAGTCTGACCTGCCTGATCATTTTAAGACATTACATTTTTGATTAGGCATTTTAGGCTAACAATCTCAACAGGTGAATGAGGTCGGGCCAAGAGCAACCTGAGACAGTCTCCAAATGCTGAGGCACTGGGAAAGCCACCTTTCTTGCTTTCATTGCATCTTTTCAAGGGTCAGAACAACACAGAACAATCCAGTCAGGTCATTTATAAAACTGCTTTCCTGCTACCTGCTTCTGCAGCATACTAGGTGGGTTTTCAGACACAAAATTTACCTCTAAGGCTGTGAGATTTACTACAATGACAAGTCTCTAAATGGTATTGACATTCTAGGATATCATGAACAGTTATTATTATAAGGAATGTCGACAGAGATGCCACCCATCCAACAAACATCCCCCGAGCCCTGGCTATGAAAGATACTGTGATCACTGGAGTTGGGAGGTGAGTCAGACATCAATCCTTTCATTAAGGAACTCAAGGCCTAGTGAGAGGTGATAGGGTGAGCTATGAGCCTAAGGAGATGGGTAGAAATGTCAAGGTCACACAGGAAGCACAGGTAAGTTGCTAAACTGTTATGATAAGGGAGAGGGGCCGGGCGGGGTGGCTCACATCTGTAATCCCAGCACATTGGGAGGCCGAGACAGGTGGATCACCCGAGGTGAGAAGTTCGGGACCAATCTGGCCAACATGGTGAAACCTCCTCTCTACTAAAGATACAAAAATTAGCCAGGCGTGGTGGCAGGCACCTGTAATTCTGGCTACTCAGGAGGCTGAGGCAGGAAAATCTCTTGGACTTGGGAGTGGAGGTCGCAGTGAGCCAAGATCATGCCATTACCCTCCAGCCTGGGCACGAAGAGCAAAATCCTGTCTGAAAAAAAAAAAAATGGTAGAGATGACTTCCATTTGGTAGACTGGGTAAGAAGAGACTTTAAGCAGTTGATGGTGTATGAGCTGGGCCTTAAAAGATTGATAAGGTGGAGATCGTGCAGGTGCGTTAATGCCTTGAACCACAAAGAGGGTAGGGTCCTTTCAGAGAGCCTATACCAGCATGAGACCAGCAAAGTTTAAATGAGGGTCAGAAAAATGCCTACTAAAAGCTAGTCAAGGATCATAAGTAAGTCACTAAACTAGTCCGAAAACCACCACAGAGGAACCAAGTTTGGGGAAAAGTCACCCAATATATGTACAAGTGATAGCAAGCATCAGTGTCCAATACACCTTCTGAGATACTGGCTGGCAAGGACTGGTAAGGAAGGAAAGGGGGTAGTTAAATATGTTCCAGCAGACGATGGTGTGCTCATTTAAAGTGTTGACATACGTGTGTATTTATCAACATGGAAAGGGTCCTCATCATATTAAGGAGAAAATAAAGAAGGTTAAGGAACGTTTTATACAAAATAACATCTATGCGTAAAGCAAGATGAACCCTACTCCACTAATCCATGTGTGCAATAAATACCTCATTTCTTCACAAGTTGGATCTAACTTTGAGCCTCCAATTTGACAGAAAGTTTTAGCTCAGTCAATAACAGAGTGTCTTTCACATCCCTACAGCTGCACAAGGATTTCAGAAGCTTAGATGGTACACACAAAACAAAGTATGACTCTACTTGTCAGCACATCGTCCTCTCCACCAATCGTTTCATTGTCCATGCCTGCATCCTCCTCGAAGTTCACCTGTGCCAAGCAGGTAACAGGAAAACACAAAACAGCAGCAGCTTAAGCAACATGGGGATCTATCTCTCTCATACAAAACAAGACTGCAGGTAAGCAATCTAGGGCTGTTATGGCATCTTCTGAACAAGACCTTCTCTTCTACCCCACCACCCTAGAACATGGCTTTCATCCTCAAAGTCAGCTCATGGTCCAAGAAGGCTGCTTGAGCTTTACCATCATATCCTCATTGCAGAGCAGAAGGAAAATGACAGACAGAAGAAAATTCTTCCTTGAAGTGCCATACAAAATGACCTTTTCTTTATTACATGGCTGCAAGGGAGACTGGGAATTATCATATTATCCCAATTGGGCATGTGCCCATCTAACATGAAGTTCTGTTACTAAGAATAAAGGAGACATTAGATGTAAACAAGTATCTCTCTTGGACACAGATGTATAAGGAGAGAAGAGGGGTGACAGCAGATCCCTGATAGTCATCAACATTTGAGAGGTAAGCAACGGACAAGCAACCCATTGGAGGGACTGAGAAGAAGCCATTATAGAGAGAGAAGACATTGTGGAAGATAAGATGTCAAGAAGGGCAACGGGGAAGGTTTTTAAGCTAATGGGATGGCTAACAGGGTAGGATAAGGCCACAGAAATGATCATTAGAGATAATTCAGTTGCCCAAAGAAAAGAGACAATTGGAAAGCCAAACTTCAGGAACTATTTCTTTTGTTATGCTCTGTCCGGGTACTCAGGATCACCCTGAAATCAATAATTTCATAGATTTGATCTATGGAATAGATGGCCGAAAGGAGCTATTCTGCCATGTTAACGTATCAGATGAGGCCTCCATGCCTACTTCTGCTCACGGGCCATAGCCACACAATTCTGGTGCATTCCTCATGGCTTTGCCTTAATTGCTCTTTGAATTCTCATGATTTCAAGAGCACAGATACACTGGTATTCATATAAGAGATTATTAGACCAGACTCAGGAAGAAAACCAAGCACCTATTCATAGTGCACCATAATAAGAAAAATAACGAACATTTATAAAACATGTATTACATGCCAGGCACTGTGCTAACCTCTCAATGAATATTAGCTCTGTGTGTGTGTGTGCACGTGCACACGTGGATGCATACATGTTTGTATGAAATTAATTCTCAAAATGTTCTAGGAGGCATGCTTCCCCAAGCTCTTTGATCTTGGACTTTCCATGCCCCATAACTGTGAGGGTTCTCTTCCTGACTTGCAAATACCTGTCTTCTCATTATATCCACACATGGCATTTATGTGTTGCATGCACACAGAGTGAGGTCCTGAGCCTCCACCACTTTTTATAAGGACATTCATCCCATAATGAGGGCCCCACTCTTATGATCTCACAGACTCATCTAACCCTAATGGGCCTCCAAAAGTCCCCACCTCCAAATACCATCGTAATGGGGATTGGGGCTACAACATATGAATTTTAGAGGGACATAAACATTCACTATAAAGCAGGAAGATATTCTTATCCTCACTTTACAAGTGAGAAATCAGAGGGTAAGAGAGGTTAAATGGTTTGCCCAGGACCGGAGGCCATTGATTCCCACGTCCATTGCTGCTTCTGTGCATACACTGCTGCCTCCATAGCAACGATACATGTTAGCAAATTTCTCATTATTTTTAGGTACAACTCCTTCTTCCACACTCCAATTTTATCTGTCACCCTCTGGGCTATGATTAGCTGGAAACCTAATTAGTGAACTAGTGACAATGAGGGTTTACATAGAGCAGATCGGTATTTTCTTCCCAGTGGAAAGCAATTCAAAGGGACTTGAAGGTCAGGGGTTCTCCAAATCCCCTGGATTCTTCAAGACTTTTTGATAATATTATCTGGATGATAATAATAATGGCTAAACATCCACTGGACAACTTATATTCTACACATTTAACTTGTATTAATGCATTTAATCCCCACCTAATGACCTTGCAAGGTAGATATTATCCCTATTTTACAAGCAAGCGAAAGAGAAAACTGAGGTACAAAAAGGCTAAGGCTACTTTTGCAAAAACCAGTTAGTGACTACTGAAACTTAAATTTGAGCCCAAGCAGAATGACTCTGGAGTCTGGATATTAACCACTCTGGTGCAATAATTTTTTAACTAGGAAGGAAAGGTGGGAGAATGGGTTATTTGAAAGGATAGCATGTCTGAGCCTATCACCCCTCAACAAATCTCCACCAAAAAATCAACTCCCGACAATTCTTCTCAGGGGTTCTGCTTCTCTGCAAAGATGAGGGACCATAAGATCTTCATAACATGCAGAAAACCTCCCAGGGCCTTTGACATCCAGGCTCCCAATAATATTAGTAAATGTAGGTGGCAGAGTCTGACTACCCAGAAACCCATGAGCCATTAATTGGAGCTATTTTCAGCTTCTAGGGAGCAATTCCAACTGCAAGATTCTCTGCAATAAAGGCCTAACCAATTAGCTGGTATGGGAGAGGGGGCATATTTGAGAACTCAGTGTAGAAAAATAGCATTAAAATAATTCAAGCCAAGAAGAAACATGACTGATGAAGCAGTATGTCAGAACATCTTCAATCAGTCAATCAACAGCCTTAACCGAGGTCCCAACACTCTGCGTACAAGACAGGTGTTAGTATTGAGAAGGGATATTAAAGGAATAAAAGATACACATGGTCTCCTCTTGCCACGACTAGAGATCCACAATAAACCTCATGGTCCAAAGTAGTTGGCAGCAAAGATGTTTTGGTCAATAAAATATTCTAGTTAGTTTGGCATTGCCACACAGATCATTCAAGGATTGCTAATTTCCTAGAAGTAGAATGAAACAAAATAGATGACATATTTTTTAAAGAATCAAAAAGTTAATAAAAACATCAAGAAACTAATGATCTGCTCTGGTGATCTGCCTCACCAGCCTTCCTTTTCAGATGTTCTCCCTTAATCCCTTCAACAGTTCTCTCACCATCTCTTACAGATGAATAAGAGCCTCATCTTCTCTCCATGTGAGAGAGGAGAAACCTCCTGAGAGGAGAGACTCTGTAGGTACCCAAATGTTAATACAAATAATGTTTTTACATTTTAATGATGTTCAGACCCTTGAATGAAAGGTATGAATTTCCATGGTGAATTTTGATCATTTGTTAATTAAATAGGGAAGGTTTTACGGAGCAGGCAGTACTAAATTTTTCTTCACATATTTCAACATTGTTTAAAAGGTTAAACCAAAAAATTATAATACATTTTTTTTTCAGACAGAGTCTCACACTGTCACCCAGGCTGCAGGGCAAAGGCGAGATCTCGGCTCACTGCAACCTCTGTCTCTCAGGTTCAAGTGATTCTCCTGCCTCAGCCCCCACGTAGCTGGGATTACAGGTGCCCAACACCATGTCCAGCTAATTTTTTTGTATTTTTAGTAGAGACGGGGTTTCACTATGTTGACCAGGCTGGTCTTGAACTCCTGACCTTGTGATCTGCCTGCCTTGGCCTTCCAAAGTGCTGGGATTACAGGCATGAGCCACCGCGCTTGGCCTATAATACATTTTAAAATGAGTAGGAAGATTAAATCAAATAAAATATACAGATAATCAAAAACAAAGACTTGTCCATTTTAGTTTCAGCTTCCTCAATATCTGTGAATAATGGAGCTAGGCTGGGTAGAGACCATTCCCTATTTTCATAACTCTAGTGTCTAGCATAACACTTACCAAAATTTGAGAAATGTTTGTTAAGCTGAATCAAAGATGATAATTGGACAACTTTATTCTACTTATCTTTCATTTTTAATTTAATGGAAACAGAGTTCTTAATGAGAACTGAAGGGCTCCGAAGCAAAGCAGCAGTCAAAAAGAAAATAGAAATCAAGGAATCTAAATAATCCCCAAATTGGGCAATCAGTCCCTGAGAAATAGAGAATTAACTATCATTATTTTACCTATAATTACAGCCTTATTAAACCAATAATCACTATTGAGCAAGAACATACAGAGTATTATTTGAACTTGCCTCTTCATGAAGTCTCAACACATTGATTCCATACAGCAGAAGATGTTATTGGTGTTGATGGTATTAAAAATAAGTAATATTAAAATATTACTAGCAATCTTTTTAGATGAAAATAAATGTCAAGGTGGAGAAAGGACCAAAAAACTTCAAAATATGTAAAGTGCTCTCTACCTAAGAAAGACTTAGATTCAAATAACTTTTTCACTTTCAGCAAAAGATGGCAGATTGAACACATGCATTTAATTCTCCTTTCCCTTAAGCACTATAAAATTACAATAAAGGACAATTTTAAGTTGTAAACTCAAAACAACAATGGAAAAAAGGAGAATATTCTTATAAATTAGAAGTCAGAAAATCAAATAAGTTAGTGATCTGGTTGACTAGGCCCTACGTAAGCTGAATCTAAGTCAGTAGGAAAAGAACAAAACAAATCAATTTATATAAACTTCCAAAAGGCTCAGACAGTAGTAGTGCCATGTATCTTTGGATATAAGGGTAAAGTGAGAATAAAAATAGAATGCCTGGTTGAAAAACTGTTTCCGAGAAAATAAGATGACACCCAAGATTTCTCTCCTTCGCTCTATACAACTGGGTGATTCCCCTTCCCCAGCTCTGGTAGAGGACTAAAGTTTTATTCTCTTGAGAATGTAAAATAGAGGGCTTCTGGACCAGGAGACACCAGGCTCTCTAAGGGAAAGGGCACTGTACTAAAATAAGGGAAATTAGTTGAATACATACATACCAATGTTAAGGCCCTCAGACTTTTTCCTCTGCTTGGTTCCCAGAATGCTCACAGCCAGGTACATATACAAATATAAATACACACATAGACACAGAGGACATAGGAAGACCTTTCTTCAGAAATCTGACTAGTCCAAGAGAACAGATCTAATAAAACTGATAAGTGGTATCAGAGGCTGCCCAAGTTAAGATCTGGGAGCCCAGCCAGACCTCCCTATAGTGAAGGTCAGAGCAGACAATCTCCATCTGCTCATAGTTTCCAGTCTTCTCTATAGCCTCACACTTACATATAAGCAGACAGTCAAGAGTTAACAAACGTTTGGGGAATACTCTGTATAAAAGACAAGAGACTAAAAGAAACAAAAAGCAGCCAGGCGTGATGGCTCACGCCTGTAATCCCAGCACTTTGGGCAGCTGAGGCGGGGGGATCACGAGGTCAAGAGATCGAGACCATCCTGGCCAATATGGTGAAACCCCGTCTCTACTAAAAATACAAAAATTAGCTGGGCATGGTGGCATGCACCTGTAGTCCCAGCTACTCGGGAGGCTGAGGCAGGAGAATTGCTTGAACCTGGGAGGTGGAGGTTGCAGTGAGCTGAGATTGCACCACTGCACTCCAGCCTGGCACCTGGCGACAGAGCAAGACTCTGTCTCAAAAAAAAAAAAAAAAAAGAAAGAAAGAAAAAAAAAGCAAGTTGGGGGCTATGAGGAAGAAGAAAACTTCAAAAAATGTTATAATTAATCATCAGAGAGATAAAAGAATATGTTGCCTACATAAAACAAGAAAGGTATTATTCCACTTTTAAAAGGAGCATTCGAAAACAAAAAAAAGCTCCTAGAAATTAAAAGTATGATAACAAAAATGAAAAATTCACAACAGGATGGAAAGTAATTTTGAGGAAATGTTACAAAAGAGAGAAATACAACAGAGATAGAAAATAGGAAGAAAAGTAAATAAAAATGTGTGTATCAATCCAGGATTTTTAACTTTCAAATAATAGCAAGTCTAGAAAGAAAGGAGAGAGAAACAGGACAGAAAATCAAAAATATAATTCAAGAAAATCTCTCATGACTAAAAGACATAATTTTCTAGATTGAAAATATGGAGTACAAGGGATAAAAATTTTCACACATCCAAACATATATCATCATGAAACTTATGGAAGACAAAGAGAAAATACTACAAGTCTTCAGAGAAGGGGGAAAAAAAACAGTTTTAATACACAAGATCAAAAATCAGGCTGGGCACAGTGCCTCACATCTGTAATCCTAGCACTTTGGGAGGCTGAGGCAGACTACCTGAGCTCAGGAGTTCAAGACCAGCCTGGGAAACATGCTGAAACCCCTGTCTACACTAAAATACAAAAAATTAGCCAAGTGTGGTGGCATGTGCCTGTAGTCCCAGCTACTTGAGAGGCTTAGGCATGAGAATGACTTGAACCCAGGAGGCAGAAATGTAGTGATCCAAGATCCTGCCACTGCACTCTAGTCTGGGCAACAGAGCAAGACCCTGTCTCAAAAGAAAAGAAAAAAATCAGTATGGCAGTGACTGCATAACATCATCTCCTAGATGTAAAAGATAATGAAGAAATGCATTAAAATACTGATGGAAAAAAAATTTTCAACCTAAAATTTTATACCCAACCAAATTATCAATTTAGTTTAATGTACTGAGATAAAGCTATGCACAACTGAGGAGGGCTTTGGTTGAATTAGTGATTAATGCATAGAAAAATAAGCAAATATATAAATTTTAAAAATATTATTAACTTTGAGAAAAACAAAATATTATTGAGGAAACAAAATTAACAGTAGCATACTACTTGGCTCACTGAATTTACATTAACATAGGTTTAAGATTGTAATCATACCAAGAGGAGAGAAGTTTCTACATATTTTATATGTAGAAATAGTCATTACTTCCAACATATGTGGTAGGTTAAATCCTTGTCTTACATGAAAGAGAGTCACTAACGTCAAAAACTAAAAATTCAAGAAGTAGTAGTACCAGCATTTTATTTAGAAACATGGAGGTGAGGCCGGGCGTGGTGGCTCACGCCTGTAATCCAAGCACTTTGGAGGCCAAGGCGGGCGGATCACCTGAGGTCGGGAGTTCAGAAACATGGAGGTGAAAAACAGTTGCCTCCTGGGAATGTAAAATGTCAGGCTGTAAAGATGACCAGTCAACTGTTTCTCATTACAAGCCATGTAACACTCTGACTCTTTAAACCATGTATATTTATTACTTGGATAAAATTTTAAACTTCACAAAAAGAGTATTTCCTGACTCTAAAGCTGTGCAACTTTAGAATGTTGTCACCTAATAAAAATAACTGACAATTACTTAGAATGAGCCACAAACTCTTCTGGTTTACATGCATTCACTTATTTAATGCAAAGCAGCCCTATGAAGCTGATATTTTGTCTCTTACCATTTTTAATCTTTTCCTCAGGAATTGAGGCTTAGAGAAACTCACTATCAACATTCACTTAGCGAATAAAAAAAAACCAGGATTTCACGGAATGGGGAGCCCCAGAACCTACTTTTTCAAGTATTGTGTCTGAAGAATTTTAAGAAAATCTTTTCCCCCTCCATAGTGTGATGCTGATGAGAGTCCCCCTGTCTTGAATACTCTCCTCCATTCCACCTCATCAAATTAACTTCCATTCATCCTCCCACCAAATCTTTCCTAACCTACAAGTCTAGGTTTGTCTTCTTTGTTGTATGTGCTTATAAAACTAGGTACCCTCCTTCAGAGCATTTCATTATTACCATAGTCATATACTGCATATCTGTGATTAGTTACTTAGTAAATATTATCTCCCCAACTATAATTAGGGTTCCATGAGGACAGGAATCACATCTGATTTTACTCAACACTATCGCCCTAACACCTACAAGAACAATTGAATGAATAAACAAATTCATGAGCAGACAATCTAAGTTTCTGATATATGGTTTAATATATTCTCTCAGGGCAACTAGACTACCCTTTGTGGTTCTTGCCCCATTCCTAAGAATCTAACCTTCCAGCTTCCCAAGAGATACCAGATGAATCAAATCTTGGTAATACCAGACAACACACTCTTTCAAAGAGAAAGATTCCCCTGCCTGCACAAATAACAAAAATGGCTTATTTGATTGTTTTTTGTTTTGTTTTGTTTTTTAAGGGGGATGAGTTGTTAAGTTTTATCATGAGTAGTGAAAGAGGTATTTGTATGCCATGAACCAGGATTTTCTTTCACCTTCCCATCATTCTAGATCTCTGCCTCTGAGAAAAAGGAGATACTAACCACTGAAAGAATACTAGGGGACAGAAGTCAGCATTCTTAACTCAAGTCCTTTCTCAGAAGGTGGGAAATGATGAAGGACTGAATCACTTTTCACCTGGATGCTTTGTTCTCATGTGCAGCTGATCCTTGAACAACACAGGTTTGAACTGCACAGGACCACTATACACAGAATTTTTTCAAGAAGTATTGAATATTTTTTGGAGATTTACCACCATTTGAGAAAACTTGCAGATGAATCTTGTAGCCTAGAAATATTTAAAATTTTTGAGAAAAGTTAGGTATGTCATAAATTCATAAATTTTATGTAGATATTAGTCTATCATTTACTACCATATACACAAATCTATTATAAAAAGTTAAAATTTATCAAAACATCCGCACACAAACAAACATAAAGGTGTGGTATTAAATCATAACTGCATAAATTTAACTGTACTACAAATCATTTTATTGCGATTATTTCCTAACCACCTTCTCTTGCTATTGCAGTGAACTAGTGCCACTGGTAATGCTGGAAGTGCTCCCAAGAAGCAAAGTCATGACATTACGAGAAAAGGTTAAATTGCTTGTTACGTACCATAGATTGAGGTCTGCAGCTATGGTTGCTCACAAATTGAAGATAAATGAATCCAGTATAAGGACTCATGTAAAAAACAAAAAGGAAATTTGTGACACCTTCACTGCAGCTACACCAGCGAACATGAAAACCTTGTACTTTTTGCAAAATACATTTTTATCTCATATTTTAAAATTCAGCTTTTATATGCTTACAGGATTTCTATAAGAAAGGCATGACTATGTCTCTAATATGATTTGAGAAAAAATGAGGTCATTATATTACAAATTAAAGCAAAAGGAAGATACAAATATCTAAAGTTGGAGAATTTAATGTCAGCAAAGGATGGTTTGATAATTTTTGAAAGAAGTTTGGCTTTAAAAATGTCAAGGTAACAGGAGAAGCAGCTTCTGCGGACCAAGAGTCAGCAGACGAGTTCCCAGATGCCATTAAGAAAATCACTTAGGAGAAAGGATATTTGCCTAATCAGGTTTTTAATGCAGACAAAAGTGTCCTATTGTGGAAAAAACAAAAGAGAGACACAGAAGGAAACACCAGGATTGAAGGCAGGAAGAGACTGGCTAACTCTACTGTTATGTGCAAATGCAGTTGGGTTTATAGTAGGACTGCCCTTATCTATAAAGCCTCTAACCCCTAGACTTGAAAGGAAAAATAAACACCAGATTCCATTCTTTTGGTTGTACAAAAAGAAGGCCTGTATATTGAGAACGCTTTTTCTGGATAGGTTCCATAAATGCTTTGTTCCTGAAGTCAGGAAGTACCTTGCCAGTAAGGGACTGTTTTTTAACGTTCTTTTGATATTGGACAATGCCCCCAGCTACCCAGAACCCCATGAATTTAACACTAAAAAAAGGTGGTGTACTTGCCCCCAAACACATCTCTAATTCAGGTCAGGGGTTCATAAGAACCTTTAAGGCTCATTATACATAGTACTCCACAAAAAGGATTATTTTTTTTTCCTTTAAAAAAATTTTTTTATTATATTTTAAGTTCTGGGATACATGTGCAGAATGTGCAGGTTTGTTACATAGGCATACATGTGTCATGGTGGTCTGCTGCATCCATCAACCCATCATCTACATTAGGTATTTCTCCTAATACTATCCCTCCCTGTGCCCCCCACCCGCTGTGATGTTTGCCTCCCTGTGCCCATATGTTCTTATTGTTCAACTCCCAATTATAAGAACATGTGGTCTTTGGTTTTCTGTTCCTGTGTTAGCTGGCTGAGAATGATGGTTTCCAGCTTCATCCATGTCCCTGCAAAGGACATAAACTCATCCTTTTTTATGGCTGCATAGTATTTTATGGCGTATATGTGCCACATTTTTTTTATCCAGTTTATCATTGATGGGCATTTGGGTTGGTTCCAAGTCTTTGCTATTGTGAATAGTCCTGCAATAAACATACGTGTGCATGTGTCTTTATAGAATGATTTATAATCCTTTGGGTATATACCCAGTAACGGGATTGCTGGTTCAAATGTTATTTCTGGTTCTAGATACTTGAGGAATCACCACACTCTCTTCCACAATGGTTGAACTAATTTACACTCTCAGCAACAGTGTAAAAGCGTTCCCATTTCTCCACATCCTCTCCAGCATCTGTTGTTTCCTAACTTTCTAATGATTGCCATTCTAACTGGCATGAGATGGTATCTCATTGTGGTTCTGATTTGCATTTCTCTAATGATCAGTGATGATGAGCTTTTTTCATATGTTTGTTGGCTACATAAATGTCTTCTTTTGAAAAGTGTTGGTTCATATCCTTCGCCCACTTTTTCATGGGGTTGTTTTTTTCTTATAAATTTGTTTAAGTTCCTTGTAGATTCTGGGTATTAGCCCTTTGTCAGATGGGTAGATTGCAAAAGTTTTCTCCCATTCTGTGGATTGCCTCTTCACTCTGATGATAGTTTCTTCTGCTATGCAGAAGCTCTTTAGTTTAATTAGATCCCATCTGCCATTTCTGGCTTTTGTTGCCATTGCTTTTGGTGTTTTTAGTCATGAAGTCTTTGCCCATGCCTATGTCCTGAATGGTATTGCCTATGTTTTTCTTCTAGGATTTTTATAGTTTTAGGTCTTATGTTTAAATCTTTAATCTATCTTGAATTAATTTTTGTATAAAGTGTAAAGAAGGGGTCCAGTTTCAGTTTTCTGCATATGGAAGGGAACCCTGAAAGAGAGAACACCATAAAAATCTAGAAGGATTGCAGGATTTTTGATGCTATTGTTGTTATAGAAAAAACCATTAAATCCTTCAAGATCAAAACAATATGTTTCTGCTGGACAAAACTATATACAGACGTTGTGCATTACTTCACAGGCTTTCTGACAGAGACTATCAAGAAAATCACAGAAGAGATTGTGGACATGGCAAAAAGGTTGGGGGGTGAAGGGTTCCAAGATACAGATGTTGAAGAAATTCAAGGGCAAATAGACATGACAGAAAAGAAACTCACAGAACAGGACTTGATGGAGATGAGCGTTTCTGAGTCACTGCCAGACAATGAGGAAAAAGACATAGCAGCAGTGCCAGAAAAGAAGAGGACATCAGACAACCTGGCAGAAGGGTTCTGATTATTCAAGACTGATTTTAACTTATTGTACAACATGGACCTTTCTATGATACAGGCACTAAACTGAAGCAAATGACTGAAGAAGGATTGGTACCTTACAGAAATGTTTTTAGAGAAATGAAAAAGCAAAAAGTCAGATAGAAATTACGATGTATTTCCATAAAGTGCCACAGTGTGGCTCTTGATGGGGTGTGCCTGCCGCTCCTGCCCCTGCCTGTATCTCCTCCACTTGTTTGCCTCTGCCACCCATGAAACAGCAAGACCAATGCTCCTCTTCGTCATCCTCCTCAGCCCACTCAGTATGAAGATGACAAAAATGAAGACCTTTATTATGATCCACTTCCAGTTAATGAATAGTAAATATATTATCTTTCTTATAACTTTCTTAATAATATTTTCATTTATCTAGCACACTTTATTGTAAGAATACAGTATATAATACATATAACATACAAAATAGATAACATAATCAACTATATGTTATTGGTAAGACTTCTGGTCAACAGTACTTCTCAGTGGGTAAAGATTGGGGGGGGCATCAAAAGTTATACACAAATTTTTGACTGTGCAGGGGGTCATTGCCCCTAACCCCTGCATTGTTTCAGGGTTAACTGTATACAGAAATCATCATTACTTCTGACTACCCTATTTCTTGTGGCAAAAGAATGAAACTCCTCCAGACTGGTTACTTAATTATAAACCAAGGAACAGAAATGGTTGATTAGCTAGAATTTTACTTTTTAAGCAACAGCAGTAATAGCATACGATCTCTCCATACTTGAGGGCCTTCTCTGATCACCCTTGTAAGAAAAAATTTATTCACATCTGCCTTTAGGTGATGGAATTCACACCTATGAAGAAAGGCTAGGGTAGCCAGACATAGGCAATGCTGCTCTTATTTGACTAATTAGGAAGACCCATTCTAACCACCATGTCAAAGCAGACAAGTGATTTTCCTTGGATTAATACAAATTAGTTTGTCTCTTTATTTCTTAACTAACTGGATATACATTTTTGCCTCTAACAGAAACATTCTCTTCCATACAATTTAATAAGCACTAAAAGATTCAATGACCTCTTACTCGTCAGTGTTTTCAGAGTCTGCATATGGACATGGGGGTTTTGTCTTCCGTCGTGCCATCATTAATGGAGCTCAAAGACAGGGCTTTGGATGGTGCTTTTTTATTCCTTTAGGTCTGCTTTACAGCATACCTGGACTGATGGGGGAAAAAATTCATCAAAGACGTCATGATTTCACATTTCTTTGCCCTGAGTGTGTCCTTTCTCGTCCGTTATCCTCCCAGACATCTAAAGCCCTGTGTGTCTAGCTGTACTCCTCTCCTCATTATCTGCTATTCCACTCTCGTCCATTGCCAGCTCGGGCTGCTCTTTGTTCTTTGGTTCTTTGCCTTTCATTCTCAGAGCCAAATATTAATACTGCTCACACTGTTCCAAGTGCTCAGAATCAAAAGTCACATTACCCATTCTTTCTGAATATGTCGTCCATTTTTAAAGTTTCTTTATTTACACTGACTCTTTTCACATGTGAGAAATATACACACATTTGCTTTCAGAGGCAGGTACACTTTGATCCTCCAAGAGATTGAAAAAAATGCCTGTGGATGCCGTAGGTTCATATTTAATGGCACATACAGACTTGACTTTCACTTCATTCCATCTTCATTTTCATCATTCATATTTAATGTTACACATACTTGACTCTTTGACTCTTTTAATCTCATATGCTGAGTGGTGCACAAATTAGTCCCATATTCTACTATCCAGCAACTTTTTATTATTTATCAGCATTGACTGAGCTATCATTGTCATCTACTCATTCGTTTTTAAAAGATTTAAGCCTCTTCTCATGTATAATCTAGCTGTGTTATTTATCATATTCTGTCAGTAACTCCTCTTTCTAGCATTATCTGCTCGCAGCAATAGGTCATCTTCTGGTCTGAACTTCTCATGAATATAAGAACTCCTCCTCTTTATCTGCCAAGGTTAATCTCAGTGGGACTCACTGCTCTGTCATCCTACTAACTAGGCAATGACATCTCGTCACTAAACAGTCTTGTGATAACTGTCTAGTTTCTGTTACTCCCACTGAAGAGAGCTACCAGATGCCTCTCCAGAAACATTCTAGGAGAACAGAACCAGCCCTTTAAGGAAACAAGATTTTGCTTCATTTGGGAAAATCCTCAGCCTATGAAAGTTTTTGGCAGGACAGGCACTAACTAGCAACACAATCCTATTTCATGTGTTTCAAGGTTTCAGACAGAGAAGACCTGAAACAGTGGTTTCATCATGTGCCTTCCAGTGCTTCGTTTAAAATCTCCTGGAAAGTCTGTCCTCTGGACTGAGAACTTACACACACCAGTAAGCATCATTCACCCTGACTTCTTAATAGCATCAGATACAAAACAAACCTGGCTTGTAAATGGCAGGCTCAGCCCAGGATTGAACAGGAGCTACGTAAAATCAGAGTATGCTCCATAGATACCAGCAATCAGTACGATGTTCTTGGATGAAGAGCATGATACATTTCCAACAAGTGGCTTACTCCTATGCCATTTTATTATCTCTCGGAATATTTCCATATGAGTACGCAATTAGGCCATGGAGGAAGGAGATAAAGCAGAGTCAGTGGACAAAGTAACCTCCGATTTTAAGTCTCCACATTTATAATAAAAGACAGATTTAAGTTGTAAACTCAAAACAACAATGAGAAAGAAGAGAATACTTTTATAAATTGCAAGTCAGAAAATCAAGTAAGTTAGTTATCTGGTTGACTAGGTCCTAAGTAAGCTGAATCTAAGTCAGTAGGGAAAGAACAAAACAAATCAATTATACCACAAACTCCCAGAAGGCTCAGACAGTAGTCATGCCATGTATCTTTGGATGCTTGAATCATGGCACACACAAAGAAGTTCCTGTATTTGACAAAAGAAGAAAATGTGAAAATAAGCAGAGGTGGAAGAGCAAATATTCATTTTAAGAAACAGCTAAGGCTCTGGATAGAACCCAGTCTAATTCTCTCCATATAGCCAGCCACTGTTCAACAATCTTTGTTGCAATGGAGTCTTTTTTGAAAGCTGTATTGCTGTAGCCAGGGTTCACTTCAATAAGGAAAATAAGGCTCACAAGTGGATCCACAGGGCAAGTTCACTGAGGAAGGAAACAAGTTTTTATTTTATTTTTTTATTTTTTTTGAGACAGAGTCTTGGTCTGTCGCCAGGCACCAGGCTGGAGTGCAGTGGTGCAATCTCGGCTCACTGCAACCTCTGCTTCCCGGGTTCAAGCAATTCTCCTGCCCCAGCCTCCCGAGTAGCTGGGACTACAGGCATGCGCCACCACACCCAGCTAATTTTTGTATTTAGTAGAGACGGGGTTTCACCAAGTTGGTCAGGGTGGTCTCGATCTCTTGACCTCGTGATCCACCTGCCTCAGCCTCCCAGAGTGCTGGGATTACAGGCGTGAGCCACCGCGCCCGGCCAGAAACAAGCTTTGTATCCCCTCAGTGCTATGTAAAAGGCAGATGATCAATAAACAGGTATTGAACAAACGGACAAGTGAACAAATGAATACTCAAATCCTTCAGTGACCTCAGCCTTCCAGCACTGCCTGCATTAGACAATCATGCTTAAAATGAAATGCTCCATTCTGATACTATTATAAAGTTTGAAACTTTCTATCATAAACTTAGACTGCATGCTTCAAGCTGAGAGTGTTTTCCACTTGGATAATAGCACCTCCTCTGGCTTTTTCCTCCCTTACATAGACATTTTGGTCCATATTTACCCTCTATGATGTAGCAGACACAGGTGTTGCTACAAATTTCATGTTACACTGCACTGCAGGACTTACAGCATGTTTTTTCATGGAACCACATTTTGGCCTTAATAAAACATAGCACCACACAGCATGACATTCACTATAATCTAATTAAATACAATGCCAAGGGAAATATGTCACTGTGATGGTGAAACAGACATGCTATTTCCTTCTCCTTTCCATGAAAGGGGCAGCTAAGGCATAATTTAGGAAGAAGGTATTTAACACAGTGAGGTTCTACAGCTTGCCAGCAAGACAAAAGGTAAAAAAAATGAGGATATACGGGAGAGGACATAAAGAAATAGGAGGAGGAGAGGACACAGTAAGGGATCGTAGCATTTCAACTATTTTTTCCTACTTAAATCAAAATCTCAGAGAATTTCTGAACTTAAAGATTTGAGAGAAGCAGAGAATAAGTGTCTCTCAGCAATGAGTAGAAGGTAAAAGATCAAAAACCAAAAGAGAAGAGGGAGAGAGAGACCTGTTCTTACACACATTACTGGCCTGCTTCTAAAAGAATTGGTTGAAATACCTCCCCCTGAAGAATGAAAATTTGTTTTGTTTCCATCTTAACAAAGAGTTAAGGCGAGAACCATCACCAAGAGGCAGATATCTGGTTTCCAGTCCTGGCTGCATTTTTAAGGGATTGAAACCTAGGACATGTCAATTTGCATTTGAGGCCCTTGATTATCTTATTTAAAAGAGGAGGACACTCAGTTTCCTTACCAATGCTAAGATTCCACCATTCACTGTACATAAGAATACCTACCCATTTGCATTTCTGTCTTACCTATTTAATCTGAAATTTCTGTTATGGTCAATACAAGCTATATCTTACAATGCAGGTATAAATAAACATAGGATAATAAACATAACATACAACAAGCACAAGTCCCCCAATTGTCTCTTATCCTGCAGCCTAGAGTATTTGGGCAAATGAAGGAATACAATACTTGCAAAGTTGATTTACTGATGGTCAAAGAGCAAGCTAGCGCCCTCCTGCTGGCAAGCATCTCCAATCTCTCTGAGGGGGTCTTGAAGTCCCTTTCTCAGCTTGTGAAGTAAAAAAACACATGCCTCCCCCACTCCATGAAAACAGAATGGCATCTTACTTTCGTGAACCACCTTTAAAGAATCCTTCTCTCTATCAGATACTAGAGGCAAGCTCAGGTCTAGTTTCAGCCACCTTTTAACATGTCATGTGAGGGTAGGTGTATCTCTTTTAAAAATGGGGACAATGGTCACCTACTGTCCTCAGCTTTGGCCTTCAGTTAAAAATTCCAAAACAACAGGAAAAATCTCATTTAAAATCTGGTTAGAAACATCTTACATTTTAAACAGCCCAAAGATAGTTCTTTTTTTAACCAGACCCTCTCTTATAAATTAAACTAAAAGAAAAGAAAACCTAGTCTTCTTCCAGTCTTTCTCAACTCATTATCAAGCCACCCTCCAACCGACCAGCTGCTCAAATCAGAAGTCTAGAACACAGTCTCAGTTTTTCTCCTTCCCTACTTTCAATCCAGCAGCAAGTCATGTTGATGCTATATCCTCCATTGCCAACCTAGATCCAAGCCACCACCATCACTGAGATTCCTGCAAGAGCCCAACTTGTCTCTCAGCTTTCACTCTTACCCCACTACAGTCCATCCCCCATCCAGCAGCCAGAGTGATCTTCTAAACATGTGAAGTACATTGTGGCACACTCTGGTTAAAGCGTCCCAGTGGCTTTCTAAACTACTTAAAATCCAAGAAGGGGTCCACATGACCAGGCCCAGTGGATACACTATCCTATCTAAATGCTGCCTTCCAATCAAACATTCATTTCCACCTCTGGGTCTTTGTGTACACTCTTTCCTCTCCCAGGAACACTCTACATTCAGATCTTTGTCATTTAGGTCACAATTTAAATGCCCCCTCCTCCATGAGGCCCTCCCTCATCATCCATCCCACCCATGGGATACCAACTATTCCCTATCCCATGAATAGTTCTATTCATAATCTGAAATGCTCTCATGCCATTATTTGCTTGAGCAGGGCACCACTATATGCCTGAAGAGCAGGACCTGGCCATAGTTCTCACTCAATGGATTTTTTCTGAATGAATGAATTTTGTCCTTAATGTGTGAAACAGTTCTTCGATGGATCTATCTGTGGGTTTAGTTAACAGGAATGAATCTTCAGAGAAAGTACCAAACTTATAAAAAAGACTGTTGGCATCCTTTCTTGCGTTACTGTTTTAAATCAAAATTTTTACACAACATTTAAAGTGTTTAATTCCAAAAAGGCCTATTTCTGAATCAGTTCAAAGGTACTGGGATTGGAGGGAGAAGGCTGAGATAATGACACGTAGACCTTGACTTCATTCTTAAGATTTTTATTAAACAAATGTGCCTCCTGAACTAGAAGAGGGGGAGCATTTTTCCAATTGCAAATCAGCAGAAACTTACAAAACTCTATTAAAAGTAAAGAAAACACCTAAGCAGTTTTTCATCTAAAACAGAACACTTCTGAGGGTGAAGGGGAATGCTATTAATAAATATACGGTACTAAGACAACAGCATATACTCATATTGTCACCCTAGTTAAGGGCCAAATAGGTGATTTCAAAAATGACATTCAGTCATTTATTTGGGCTAATTTTTTGTTTATTTTTTATGATGAGTGTATTGGATTGTAGATTGTTTTGAAGAAAAACTAGAATAAATGAGAGGAAAGTGTACTGTGAAAGAAAGAAGTAGAAAACAAAGTATAGAGTGCAATAAACACTAGTGAATAATTCAAACAAACATTTTAGGCATACATTTTGGTGAAAGACAGTAGCACGAGAAAAAAATAAGAGTGACTAGACAAGAGAAAGACAAAGAAGATGGCAGATGAGAGAAAGTCAGAGAGAAGCAGAGTAGCTGAAAAGAAGGGCAGTGTCATTAATAGACCCAATAAGTTATCACAGGTTGGGTTTCCCAGAAAGAAGATGGTGATATGGACACTGGCAACCAGTATGTTTATTAGAAAGAGCTCTTGGGATTAACACTTGTAGAAATATGGGGAAGGAGGCAGATTTGGGTAGAGGGAGAAGTTAAGCTTCAAGGCAGGACCAACAAAGGCTTCTACCTACTCCTCAAGAAATTCTGGAGCTGGGATGGCTTTTCTAAATTGTCCTAAGTTGGAGCAAGAGAGCCAGGTCTTTATACTCAATTGTTACTCAGCTACTAGATAGAGGCCAGTAACTGAGTAAACATGACTTTGAGGGAGGCAGTTTTCTTCAGCTGAACCCATCTCCAGATATAACTAAAAGCTCCATACAGAGCTTCTGTCCTCACAGAAGCCTAGTGTCTAGACAGGTCATTTTGGTTCTTCCTCTTTCTTTTTGTCTATGCGTGTGACCTTCCACATTTCTTCCTTTCCATGCACATGAAGGAAGTATGTGTATACACCAGTTTCTCAATATTTATGCTGACATATGCTTTTGGGTTAAAATATCCTTCAGGGCCTAACTTCCATATTTTCTTTACTGTTTTATCTCAGTATCTGCTAAAATAAAACAAACTCCCATGGTAGATGTTGAATAAATCACTTCCTGGAGTCAAAATGGGATTCAATCTGACGTCCGGGGGCCTCCCGCAATCTGTAGCCAATTGGACATGGCCCCATCCTCCCTTGTGTTAATCTTTGGTGAAAGAAACTGCCCACATTTTTCTTAAATTTGTTGATACATTTTTCTTTTGCCTAAATCATCATTCCTTTCCTCATGGCTACCCCTGTAATGCTGAGAGCAATCCTCTCTCCATATTTAATCTTATCAGTGAGAACATACATAATTTTAACATTGTCATCATCATGAAGGACTCTTTTTAGTAAAACTAAACTTCCTCCAAAAGTTCTGAATAGCCATACGGAATTGGTCTACTTATCTTTCACACTTCCAAAACATCACATAACTTTGAAGTAGTTAAAGAAAATGATGTCCACATAAGAATAATGTGAAAAGTTATTCGCCGATATAATATTCTAACCTCTTCTAACGAACTTGCTACAAACGTATAGCAAGATCCATAGGAAAAAATATGAGCCCGTTTGCAAATTGTCATGTGAGGACTGTTAAACTACAGATGGAAACTGAGATTTTTAAGTATGTGGGGTAATTTTTATAAGTCACCATTTTAAAACCCCCCTTTAAAATGCTTGGGATTTTATTTGCCAGGAGAAACCATCTTTAAATTGGTAATTGTCTAAAACAATTCTATTTTAATTAAATATTATTTAATTCCTTTTGCTTCACTTTAATTTGTTGGGTTTTTTAAATTTATAACTCGGCCATTTTTTTAAAATTTCAATAGCTTTCGGGGTACATGTAGTTTGTGGTTACATAGATGAATTCTATAGTGTTGAATTCTGAGCTTCTAGTATACCTATTACCTGAGCAGTGTACACTGTACCCAATATGCAGTCTGTTATCACTCACCCTCTCTCAACCTCCCCCAACTCTGAGTTCCCAAAGTCCATTATATCACTCTGTATGTCTAAGACATTAATTCATTCTTTTTTATAATTCCATGGTCTATATATATATCACATTTTATTTATCCACTTGTTGGTCAATGGGCACTTGGGTTGATTCCATATATTTGCAAATGTGAATTGTGCTGTTATAAACATATATGTGCATGTGTCTGTGTCTTTTTCATATACTGACTTATTTGCCTCTGGGGAGATACCTAGTAGTGAGATTGCTGGATTAAATGATAGATCTACTTTTAGTTCTTTAAAGAACCTACATACTTTTTTCCATACAGGCTGCACTAATGTACTTTCTTACCAGCGGTGTAAGTGTTCCCTTTTACCACATCCACACAGCATCTATTGTTTTTCCACTTTTTACTTCTAGTTTACCTTGTTTTCCTAAGGATTTTTAGACATTCGTGATAATTAATTAGATTTTTCAGTATCCTGTTAGAAGTTTTAGCTTCTCCCTTGACTCTTCTCCACCAGCTGAGAAAAGTTACTGGATGTCTTAGTAGCTTTGACAAAACAGGCTGACACCTTCAGAAAAACTTAAATGGGAACAAGTACAACTCAAAAATAATAACCTAAATATTTCTAACTATAAGAAAAGTAAAACCCTGTATTACTATGTAAACAAATTTAAAGTAAGTTTTTGATCATGGATTATATTCCCAACAAGGCAGCATAATACAACCAGACAGATTGAGTTCAATGTGCTGGCCAGCATGTAACTTGGGACAAGTGTCTTTGCTGCTCTGAGCCTTGATTTCCTTACCTATAAAATCATAGTCTCTACAGCAACCATGAGGACCCAATAGACACCTAAGACAGTATCTCGTACAGAGTAAGCAACTCAGAAAATAGCAATTATTATTAACTTTTGCTTAGGGTAAATGTTTAAAATATATGAAACGTTGATTATGAACACATACAATGTAATGTACTTACATCCACGAATTGAACACCAAGTTTTGTTTAATGATGATGGACTCCATATTCATAATTAAGCAAGCAAATGCAATAATCCCCTCTCATCCAGGGTTTCACTTACTGAGGTTTCAGTTATCCATGTTCAACCACAGTCCTAAAACAATAAATGGAAAATGTCAGTTGTACACAATTCACATGCTTAAAACTGTGCTGTTCTGAGTAGCATAATAAAATCTCTCACCATCCTGTTCTGTCCTCCTTTCCACCCTCCACCAGACATAAATTATCTCTTTCCCCAGCCTATCCACACTGTACATGCTACCTGCCTATTGGTGACTTAGTAGCCATCCCAGTTATCAGATGGAAAATATATAATCCATACTGTATACACAGGATTCAGTACTATACATGGTTTCAGGAATCCACTGGGGGTCTTGAACCATATTTCCTTCCAATAAGGGGGGACCACTATAATTAGAAAATACCTACTTCCTTTGTATATCATGTCTTGGGCTCTCCCCAAAGTTAAGTACAGACCAGCTAATTATGTCTGATACTGTTTGTATTTTCCTTCTTAAAAGAATTGAGAAATTCACTTTCTTTTACTCTTAATAAATATCAAACTGAGGACAAGCCACATACAACTGGTTGTAATTAGAAATATACAGAATCATTCTGTGATAAATTACTTCATTAATATGTTCAGGGGAGTCTTTCCATAGAGGAATATCCTCCACCAGCCATTTGTCTTACATCTTTTTACTTTAGCATGCTACAAAGTACTAAAAATGCATACATTGCCCAGCAAATCCATGATGATGACCAATGGGAACATTTCCTTGGATATCTGCTTTAAAATGGCAGTAAATACTTTATTTTTATTAATATTAATGTAGATGTTTCTCACATTGACGTTGCTTTTTGTCTGTTTGTTTGTTTGTTTGTTTTCGAGATGGAGTATCGCTCTGTTGCCCAGGCTGGAGTGCAATGCAACAATCCTTGTTCACTGCAAACTCCACCTCCCAGGTTCAAGCGATTCTCCTGCCTCAGCCTCCCGAGTTGCTGGAATTATAGGCGCATGCTATCACACCCACCTAATTTTTGTATTTTTTTTTTAATTTTTGTATTTTCAGTAAAGACAGGGTTTCTCCATGTTGGTCAGACTGGTCTCCAAATCCTGACCTCACGTGATCCACCCACCTTGGCGACCCAAAGTGCTGGGATTACAGGCGTGAGCCACCACGTCTAGCTCAACTTTACATTTTTAATGCTTGTCACAGGCTTGTCAACACTAACAACAAGATTAAGAAAAGCTTTGAACATCTGACTAATCACTTACCTCACATAAGAATTATCTGGCAACTTATTAAATTATGACTGAAGGCTTGCTGCATAGCTAAAGAACATCAGCTAATTAGGTTCCATGAGAAATGGGAAAGTTTGAGAAAAGTTTGAACTAAACACCAACCAGATGGGCATCTATTGATCTGGCTGTTTTTCTATTTTTAATTAGAAATTGACTTCCACAGTCATTTTACATTAGTAACAGAGTAAAACAAGCAAGGGAGATTTGCAATATTCCGACATTTACCTAAATACCTGATGTAATATGCTATTTCTACAAATGCAATATTAAGTGGAGCATCGAAGTAATTATCTGGATAATTAAAAATCTCATGATATGCTATCAAGGGGAAAGGGTGGAAAGTAGAGAATGGAGACTCAAATTACCCATTAAAAAATCATTACCTCTATTTTAACCACTATTAGTTTCCAAATGGAATGCCTCATTTCAGTGACAAGAATCTCCAAAACAAAGAAAATATTCCAATGTGATTATGTGTTTATGTACTTGAAAAACAATTACTCATATCTATAAAAAGAGAGAACTATGTCTGTAGAACACAAGTGAAACTTTGTCCAAATTATTTGTTTTCCCACAATGTTAGCCTTGCCCAAATTCAAATGTAAGCTCAAATGAGAAGCAATAAAACAAGATTTTCAACGTGTTTGAAATTCTAGTAGAATGACTTTCCCTCCCTTGCTCCCACCAATGAGATCACAGCAGTTGTAAAAGATACACAAAAGTCAAATCAAAGATTTAGTAAATTGGTAAATTTCCACGGGAAATTGGTTGAAAGGGGAAGTAAACTTGGAATCATTACTTCAGAGATCATTGACACCAGCAAAGCATTTCATTTTAGCCATAATATCCAGATTTACTAAATCTTTTCACCCACATGAAAGCTGATAGAATATAAGCTAGAACTATTAATACAAGCCCAGACCTGACTTTAGACCTTCCTATTTAGTAGACTTTGGCAGCAGCCTGACTTCTTAGGACAAGAAGATCAAGCCAGGTCTGGTCAGGACCAATCTAACCCATAGGCTATCACCTCACATGCATATAAATTATTCTCTTTCAGGGAGCCATACGTCAAGTTTTCTTTTGACAATTTAACATGAAAAGTTGTGTCACACTGATCTGCCCCTGAGTTCACACTCTTTGAACAGGTTGAATGAAGTAAAATAAACCCACCATCTGTTCCTGACACTTGTTTAATTTTGGAGGGACTCTAAAATTTGACTAACTCTGTAAAAGGAGCTGAGAAAACATAAACAAAGCTTCTTAATTTAAAATTGACTAAACGCATGTTTTTCCTACTTCCAGACAATCTGCTGTCTTCCAGCTGTGCTTGCTCAATTCTGCATCATTCTGGGAGCCCTGGTGTCACAGCAGTGAATAGGCAGGGTTCAGTGGAGATGAGACTGTGCCAACCTGGCCTCCTCCACAGCATACAAATAAGTGCCCTTATGAAAGATTAATAATGCAGAGCACACCAAGGTAGATGACTTGGCACAGCCCCGAATGCACAGGAACAGAAGCAGCCAGGACTCGCCAACCCAAATGTGTCTGTGCAGTCTGACTGTCTACAAGTGTGCTTGGCCTCCTAATCGCCAGTCTCCTTTCCCGTCACTCTCAAGGGCTTCATGAATAAAGATGAAGGACAAGCACTTTCTGCTTCCCTTTAGTACCTCAGCAGGTGCACACTTAATAAACTTTTTTATCTCTTTGGGTACAAATGACCTCAGAGATTCTGCAAACCCAAAACCGTCATCATTTTTTCTCTTTTCATCTACAAAAATATGCCCAAGTCACTGAGGAAGAGGAGAAGGGAATGCATGATGACAACGGTAAAAGAAACAAACTAATCTCAAATGCAGAATGTCCACGCAGAAAATATCCACCCACTGTGACAAATATGCCTTGCTCCTTAGCAATCCATCTGCTACACTTACCAGAGGAAAGCCACCAAATTCAAAAATGCTAAAAAGTGTTAGCATGTGATAAGGAGTCCCTAGTGTCTCCATGAAAAAGGTACAAACATCTTTGGAAAGAGAAATGTGGATTGTGTATATCTGATGGTCATTTGAAAGGATGGCTGGTCCCAACCCCATGGGCTGAATGTAACCTACGGAAACTCTACAGGCAGCCGTCACAGAACACATCAAGAGGGAAAACTGACTTTACAGAGCTTTTTCACATAGGGATTTACTATCAGATTTCAACCTTTAACAGACCCGCAATAAAGTTACAATATAAAGCCACAAATGTGTGAGTAAGCCAGCCAGCAACTGAACACATTTTTAAAGTCACAATGATCTAAAAGTGGGTTTGTTTTTACATGTGGCAGCTTCTTTCACTCCACAGTCAGTAGCGCCTAACTGGCATTTGCTAAATTTATGGAATGAATGGGTGAATTAACAGTGATAAAATGTGGATCTTGCTACTGACAGGGTTTTGCTTCCCAAAACGTTCACTGCCTCTTTCTTTCAAGCGGTTGGGGTGGCTTCCCACGACATATACACCAAAATCCATGGTAAACTATAAATAAGAGGGCAAAGCATGAAATGCAAGGGAAATACAAACTAAAGCAGAAAGACAAAGCAAGGTGAAGACAAAAATACGAATACATCAGATTCAGTTTATAAGGCCCCATCGAGTTTCTTCCAAGCTTCCTAAGAGTCAAAAGGAAGAGAAAACTTTATTCAGCAACACATACACGTGTGTTAGCAGAGGGGATACCGCATCCCAATTCCGCAGAAAAAACAAGTTCTAAATTAGCACTGGTATTACAAAAAATTTTTATGTGGTTTTACAGAGGAGATGCCTTATCCTGCTGTTACACAAATATGTCAGGACTGCTCCTGTCTCCGGCCTTTGTAGCTACTGTTCTGCTGTCTGGAATACTCTGTTCCCTGTAATGCACACAACTCAGTCCTCACTAAGTCTTAGCTCAAATGTCACTGTTTCAATGGGATCTTTCCCAATAATCCCACTTAAAATTGCTAACCTCCATGCTCATCCCTGTACTCCTGCCCCCTTTTCCTGGTTCATCTTTCTGCATAGCATCTACTATCACTCTAGCATAGCACATATTTATTTTGTTTATCGGCTTACCACCAGCTAGAATGCAGGTTCCCCCAGATCACAATTTTCCTCTGTTTTGTTCACTGCTGTATTTTAGGGCCTCTAACCGTATCAGCAAATGTATTGAATGAATGGATAAATGGGCAATAGTCTCAACAATATTATTATGACAGGTGCAATAGTTTCCCATGGGGAAGTAATTCCAGTGGATAAGATAATGTGATCCTGTTATATGAACATCTAGTGATGTGGCTTGACCCTAGGTCATATGTAAACCACTTAGAATGACTAGTAATCATACCTGGTCACAGATTCCTTTGAGACTCAGGAAAGAGATAAACCTTCTAATATAGTTGCTATGGTTTGAACGTTTGTGTCTCCTCCAAAATTTATATGTTGAAACTTAATCACCAATATGATAGTAACAAGACGTGAGGCCCTCCTAGACACTGAAACTGCCAGCACCTTGATCATGAACATCCAGCCTCCAGAAGTGTGATAAATAAGTTTCTATTATGTGTAAATTACCCAGTCAGAGGTATTTTGTTATAGCAGAACAAACAGACTAAAACAGCAGTGCTATACAATAAAAATATAATGTGAGTTGTATATTGTAAGTCATGGTAAATTTTCAAGAAGCAACATTTTAAAGATTACATTAATTTTAATATTATATTGCATATACCTAAATTATTTGCAAAATGTAATCAGCATAAAACATTATTAAAGGAGATATTTTTTTCCCCTTTTTGAAGTAAATCTTTGAAATCTGCTGTCTATTTCACTCAGATTAGATACATTTCAAGTGCTCAATAGCATACATAGGCCAGGTGCAGTAGCTCATGCCTGTAATCCCAACACTATGGCAGGCTGAGGCAGGAGGATCACTTGAGCCTGGGCAATTGAGGCTGCACTGAGCTATGACAGCACCACTGCACTCCAGCCTGGGTGACACAGCAAGATCCTGTCTCAAAATATATATATTTATACATATACATGCATAGCTAGTGGATACTATATTGGATAGCACAGCTCTAACCAGATAAATTTCACAAATATCCATACAAAGAAAAATTCAAATATTTTTGGAAATTTTGGGGGTCTCAGGCTCTGTGAAAGCCATCTATGGATTCCTAAGGAATTCTAGACCCTAGTTAAGAATCTTTAATGGGACGGAGAGAAAACATCTACTGGAAATCAATTATTCCTCAAGAGAAACTCATTCATTCCTTCACACATTTATTATTCATTCCATGAACACGTACATTCTTATCCAGGTCCTTTACTTGGCCCTGAGACACATGGTAATGCACTTAATCCTGATACTTCAAATGAGAATTTTCATTTCTGACTTTCCTGTCCCAGGAACCTAGAAAATAATTCAGTAAGTTCAGACAAGATATCAAACTTTCCAAAGGAGTCTGGTTTTCTTTCCCCCGACTCTAAATATAATTCTTCTTGGCCTCCTTGTAAAATGATGTGCCTTTAAGTCTATAATTGCTACATTGCTCGTGCTGTGCCTTTTGGAAAAGAAAAAAAGCCTAAAGTTTTATAGCTCCCAGTCCCCAACCAGCTATATGCCATAAAATGAAATGGGTCTCTCCAGTGGGTTGGACCAGACCTGGCCTTTTCAAAACAGCAAGGTGACCCATCCTTGGTCATCACCTGCACATTTGTTAAGACTCAACTAAAATATTACTTTCTCTGTAATAAACCTTAGAATCCTCAAAGTAGAACTGCCAGATAAAACACAAGACACCCAGAAAACTTACATTTCAAATTTAAAATAAAAAAACAATTTTTGTTTTTTTCTATGCAATACTTGGGACATATTTATATCAAAAAAAATATTGTTTATCTAAAATTTAAATTTGACTTTATTTTTATTTGTTAAATCTGGTAACCCTACCCCAAAGACAAATTTATTTTAACCCCTCTTAAAGATGTATATAAGTCTACAGTCCTTTAAGCAAAACCTTGGAGCCAGAAAGCTGCTTCCATCTCATTACAACTAGATCAGCAAGGAATTCTGCCTAGATGGGGCTGGCGGTGAGTACAGACAGCATCATCAAAGAGGAGTAGTGAGAGAGGTCCACATCTAGTTTAATGGCAGTGAAAGTGACCATGTAGGCAGTAGGCCATCTGGAAGGGCCAATGGTTTCATTGGCTAAAGTTGCATTTGTCACCAGGACAAACCTATTCTTGGCTGACATTGTGTACATGTGAGCACTGACCAATGACAGCCCAAGCTAACAGCACATTCCTGGTCAATCCTGACGCTGTATGTACGCATCAAGGAGATACAAAATAACCCAGCAGAAAGCAAAAGCAGGACAGATTTGAAAACAGCCTTAACTTAGATCATGCTCTAACATGCACACATATACATAAACACACAAACACACACACACCCACACACATACACACACACTCACTCCAGCAGATGACAGAAGGTTTTTTTCTTTCCTTTTTTTTTCTTTTTTTTGGAGACAGAGTCTCACTCTGTCACCCAGGCTGAAGTGCAGCAGCACAATCTTGGCTTACTGCAACCTCTACCTTCCTGGTTCAAGCAATTCTCCTGCCTCAGCCTCTCAAGTAGCTGGGACTACAGGCATGCGCCACTATGCCTAGCTAATTTTTGTATCTGTAGTAGAGATGGGGCTTCACCATGTTGGCCAGGATGGTCTCGATCTCCTGACCTCATGATCTGCCCACCCCGGCCTTCCAAAGTGCTGGGATTACAGGCATGAGCCACTGCACCCTGCCAGCAGGCTTTTTTTCTCAAAAAACAGACATTTATTTTTTTACAGTTCTGGAGGCTCAATGTCTGAGATCAAGGTGTCAGCAGGGGGTGGTTTCTTCTGAGGCCTTTCTCCTTGGCTTGTACATGGCTGACTTCTCCCTGTGTCTTCACATAGTTGTCCCTCTGTGTCTTAGGTCACAGTCTGAGCACAAATTCTGTCTAACAGTGGCTAGCCACTAAGCTACAGAGACACATACGACCCTTAGGAAGCCATGCTTTTTTATGAGCCTACCCATGGTCACCCACGGACTAATCAGCACAAACTTCCTCTCCTCTGAGGCCCATAAAAACCCTAGACTCAGCCAGACTCAAACAGAGGACAGAGAGACAATGGGGAGATAGGATGACCAGCTGCAAAGAGGAACTACCCTCTCTGCTGAGAGCTGGACACTCATCAGGATGACCTGACTAGCAGAGAGGAGCTACCCTCTCTGCTGAGAGCTGAAGAGATGATAGGATGACCAGCCACAGAAAGGAGCTGCCCTCTCTGCTGAGAGCCGAATACTCGTCGGGACACCCTGGCTATAGAGAAGGGCTACCTACTGTGAGTTTCCTCTGAACTGTTCTATTGCTCAATAAAGCTCCTCTTCATTTTGTTCACACTCCACTTATTTGCATACCTCATTCTTCCTGGTCACAGGACAAGAACTTGGGACCTGCCGAATGGTAAGGCTAAAAGAGCTGTAACAAAAACAGGGATGAAATATGCCCCTTGCTCACCACATTGAGGGAAAAGAGAAGGAGAAAAGAGCTGCAGTTCTTCAGGGAGCCCAGACCTGGGAGCTCCGCAAGCCAAGGCACAGACTCCCTCTTTGGGACCTGTGGTTCCTGGCATCTCCAATCTTCTGGTTGCTACTACATTCCCTAATGGCAGCTGCAGAATCTGCTTGTGATGCACCTGGTCTAGCCTCAGCCTCTCAGATACCTAGCACCCATGTCAGCACCTGGAGCTGCCCACCCTGTGGAAGCAGCCAGTGTGTCTGTGTGACCCCACACTCACTCACATACCCCTCACCACTTCAGGACTGATCTGCAGTCTCCCTTGGAGGCATGAGATCCAGGCAGGTAGCATGAGCCAAGTGCAGCCTGCTAGGCTAAGTGAGCATAACAAGCCCAGTGGGCCCAAGCAAAACTCAGGCAAAGGCACCACTGGCCACTGAGGTTTCCAGCCAGACACGTGACACCTCAAAGATCTCAAAACAACCGATCTCATCCACTGGGAGACAGCAGTCACCTGGGACCCAGATCTGCATGACTCCATGGCCTAAAGAGGTGACCAAGCCTGCATGTATCCATAGACTGCCTTCCCAGGCCCTCCACACCTTAATGGCCTTTGCCACGTGGCATACAGGCAGCCACCATACTTCCCAGCCTGCCACTCCCACTGCCACCCAAAAATGTTCCATCACAGCAGTTCAGTGGGGGTTTCATGCAGGCCCAGCAGGGTTGAGCTGGGATACCCAGCAGCATCCAGTAGGGTCCAGGCTTGGACAGGCCACTACCATTAATCACCAAGGTGAGGTGGGGAAGAGAGGTTCACCACTGCTTCAAGGCATAAGCCTGGCCAGTGGGTGGCCACAGCAAAGGCCCTGGGTGTCTGCAGGGAATAGGGTGCAGCCTGTCCTGGGCCCCCCCCAGCTCACCCACCACCCAGAGGGCCCTGGAGGAGCAGGCCATGCTCCGCATCTCGCCACACTCTCTGCTGGACTGGAACTCAAGGTTTTTCTTTTTTAACAAAATTAAATCAGTATTACTCTAAAGTAGATTGTCAAGAATTAGAAAGCATGTCGTAATCCCTAGAGCAACCACTAAGAAAAAAATATATATATGTATATGACTACATATTTGCATCTAGGTTAAATAAATCTACCGTGAGATCTAATTGACACTAAATTATTGAACATAAAAGACAGCTGTAAACAGGAGCAAAAAAAACATAAAATACATTAGACATAGAAAACAAGGGAAAATGTCAAATTTAAACCTGACCATATTAATAATTATACTAAAAAAGTATTCAATTATTTAATTAAAAGGCAAAATTTGCCTCACTGATTAAAAAACAGAAGCAACTACAAGTTGAGCATGCTTTATCTACAGTGCTAGAGCCAGAAGTGCTTCAGATTTCTGGTTTTTTCCAATTTGGGGTCACTGCATTATTTACAAGCTGAGCATCCCAAATGCAAAAATTTGAAATCAAAAATACTCCAATGAGCATTTCCTTTAAGTATCATGTTTGCACTCAAAAAGTTTCAGATGTTAGAGCATTCTGGATTTCAGATTTTCACATGTGGGATGCTCAACCTGTATATACTGTCTATAAGACAGATACCATAAATTCAGAGATGTACAGAGGTTGATAACAAAAGGATAAGAAAAGATAAACCAAACAACAGTAAAAATAAGATAGCTGAGTGACTACATTATTATCAGACAAAACAGATTTTAAACTAAGAAACATTAAGGATAAAATAGTGAAAGCATATAATTTATAAACAATTATAAATGTTTACACACCTAACAACAGAATCTCAATATACATGAAGGAAAATCTGAAAAACTAAAAGAAAAATGACAACAATAATAGTCAGAGATTGTAATAGCCCATTCTCCATAGTTCACAGAACAAATAGAAGTGTATGAAGTACATAGAAGACTTGGACAATACTATTTACAAACTCAGCCTAACTGATATACAGAATGTTTTTCCCAATAACTACAGAATATACATTCTTTTCAAGTATATATGAGACATTCTTCACGGTCTACCATATGCTAGGTTGTAAAATAAGTTTTAATAAATTTAAGATGAATAGAATCATAAAATATTTTCTGACCACAACAGAATTAAATATGAAATTCCCAAATATTTGGAAATTAAACAACATACTCCTAAGTAATCTATGGGTCAAAAAAGAAATTACAAAAAGAATTAGAGAAGAATTTGAAGCAAATGAAACTTCACAAATCTATAGGCTGCAGTGCTAAAACAGTGCTTAGAGAGATCTTTATAGATTTAAAAGCTTTTATCAGAAAAGAAAAAGGCCTTAAATCTGTAAACTTAGCTTTTCTCTTCAGACACTAAAATAAAAATAACGAACCTAAGACAAGCAAAAGAAAGTAATAAAGATTAGAGCAGACATCAACAAAATAGAAAACAAATTATATGGGAAAAAAAATCTGTGGAACAAATAGTTCTTCAAAAAAAAAAAAGACAACAAATTGACAAATCTTCAGATAGACTGACTATAGTGAACTGACTGGTGTCCCCCAAAAAAGCCCTCTCTGTAACCTAAACCCTAAGGTCTGTGAATATTACCTGACACGGCAAAAGACTGAATATTACCATCTGAAACAAAGGATGTGATCAAGTTAATAATCTTGAAGGAAGGCGATTATCTTGAATTACACAGATGGGCCATAAATGCAATCCCATGTATCCTTACAAGAAAAAATAAGTGGGAGTGTTAAGACAGAAGAAGAAGATAAGGCAATGTGACCATGAGGCAGAGATTGGAGTGATGGGGCCAGAAGCCAAGGGATGCCTGGAACCACTAGAAGCTGGAAGGGTAAGGAATGGTTTCTCTTTTAGAGCCTTCAGAGAGTTCATGGCTTTGCCAATACCTCAACTTTGGACTTCTGGCCTCCAGAACTGTGAGAGAATAAATTTATGTTATTTTAAGCCATGGTAGTGGCTTGTGGTAGTTTCAGTAACCACAAGAAACTAATACACTGACCAAGGGGGAAAAAAAAGAAAGATAAATTACCAGTACCAGAAATATTAAAAAGGAACATGCTACCAATCTTGCTGAAACCCAGGTTTAAGTCATGTTCATCATTAATTGGATCAAGGAGATCTATTGCTACTATAACAGGGTCTGCTGGCTGAAAGAAAATCACATCTTCTGTGGAAGAATAACACATCCGCCAGATTATCTATAAATTTTGATACACAAAGTCTGACATTAAATGGAAACTTAACAGGCATGTTAAGAAGAAAGACCAAATAAGCATAAAATGTTAAAGTACAATAGGAACAGACCCACCAGCAATCCAAATAATGGAGTTAAATATTGAAATAACTGTTTAATATGTTTGTGAAAATAGACTGGGATGTAGAGAATTTCACCAGTGTATTAGGTCATTCTTACATTACTGTAAATAAATACCAAGACTGGGTAATTTATAAAGAGGAGAGGTTTAATTGCCTCACAGTCTTGTAGACTATACAGGAAGCATGGTGCCAGCATTTGCTTGGCTTCTGGTAAAGGTCTCAGGAAGCTTACAATCATGGTGCATCGTGAAGGGGGAGCAAACATCTCACATGGTAGGAGTGGGAGCATAAAAGAGAGTGGGGAGAGGGATGTGTCACACACTTTTAAACAATCATTCAGTGAATCTTAATCCCCCACCACAGGTCATGCGCACACACATCACTTCCACGTAGACTGGATTCAAATGTGGAAGATAAAACAGCAAAGCTCCTAGAAGATAACATAAGAACATACCTTTACAACCTTTCTTACACTGAACGTAAAAAGAATTAAACACAAAGGAAAAGATCATAAATTGGAATATATTATTCTCTTTATCAAAAGACAGCTTTTGTTCATCAAAAGACAATTTTAAGAAACTGAAAAATAGAAGACATTTGCAACACAGATATTCAACAAAAGACTTATACTCTGATTATATTAAAAAACACCAGAAATCAACTTTAAAACCCAGCAACCAGTTTTAATTAATGGGCAAGATACTTATAAAAGAGGACATCCAAATAACTAATAAATGTAGGAAATAGTGTACAACATTATTAATAATTACAGAAATCTGCTTTAAAACCACAATGCGATGTCATTATACACCACCAGTTTGGCTGTTTTTGGTTTCAAACTAAACTACAACAAGTGGGTAAAGTTGTAGAGTAATGGAAATTGTCCATTGCTGCTGGTATGCAAATGGGTGAAACCACTTTAGAAAACAGTTTATCAGTGTCCACTAAACCTGAAAATACACATACCCTTTGACCTAGCACTCCCACTTCAAGTTACATAGCTAACAGAAAGACATGTTTATGAGCACCAAAGACACATGCAAGAATATAGTAAGTAATTTGAAACAGCTAGAAACTGAAAACAGCACAAATGTTCGTTATCAGCAAACAGGATACATAACTTGGGCATATTCCCAATGAATCGGTTCTTGAACTTGTTGTATTTGTGAACTACAGCTATTCCCACAAGTATCTAACATAATGTTAAGAGAAAGAATCCAGACCCAAAAGAACACTGGCTGTATGATTCCACTGATACAAAGCTTATGTAAAGATAGAATTGGTTACCTTTTGGGTAGGGGTTCTGACCAAAAGACAGCAAGAGGAAACCTATGAGGTGGTGGTAATGTATTTTTCCCCTAAGTGATGCTTACATGGGTGTGTTTATTTAGTAAATATTCAAAAAGGTTATATAAATATAATATACACAGTCGACCCTCTGTATCCACAGGTTTTGCACCTGTGGAATCAACCAACTGCAGAATTAGCCATTGTCTTTCCAGCGCTGGAGATGAATTCATACTGATTCATCTCTGTTTACTCATCTGCTACCCCTACCCCCACCCACTGATAATCATGGCCATTTATTTTACTACGATCAGGCAAAGAGGGGTTGCAGTCTTTCTCTCTGAAAAGGACAAAGGTAACCGGCAGCTGTGGTGCTTTGGGGCCAGCTTTCCTGACTCCCCGTCTTACTCAACTTTGGGAAGGCAGACTGGACAGAAGACACAGGCATGGAAGTCACAAGCACACGGATGATAGTGAAGACCTGGTTCTAGAAGAGTTCACACTGAGCATGCAAGTGTGGGGGCAGGAGACGGCTGAGGCTAGAACCCTGGACGGAAAATGCCAGCATTTAAAGAGTAAACAACTAGAGATGTCAGAAGACAGAAATTAGGAGATGGCCATTCTAATGAATCTGCACATTCCACTCCAGAAAAAGTCTGCCTCTATGACTATGAGCCCAAAGGAGTGGTAGAAACAGGTCTAGGTCTGAGTCTCAACCATCCAGCAACAGACGCTGAGAGAAGGAAAAGAAAGCACAATGTCTTTGTTCCTGGGACCAGTTCCAAAAACAAAATGACTTTGTCCTCTCCCTCAAAAGCAAACTGTCCCTGAGCAGATGCTTCCCATGGGCCTCCCTTCAGCGGGCCTGGGGCAGAGAATAGCTCCACCCAAACACAAGCAGCTCTGTGCAATCCTAGGATGGTGCAATAGTTTCAACTCTAATGGCCTAGTAGCTCATTAGAACTCAATTAGTCCACAGCTACAAATATTCATTTGTCATAAACGGTAAATGCAAGATTCAATATACTCACAGGGCACACAGACCCTGTTAGATCTTCCCAGAGGGAAGTGGAAAGGTGGCTGTGCCCTGCCTTCACATTCAGGCACCTCTCTTTCTACTTTGGGCCTTTCTCTTCACCCTGGATCAACCTTAGAAAATTCATAACCATATGAAAAAGAATAAATAAAATAAAATGAAGATAGTCCCTGCATTTTAACTTCTTAATTTTTATTCTCAGGTTTCTAAACTTGCTCTACTGAACAGTTCTTGGAGCAAATGACTTGCCCTCCCCAAACACAGCACCAGACACTCTTACTGGAATGATCTCCCTGGAACACCCCTTTCATCCTGACATTGGCTCCTTGCTCTCTCCATTGTTAACTGTGAACTCTCTCTTCCCCCCTACCATCCAGTCTCTCCTTATCTGCCCACCTGTTCTCACTGCTCCCAAGCAGAGACGTCTGCTTAGAGGCGACCTCTCTCTCTTTGCCTGTGTCCCCTACCCACACCCACCACTGCCTCATCTTCACCTCTAGCCTCATCCCTTCTCTTTGCACTCAAACGCCTCCACATAATTGAAGCTGTCACTAACCCATCTGACACTCCCTGCCTTCTGAGACCTTGTAGTTTACACCTGCACTACCTAATTTGTACTTCATTAAATTCCATGGAGCACGTGTGGAATCTTTTAAAGTATGGCCAATTGTGGGCTCAGAATATCTCCGGGGAAACCAGCAGCCCATCTCCCAAAAAATCTTAAGAGGGTGACATTCATTAGCTTAAAAAATATTTCCTGGTTCAGAATTTCTCTCCTGGACTTGCAGGCTCATACCATGAGTAGATTTCTTAGGAAATGCGCCATCATACCATGAGTGGACTATTTCTTAGGAAAGACTTACATTACCCAGGCCCATAAGATCCTCTGCTCATTTGTCATAAACAGTAAATGCAAGAGGCGATGCACCCACTGGATACATAGACCTAGTAAGATCTTCCCAGGGGGAGGTGGGAAAGTGACTCTTCCTTGCCTTGGCATTCAGGCACCTCTATTTCTATTTTGGGTCCTTCCCTTCATCCTGACTTAACCTCAGAAAATTCATAACTATGTGAAAAGGAGAAAATAATAAAATAAAGATAGCATCAGTACAGAAGAGTGGTTATGAGTTTAGATGCCAACGCCAGACTGCCTGGATTCAGACTGACTTTACCACTTACTGGTGATGCAAAGTTGGGCCAAGTACAGAACCTTTCTGGGCTGTATTTCCTTGTTTGTTAAATAGACATATTAATAGATAGTAACTTCCTCAAAGATTGTGGTAATAATTAAAAAAGTGATGACCTTTGTGAGGATTAAATGTGTAAAATGCCTGCAACAAAGCCTTGCACCTAGTAAGCACTGAGTAGAGGTTAGCTATTATTTTTAATTAAATCAGAGGAGTAGTTTATTGATTTATGATTTCAAATATAAGTGTTGCAAAGAAGTTATAACTCTAGCCAGCCTAGCCTCTGCTTGGTAAACACCGACCAAAACCAAGCCCTTTTTTACAGGATTCAAATAATGAGAAACAACAGAGCATGATGCTTTTAATCCTGGCTCCAGTACTTAACTGTAAACTTGGGTGGCCTACTTAATTTCTCCAAGCCTTAGTTTCTTCATCTGTAAAACAGAGATGGTGATCGGATCTTCATCATAGGGTTATTACTAAGATTCATGGAGAAAGTCCACGTGGGGCTTCGCGCTCCACCCAGCACAAAGAAACCATTCAGTATACAATAGCTCTTGCTGTTAATATTTAGCCTCAGACCAGTGTTTATTTCACTATACTCAGCTGCCTCTTGAAACAATCAGCCCCTCCTTCTCTCTTTTTCTTGTTTTATTCTCTTCAACACCAAGATTTCATCTTTCAACCCTTTGATCCTTACACACATTCATAAAGAACTTTTGGCTGGGAGCAGTGGTTCACGCCTGTAACCCCAGCACTTTGGGAGGCTGAGGTGGGTGGATCAGTTGAGGTCGGGAGCTCAAGACCAGCCTGACCAACATAGATAAACCCTGTCTCTACTAAAAATACAAAATTAGCCAGATGTGGTGGCACCTGCCTGTAATCCCAGATACTCGGGAGGCTGAGGCAAGAGAATCGCTTGAACCTGGGAGGCGGAGGATGTGGTGAGCTGAGATCACACCACTGCACTCCAGCCTGGGCAAGGAGAGCAAAACTAAATAAATTTTTTGAAAAGGAACTTTCACAGAGCCTAGATCACCACAGAGAAGACCTGCTCACGTGTGGTGCAAAGACAGGTGCCCAGTGAGAAGACCCAGACTTTAGCGTGATCCTGACATATGATATGTGTTACATTGGGCTGGATATTTAACATGAGACTCATTTTTCCTCATCTTGAGAGATCAACAGTCAATCAATATGAAAGTGATTTGAAAAGTTTAAGGTACTATACAATGTGAAACTATTTTATATCATTACTTGAAAAAGTACACGCAGTGATGGGAAAAATACTAGACCCCATAATACAAGAACTTGGACTCCACATCTGCAAACTAGAGATACTAATGACATTTTTATGGCACTGGCTGAGGTGAAATGCGGGATGTAAAGCTTTGAGGAAAGACAGATTCTGTAGAAATGGCAAACAGAATGTAATCCTGGTGTGGGAGGGATATTGAGGCACCTCACTTCTGGCAACCCAGAATTAAGGTGAGCAGTGGAGCACAAAACGAACCCAGAATTTGCTCCTCAGATACCTCCTTGTCTTCCCCCCCATCTATTACAGCAGTCAGCTCCCAACTAAGAACCGAGGACTGAAACTCAAGTTTGTCAGGAATCTGTCTCTTATTTCTCATTTATCTGTACTTGGGTTCATTGGAGACTCAGGACTGGGTTTTCTCCCATGCCTCGAAAATATTGTATCTACCAGTCATCTGCAAGTATAAACAACGAACCTCAAAGAAAATGACACTCTTAAAATAGACTCTTTTTCCAAAGGGCAGTAATATAATATTTGTCCCAAAGTTTTGAAATCCAGAACGCCTGGAACATTCTCGTGGAGTCCTCACTAAGCAGGCATACTACAAAGGCCCTCACAGCCCCAACATCTATGCACATTATGGGACAGAGCTCCCATGGACCTAAGAATAGTCATGTTGGCTGACAACCAACATCCTCCTACTTGTCTTCTGGGTGTGATGGGTGTTAAATGCTCCAAAATAACTATATGTCAAAGTTCTCAGTCATCTGCAGCTTAATGTTAATAAGCATCAGATCTTTTTGTGAAGAAGTGTTACCTTTTCAAGGGGGAAAACTATATACTAAATGAAAAAGCAGTAGATACCAGCCACTTTACAATTTCCTTTGGTAAGGCCTCAAGTTGCTGCTACTGATTCAATTAATTCCAAAGGACCACTTCATATTATGGGACCTCTTCACTTAGGAGACAGCGTTCCGTTTTTATCTTTAAGAGAAATGACACTGCAGTTTTGAAATTGACCATCTGGACAGAAGGAAATGGAATGCATCAATTTACTTGAAAATTATACTTGGTCAGAAAAACATCTCAAGAAAAATTTTAACGTTTCATCAAAGTAAAAGATAAATTGTAATCCCACAGAATACTGAGTAGATAAAAGAATATTAGAAGAACCTAGAAATGTCTGTTTATTTCCTTGAATGGAGGCAGATGAATTATTTTCTACAACCAAAAAGGTACAGGTCCACAAAGAGGTTCTTGCCAGACACAATGGCTCATGCCTGTAATCCTAGCGCTTTGGGAGACCGAGGCAGGTGGACTGCCTAAGTTGAGTTTGAGACCAGCCTGGTCAACATGGTGAAACCCCATCTCTACCGCAAATACAAAAAATTAGCTGAGCGTTGTGGCACGCGCCTATAGTCCCAGCTACTCGGGAGGCTGATGCATGGAAATCACTAGAACTCAGGAGACAGAGGTTGCAGTGAGCCGAGATTGTGCCACTGCACTCCAGCCAGGGCAACAGAACGAGACTCTGTCTCAAAAAAAAAAAAAAAAAAAAAAGGTGCAGGTTCACAAAGAGTTTCTTTGAATAGGGAAAAAAAAAAATCGGCCCTTTAAAGAGATGGCTTTTATCAAAAGTGAGGGAAACCAGAAAGTATCTGTGTCCAGATGATCACATTCAAAACTGCAGTATCATTCCTCGCAGAGAGAAAACGGAAGGTTTTCTCCTAAGTGAAGCGGTTCCTCAGCTTGATTTTGGAGTGAGGCTTGATTTGGGAGTAGCAGCAAACTTCATTGACCGTAGCTAGCCCAGGCTTGGCCGTAGCATTGGAAAATGCCCTGAAAGGGCCCCAAAAATAAGGCCTGTAGTTTTGCCTGCATGACAGGGGAAACGAGAGCCTTGAGAACTCATATCTTGGGAGGACACTTCTTGAGAAAACAAATATGACAAAAGGCTGTTAGCAGCTTTAAGAGGTACAAAGAGTTCCCAAGTCTGTAGCTAGCTCAGTAAGGGGTAGCTACTTGCCAAAATCAGAAGAGTCATCTATAATTATGCGTGGGAAAGAGGACAATTAAGGTGTTTTGATTGGGCACTCCCATTCCTAGCAGTAAGTACAGCAAGTCTTCCTTTCTCATTGTTGCAGAGTGAAGCTTAGGAATGTGAATTAGTGCTGTGCAACACAGGAAGAGGGCAAGTTGAACCCCACCGCAGGATAAGGGCAAACAGCTATCCACTGGTGGTCATTAAAATAAAATAAAGCTTCTCAGCTTGCAGAGTCATATTTTATGTGGATTTTTCATTTTCAAGATTGTCATTTATTTCCCGGAATGGGGTTCTACATTTGGCACCTGGTATCTTGGGTGGAAGTTCCCAAGTCTAACCAGAATCGCAGGAGGAGGGGCATGTGAGGTTGTGGCAGCTGGAGAAAAAGGTGCAAAGACCACTGAGTCATCATCCCAAGGGTGGGACTTGGAATGGAGTACATATGTCCCCAAAAGATTTATACTGCTATGCTCACATAGCTCCATTCCTCACAACCCCAAACTGAAAACAGATCAACTTTTCAACAACAGGAGAACAGGTAAACAAACTGGGAATCGAACAAAATAACTCACAGCAATAAAACAAACAAATCACTGATACTTGCAAAAATATGGATGAATTTTGAAAGCATCATAATGAACGTAAGTCACACTTAAAGCAGTGAAAACTGAATGATCCCATTCTTACAAAGTTCAAGGAAAGGCAAAATTAGTCTATGGTGATAGAAATCAGAAGAGAGGTAACTTCTGAATACAAAGGGGTTTTCCCTATAAAAGGACATGAGAGAACTTTCTGGAGTGATAATTATATAAATATCTATGCAAAAATTCATCAAACTATATTTCAGATTAGTGCATTTTCCTGTGTATAAATTACTTTGTTTTAAACTTACTTTTAAAAAGAAATATTATTTAATAAGATCAGAACAATCTGTGCTTTAAAGGTTTGGTAGCTCCTTTCCACTACACTAAAAAAAAGTTTGGCAACCCACACACACATGCATACTCATTCCCCACCCTCCTACTTGACATAATGTTGAATACTGAATTAGTCTCAAATAACTTACACTTTCATAAAAGAAGCTCTTCATTCTGAAATCTATGCAATTCACTAAATTGTACTGTTCACACTGCTTTCATCATGTTAAAATTCTCAACAGATATTTCATTATTTCTTACCAGGCCTTGTAATAAAAACAAGTGTTGGTGTGTAATCAAATGCAAACCAGCTCTACCCAAGAAAATCATAACCTCACTTTTAACTCTTTTGTAAATTATTGTGCAGATGTCATGTTTTCAATTACTTTTAAGTTTTAAGAGTTACTTACACAACTGTTTTCATGTATGGCTTTTCTCATTGTAATTCCTTGAGTCTCCTTGAATTACTGGTCAAGTGTTTTTAGCTTTTATTGTTTAAAACAATTGAATAAACTCAAATTGCAAGTTGGTTGTGCAACCAATCACCACAATGGTTTCATTTTACACACAGTATGACGCTGCTGGTATTTATGGGGCATCATGGCCTCCACCCATCCCATTGACTGCTGCTCTATGTTCCAGTGAGCCTCACCTCCTGCGTCTTCACTTCTCCCCTCCCACCCTAGCTGTCAATCACAAGGAAAGTCCCTCTGACCTCCCCAGAGCTTTCATGTGTTTCTCAAGGAGCTGCCTTGTGGATCAAATCTTTCCATTCCCCTCCTCTTTCTCTGCTATTCTCTCCACCAATACTGTTTGATTACAATTTCACAGCTTTAAAAAAGAATAAGGTGGCAATTACATCATTTCCAATAAATATTTTTCTCCCACATCTTGTTACCTGAGGAGCAGGTCAGCTGAAAATACGCATTTTCCATTTGTAAGGGGTCAGTGCTGCATATGCTGTAATTTAGTTTATGTCTGGTTTGCAACACACTCCTGCGGTTCCAAATGAAACACCCAACAGACTAACAAGTGCTTTTGTGAAATAAACAGGAAAGAACATAAACTAGCAAACCTTCCAGGGCCCACTAGTCTTTGAATATATGATTTTACTTCAGTGACAAATGTAGCCAAATTTTACATAAGGAATTGAAACATTTTTAAGTGTTAAAGAGAAAGCGCTTTTATTTATTACAGCTCATCTCCACAGATCAGAACTCACATATATCTTCAGGTCTTCTCTTAAGATTCTGAGACTCCCAGAATCACAAACCTATAACTTCAGCACAACTGGAGCTTGCTTGCTGTTCTGGTTTTATATTCCTAGATTTCCTTAATTCTCATGACTCTAAGAGGACCACTTACTCACATCTGTTCAAGGAGAAACCAAATGCCTTGTGCCTTTCCTACCAGCTAAAGCATCCGGTAGAGTTTTCACACATGACTTTCAGAAGCAAAATGCATGGTGTACTGGAGATACATCTAACGCTTCCATCATTTTAGATACAGAAGTAGTGTCAATGAAGAGTGAAGAAAAAAAAGTTTGTGAACTTGCCAGCCTATCAACTCTGAACAAATTAGAAAATGGCACTCACCTAAACCCTACTTTGGTCTAATGGCCAGTTACTTGAACTGATGACTCCTTTGCTTATCAAAATAGCATCTGTCAATCCTGGCAAAGTGAGGAATTGTATCTGACTGTACTCTTCCAGTGCTACAACTAATTTATTAGGGTCTTAAGTTCTTTTTGATGGATTAAGAGTCACGGGGAATACAAACAAGCCATTAGATTGAGAGCAAAATTTTTCCACACTATAATGATTCATTAATGTGTTGACTTCTACCACACATTAATCAATTAGGGAGCTTCAAAGAGTAGAAAATCTGAACTAATTTATTTGGCTTTTTCCTCTTTTCACATTGAGATCACTCATATACGATAAAATGCATAGGCTTTGAGTGTATATTTGATGAATTTTGACAAATGTATATATCCATATAACCATAATGCTGGTTAAGACAGAAAACATTTCCATCAGCACTAAATGTTCCCGTGTGTCCCCTTCCAGTCAACTCACCACCACCACCCAGAGGCAATCACTGCGCTAATCCCCAGTACCAGAGTAGCTTTGCCTGTTCTAAAGCTTTGTGTAAATGGAATCATACAGTTTGCACTCTTTTGTATCTGACTTCTTTCACTTGACGTAATGTTTTCAAGATTCACCCATGTTGTGTTTATCCATATTTTATGTGTTTATTATATGGATATACCACAGTTTCTTTTTTACTTTAAAAATTAAAAGAATGCTTTATGAGTTTCCACGTCATGCTTATGCAGCAGCCATGCTAATATTCTCCGTATCCCTCCAAGTTTAGCATATGTGCCGCTGAAGCCGGCACTATCACAATTTGTGTTCTACCCTCCTGGAATGGACACTTGGGTTTTTTCCAGTTTGAGGCTATGATAAATACAAGTCTTCAGGTGAACATATGCTTCTTTTCTCATAGGTAAACACCTAGGATTGGACTTGCTGAGTCATAGGGTAGTCCTAGGGTTTAACTTTATAAGAAATTGCTTGGCCAGGCATGGTGGCTCATGCCTGTAATCCCAGCACTTTGGGAGGCTGAGGTGAGCAGATCACTTGAGCCCAGGAATTTAAGACCAGCCTAGGAAACACGGCAAAACCCTGTCTCTACAAAAAATACAAAAATTAGCCAAGTGTGGTGTCATGGGCCTGTAGTCCCAGCTATTCAGGAGACTGAGGCAGGGGGGATCACTTGAGCCCAGGGGGGCAGAGGTTGAGGTGAGCCAAAACTGTACCACTAAACTCCAGCCCAGATGATGGAGCTAGACCTTGTCTGAAAAAAAGAAAAAAGAGGAAATTGCTGAACTTTTTTTTCACATGAACACTTCCGTCTCCACTGCTGCCCACACACCAGCCCCAGTCACAGGCCCACTCTTAAAAAGATAATCCGTAATATAAGATTTTGTTTTTATTTTATTTCTTTCTCTCTAACAGGTGACTTCTGTTGTCATTGACAGTTTTAAGAATTCAATACCAACCACTGAAGGGGTATGGATGTCCTTGCTTAAAGAAAGTAAAAAAGGCCAGGCACGGAGGCTCATGCCTATAATCCTAGCACTTTGGATGGCTGAGGCGGGTGGATCACCTGAACACCTGATCTCAGGTGATCCAGGTCAGGTGTTTGAGACCAACCTGACCAACATGATGAAACCACTTCTCTACTTAAAATACAAAAAAATGAGCCAGGCATGGTGGTGGGTGCCTGTAATCCCAGCTACTCGGGAGGCTGAGGCAGGAGAATCGCTTGAACCCAGGAGGCGGAGGTTGCAGTGAGCTAAGATTGTGCCACTGCCCTCCAGCCTGGGCAACGAGAGCAAAACTCCATCTAAAAAAAAAAAAGGTAAAAAACCAAAAATGCTCCAAAGAAGACTTAGCTGGCCATACCAGGCCTTCAGAGGCTCTGCCAATAAAGAGATGCCAGGTTCACTGTTGAAAAAGCATCCATTGTTGAGTTACCCTCTGAACTTAGGCGGCAGGAAACATTTTTTTAAAATAATACCACTTTGTTTTAGCAGTGAAATCACTGCTTAAAGGAAGGATGTAGTACAAATTAAAATTATAATTAAATGCTTGGTACTAAAATAATCTTGGACAAGTCTTTCCCTTTCTTTCTGCTTTGGAGACGTGGGGTTCCCCACATCCTCTTGGGTAGCATTCAATGGCCAGCCCTGGCATTAGAAGGAGGACAGTTGTTCACGTTAAGACAGCTCTAGTTTTGCATGATCAGCAACCATGCTCTATGCAGGATTAAGATTTATCCTGTTGATAATACACAAAACAAGTAAACAAAAGGCACTGCTTGAAAATAATGACTTACCACAGAACACATTTTACTTCAGTGAAACCTTTTTTTTTTTTCCTAAGGAAAAAGTGTGTGGGTTTATCTCTTGAAAATGCCAGCATGGCTGAGAACACTGGGGAAATTAAAAGACTGAATAGAATGGATTTCTTATGTCTGCCTATGCAGGGAGTTGCATGGCTTATTTATTAAGTTGTGTGCTAGGGGAGGATTATCTGCTTCGGACTTATCTGTTACTTTGTGACGGTGATTTTTAAATATGGAGTAGTTTGCATTGTACAAAGCCAAGTTCAAATGGAATCTTAAACTTAGTAACTTTGGGAGCTTTGGCTATGACTTAGATATTTGAAAAATCAGAGACATAAACATTGTTTCCACCACCATCCCTTGCCCAGAAAAGGAAAGACTTTGATGAATATTCTATAGCCTTTTGACATAGCATCAATTATTCTTTCATAGAAATAGAGATCAGTAGAACATTAGCGCAGGTGTCTAAAGTAATAAATGCTTCCTAACAAGGTTGATGGTCAGTACATCCCCATTTACTGCTGTAGTCAAAAAAGAACTAAGACAGAGATGTCTCTGTCACGTAAGAAAGAGATGCATACTCTGGAGTCACATATTATAACAGGGCAACAATGGACACAATTGTGAATATCAGTGCAGCTTTCAGCTCAGTTCAAAGGCAAGAGTGGTCTCGTTGATTAAATGGGATAGTTATGACCTGGTGCCTTGAAATTATATGTCACCGGTTAATATTCTGCACCAAAGATGTGTATTGTTTTTAATGTGAAAAGTGTACAATAGTTATTAGCCAGTCTTCAGAATATTGCTCAGAATCTAAGATAATGCTATTACTTATTTTATTTGAGGAGGAGAAGGTAACCAGGTATAGAAAGGTTATACAGAGAATAAAGTTATATATTGACCCTCAAGAATGCTTGCCCCAGGCCTGATCAAACTTATACTTTTGACCAAATATATGAATCTCTACGAAGAGTTTGTGAAATGCTCTGTGATTGGTCTTTAAAATGACATTATCAAATATCTGTTCATTTTTGGACCAAACATGGAATGTGCAACGTTAAAAACATGATGGATTTTGTCCTACCCTGATCCCCCACAGTTACTCCTGCACAGGTAACCCTCTTGATAATAACCCAGCTGGACAAGATTTTTTTGAGTCAGAGTTTCGTTCTTGTTGCCCAGGCTGGAGTGCAATGGCACGATCTCAGCTCACCGCAACCTCCACCTCCCGGGTTCAAGCAATTCTCCTGCCTCAGCCTACCAAGTAGCTGGGATTACAGGCATGTACCACCATGCTCAGCTAATTTTGTATTTTTTTAGTAGAGATGGGGTTTCTCCATGTTGTTCAGGCTGGTCTCGAACTCCTGACCTCAGGTGATCTGCCCACCTCAGCCTCCCAAAGTGTTGAGATTACAGGTGTGAGCCACTGCACCCAGCCTGGACAAGATATTTTGTTAGAATTATTTTGGAATGCATGGGCCTCTTGCTATTAGAAAATACTTTCTAACTAAAGAAAAGTTTATTGTTTCCACTGAAGGGAATGAGTGGCCTATTATTGCAAAGCAGGGTGCTTTCTTCCATAGATAAACCAGTCAATATTTGTTTTCATTCAAGAATCAGAGTTCTAAGTTAGCACAGTCTTACAAGTATTGCCATGGTTGACAGGCAGTAGGAAATGCAAGTGTAACAAACCTCATCCCCGAACCTGCTCCGCCCTGGGCAAACTGGTATGGTTAGTCACACTATTTTAATAGCCAGCAAGGAACCAACAGTCCAAAATCCCTTTCTGACACCTCTTTCAGAATCTAAAAATATCTTATTGAACTGAATCTCCTTTTGGTGTCTTTCCTGAGTTCATATCATACTTCTAAATGATAGAGAGTAGCAGGTATATCTGCCTCTAGGGGTGCCATAGCCAGATGACTTAAAACAACAAAAATGTATTTGACCACAATTCCGAAGGCTAGAAGTTCAAAATCAAGGTCTTGGCTGGATCATGTTCCCTTCAAAGGCTCTGGAGAATAATCTTTCCTTGCCTCTCATGTGTTCTGGTGGTTGCTGGCAACCTTTGGCATTCCTTGGTTTGTGGCAGGATCACTCTAATCTCTCCTTTTGTCTTCAGAAGACCTTCTTCTCTGCATGTCTACGTCTCTCTGTGTCTCTCTTCTTCATATAAGGATACCAATTATATTAGATTTAGGGCCCACCCTAATTCAGTAGGACTTCATTTTAACTTAACTTATTACATCTACAAAGATCCTATATGGTAACATTCACAATGCAATGGACAGAATGCAGCCCCCATCAAATTCATATGTTACCCCAAGGTGATAATTATAGGAGGTGGGGCCTTCACGAAGAAATTAGATCATGAGGCTGGAGACCTTATAAATGGGATTAGCGCCCTTATTAAAGAGTTCTCTTGTCCTCTGGCTGCCATGTGAGGATTCAAAGAGAAGTTACAGTCTGCAACCTGGATGACGGAACCCTCACCAGCACCTGACCATGCTGGCACCCTGATCACAGACTTTCAGTCTTCAAAACTGTGAGAAATGAATTTATGCTGTTTATAAGCCATGCAGTCTATTTTCTTATAGCAGCCCCAACAGACTAAGACACACAAGTACCCGCAATTAGGACTTCAATATAACTTTTGGTGGACACAATGCAACCCATAAATCACCCCATCTTCATTATTTCAGTGGTTGTTGTTGAAAAACACACGCTTTGAATGAAGAGACCTTCCAAACAGGCTTTGTGTGAGCGACATGGCTCTTCATTCACCTGGGTGCAGGTGGGCTAAGACTGAAAAGGGCATTAGCCAAGGGCAGTGGGACAGGAGTTGGTTTTATAGGTTTGGGTAGATTTTTTGTGGGGGTGGGGGTGTTGCGGAGTAAGTTCAGTTACAGTGGTGGGGGGGTAGGGGCAAGGAGTATACATGACCACAAGTTCAGTTACAATGGCGGGGTTGGGTGAGAGGTATTTGCATGATCATAAGAACAGTTAAGATGGCAGGGTTGGGTGAGGGGCTTGTCCGAGGAAACTCTGCTGGGTGATCAGGGACAATGGCGAAAGCAGGCAGCGGGTGGGAGACATCAGCCGAGTCAAGCAGGACTTTAGACTTTCAGGCTCCAGGCTTGTATATGGAGACCTGACAGTTCTCACCTCTGTACACACATTAGAATTACTTGAGATAGTGTTAAAAACAAAAAACAACTCCCCCTCCATTCTCCCCCACTGCCATAAATTAAATTTTTATATGTATAGCAGGGGGTGTCCAATCTTTTGGCTTCCCTGGGCCACACTGGAAGAAGAAGAATTGTCTTGGGCCATGCATAAAATACACTAACACTAACAATAGTTGATAAGCAAAAAAAACAAAACAAAAAACTGCAAAAAAAAAAAAACAAAAAATGGGTTGCGGGTTGAACAGGCTTGATCTGTAGGAAGCCTGGGCGTCATTATACTTTAAAGCTCCTCAGATAATTCTCATACACAGCCAGGGTCAATAACCCCTCACAACCTTGAGGAATGGTATGTGCAGCTAAAGACAAGAAGAACTACTAAAAACAGCTTTTACTGTGACCTCCTCTGTCTAAAACGTCCCCGCTCCGAGCCAGCCTAGTTTTAAGATGTAACTCAAACTCTTACAGTTTTTTCAGTAAATTTTGAACTGACAATAAAAATGTGTATTTTAACCCTGCGAATGCTCCCAACAATCTACTTTATCCAAAAGTAAAAGTATATGGTGATTTAATCTCAAAAGTCAATTTTTTAAATGTAAAGTTAATCTAAACACCTATATAACTGTTTGGACTGACCTGAAATTTGACTTAGGGCAAGACCCGCTTCTTGAACATGAATGTTCTTTGTTGTTCATTCCAGGGATACTAATAAGTATTTTCAACTAGGAGAAACTGTGACCTTTCTAAGATGAATGTCAACCAAGAATACAAAATTATTTACAATAAATGGTTTAGGGGAGGGAATTCCTGGTTTCAGATAGGTGAGGGTTTTCTCCCATACTTTCTCATTGCTCGGTGTTTTTCTCTCTGGTTAAGCTGGAGCTAGGAAGATATTTTTTGCTATTTGTTTCCTCACTCTCATTACTAGTTTTTTTGCTTTAATTCACATTTCCAAGAAACAGCATTTTCTGAAGAATACTCATGCTGAGATGATGACCGGCAGAGAGCCACTGAGATCCTATTATATACTGCATGGCCAAGAGGACCAAGTAAAAATGAAACAAGATGTTCATTTAAGGAAATCAAAGATACTCTCTCATGCACCCATCCTCTTTCTTTTCTCTGGGTTCTGAATATCCACACACCCGCAGTGCTTTCATCAAGGCACTTTTCTTTCCGGCCAGATGTGTAAGGGGAAAGATCCCCTTCTCTTTCCCAAAGTGTCAACTTTTGTTGTCACTGAGGCCCCCAAGCCTGCAATTACTTGATGAAGCTAATGGGCAAAAGCACTTAAAGGGCCACGCTCTGTGGTTCCATTGTCATGATCCATGGAAAATGAACCAGAGCCAACACAGCCTGACAAGCTTTCAGCCTATTAATATTGGGGGTTTATTTAAATTACAGGTTTGATTAAATTTATAATTTAGCCATTCTACTTAGCACACTTTCCTTCTATTTTAAAACTAACCCCAAGAGAGACATTTACAAAATTCCTTTCTCCAGCTGTCAGATGTGAAAAACGTCAGTGGCATGAGTGGTCAGAGGGAGGGGTTGAAGTGTACTTAGAATATAAACTTAAATACAAATGGAATTTCACAGCTAACTATTCTTTACTGCTTTGTCAATGGATACAGCATATGTATTTATTCTTGTTTTAACTCCTCCATTAATCCTGCCATAGTACTGGGGAAAGAGTACTGTAAAAAGCAAGTTCCCATATAATCCTGTTCTCTGTTTCTTATCCTGATTAGATAAGCCCTTAACAAAGCATAAAGTATTTAAAGCTACTGCATTAAACGCTAATATTTTAGCTGAGGAGTAAGGATATCACTTCAGCTGTCCTTCATTGGAAAAGAAGAGTATTGCCCTGAGAAGTCAGCAACATATAAATATGTTTAAGACTGGGCAGTCACGTTTTAGGCCATTCAAAATGTGCACCATCAAAAGCGGTAACTAATGACACCCTCACACAAATATTTTATAGCAGTAAATGTGAAGGTATCTTGCACCAAAATTAAATCTAATATGTATGATACATAGCAAATTTCATTAGTCATTTATTCAAACAATACTAGGCATGGACCCAGGGACAAACACCATGCTAAGTGCTGGGAACACACAGACACAGCTTCAGGGATGAACTGGGAAGATAGGCATGCAATGGATAATTACAAGAGATTCTGATTAAGTTCTGTAAGAACCATGTGCCTTGCTGAAAATGACCAGCTCAATTTTTTCTTTTCTTTTTTTTTTTTTGAGACAGGGTCTCACTCTATTGCCCAGGCTGGAGTGAGTGCAGTGGCATGATCTTGACTCACTGCGACCTCTGCCTCCTGGGTTCAAGCAATTCTCCTGCTTCAGTCTCCCGAGTAGCTGGGACTACAGGTGCACGCCACTATGCCCAGCTAATTTTTATATTTTTAGTAGACACGAGGTTTCACCATGTTGGCCAGGCTGATCTGTAACTCCTGGCCTCAAGTGATCTGTCTGCCTTGGCCTCCCAAAGTGCTGGGATTACAGGTATGAGGCACCACACCTGAACTACACTAGCTCAATTTTATCTCTGTTATCTGTATTTTTTTTAAAAGTGCTATCTAATGCATCCATGAGGTCAGATTCACCTGTGATACCCTGAGATATCTCAGGATTTTATGGCCTTTCAACTCTATGCTGAAGACCCTTTATTTATTTATTTATTTATTTTTTAGATCGCTCAGGCTGGAGTGCAGGAGCACAATCTCAGCTCACTGCAGCCTCCACCTTCCAGGTTCAAGCAATTCTCCTGCGTCAGCCTCCTGGGCAGCTGGGATTACAGGTGCCCACACCACACCCACTTATTTTTTGTTTTCTTTTTAGTAGAGATGGGGTTTCACCATTTTGACCAGGCTGGTCCCGAATGCCTGACCTCAAGTGATCTGCCCACTTCAGCCTCCCAAAGTACTGGAATTGCAGACGTGAGCCACCACACCTGGTTGAAAGTCCATTTCTTAGCATTTCTATAATTATGGCTAATGGCTTATACCCTAACAATAGAAATGGCAGCTCCTATTTATGGAATATATGCTATATGCTATGTGCACTGCTTAGGATATTTTACATTCACACTTTTCATCCTGACCTAACCTTGACAAGTAAATGGTCTTGTACATAAGGACGATGATGTAGAGAAAAGAGAGTTTGCTGAAATGGAGCCGCTCAGAATGAGAAAAAGCTACATTGGGCTGACACCAAAGCTCACTCTCCTCTGCTAGGGTTTTTCAAAGTGTAATCTGAAGTCCATCTGTATTAAATTTACACTGGGTATTGTTAACAATTCAGATTCCTGAGTCATTTTTTTTTTTTTTAGGCAGACTGAATTAGAATCTCTGGGGCTGAGACTAGAAGGTAGAATTGGGAATCTGCAGTTTAAATAAGTTTCCTGGGTAATTTTTCTACATATTAAAGCTTAGAAAACACAGCCTCTCTCCTCTTAGAGGCTCTCCTATGGTTAGTACCTGCTGGGATGTTTCATGGAGCCAATAGTAGTATAAAGAAAAATAAAAATTAAAAATAAGAGGCCTAAGTCACGCTGTTGAAAAGAAGCAAAGAGACTTTCTTTTGCTTACCGCGTTTACTGTAGAAAACCTATAAGTTCTTTCTCCTCTCTTTGAAAATGCATATAAATCCTTCTGAAAACTACATAGGTCTTTTATATATTTTATGGCCCAGGAATGTCTTTCCCAACGACCTGAAAGCTATCTTTTTGAAAAGCAATCATCAGGGAAGATAGTGCCCCATTTCTCAGTTTCTGTGGCAAGGTAGGAGCCTAGCTTCCATGGGTTCCTTGTTCCAATCTGCAAAACTATCTTCTGTCATAAAGACAGGAGTTTTGCTTTTCTTCTGGATAAAGCCAAAAAGCTAGCACAGACAGTCACCCCAGTTACCAGGAAAAGTCAGAATGAAGTACCTATGACGAATAGTGCCGTCAAGCCCTTTTGCTTGAGGACTAGTTATTATGTCTTTTGAAAACATTAGCAATGGGTCGTAACTGCTTGGCTATAGAAGGGGATGAGATTGCTTTCTGTCTTTGAAATCTCTTAGTGGATTGCCTGTGATGTGTATCACATTCTGGTTTAATGCTTATTCAATTATACAACTGTTGTTTCTCTTCTACCTTTGTGGAGAGGAATTCTGGGCTAAGAGAAGATTTTGTTTTTAATTCCATTTCCCCAACAGTTGCAATGTTCCCACAAAGTAGGATAACAAAAAAATGTTTTGAATGCCTCCTAAATCAGTGTGGTAGAAAAAAATCCCTGGAAAAATGGTACGCTTCATGGCCATGTCGGGGCAAAGATAACATAAAATACAAGAAACATGGACCACAAGCCTCATGTCACAGGTGCTACGCACTCACCCTCAGGCTGTGGAGAATTCTCCTCAAAAGAACCACCTCAATGTTTTCATCTGTGAACTATGATTCCATAACAAGACAAAACCACATGGACGCTGAAGCCATTTGCCTACACAAGATTCCTGTGAAATTGATTACCCATGAAAAGGTCAAGTTAGAATGATACTGGGAAACATACTTGTAAAAGCTCATTTCAGGAAATAACATTCAATAGAATAAGATGATCAAGTCCAGAAAGGTTAAAACTAACAGCTTCCACCCACACCCTTCCCTGAAAACCCACCTCCACCTCCCCAACTCTCCAACCCCCTAGGGCAAATTTTCCTGTGAAAGCGGAACAGGCCTGGGTTCTCTGCATCAGCTCATGCTGCAGGTTAGGGCTGGTAAACTATCTCCACCAGCAACTGAAGGGAAGCTGAGCCAGGGACACAAAGGTCCTGGGGGAAATAAACCAGGTCCATCAGGGATGGAAGCATTTACTTTCCCTAAAACTACAGAAAAAAAATATTTCTCCCTTCTGCCATTCTAGAGTTTTCACCTGCAAAGCAGATAAGGGAAAACTTAACCAGGAGGAATGGAGGGAAATGAGAGTAAAGAAGATTCTGGGAGTCTTTGTGTTTGGTTTTTGGTTTCGCCCTCAGTTATTTTAGTGCTATGCGGAGAAATCGGCTGAAGCAAAGGGAAGATGGCATGAGAACACAGTTCTCAGAACCCCACCAGAGGACGAATGGAAAAACGAGTATTATTTATCTTTAGAATAAGAATGTTCACACATTTACATAAGAAAATCATAATGTTTTCTTTATGAAATAAACATTTTTGAGTGCCAACCATGTGCCAGGCAGGGTACTAGGTGCTAGGAACTAACAGATGAACCAGTTTAATACAGTTCTGCCCTCCTAAAGCTTACAGCTCAGTTAGGAACACACACACAATCCAACAACGTTAACAATCCCAGTTGCGACGAGCACTGAAAAAATCACTGAAAAGCTGAAGTGAGAATGACTGGAAACCCCTTTTTGAGTGAGGGCAGCTCAGAAAGGCCTCTCTAGGTGTGGCGCTGGTGCTGTTAGGCTGAGAGTCTGCATCCCTGATAGGACGTGATGAAATGGCACTTCACATCCTCCCAACGTGAGAAATCATGAGAAAAACAGCACAAAAGCCAAAACTGAGGGGGCAGTCTACAAAATACCTGACTAGTACCCATCTTACTGCCAGGGTCATGAAAAACAAGGAACATCTGAGAAGCTGCCTCAGCACAGAGCTGAGGAAGAAGGCGTGACAGCTAAATGCAGTGTGGAATCCTGGATGGGATCCTGAAGAGGAAAAGGACATTAGTGGAAAAACTAGGGAAACCCAAGTAAATTCGGAGTTCAGACTAAACGTCCCAGTGTTAACCCCTGAGTTTTGACAGAGGTACAGTAGGAGACATAATGAACATTAGGATAAGCTGGGCGAAGGGTATGCAATATATATATATATATATATATTTTTTTTTTTTTTTGGTGCTGGGGACGGAGTCTGGCTCTGTCGCCCAGGCTGGAGTGCAGTGGCATGATCTCGGCTCACTGCAACCTCCACCTCCTGGGTTCAAGTGATTCTCCTGCCTCAGCCTCCCGAGTAGCTGGGACCACAGGTGCATGCCGCCACGTCCGGCTAATTTTTTGTATTTTTAGTAGAGACAGGGTTTCACCGTGTCATCCAGGCTGGTCTCGAACTCCTGAGCTCAAGCAATCTGCCTGCCTAACCTCATTACAGGCATGAGCCACCGCGCCCAGTCAGTCTGCAATATTTTCTATAACATGTCTAGAATTTTACTGTGAATCCAAAATTTTTCCAAAATTTTGAAATGTGTTTTTTAAAATTCAAGGATGAAAACACACTAGCCCTGCAAAGATGGTACATGTGCGTGTCCTAGAATGTACGGGATTCTGTTCTGAGTGCTAAGGATCCAGTAGCCAACAGTCTTCTAGTTACTGAATCTTACTTCATTTAGAAAAAAAGAGCCATACTTGGCACACGATACTTGCCAATTTTTAACCAGCCAATGCTGTGATATATTTCTTCCTGTGCTGCATCTTCTAAAGTAAGCTGAACTCGTTGGCTCAAATCACTCAAAATATTTTGTTTCCATTATTTTCCACAGAGTCAATTAAAAACTCTTAAACTGATAAGCATATCATGAAAGAAGGAAGGAAACAGGAAACAGTACTGACTTCATCTTTCATTTAAAATTACCTGCAGCCAAAAGCAACGCATGTTTCCTGTTTCTTAATGTTTTCTATTAAATGTATAAAAGACGTAATAAAGTTTCTTTTCGAAAAGTCCTGAGTTTGCATTTTCACTCACTTGCAATTCAGTTAAAGTATAAACGTTGAAAGAAAACATTCTCTGTGCTTTTAAACGCAGGAATGGCCTACTTGCCCAGAGCCTGGGGAAATTCAAATCCTTGACTTATTTCTGATTTAACTCTAGGGTTGGAGTCTTTGTCATTGAGTGTAACAGTGACAGCTCAACTTAGGTTTCCATTTAGATGCACATGCTTCTGTCCTGAGAAGAAGTATTCAGCCCCAGCTTCATCTGTTTCCAACTAATCCTTAACCACCCCAAAACTGACTCCAAATAGGCAACACAGGCAAATTGTCTGTCCCTCTCTCAGGACAACGTCAATAATGTATCCACTTTGAGCACTTGGAATATAACTGCCAACTTCAGCCTGAGGCCAATAAAATTTTTTATCCAATAGATAGACAAATAAAGCATGCAATTAAAAAAAATTTTAAATAACATAAATAAATAAGATATGTCATGTGGAACTCCTTGGCTGAATCCACTTTGGCCATGCCCAAAGTGTGGAGGGGGAAGTTACAATATGAAAGGGTCAAGATTGGCAATCCTTCCTTGATGGAGAGAAGGTGTTTCTTGGTACTGAATGTGTCGTCCACCTCCACTCCACTCGGGAAAGGTAATGCAAACAGTTAATTTAAGCTTTATAACTGTCAGACAGCAACCATGTGCGGCAGTCTCCTGGGCGCTGTTTAGTGCACTGCTGTAAGAGTGGTCCTGGGGAAGAGGTGACCCTCCGAGATGACAAACTGTGTCTTGGATATCCCCTCTCTGTCTTACCCTCCCCTCTCTCCAGTCACCTCCAATCTTCACTTATAAAACAAGACCGCAACCCAACTATCTGTAAGTCAAATCTATCACTGTTGAGGGAGGAAACACTAACATAAGACAAGGCTGAAATAAAAAGTCAGTGTGCGGACACTTATTTGCCACCCATGATGGAACCTGTGTTTCCTCTCTGCTGGGTAGAGCTCTGATACTAACTTCGAATTCTTTCATTCTGCATTGTCTCTGGCTCTCTAACATGTAGGACCTGGAGATTAGTTCTGCTTTTCATTTTAAACACAAAAAGCACTTGCTGGCTGAAATACTCATCTGTAATTGACATCCCACTTTTTCCTTTATTATCAGCCCAAAAATGTGTGTGTGTGTGTGTGTGTGTGTGTGTGTGTGTGTGTGTGTTATGAGCAGAAAAGCTAAGCTGTTTGCTTTGCAGCTATCAAAAGATTTTAGAACAGAGCTTAGAGGGGATTTGGGGAATGACATAAATCTGTTGGTTTCCATGCAAGAGTGAATCAGAGGAGGAGGTAGCGCCCTTGAAAAGATACAGATTCAACATGAGAACATTTCTCTACTTTCAAGGAGGGTGCTCATGGTGCCTGCTGTGCCCTGAATCACAGTGAGAATAAAGTTGAAAAAAAAGGTCCTTTTAGGGCTTTCATGGAACAGCCAGTTCCATGTGGCTCCCGATGGCAAGGAAAATGAACTAAGGGGTACCCACTGTTAGCTGCCTACATAATATCTATTCCTCCTTTCTTCCTGCTAATAAAACCTTAATTTTGACCAGAGTGAAAATATGTCCCATCCCACAGAATAAATTTGGACTAGTCTAAATCAATCATGACCATCCCGTTGCCAAGCTTCCCAGATGTTTCTGTATCAAGGGATGGCCATATGATCCAGTTCTGGTAATGACCTGTCAAGGGAAGTAGGCAGGGGCCTTCAGGGAAAGTTTTACCTTCCTAACAAAAGCAAGAGACATGCTTGGCACTATCTTCTTTTTCCCATTTCTTCCTGCCTTGAACACAGATGTGATGTTCAGCTGGAACATTTTGCTACCCCCCTACCAAACAAAAGGCCAAGAAAATCTTAGACATGCTAGCTCTAATGTCATTGAGCCAACGAGCTACTAATGTCAGCCTGTTACATGAAAAAAATAAGCCTGTAGTCAGGGTTTCTATTATTCACATTAGAAATCATTCCTGGATTTAAATATTTGCTCATCTTCTATTGCTTTGATAGAAGAATATAGAAAAGTGGTTTCTCTTGAGGAACATCAATCCTTAAATCGATCTTTATTTGGGATTTCCTTTATAACCCATTATCTGTTCAGCTTTAAAGTTCATGTTTCCCATGATGCCACAAGAACCTGTCCTAGTGAGGGATCAACTTGTAAAGAAATGACAGCCGTGTTTTCCCCACAGCTCAGAACTGTCTTAATCAAGATAAGAAAATAGTTGGATTCCTCTGCCTACCCCCTGACCACTGGAGTCCCCTCCACCCTTACTAGTCTGCCTTAGCTACACACAGAGAAATGGTTTTCAAAGCCAGTTAACACCATGGTGTTGATGGAAGGCTCAAGTGCAGAAGGAAAAAATTACTCTCAGTAAAGACAAATCTAAAAGAACTGCCAATAAGAAGAAGGTGGATCTTAGTTCAACCATTGTGGAAGACGGTGTGGCAATTCCTCAAGGACCTAGAAATAGAAATTCCATTTGATCCAGCAATCCCATTACTGGGTATATATCCAAAAGACTATAAATCGTTCTACTATAAGGACACATGCACACGAATGTTCATTGCAGCACAGTTTACAACAGCAAAGACCTGGAACCAACCCAAATGCCCATCGATGATAGACTGGACAGGGAAAATGTGGCACATATACACCATGGAATATTATGCAGCCATCAAAAACGATGAGTTCGTGTCCTTTGTAGGGACATGGATGAACCTGGAAACCATCATTCTCAGCAAACTGACACAAGAACAGAAAATCAAACACCGCATGTTCTCACTCATAGGCGGGGTGTGAACAATGGGAACACATGGACACAGGGAGGGGAGTATCACACACTGGGGTCTGTTGGGGGGAAAAAGGGGAGGGATAGTGGGGGGTGGGGAGTTGGGGGAGGGATAGCATGGGGAGAAATGCCAGATATAGGTGATGGGGAGGAAGGCAGCAAATCACACTGCCATGTGTGTACCTATGCAACAATCTTCCATGTTCTTCACATGTACCCCCAAACCTAAAATGCAATAAAAAAAATATAAAAAAAAAAAAAAAAAGAAGAAGGTGGATCTTAATATTAATGTCACAGCAGGAAAGTTTGTGCAAGAATATTCTCTTGAAAAGTTTGCAGAATGAAAGGCTGATATCTTTCAGTAATTGACAAAACGGGGAAGACAGTCAACCATTCAGGACTCAGGGTCGTATATAGGCAAACAAGCTGTTCATCTGGTGATAGACAGTCTTACATCAACTATAGATGACTACTCCTGTCAAGTGGCCACACACATCCCATGATCTCTCTGAGAGAGCTGCTAGAAGACTTAAGTGCTGTGTGCTCTGAAATACACTGCCAACATACAGTAGGTGATCAGTAAATATTTGTTTAATGAATGAACGTTTTCTGACTTTGAAGGGACAGAAAGCCACTAGCTTCTGCAAAGTGACACTGGCCATATTTCAGTTTATACAGGAGAAACATGTGAACGAGTGGAAATGACAGTTTACCCAGACCATGATGAGATGACCTGGCTTCAGATGACATCCATGTTGAACCTGCAGGAAGTAGCCTATATGCACCCAAGCATTTTGTAGGAAAACAGGGATAATTTTCAGGGAGCATGATATAGGCTCTGGAATTAGACCATCTGGGTTCAAACTGAACCCCATCCCTTTTTTCTTTTCCTCTTTTTTTTTGAGACAGAGTCTCACTCAGGCACTAGGCTGGAGTGCAGTGGCACTATCTCGGCTCACTGCAACATCCACCTCCCGGGTTCAAGCAATTCACCTGCCTCAGCCTCCTGAGTAGCTGGGACTATATGCACACACCACCACACCCAGCTAATTTTTGTATTTCACTAGAGATGGGTTTTCACTATGTTGGCCAGGATGGTCTCGATCTCTTGATCTCATGATCCACCTGCCTCGGCCTCCCAAAGTGCTGGGATTACAGGCGTGAGCCACCATGCCCGGCCTGAAGCCCAACCCTAACAGCTGTGTAACCTTTAGAAATACTAAGTTTCCAAAATTGCTAAGTCTCAATTTCCTATGCAGTACAAGATAGAACAAGAATAGTAATGACTACAGAATTTATTTGTGTGAGGATCAAATGAATGAATCTATGTGTAGTGCCAATGTATGACAACCACTCAATATGTAGTAGCTATTTTTATTGTTGTCAGTTTCCTCATTGGCAGCATCTAACTTGTCATTCATCCAGCAAGCTCAACCATGAGTGGAGAATTCACAATCTCTCTTTTGCTTTTATTCAAAAGACTGATTTTTAAATTTAATTAATTAATTAATTATTTGAGACAGAGTCTCACTCTGTCGCCCAGGCTGGAGTGCAGTGGCATGATCTCGGCTCAGTACAACCTCTGCCTCCCAGGTTCAAGTAATTCTCCTGCCTCAGCCTCCTGAATAACTGGGATTACAGCCACACAACACCACGCCCAGCTAATTTTATGTATTTTCAGTAGAGACGAGGTTTCACCATGTGGGCTAGGCTGGTCTCCATCTCCTGACCTCAGGTGGTTAACCTGCCTCAGCCTCCCAAACTGCTGGGATTACAGGTGTAAGCCACCGTGCCCAGTCCTATTTAATTTTAATATGAATGATTTGGTCTATTCAGATCTTATGTGGAGTCTCTAATGATTACTAGCAGTAGTTTGGTGCTCTCAGAAGAAAGTTCCAAGACATTAGTCATTCAGCCTAGGGGGCTTGGATTTACAAAACAAATGGGCTCCTTGGCCATGGCGTGCCACTGGGCTGTGGTCTGTGCTCAGGACAAAGGAGGAGCCTCACCAGAACCTTAGAAAGAGTCCAGTCAAAGGGCTGTGCAGGGCACCCTGCACATCTTTCCCTCTCCCCGATCAGTACTCCACAGCATCTAATAATGCCGTCTAGCGAAACACATTCATTTATCACATGTGCTTTCCTTGGCATTTTCATTTATTTATTTTTATTTCATTTTATTTTTCAACTCTTATTTTAGATTCAGGAAGTGCACGTTCTGGTTTGTTACACGGGTGTACTGCGTGATGCTGAGGTTTGAGATACAAATGATCCTTTCACCCAGGTACTGAGAATAGTACTCAACTATATGGTTTTTCAGCTGTTGCCCCCATCCTTGTCTCCTCCCTCTAGCAGTCTCCACTGTCTGTTGTTTCCTTGGCATTTTTAGATTCATTAGGAACTCTTCTCCCGGCCGAAGAGTGATTCATTTTCAAGAAGTGGCTCTCCGTGACCAAGTTACTACACAACCTGGAAAGCAGTTCAATCATGGCTGAAATTATTTCATTTCCCCACTCGTTTGTTTATGTCTCCTCCCACTGGAATGTTAAATTCCATGAGGACAAGGATTATTTCTGTCCTGGCCTCCTAACATAGTACTTAGAAAACAAGTGTCACTTTATAAATATATACCATTATTAATGATTGTAGTATAGTTATATTTATTAACTACAATTATAAATAATAATTTTATAACTAAATATAGTATAGCTATATTTATTAATTATAATACAGCCCCTTGGAGGCTACCTGCCTTTTTTCTTGCCTGCATCCTCCATTGGACTATAATTAATAATTATAGCATATATATGGAGGAATGAACAAACAAACCACAGAGAACACAGAAGTTGTACACTATGTCTACTAATTCAGAGTTGCGCAGATAATTGGAAAGTTTTTCTTCATTATTACTATGATCATCATAAAAACAGCTTCAGATTATTAAGCACCTACTAAGTGCCAACACTACTGTGCATTTTATACATCTCATTTAATCATCACAAGCCACATGGCACACATTACTATTCCCGCTTTCCAGATAAAAAAACTGAGGCTTAGAGAAATTATTTGCCAAAGGTTTCCAATTGCCCTTAAGATGGGACTTATTCAATCTTCCTTTTTTTCCTGTATTTTTTTTTTCTTAATTGACAAGTAAAAATGGTATGCATTTATGGTATACAACATGATGTTTTGATATATTTATACACTGCGGAATGGCTAAATCAAGGTAATTAATATATGCATCACCTCACACACTTTTTTGTGGTGAGCACACTTAAAATCTACTTTTTTGGCAATATTCAAGTACACAATATTTTGTTATTAATTACAGCCACCATGATGTATAGGTCTTAAATTTCTTAACATGGTTTACAACTCTAACCTCATCCTTCATGGCTCAAATGCCAATCTAACGCTTCATATTCTTCAGTTAGAAATGTGATACAGAAGTGGACTAAACAGTCTATTTTTTTACCTAGGAATTCTGGAAGTAGGAAATGTGGGGGCTGTAACAGTGGCCCCGTGATATAAGCAAGGCCCCAGGCTCTTTCAATTTTTCCTCTCTACTGTTCTGGTACATTGTGCTGTTACTTCATGGTCACAAACAGCAGCTGTCCTGTATACATTCTGTCAGCATTCTCAGTGAGGAAGAGGAGGAAGGGCAAAGATCTGTGCTAGCCAAGTGTTCCTCCTGAATCACAAAATAAAAAACTTTTCCAGAATCCCTCCAGAAAACTGTGCTAATATCTCACTGACCAGAACTGTATCACATGGCTATCATTAGCTGCAAGAGAGTCCCCCTATGACAGAGAGTAGAGAAGAAAAAAAATGATAGAAATAATTTTCAGGTTAACCAATCAACAATATCTGCATTCAACCATCCAGAGCTACCGTCAGGGTTACAAAAGGGCAATGCTCTTATTCCTAGAGGCTTGCCCATGTTCTTCCTTTTTTTCTCTTTAGCTTGATGTGTTTCCTCTTCTTTGGTATCTTTCCTGGCACCTCCCACCACCAAGAGTGGGTAAATGCCCTCCTATCAGTTTTCTTAGCTCCTTGAAAGCTTTCTGCCTTTTTCCTTGTCTGTATCCTCCACTGGACCAAACTCTTTGAAGGTGGTACCATGTATTTTCATCACCATATCCTAGCATCTATCACAGTGTAGTGTCTAGCACAAAAAGCCTTTGTTGACTGAATGAAGTGACAAAGCAAGGGGTCAAACTAAGGTCATTCCAATGCCAAAGTCCACACTCTGTTCATTATGTAATAGTGACTATGAAAAATAAAACAACACATTTTAGAAATCCATTGTAAAAACTCTCCAGCCTCCCCTTCAAAGACACCATGGAGTTTTACTGTTTATCGTCATCATCCTCATTATCACATTTCTCTCTTGCCCTCTAACAGAGGACCCAGAAACATGGAGAGGAACCAAAAGCTGGGCAGGAGGACAACAGAGCCTGAAACATAGCCAAAATGAGTGACCAGTCTCCAAGAAAAACTAAAACTGACAAAAAAATATTTGGAAGTTCAAGGAGGAAGCTCTGGCAAACCTAATTGTAGCCCCAGCACTAACTGGCGTTTGCTTTTTATTTTTCCATATATATTTAGTATTTATAGACCAAACCTCATGTTCTGTGATTTCTTTTAAATGACTTCCAAATGCACTGCGATCACTCAAAGGTAATTGTTCATTCAGATGAAATGTACACCTAACAACTAGAGCTTTCTCAAGCAGAAAAGTCCCCTCAGAGATGGCTGAGAAAATGTTATGCTCAACCTGTGCAATGTTATTAGAAAGAAGGGAAATTTTTTGTCACCTGCTGGCAAGATGCCATTCCTCCACCTGGCCCTCTCATCCCACGTGAGGGCCAAACCATCAATATCACACTTTCAGCCACCACAATGACAGAAACAATTACCTTCACCTGGGACAGTCTAAGTTCTGGGTTGGTTTGATGTTTGTTTTTGTTTTGGCATTTTAATTTGGTCACTATAGGTTATTTTCTTTCCTTTTATTCCCCACATTTCTACCATTCAACACTCAAACTTCATACATGTTAAACGAGTCATCCTCTTTTCTGTTTCAGCATATTTTTAATGAGAAGAAACCATATTTTTCATGGTGACTTAAATATGTCCACAAATGCTTTGATATGTGAAATACGTTCACACCTCCTTTCAAACAAGGTAGGCTAATTCCCTTCCCTTTGAATGCAGGCCAAACTCCATGACCCATTTCTGACCAACAGAATAAAATGGAAAGGACAGTGTATAACTGGGAGACTAGGTTGTAAAAGGCACTGTGATCTCTCCCTCTCTCTCTCTCATACTACTTGCTCTGGGAGGAGCCAGCCGCTGTGTAACAAAGACACTCAAGCCTTGTGGAGAGATTCTCATAGAGAGGAACTGAGGCCTCCTGCCAACAGCCACATAAATGAGCTCAGAAGCAGATCCTGCAGCCTCAGTCAAGGCTCAGATGACTACAGCCTCAGACTATTGACTGCAAACTCATGAGAGACCTTGAGCCAAGATCATCCAATTAAACTGCTCCCAATTTTCTAATGCATAGAAATAAATGTGTATTTATTCCTATTATAAGAAATAGTAAGTGTTTATTGTTGTAAGGTATTAAGTTTGGGGATGATTTATTGCATAACAATAAATCACTAATTCAACTACATTAAAAATATATACAATTGGGCCGGGTGCAGTGACTCATGCTTGAAATCCCAGCACTTTGGGAGGCTGAGGCGGGCGGATCACGAGGTCAGGAGATCAACACCAGCCTGACTAACACAATGAAACCCCATCTCTACTAAAAATACAAAAAATTAGCTGGGCGTGGTAGCATGCGCCTGTAGTTCCAGCTACCTGGGAGGCTGAGGCAGGAGAATCGCTTGAACCTGGGAGGCGGAGGTTGCAGTGAGCCAAGATCATACCACTGCACTCCAGCCTGGGCAACAGAGCAAGACTCTGTCTCAAAAAAAAAAAAAAAAAAAATACACACACACACACACACACACACACAATTATCACCAAAAACCCATTATCCTAATATGGTTTCCATCTTTGCATAGTCTCTTCCACATGTAAATGTTTTATATAATTGTTATTGTAAGCTATTACAATTCTTATTCTGTCATATTTTCATATTTAAATATGTCCTTTGCTGTTATAATGTCTTTATAGTTAACATTTTTAATGTTTAAATAACTTTTGATCATGTGGATAAGCCACAATTTTTAAGTCATTTCCATAATATTGAACATTTCAGTGGTTTTCAGATTTTTTCTATTAGAACTTTTACTGCAGTGAATATCTTTGAATATATAGCATTTTGCTTCTCTTAGCTGGTTAAGATAAACTTTCTATATTTGAATTACTGGGAGAAAAAGTATGAACACCTTTGTGCCTCTCATTAAATAATATTGCATTTTCTTTTCAAAAAAAGTATCGATTTATCAGCAATGAGTAAGTGTACCAGCTACACTACAACCATAATTATATTACAAGCATTTAAAGTTGTGCTAAAAGGTATAAAATTGTCTCTCAAGTTGGCTTTAATTTAAATTTGATTCCCAAAGAGATTGTAGGGTGTCTTTTTTACATATATAATTATTGTTTCCACTTTCGTGAATTATCTCCTCCTATATTTTATGATTATCCTAGTTTTAGGTATACCTTTCCTACAAATTTGGATAGAAAATTACAGATTAGAAATACTAACCTTGCATAACCTTTGATTAAAATGTTTTTCCAGTCAGTTGTCCATTTATACAAGTTTGCTTTTCTTAGTATACCAAAATTCATAATTTTTTACACTCAAATATATCAATTTGAGTTATTCCTTCCATTGCTTTCTAGTACTGCATAGCTAAGAGAGTTCACATTCCCCCCTCTGACCTGAACTGCTATTTTCTTCTAGTTTCTCTAGAATTTACAGAAGATGTGTTTCATTTTGTTTTGTTTGTAACCCAAATCCATCAGGAATTAATTTTCATATATACTGTAAAATGTACTTTTTTTCAGAATTGTTCTTCACTATTTTTAATTAAAAATAGTTCACAGTAACTTGGTTTTTAAATTCCTACAACATTTCTAGGGCTAACTGGTGATCACTGAATTGTCACCAAAACAATGGCAAAGAATGACATAACCAAGACCTGCGATAGACTCTATAACTGGAGATTTCTTCCCTTTTTCCTTCATGTCCATAGCAGTGACAAGTGCTTCCGGGAGACTGGGCTCCTCCCTAGCCCAGCGGGGTGAATCATGATTGGCCCAAGTCAAATATTTTCTTTTTTTGTGACTGATTGAGGCTTGTGTTTGTTTTACCTTGTCGGCCAACGATATGTGAGGAAAAACCTGCCAGAGTGTCTCTGCCAATAGCCTTTCTCACTGAACAGAAAAGAGACATACAGAAAGAAAGATCCCGCTTCCATCAAAATTGCTACCTGCCTGTGCCTAGAACATATCAGGAAACTTGCAACCGTAAAAACACAAGTCAGAGAACAAATTGCTAAGGATGATGGAGCAGACAGATGGCAAGACGGGTTATTAGATAATGGTGTTGCACAACTAAATTAACCAATTTTAGCATTGCCCTACCTAAAAACGTCTTTTTTAATGGAGTATGTGTTCCTATTGTTATGCTACTTTCAGATACCTTTTCTGTTATTTTCAGCCACTAGAGTCTTAAATTTCAAAACCTCTTTAATATTTTTCCCCTTGCTCACTGATTTCTCACACACCATCTAGAAATGATGCCACAGGTTTAAGTTTCTGACTCTTAAATTCCAAGAGGTAAAAAGCTAGAGCATATCTGGGAAAGTGTATTCTGTGAGCCTTCCCATTCGCAGGAGACTGGGTCTTCACTGCCCCAAGAGCCTTTGCCAACTCTGTGTTTCTCCCACATTCCAATGGTGCCTTTGTGGTGGGGGCCCTTTGCCTTCTTTCTCAGTTACAAAGCACACCTATTAGAACCCTAAGTTCTTACTGGTGCCAGCTTTCCCAAAAGGATGAGTTGCAGTGAATGAAAAACACCACTTTTCACCACCATTAAATGCAAATCTCTAGACACCTCCCTATCATCAACAACACAATGAAAACTGAATACTCTGCTAACAAGATTTTGATAATAAGAGTCCTAAACTGCCATGTTCTACAAATCCTGCCACAGAGGACAAGAGTTTGCCCAATTAACAACCTTCTTAATAACGGCAAATACGTATTCAAACAACCTGAGACTAAATGAAAAATTGAAATAAATCAGATGGTTGGTTAACAGCAGTGGTTTTCAAACTGAGCTCCTTAGAACCCTCAAGATTCTCTACAGACACCTCAAATGACGGTGAGGGGGACTGAGGAACCAGCTCAATCCTAGGTCCCTCTTTAAATGAAATATCTGGTTGTTTTTGTTTTTTTTTCAGCCTGTCACCAGGCTGGAGTGCAGTGGCACAGTCTCGGCTTACTGCAACCTCCACCACCCAGGTTAAAGCGATTCTTCTGCCTCAGCCTCCCAAGTAGCTGATATTACAGGCGCCCACCACCATGCCCAGCTAATTTTTGTATTTTTAGTAAAGATGGGGTTTCACCATGTTGGCCAAGATGATCTTGATCTCTTGACCTTGTGATCCACCCGCCTTGGCCTCCCAAAGTGCTAGGATTACAGGGGTGAGCCACTGCACCTGGCCAAAGCTCTGCTTTTATCTATATTTTTAATATATTGGTTTTATACAATACTCAACTTGAAAAAAAGGCTTTCTTGTTGTTGTGAAACACTAGTTGACAGTCTTAATGCTTGGAGGCATAATAAACAATAAAATTTTCGCAAAATTTGTAGCAAAATAAACAACCAGATCATTAAGGGAAAGAAAGAAAGGCAGAAGATACTATCTCTTTTTTCTTGTTATTTTTAGTATAATTACTTAATGAAAGGTCAACATATATGTGTATTTTTCATATGAGAACTGGAACAGATAAGACTTCTCCTTACTGGATCCGTGTGCTATATTTGATATCTTTGATGTATGTTGGATGGGGGTGGCGGTAAGAAGGAGAAGGCTGGTTCTCACCGTTCCACTTTAATGTAGTAAGCTGCCCACGCAAATTACTGGCATAGCTTTCACCACATTGGCACACACAGGCTATTTGTATTGATTCCGAAACTTAAAGAGTTCATGACTTCATCTGAAGTATGCTTTTTAATAATTCACTCCATTTAAGGACCCATTAAAATGTCAGAACTGTCATAAACCTTGTAAACACTTTGTTACTTCTAATGTCTTCAAAATAATAATGCATTATTGATGAAAGCTTGGTTCATAATCACATTGCCCCCCTTTTGACAAAGCCGATATAGTATATGCTTTTTCCACATCTCAGAACTTGTTCATCCCCCTTCAGCCAAATTACTTTGCTCCTATGCCTCCCAGGCTTCCTCCCAAGAGTTCTTTGGAATCCTTTCATGTCCCAAGCCAAGACTCACTTATGGGCTGACTTACTTCAAAGAAGACACTAGCGCAATTATATGATTATAAATTTGCCTGGAGAATCCACTGACCACAGAATACAAAAGTGGGGAGGAGCTGGGCAGTTAGAAATCTACGGCTAGGCCAGGAGTGGCGGCTCATGCCTGTAATCCCAGCACTTTGAGAGGTTGAGGCAGGAGGATTGCTTGATCCCAGAGTTCAAGACCAGCCTGGGCAACATAGTGAGACAACATCTTTACAAAAACTAGCCAGGTGTGGTGGTGTGCACCTATAGTTCTAGCTATTCAAGAGGCTGAGGCAAGCGGACCATTTGAGCCTGAGTTTGAAGCTGCAGTGAGCCGTGATCATGCAATTGCAGCACTTGACTCTGTCTCTAAAGAAAAAGAAAGGAAAGAAAGAGAGAGAGAAGATAGAGAAGAAGGAAGAAAGGGAAAGAAAGGGAAGGGGAGGGAAGAGGAGGAAAGGGAAGAGGAGGGGGAGGGGACAGTAGAGGAGGGGGAGTGGAGAGAGAGAGGAGGGGAGGGGAGGAGAAGGGGAGAGAGGGGAGAAGAAAGGAAGGAAGGGAGGGAGGGAGGGAGGGGAGGGAAAGAGAGAGAGAGACAAAGAGAAAAAGAAAGAGGAAGGAAGGAAAGAAAGACGGAAGGAAGGAAGGAAATCAATCTACTGCTAGCTGACATGTTGGCTTTTTGGATGTATAAGGCTTTCTCCTTCAGAAATGCCTAGGTATAAACACACAAACTTGATTTCAGGTGCTTTTTCAATGGAGCATGAGTATAAAGAACATATTAGTTTGATTATCAATCAAACCAGTAAAATGAAAAATATTCTCCAAAATATGGGATTCTCCCTAAAAGTAGAATTTCCAGGTAAACTGCAGGATTCCCAGTTAATTTTGAATTTCAGACAAACGACAAATAATTTTTAGTATGTCCCAAATAATGCACGGGACAAATAAATTTTATGTCATTTATAAATAAATGACAAATAAATTTTAGTATGTCCCCAAATAACGCATGGGACACATACTAAAGAATGATTTGTCATATAGCTGAAATTCAAATTCTCCTTGGCATCTTGCATTTTTATTTGCTATATCTGGCAATGATACCTAAAAGATACATTTTAATGCCTCACTTAACATTAAAAATGCTGATGGGGACAGCTTGGTGGTCCCCAATTCTGGCTACACATTAGAATTACCTGTGGTTGCCTAGGCCCACCCTTTAGAGCAGCTAAATCAGTTTGGGAAATAGTATCTAGGCATTATTTTAAGCTCTCCAGGGGGGTCTAATGGACATCTAGGATTCAGAACCACGTTGCTAGTAGACATAATGACCCTCTCAGAGAGGCGTATCTGAGGCATATCAAAGATGTCTCAGGTAGGGACATATATGTATTTTTAAAAGTGTAGTCAACATTTTAATATAAATTTATATTTGAAAAATAAAATGTGCTTCTGTTATCATCTACAAAAAAATAAGGATAACCAAGTGATTCAAAATCTGGACAGCTAAAAATAATAATAATAAAGCACATAGTCCAGAACCCGGGGCAAGTCCCAATGGGGCAGAGCAACTGGGAGTGGAGAAGAGGGGTCACAAGGCAGGGGGCAGGCAGGATTTAATGGGTGCACAGGTGTCCCAGGTCAGAGGGTGACAAAAACCAGGGTTCAGGAAAATAGACAAGAAGAAGCAGGACCTTGGGCCAAGAAACTAGACAGTCACCAGCCAGGCACCCCCAGATGCACAACTGATCACGTAGTTCTGCCGATTGCAGGACTTTGAAGGCATCAATCGCAGCACCTGGCTGGCCCTGAGTTCACAGGTGACATAGGTGTGAGCATTTGGTTAGAGTGGGGAACAGAGTTACAGAGAACAGCAACCGGTAAATTCACTTCCCTGAGTGAAATGCCAACTGACCTGCATCTCTGGTGATTTAAAATGAGTTTGACACTTAGAAGTCACAGCTTTTAGTCCTGTGTGCTTTTTTCCTTCCTTGAGACAGGGTCTCACTCCAGTGCCCAGGCTGGAGCACAGTGGTCACAGCTCACTGCAGCCTTGACCTCCCAGGTTCAGGTGATTCTCCCACCTCAGCCTACCAAGTTCCTGGACCAGCCATATGGTGCACCACCACATATGGTTAACTTTTTATGGATATTGTTAAGTGGAGACAGGGCTTCACCATGTTGCTCAGGCTGGTCTCGAACTCCTGGGCTCAAGCAATCATCTCACCTTGGCCTCCCAAAGTGTTGGGAATACAGGCATAAGCCACCATGCCCAGCCTAGTCCTGTGTATTTTAAGTAGGGTGATGTGCTCAACTGGAGTTCTTTTCTTTTCTTCTTCTTCTTCTTTTTTTTTTTTTTTGGAGATGGAGTCACTCTGTCTCCCAGGCTGGAGTGCAGTGCCACAATCTTGGCTCATTGCAACCTCCGCTGCCCAGATTCAAGCCGTTCTCCTGCCTCAGCCTCCCTAGTAGCTGGGATTATAGGCACACACCACCATGCCCAGCTAATTTTTGTATTTTTAGTAGAGATGGGGTTTCACCATATTGGCCAGGATGGTCTTGATCTCTTGACCTCGTGATCCGCCCGCCTTGGCCTCCCAAAGTGCTGGGATTACAGGCGTCAGCCACTGCACCCAGACAACCTGAGTTGTTTTCTGAAAAGGAACATAACTTCTTTGCAGGGATGTGTAAGCAGCATACCCAGAGACAAGTTTGCACTGAATGCTACAGCCCTAGAGCAGAAGCCAGGCCTTCTGAAGTCACCCACTGCCTCGGGAACCACAGAAAGGAGTGGTAAATGTACTACAACTCTCATTGACTACACAATAATAAAAGTCATCTTGCACTCGCTAATCCTCCTCCATCTCCATTTTCTGTCCTAGGTCTGTATTTTACTGAGATTTCTATTCTCCTAATAAAATAACATCCTGCTTTTATGATCTTCTTCATGCAAAAACCTTAAACCACTGCAACCCATCCCCCAAAGGCATAAAAGTAAACCAAAAGCCATATGGCACTGGAATTAAAGTCAGCATATTTTTGTGTTGTATAATTTACCATTATTACAAATGATTTCTCAGTGATATTATGGTATTAACCCACTCTAGTGTGCAATGATTCATTGTAGTTCTGTTTTTCCTTGAAGCCCAGCCAGCTGTATTTCAAGTAGAGCTCAGTTGAATGTAACCGCACAAACATTATATTGCCAGCACCATTCCCCAGCCCAGCCGGCTGACTCATGAAAACTGCATGTTTCAGGCCATCCACAGGGCTACTGGCTGTCAGCACACAAGGAATGCTGCAACCCCATATCTACAAGATCCCGTCCTAATTTGTGGAGGTAATCAGTTCTATCCATCCTTAAAGACATCTGACCTTGTCACTCAAATTATACTAGAAAATTTTGAGTCCGGTGCCCAGCTTCCTAATTTCTTATTGGGCGAATCTGAAGGTAGTTAATGAAAGTCACAAGAGAGATTGTGGAATTTCTCTCAATTAATGAGGAAGATGTAAATTTGCCTTCCTTTCAAAGAGGGAACTTGGTACTTAACATGTATATTAAACAACATGCATTAAATAGCATACATTAAACAACTATGTAGGAAACATTTACGTATACATAAACTACATCACGTATGTATGCATATAAATATGTGTTTGTTATCTTGATGACCCCAATCTCACAACTCCCTGGGTTCACCCTGTCTCTCAATATTCAAATAAAATGATTCAAACAACCATCCTACTGAGGAGACAAGCAGACCTTGATTATGGGAACTGGGAACTGGCCTGGTACTATGAGCCACACCTTGGTGTCTTCTTCTATTGAACACAAATAACTTTATGGAACGTCAGCATCAAACAAGGCCACTCTGTGTCCCTGATGGATCAAGACAAAAACAAGACCACTCCACATGTGTGAACACAGGCAAAGCAGGAACACTGTCCAACCCATGAAATACCAGACGTCCCCCTCTCTGAGCTAATGTGGGCAACTGCTGCTTCTTTACCAACTGTAGTTTCAGCCTCATTCTAGCCTGCCCTATACATAAGATAGCTAAGATATCCAATTATAGAATTATCTCCACTTCCTGACAGCATTCAATTGGAGTAAAGCTCGCTTCCTTAAAACTTTCCCTAAAATCACCCAACACAAGACCAAAGCCTGCAAGCCTTTATAAATCCATTCACTGAGACGCCCCACAGCTCTCCACAGTGTAAGTTCTCCCCTGCTGCAGCTGCAATGAGTAATAGACCCAACTTGTTCAGCTATTAATACATATGTGTTCCTGGTGGTCCTTGGCAAAAAGACATTGAGACACGGAATATCAAAATTTATCCTTATCTTTTCCAATGTCATTTCCCCCTGGCATATTCGAGAGAAAGGGGTTTACCTAGCTTCCCTACCTGGGTCAATCCTGCTTCATGGCTAATCTCTGGATCCTAACCAACACTGTCGGCTCCATTTTAGGAGTTCCGGGACCACTGTCTTTTGCCCTCTTCTGCAGGACATCACAAACACAAGGTTGTGAGCAAAATGAGCATTTGTGTGAGGATTTGGAAGTCATGGAGTGCAGCATGGAATACGTAACTTGAAACTATCATACATCCGTGTGCCAGCATTTCTCAGTGACTCCCTCACCCCTTCCCTCTACTGCCACCTTCTTTCTCCCTAAGTTTTAAAGAATTTCTCACTATCTAGGTTCTCCTTGCTCCCCTACCTCCACGCCACCAGCTTTGTTTATGTGTTTCTCTGTCCTTTCAGCCTTCTGTCCTCTGAAACCCCAAACTTCAGCTTCTAGCAACCTCTCCTGCATTCCTCTCTTGTTTATTTACAGAGCCTCCAAACCCTGAGCTCTCTTGCCCACAGAAAGGTGGTGGAAACTTTAATATGCAAATCATTTTTCTTGTTTGCATACCCTACCTTAAGCACCCTAGTAGCAGTTGGCATAGGGCTGAATGGGGTAGTAAGTTGAGAAATCAACATTTCTATAAAACCACACCAAGGAGGTATATGAATTTTTAAAACAAAAGAAAAATGTTCTTCCTGGACGGATTTCTGCTCTAATCCCACTAAAGTAGTGGCTTTCAAACTTTATTGGTTGAGAACCTCCATAAGAAATAGAGTTACAATGCAACTCAGTATATACACATACAAACATAACAGATGAGAGAGAGACTTAGAGAGAGAAAATCTCTTACCCTTACTAAAATGCTATCTGGACAGGCATGGTGGCTGATGCCTGCAATCCTGGAACTTTGAGAGGTCAAGGCAGGAGGATCACTAGAGCTCAGAAATTCGAGATCGGTCCGGGGAGCATAGGGAGATCCGTCTCTACAATAACACTAATGATAATAAATTAGCTGGGCATGGTGGCACACACCTGTGGGTCCCAATTACTCAGAAGGCAGAGGTGGGAAGATAATTTGAGCCCAGGAGTTCAAGACCAGCGTGGGCAACATAGTGAGATCCCTTCCCTACAAAAAATAAAAAATCAGCTGGGTGTGGTGGTACATGCCTGTAGTCCAGCTACTCATGGGGGTGAGGTGGGAGGATCATTTGAGCCTGGGAGGTCAAGTCTGCAGTGTGCTGTGATCGCACCACTGCATTCCAGTCTAGGCAACAGAGTGAGAACCTAAAACAAAGTAGTCTCTACAAAAAAAATACAAAAATTAGCCGGCTGTGGTGGTGCACACCTGTGGCCCCAGCTACTCAGGAAGCTGAGGTGGGAGGATCGCTTGAGCCTGGGAGGTCAAGGCTGCAGTGAGCCGTGTTTGCATCACCGCACTCCAGCCTAGGTAACAAAGTGAGACCCTGTCACAAAGAAAAAAAAAAAAAGTAAAACACAATAAAAATAAACTGCTCTCTGATATTTTCCTTTTTAATTCTACTTTTTTAATGAAAAAAATTCTAGTTGGCTGAAACCTATTACGTTGATTTCATTACCCACCAATGGATCTCACATGGTAGTTTGAATGTGCTCTCTTAAAGCTACTATCATTTAAAATGACAAACTTGTCTTCCCACTATAGTAGATAGATCCTATGCACACACACACACACTACATCACACACACACACACACACACACACACTCACCTGAGGTATCACCTGGCAGGTTCTTGAGCCAGAGGAGTAACATAAGAGAGAAAAAAAATGTGACTCTCCTCTTCTCTGTAGCTTGAATTCAACTGACGGTGGCAAGGCTCAAAGTACAGCATCAATCATGTGGCGACCAGTTCATCTGAAGGAGTCCCTTTCTGATGAAGAGATCTGTTGAAGCCCAGCCAAAGATGGAGCAAGCCAAGGCCCAGCTGAGAAGCAACTCAGGATGTGACTTCAGTGGCCTCCAGGAACAGTTGCAAAGAACCCAGTGGCCCAGCAATTACACAGAACTGCAAAGTGGGAGAATGCAGATAGGCACAGTGAAGAGTAATAAGACCACAATCACAACTAGGGCAGTTCAGGGAGCCGATGTCAAGACAGGCAAGGAGAAGTGGTTGATGGGAATTACAGAGGGAAGAACAGCCCCAGGAACAGAAACCGGCCATGGAGGAAGGGGTGGAAACCACACAGGTCATTTCCATCAACCGCTTAAGGAGAGCACGTTCAAACTACCATGTGAGATCCGTTAGCTGGTAATGAAATCAACGTAATAGGTTTCAGCCAACTAGAATTTTTTCATTAGAAGAAGTAGAATTAAAAAGGAAAATATCAAGGAGCAGTTTATTTTTATTGTGTTTTACTTTTCTTTTGAGACAGGGTCTCACTTTGTTACCTAGGCTGGAGTGCAGTGATGCAAACACAGCTCACTGCAGCCTTGACCTCCCAGGCTCAAGCGATCTTCCCACCTCAGCTTCTTAAAGCAACTAGCATTTAAAATGGCAAACTTTTCTTCCCACTATAGGTAGAAAGATAGATCTTATGCGCACATACACACACACACACACACACACACACACACACACACACCTCACCTGAGGTATCACCTGGCAGGTTCCTCAGCCAGAGGAGTAATACAAAAGAGAGAAAAAATATGAATCTCCTCTTCTCTATTGCTTGAAGAATTACAGATCCTGTAGGATCCCATAGTTTCTGGTGGTACTTACCCTGGAACGAGAACCAGAAACTATGGATCCTAAAGAAAATGGATGCAGCTTCTTAGAGCTGTAAACATACCTTTCAACGGATTGGCAGCTCTCTCCCGAGCAGCAAATCCACTTGTGAATTTGAAGATCCCCACTATTTTTTCAGAATAAAGCCTTGTTTCTACAAAGGCCAAAGACAAAGTATGATGCGTTAAGCCAGGCAAGCTTGATGAGAATGATGATGATTAAACATGTTTTCACCAAGAATTTGAGACAGTCCCCCCATTTGGCTACCTTTCACACCTTTACCCTTAATTCATCCATCTTCTCAAGATTTGTAAGTGTGCATTCATTATCTTTCCCTGGAGTTAAAAACTCATTTTCACTGATTTTTAAGCTCTAGACAGCCTTGCTAGTATGTTTACATTGTGGTGTTTATTTTCAGAGGTAGTACTGCAATAAATGAAAAATATTTTCCCCTCAGTAGAAAGGGAAATATTATACTTAGATATTTATGAGTGGTTATCTTTTAAATGCTAAGACAAAAATAATATAATAATTATACATTGCTGGCAAAAATTTTCTGAGTGTTTCTAGTTTAAAAACTAGAAGTAATATTCATGACATAAACTATACTTCAAACTGAATATGGAATTAAAATGTATTTAAATAACCAGAGCGAAGTGTGTATCTAAGTGTACACGCAAATCAGCTTAACTGTTGTATGTTACAGTTACTATGATGGGAAGTCACCATAACAAAAATAATAAAGCTATTTTTTGAGTACCTATTTTATTCCAAGTGCTGTGATGGATATTTTATATACGCTCTCTATTTAATACTCACAGTAGCCCCAAGCATGGGGTAACATTGACCCTATTTTGCAGATGATGAAATTAAAGTACAGATAGATTAAGTAATCTGCCCAAGGTTCCGCTGCTAATAAGTGGCCACACTAGGATTTAGACTTGATCTCCCCCAACAAGTCTGTGTTTGTTTCCTGTTTCTACATTGCCTCCTCCAGCTCAGCCTTTGGGGGAAATGACATCCAGGTGCTTATTCTGGGTACACGCCTTTGCCCACCCAAATGCCATCATCTTTAGAAACTGCCAGAGGATATGGATATGAAGACTCTAGACAGTTATGTTCTATCACCAAGAAGTAAGCAGAGTGTACTCAGTTGAAACGCAAGACAGAGACCCAAGTGGGTTTCCAAGGGTTTCTTTTCAGACATAAGATCCCAGCAAGAACCTTCTACGACACCACCGATGTCTGCAGAGCCTGGCTCGGCCCAGGACTTCAGATGGTTTTGATGGTCCCCCCAGCAGACTGCAAGCTCTGTAAAGACAGTTGTATACGCCATAGAATGGACCCGTCACTGAGGACACTATAAATGCTGATTATCTGCTTAGGGTTTCTCCCAGAGAACACTGCAGAAAGGCTGCATCCTACAATGAGTCACACCATTTTCCCTAATCCTCTGTTCCCATAATTTCGCTTAGAAGGAAAAGCATCTCCCACCTTCCTTTCTAGAGACACCTTCCTGCATTCAAATGCAGGTGCTCAAATAAGTGCTTCAAGGCACAAGTCTGTTTCATTATGTTCCTCCTCCACTGACAGGAAAGAGGGGCTGAGGAAAAGTTCTCCATCACATCCTGCCTAAATTGCACAGCAGCAGCTCAGGTGTTCTTTAATAAGGAAGCAAAATGGGCCAGGCGTGGTGGCTCACGCCTGTAATCCCAGCACTTTGGGAGGCCGAGGTGGGTGGATCACCTGAGGTCAGGAGTTCAAGACCAGCCTGGCCAACATAGTGAAACCCCATCTGTACTAAAAATATAAAAATTAGCTGGGTGTGGTGGTGTGCGCCTGTAATTCCAGCTACTCAGGAGGCTGAGGCAAGAGAATCGCTTGAACCTGGGAGGCAGAGGTTGCAGTGAGCCGAGATCGTGCCACTGCACCCTAGCCCGAGTACAGAGCGAGACTCACTCTGGAAAAAAAAAAAAAAAAAAAAAGGAAGTAAAACGGACACCCAAATTGGGTGAAAAAGTATTCATTCTTTGACCAAGAAGACACTTTCCATCATAAATATTCAATGTTAATTAGTAATTCGTGATTCCTTGGATTTGGAACTTACATACATTTTTTAATGGATACTGTCTTCTCTCAGGAGTAGCCATCTCTAGATTTTTTTGCCATAATTATGTGATATGTGAACTAATGACGATTTTTTTGTACTAGTATAAAATTTTAATTGGGGGAGGGGGAGAAACAAAATAGAGATCAGTCTTCAAATTTAACATAAATGGAACAATAAACAGTCATGAAGGAAATTTTTATGATACAATAAATGTTATTAGCTAGATGTGCTGACTGAGAAAAGATATAGCATGCATTTTTAAAGTGACTTTTAAGGAAGAATAATTTGTTTGCATAAAATATGATTACTTACCCTCATAAATGTTTATTTGAATTTATTGCACTATAACCAAAGCCAACTGCATCAGCCACAGCAGGGAAACCAAATTTTGAATTGCAAAGCAAACCAAAGGTGTGACTGGGAACACATCAGCATCCAATGCTGACTCGGAGAAATTGAGGCAGTTAAAATTCTGCTGATTGTTCAGGATGTGAGACTCTAATGAGGCTGAATCCTTTAGAAACAGAAAAAAAACTACAACTCAAACTGGGACCCACCTCTCCTGAAAAAACAACACCTAGAGGACACCAGTCAGCACCTTTCTCAGCTTCACCCGCCTTTCTACCTGCTGTCCACATTCGAGTTTATCAATTGGCAATCTGAGGCTGAATCCAGCTGCTGATGCCATTTTTATAAGTTCATATTTAAATGCATTTAGAAGAGTTCAGAACAAAGCTCAGGTGGACCGTGCATTCCCAACTCACCTGTCTCCATCATGACCTCTCTTCTTAGGCTCCTACCTTCATTCATGTACCTGCCACACCTAGTGGGCTCTGGAACCCTGGGATCCACACACATGCCTTCCAAGGACTCATGAAATATTATTGTCTATAACCAAACTGTAAAACCAAAAGCCCTTCGAGAACAAGGACTCACATTGTCTCCATCATTGGCTAGAAAGAGAAGGATGAGAAAAGGAGAAGGAAGAGATCTTGATCCTTAAAAGTGCTTTCACACTAATGTTCTCAATTGAGGGCTGCCCAAGGAACCACAGTAAGTCAGAGGCAGAGGAGGCCCCAAGGCCTCTACTCTCCATTTCCCAGTGCCCAGCTCTTCTAAAGATCCCAAAACGATGTCTACTCCAAACCAAGTGGATGCTTTGCAAGCAATCACTGATAAAAGATACAGGAGATTACTAAGGAACATCGTGGAGGACATGTGGAAGGACAGGCAAGCCTCTACAGAACAGACCAGGACATCTTGAAATCTTTCCACTGTGTGGAAATAAAACTTACGTTTTTAGTGATGATTCTCCATAATCAAATGACTCTATTTTTTTTTCATTATCCCGGAAAATCTCTTTAATATTGTGATTTTTGTTTTTAGATTAACAGGAAGCCTTGGTTTCTGATGTCATCTTGTTACTCTTTTTAACCTTGACACACTAAGACAACACAAAAAGGGACAAGAAAGGGGGTGGAAATAAAACAGTAAAAATGTTGAACCTTACAATGTGCCAAGCACCAGGCTTGGTGAATTAACACATGGTATGTCATAAGACCCTCACACATCTACACTGTAAAAATCAAAAAACAAGGCTGGGCACAGTGGCTCACACCTGTAATCCCAGCACTTTGGGAGGCTGAGGTGGGTGTCTCACTTGAGGTCAAGAGTTTGAGACCAGCCTGCCCAAAAAAATTTTGTATTTTTTTTTTTAGAGAAATGCTGAAACCCCATCTCTATAAAAAAAAAAAAAAAAAAAAAAAAAAAAAAAATTAGCTGGGCATGGTGGTGGGCACCTGTAATCCCAGCTACTCGGGAGGCTGAAGCAAGAGAATCACTTGAATCTGGGAGGAGGAGGTGGCAGTGAGCTCAGATTGTGCCTCGGCAACAGAGTGAGACTCCATCCCCACCCAAAAAAAAAAGAGGAGAGAGATAGAGAAAGAGAGGAAGGAAGGAAGGAAGGAGGGAAGGAGGGAAGGAGGGAAAGCAAGCAAGCAGGCTAGAGAAAAAGAAAAGAAATCAGGAAACAGGATTTAAGTAGCTCTGCCAGCGTCCCAGAGCAAGTAACAACGTAGCTGTTCTATACTTTGTCTTTTAGAACTGCTGCCAATTACCATTTAGACTCACTGCTTCATTTTTTGAGATTATGTTACATGGGTTAGGCTTTGATTTGTAAGTGGAAATAAAAATGCAACATATTTACTGTGACATCTTCATTTGCCCAGACAACTTTCATTTCCCCTTCACCTACTTAGTTAAGGCCTTCGTGGTCCACAGTTCATTGAATAGCCACAATTTTAAAATCTGATTTCCAGAGCGTTTCTTTAGAATGTAGTTATAGAACACAGAGGGCAGTTGTCAGTATTCACAGCAATGCATTGAGACAATTACTGGAAATGCAGCCTAAAGAGGGTTTTTCTGAACTCTGCTAATCACTGTTTACCTCTCTTATTTCTTTCAGCCCTAGAGGAACTGAGGTTTAGTGCACAATTTCAGCCTCTTCCTACAGGGGCTCTTCACCAGTGATTCACTTCATCTGGAGCACCAGCAAATAGCTCAAATGTAAGGGCTGATAACTGTATTTCTAGATACCAGGTTATGACTGTGTCCACCACAGGAAGTTGGTTTTGTCTTTTTAAAATACCATCATGAAAGCATCCTCACAGCATGAAACCTGAGAGAGAGCTCAATACTTCATACAATGTGTCAAGAGGAGCATTAGCAACAACAAAAAAATTTGCAATATTTTATTTCCATGTTATTTCCCTAAGCCCCCTGTTGTCCAGACCTTTCTGGCCTTCAGAAACCACAGGTAGCTTCTGGCAAAGCTCAAGACAGATGGTGATGTGAAGTTCCTGGCAAGTGAGATAAATGTGAGCAATACCAAGCACCCACCTCACAAGTTTGGAGGCTCATGACGCACCAGCTCCTACCCGAGGCCTCAGGAAGGATCGCTTGCTAAAATAATTTTCTGGTTAACAAGAAATCTATGCAACATTTCATGCCTGGGTGTCTTCAAAAGCCCCCTCTGAGGGATCCACACTATGCATTTTAATTTAGGTTTATACATTTTGTTTTTTAATAAAATGAACTGTCCATAACAACACATTTCACAATATAAAATAAAAAGCCTTTGATACGGTTCATCTACTGGAAGGTTTTAACTCTAAATCCAGAACAAATAAAGCAAAGTAAACACAGCAGGACTCCAACTTTCCTCTTCTAGCATTTGCTAATTTGTTTGGCCATAGATTTAGGGGAGATTTGGGATATGGAGGAAGACAGAGGAAAGAGTAGGACACAGGAACATTGGTGCCATGCTAAGGAATCCTTAATATTATCTGGAATCAATGACCTTTTATTCAAAATCACCGTGCATAAAACACTGTCCTGAATTCTGCTTACTCATTTTGCCACATTTGCTACAAATCAATCCTTTTGCAATCAGCTCAGATGTCAAATAATCTTTGAGAGGCTTTATACCATTACAGCATGTAAATGTGCATTTTAGTTCCATTTGAAAACACAATAGGAGGGTTAATTTAGAGATCGCAGACATTTTCTATTTGTTTCGGTTCAATTCCACAAGGTTTTATAGAGTTCCAGGTTGGTAAACAAATTTTCTAACAGAAGCTCTGTCCAGGAGCTGTCAGTGGCCTTCAAGAACATGCGCTTTATCCCAACCTCTGATGGATGAGAAATGAAACCCATAACTCTTAGATGATTTGCCTGTAATAACATAAAAATGGGGGAAGAGCTGCCTTCAAATGCATTATCAGAAGGTCATATTTGCCATGTTTGGCATCTGATTCTCCATCCCAATCAGCAGGACTTGAAGGCGCCCGTGTCCTCTGGCAGACAGACCCATTTATCCAAGGATTTGGATGTGTTTGACTAGTGGGATTGGGCAAATGACATTCCTTTAGAGAATTTTTTTGTAATTAAACCAGTCATGAACATATCTGCTTCATTCCATAAATCTGACAACTTCTAAACATCTGGAATTCTCCTTTCAATTTATTTTCCTTTGTCCCATGAAATAATCTGAGATAGGTGAATAACTGTGCTATTTCTCTACACTTCATCGGCCTAAAAGTTAAAAGAGTTGCAAATGAGGCTAAAAAGACTCCCCTTCTTTCTATTTTCTAAATTCTATTCATCCTCCAAGACTCAACCCCAACAAATCTTCACAAGATCTTCCCCAAACAATCACAGCCCACCCTGACTGACCAAGGATGTTACCTTCAGTATCATATATTATTCAGGTCTCTTCCTAACTCAGTTTCTGTAAAATGCAGAATAAACATGAAGGTCAAAATATTGACTTTATTACTACGTGAGCTTGCTAAGATTAACCCCTAGTTTATTTATTTAGGTAGACATATCCCCAATCTCAGGCAGCCCTGGAGCAGAACAAGAGGTGGATGTATACCCAGGTGAAACACACCCCTTGGAAGGGAAGCATCGAGGAAACCCCATGCTCTGTGTGGACAAGCTAGCTCCCAAGAGGAGAAAGAAGGATGGAATTGTCCTGAGCATGCTGTTCAATCCATGAAGGTACAGTGAAAAATAGAGAAAGAGAAACCTGAAGTTTGTTCCATTGAACCCCCTCAAAAAAGCCAGTGGTGGGAAAATGTTCTCCTCCAATATATAATTTCTCTATGCATGTTAGTTCTCTTATTTTATCTAGATTTTTAAGCTTCTTCAGGAGAGAAACTATGTTTTAATGGCTTGTGTCTCTGACTGAAGTAAATACAATACTGAGTAAATAATGAATACTTAATAAGTACTTGGTTTTTTAAGGATTGATAATAAGAGCAAGGGTTATATAAAGTTAACCTTTTCAAATTTGTGAAGAAACCAACCTCAGAACACTAACGTGTTTCATCAGTAGGTTGACCAGGTTGGACACGGGTCCCAAATCAAATTCTCATATCCAAAAGACCTGACTTAAAATAATGCAGCCTTATTCTCTATTACAAAAACTCTCTATTTTGTTATTCAGAAAACATTATCACCTAAAGACTTTGAGCATAATTTGGCATAAATTCATTCTCTACACACAACCTAAATGTTTGTTCTCCTTCAATGAAATAGCTATTGATAACATTGCAAGCTTTCACTGAAAGTAAAGGAAATGTTTATTAAAAGAAATAAGAATTAGAAACTGCTGCTTAATGTGCAAATATGGGTAGGATATGCCCAAATTCCTCTAAATTGGTTGATGAAAGTCTTGCAGTTATGCTATAATCAGAAGAAAAAAAACCTACGCTCTGAAGAAATGCCCTACCAGCATACCAAGCAGATTATGGATGTAAAATTCCTGAGTTTACACACCATCTGCCAAGATATTAAAAATGCAGTTCCAGACATAAAGAGAAGCATAACAAATTAAAAAATTTCTAAACTGGAATATCCTGAAATTGAAACTCTAAAAATTCCCCCCAAGTGGGAACTGATGAGGTGAAGGCTTCTTTCTGAACAGACACAGATTGCAAGAGCAGTAGTGAAATTATTACCTACATACTGGTCACTGTTCTCCCCTAGGAAGAGGCAATTTTTAAATATTCCTAAAAGAAAGAGAAAAACAAACCTCATCAGTTGCCTCAGCCTACAGACAGATTAGAACTTCCCCACTGTGGCCACTGTCATTCTGAGTTCTCCTCTGTAAGATTAACCCGTTGTTCCAAAAATACACAGGTTCCAGGCCCATACTTTTTTGATTTTTCAATTGATACGTGTTTTTACATATTTCTGGGGTACATGTAATATTTTGATACATGCATACAATGTGTAGTGGTCAAATTAGGGTATTTAGGATATTTATCACCTTGAACATTTATCATTTCTTTGTGTTGGGAACATTTCAAATAGTCTCTTCCAGCTATTTTGAAATATATAATATAATGTTAACTATAGTCATCCTCCTTTTTAGCAAACATTATAACTTATGTATTCTATCTAATTGCATGTTTTTACCCATAAACCTGTCTCTCTTCATCTCCCTCCTACCTCCTTCACACACACAGACACACACACACACACACACACCACACTGTTCCCAACCTCTGGTAACTATAATTTTACTTTCTACCTCCATGAGTTCAACATTTTTAGCTCCCACATGTGAGTGAGACCATGCAATATTTGTCTTTCTGTATCTGGCTTATTTCACTTAACAGAATGACCTCCATTTCCATCTGTGTTGCTACAGATAACATGATTTCATTCTTTTTTATGACTGAACGGTATTCCTTTGTGTATATATACCATGTTTTCTTTATTCATCTGCTCATGGCCATTGAGGTTATTCGATATCTTGGCTATTGTGAACAGTGCTACAATAAACATGGAGATACAGGTATCTCTTTAATACACTGATTTCCTTTCTGTGGATAAATATCCAGTAGTGGGATTGCAGGATCATGTGATAGTTCTATTTTTAAGTTTTTGAGAAAATACCACACTGTTTTCTGCGATGATTATACTAGTTTACATTCCCACCAACCATGTATGAAAATTTCTTTTTTTCCACATCCTCATCAGCATTTGTTATTTTTTGGATTTTATAGTAGTCATTTCAACTGGGATAAGATGGTATCTCATTGCAATTTTGATTTGCATTTCCCTTATGATTTGTGATGTTCAACATTTTTTTTTCATATAGCCATTGGCCGTTTGTATGTTTTCTTCTGAGAAATGTCTATTTCTATTTTTGCCCACTTTTTAATGGATTTATTTATTTATTTATTGCTGTTGAGTTCTTTGAGATCCTTGCATATTCTGGATACTAGTTCCTTATTGGATCAAAAATTTGCAAATACTTCCTCCCATTCTGTGGGTTGCCTCTTTACTCTGTTTATTGTTTCCTTTGCTGTACAGAAGCTTTTTAATTTAATACATTCACATTTGTCTATTTTTATTTTTGTTGCCTGTGCTTTTGAGGTCTTAGCCATAAAATCTTTGCCTAGACCAATGTCTTGAAGCATTTTCCTGATGTTTTCTTCTAGTAATGTTATAGTTTGGGGTCTTACATTTAAGTCTTTAACCCATTTTGAGTTGATTTTTGTGTACGGTGAGAAATAGGAGTCTAGTTTCATTCTTCTGCATACGGATATCCAGTTCTCCCAACACCATTTATTGAAGTTGTTCTTTTCCCATCTATGTTCTTGCAGGTCCATAATTTTTGTGCATAAAGTTAGCCAGTGTCCCAGAAAGTGAAGTCCCAGACTCCTGGAGACCCAGACTCCTTATATTTAGGGGAGCCCATTTTCAAGAAATGTCTACCTGAGGCCTCTAACCATATCCGACCCAGGTAATTGTATCCAAGCTGATCCTGGATGCAGGCTAGTGAAAATTGCTTCAATAAAGTCAGAAAACTCAAAACATAAATTTGCGGAGCTCAAATTCAAGAGGGGAACTCACCCACATCTCCAGTTGCTGTGAGATATCAACAGGCACAGTGGGCCCTGCTTGTGCCTATTGATGGCACATATGGAATGTATGGAATATATGAGAATATATTAGAGCTCCTTCTCCAAGTAACTTAGACATAAAGGTATAGGATCATGGTTCTCCAAATGCAGCAAGCATCAGACTCACATGGAAGCCTTAGGAAAACTCAGATTATTGGATCTTTACTTAGTCACTCAGTGTTCCTGGGGGTCACCGGAGATCTCCTACAAATCCCACTTTGGACTCCAACCTGTTAAAAGAAAACTTTAGATGAATTAAATGTACCAGGCTTCATTTGGGCAAAGAAACAAGAGTCAGCAGCACCCTGAATCAGTCAAGGTTCAGAAAGCTCCACCCAGCAATGTAAGTAGACAGTGTTTAAAAACAGAAAAGGAAATGACACACAGAAACAGCTTGATTGTTTATATACAGCTCCGTGTTTGCCTTATTTGCACATGTTTTGGCTGTTTGCAGGCTGTGATTGGCTGAAAGCTTGGCTACAATGATTGGCCAAGACTTGGCTACTTGTTACAAGAATATATACATATACTCTCAAGCTAGTTTCCAGTTTGTTTACATATTAGGTTACAGTTAGCTATGAACAGAGGCAGCTTTAGGCCAAATTTAATTATTTAACAGTTCTAAGTGCTTTATTCTTCTAAACAAGCCTATGAAATGATATTCTCACTATCCCTTTTATAAGGACACTGGGCACAGAGACTAACTTGTCTAAGGTCACACAGTCCGTAAGTCGTTTGAATGTAGTTAGTTCAGGTTCTTGGGTCCATGCTACTCCCCATAAGTGTGACTAGCCTAACAATCCTTTTTTGTCATGATCATTTTGTACAGGCCCTAGTTACTTCTCATCCCAACTATTAATATAAAATGCATCTATATAGATTGTCAAGAAGAAATTCATGTTCATGCTGTCAGCATATGGAACATATTAGAATAAATTAGAGCTCCTTCTCCAGGCAACTTAGACATAAAGGTATAGGATCATGGTTCTCAAACTGTAGCAAGCATCAGACTCACTTGGAAGCCTTAGGAAAACTCAGATTGCTGGGCCTCATTCCAACATATGGCGGGTCTGGGGCGGGGCCAGTAAATTTGTATTCCAAAAAAGCTCCAAGTTGTTGCTGCTGCTGCTCAAGGGAGCCACGCTTTCAGAACTCCTGGGCTACAGAGTGAAACAAGAGCATGCGAAGGGCATGCCCTGGCCAGGACCTCCACAAGGGCAATCATCCACATATGCCAACAAATTGAATGTGTTCATCTGAATGTGTTTCCACTGATGAGCATCTTTTATGCCTTTTATTCCAAGTCTTACGCTGCTGACCAGAGCAAGCCTGTCTCTGCCTTCGATCAGCTCTCTCAGGTCTAGGGTCTTAAACAGCCCTCCAGATGTTAACTACAACTGTTACTATATCCTTTCTCTGCACCTTGGCACTCACGTTTTTAAAGCCAAGAAAACCAATACCTCCATGAATTTATTTCTACAATCCAAAAATCAAGCCATTGCAGATACAAATGACCGCCCACTGAGAGCTCAACTTAGTTATACATTAAAAATAGATCAGCAAAGACATATGCAAAGTCACCTTAAAAAGAAAAATGCCTTGAATGTGGCCTTTGTCGAAATAAATTTTTAAAAAAAGAAAAGATAAATGTCACCCAGAGGTATAAGTCTTGACTTGCATCAGATTGAAGCTACTTCGACACCTAAAGCACAATCCGTCAGAAAGAAGACATAATTGGTCTTAAAAACATGGGAAAGAAGGGACTTCTAAGAGCCAATCTGTCAGGCCTCTTTGAGCAGCATCCAGGGATCAGCAAAGCACTTTATCAGACCAGCTCAGACACCAATCCACCTGCTGTGGATTCTCTTTTCTAAAAATATATGTGGTGGGGCACACCAGCAGAGACTTATGACATGAAACATTTAAATTATATTAGTAAGTCTCTTAGCCTTAATTCCACGGTCACCAAGTGGCCTTCTGATCATTTGGTTTCTCATGCATGAAACATGTCTCCAGGAAAAGTACACCCAGTCAGGCCAACCAGGAATGTCTGGTCCCATGGTAATCACATTTCTCCTAGTAAGCTGGCATCCTGACTTCATATATCAGCCTGTTGAGAGCTTTGCTCACGTGAGGAACTTCCCTTAAGTCCGAGTTTAACTCAGGAACACCAGGAAGATCTCAGTTTCTAGATTTTGGAACCCAAAAAGCAAGACTTGGATTCCCCTGGGCGTATGCCATCTTACGAGGCCTCCTAATGAGTGGTCACCTGTTGTGCAGCACCCTGGGAGGATGAAACCAACAAGATAACTAAGATACTACGTGGTTAGGCAATAAGGTCACACTCCATGGACAAAAAAAGCATAAGAAGGACAAGCTTCAGAGTTAGATCAACTTGTGGCAAATCCTCACTCTATAGCTTACTAGCTTTGTCATTTAACTTGTGACTCTTCATTTTTCTCATTTACAACATGGGGAATATGCCTATGTTACAAATCAGACATTCTAAAAGTGTGGACCCTAGACCAACAGCATCAAAATTATAGGAATTTGTTAGAAATTCAAATTCTGAAACCCATCCCAGACCTACTGAATCAGAAATTCTGGGAGGTAGGCCCGCCATCAGTGTTTTTACAAGCCCTGCTGATGCTCACTAAAGCTTGAGAAGCACTGATAGTGATTTTTGTGAAGATTAGAAATTATGTATATAAAGTGTTTAGTATAGGTCCTGGCACAAAAGTAGATACCCAAGATATTTTTGTGACTATTATTATTACAACTCCAGGAAATTTGGAGAATAAAGAATTCTCTCATGGTCTCACCACTCTATAACTAATAATTTCATTTTTTACTTGGCGAAGGACACTTGTATTTTGAACATATAGTCAAGATCCTTGTATTTGTTCAACTTTTTTTTTTACTTTTTTGCTAGTTTATTTTTGTTTTTTGAGATGGGGTCTTGTTTTGTCACTCAGGCTGGTGTGCAGTGGCATGATCGTGGCTCACTGTCACCTCAACCTCCCAGGTTCAAATGCATTCTCCCACCTGAGTCTCCCAAGCAGCTGGGAGTACAGGCATGCACTATCATGCCTGGCTATATTCAGTTTTTATAGATTTTTCTTCTTTAGGTAACAGCATAGACACTTTTTAATATCTGTATGGTTTTTACATTTCAATGGCTGCCTAATATTCTGTCAAGTTGACATGCTATAGTTTTTGTAATTATTTCCTTAGTTTTGACTACTTATACTGCTTCTAATTTTTCCTGAGATGTCCTTGGCATACAGCTTATTCCTTTTCCTGGAATATTTCAAACTCCTAAATAGAAAAATATTATGTTACAGTAAATCAATTCTTGTGTGTTCTTGTGTATGGTCTAAAAACAAACTAGTATGCTAACGTTTTCGCTGAACTATCCTCAACTAGAAATGGCATCCCTTGGTAATTTATGAAGCCGAAAAAATACTTCCTACTGTTAGAAGTGTTGTGAATTACTATCCTATTTGAATATTCAATAAAATGTGATGTGACTACATAAACTGTTATTTGAGTTGCTCATAGAAATTCACAATTATTCTTCTCTGCAAGTTCACATAAATGAATGACCTTTTTTTAAACCTGAAGTTATAATTCTAAACTGGTTGAAAACTGATGGATTCCTGCATTTCGTTATGTGAAAGAATATGTAAATAAAACAAAATTGAAAATAAATTCCTTTTTCAGTCTTGTATGTAAATATTTAATCATCTGTTGAATTTGATTATTAATATATAGTTCTAAATCCTGCCTCATGTTAATGTATATGACAGGTGAACGAAATGAAAAATAATATGACATTGATGTTCATATTATAAGCAAAGACAAGTATGTATAACAAAACAAAAAAAATAACATCTACTTGTGGTATAACAACTTAAACATCTGAAAGGTTGAAATACTCATTTATGCTTCCGAATTATTATGCAAAAAAATATAAATTGAAAGATTCATATTTTTATTCTGCTGATGTAATCATTAACATTAGGAAAGACACTGTGTTTGGGAATGTGGTTTGGTGTGATTGTAATTGGAAAACTACTTCGATTATCCCTAGCTGTGGTTTCATTAAGGTCCCGGAACTGTACATTTTGTTTAGTCTTATGAAAAGAAGGGATCTTGAATTTTGCATTTTTATTAAAATCAGAATTTCGACTTTCAGACAGTGAACGATGAACCTCAGTTCCAAACTATAATCAATTGCAGAAAATGTAAAAACCCAATAAAATAGCGATAAATTATGGGATCTCATGAGAAACTTCAGCAAGGTTACTAAAATGGGATCAATTTATGAAAATCAATATTTCTTTATTTCAGCCCTAATCAAGTAGAAAATGACACAGTCTTAACAACAAAGCATTTAAGAATCAACCTAAGAAAGAACACAAAAGGTTTTTATGGGAACTAATTTAAAATTTTAATTATGGGACATAAGGAAAGGATATGAACGCCTAGCAGTGATAACAACATAGTACAGATGACATTTTCCTTCAAATTAATTACAGACTTAGTATAATTCCAAATACAATTTCTGGTTTGAGGAATGTGATAAAGTCACTCAAGAAATGTATACAGCAGAATAAAAGAACATAAATAACTATGTTAACTTTGAAAAAGAAAACAAAAAAGGAGGACCCACTCTACCAGATGTTAACACATATCACAAAGTCTTCGTATTAAAAATAGGATAGTACTTACAGAAGAACAGATAGATAAAATGAACAGAGTAGAGCTCAAAGTCACACAAACACACATGCATACACACACATCACACAATATGCATGCATACAATACACACTTGCACATACCTTGATTTGTGATAAAGATGGGTACCACAAAGCAATGGAGAATGAGAGATTATTTAGTAGATTTTGTTGTATAGACTTCTTATCACCTTACCCGTTAGCACCCTGTCTGAACCACCATCATCTCTCACCTAGATTCCTACAAAAGCCTACTATCTGGTCTTACTGCTTCTTCATGGTCCCTATCAGCCTATTTAATACCAATTCTGTTAAAACCGTCAAATCATGCTTGCACTTCTAAAATACGAACAACTTATATTAAGATACAAAGAACCTTTTCTAGTCCAACCAAATTAGGCAGAGAAGAATGACTAACAATTTTTCACACTTTCTGTGATTAGACACGATTTGATTTCACATATTAACTCATTTAACCTTCACAATAAACCTGTGAAATAGGCACTCTTATTTCCCTCATCTTAAAGAGTCACAGAGGTAAGGTAATTTACTAAAGGTCATTAAGTAACTTAACCTCTCTATGTAGAGAGAGAATTGGGATTCAAAACCTCAATTTTGGCTCCAGAATATTCAGGCAAGGTTTGCAGCATAAAAAGATTCCTTTACTAGACTTTTATATTCTCCATGGAGTTTTATAATAATTTATTAGAATATTAAGTCATGATATTCATAATTGATTTTACAGCCATTATTCAATTTTATGGTAGGAGGGAATTATTACAAAAATCCAGCATATTGCCTGACTCTGTCCCAGTTTTCTGATATCTACCTTCTTTCTACCACATTACTTTTTATGTTACTCTCCTCTGCAGCATGCATAGTGGACTGTACCTTGGTTCCTTGATCTCACCCATAGGAAGTCAGACTTTCAAGAAGGCCTGTGCATTCCAAGGCTGCTCTACATCTGGCTGTCATGTAGCAGCACAGGTGTGGAGGTGCAACACGACACATCATGTTTTTTGGTTTTGCTGGGGCAAAGACAGGCTGGAAAGGAAGCCAGGCAGTAGAATTGATCTGGATTGAGGGGATTCAGTTTACAGGACTCAGTTTGCAATGAATTCAAAAGCTACTTAAACACTTTAAAGCAAGAAGAGTAATGCAATGTGCAGGGTGGACTGCAGTGTGTGTGTTTGTGTTTGTGTGTGTGTGTATGTGTGTGTGGAGAGAGAGAGAGAACAGAGAGAGAACAATTAATGTGTCAGCACTCACCTGTGTCCAACACACTATGCATTTAGACAGGTTCTGCCTGAAGCATCTCAATTATCTAAATTATCCAAAAAGTCAAGGACATTAACCCAGCCTTAAAAACAATATTGACCTATGCGGCCATAACCTAAGGGAAAGACTTAATTAAACTCTAAACATGAAAAATTAAATGCATCACTCACCTTTCAGGTTGAGGTTTTGGGAGTCAGATAGGCAGGAAAGGAACTGATAATATATTTGCTGTTGACAACTGACATTATTTCACTTTAAACTTAGCATGCATATATAAAGAGCATTCTAGAATGACCGTCAATTCTAACATTAACTGAAAGTTCAATATGTGTGCCAGACACTGTGCTGGTTGGCCTGCAAGCTCTCACTGGCTCCTAACATAACCTACAGGATAAGGAATTACTATTCTCATTCTATAGATGGGAAAACGGAAGCCCGGATGAGTTAAGATACTTGCCCTTGATACTAAGGAGAAGAAAAGGGATTTGAATTCAAGTCCAACTCCCAAATATGTGTTTTTTTCTTTTTCTCTTTTGGTAATAAAAGATTTTGCTCATTTGGAAATGCAAATCAAAACTACATTGAGATACCATCTCACACCAGTTAGAATGGCGATCATCTAAAAATCGGGAGACAACAGATGCTGGAGACGATGTGGAGAAACAGGAACATTTTTACACCGTTGGTGGGAGTGTAAATTAGTTCAACCATTGTGGAAGACAGTGTGGCGATTCCTCAAGGACCTAGAAATAGGGATTCCATTTGACCAAGCAATTCCATTACTGGGTATATATCCGAAGGATTATAAATCGTTCTACTATAAGGACACACGCACACGAATGTTCACTGCAGCACTGTTTACAAGAGCAAAGACCTGGAACCAACCCAAATGCCCATCGATGATAGACTGGACAGGGAAAATGTGGCACATATACACCATGGAATATATGCAGCCATCAAAAACGATGAGTTTGTGTCCTTTGTAGGGACATGGATGAACCTGGAAACCATCATTCTCAGCAAATTGACACAAGAACAGAAAATCAAACACCACATGTTCTCACTCATAGGTGGGTGTTGAACAATGAGAACACATGGACACAGGGAGGGGGAGCATCACACACTGGGGTCTGTTAGGGGAAATAGGGGAGGGACAGTGGGGGGGGGTGGGGAGTTGGGGGAGAAATAGCACAGGGAGAAATGCCAGATATAGGTGATGGGGAGGAAGGCAGCAAATCACACTGCCATGTGTGTACCTATGCAACAATCTTGCATGTTCTTCACATGTACCCCAAAACCTAAAATGCAATGAAAAAAAAAAGATTTTGCTCATTTGAAAAACAAGATACAAGAGATAATCAAGCAACGCAGGATAATCGAGTGAGCATGATCTCTCTAGTCAGCTTAAGAATAAACAGGACAAACATAGTTAAGACCCGTTATGTTCATTCCACTCCTTCCCAGTAATAGCCATAATCTTAAACTTGGTGTTTATTATTCCCAAGCATTTGTTTATATTTTTACTACATATGCGTGTATACTTAAACAATATATCATATTGTTTTTAGCTGGTTATTTAAACTTTAAATAAGTAGTATACTGTATCATTCTATAATTTGCATTTTCACTCACCATTATGGTGAGTGGGTGAAATTTATTCATGTTGGTAACTTTAGCTCTAGCTTATTCGTGTTCTCTGCTATATAATATTCTACTTCTTGAATGCACCATGATTTATATTTCATTCTTCTTTGGATGGATATTTAAACACCTTTGACTTTTCATTATTACAAGTATTGCCGCAATGAACATACTCACACTTTTCTGGTGCAAGAATTCATTGAAAGAATATAACTAAAAGTAGAATGTTGGGTCATAGCACACACACACATCTTCAAATTTACTAGATGTTGTAAAATTACACCAAAGTGATTGTCCTAATTGCCACTACCATCAACAGTCCATGGCAGAACCAGTTGCCTGCATCTATTTTAGCACTTGGTTTTACCAGACTTTTTAATTTTTGTCAACCCTAAAAGTATGAAATGGCATCCAGTTGTGGTTTTACTTTGAATCTTTCCTAATCACTCCTGAGGTTGAGCTGCTTTTTATATGTTTATTTAACTACAGTTTTCCTCTTCTGTGATTTATCTGTTCATCAACTTGAACCAAGAAGATACACGAAGATACATGGCTCTTCCTCAGGACAAAACATTGCAGCTAAGGGCTCAGTTTAAAGATGGCTCATTAACTAGTAGAGCAGACAGGTAAAGACAGACATTCTCACCTCTGTGGGGTTAGTGCCATGGATGCCCACAAGTAGAATGTACTCAGTGGAAATGTAAGGCTTCCTGGAGAAGACGGCCCTTAAGCTAATAGTTTAAGAATTTATGGTGACCAAGTACAGAAGAGAGAAAGAGCATTCTAAAGTGAGGAAACAGTATCTGCAGAGTTATACACGTAAAGGAGAATCTGATATGTCCAAGAATGTAACAACTAGCTCAAATTAATTGGAACAGAGTCTGCTTAAGGCATACATATGACTAAGAAGGCGAACGGGCGGCCAGACCTCGAAGGCCTTGTATTCAGCACTGAGGAATGTATTGTTCTGGAGTCAGAGGGAAGCATTTAAGAATTGTGAGTAGGGGAGTGTCATATCTGCACTCTAGGGCTGAGACAGAGATGCAGAGGTGAAGAGTGATGGGCTGAAATAGAAACCTTTCATTCTCTATATATCTCATTCTCTATTCGCAATGAGAACTGTTGGCAAGCTACTGCAATTCTGATAAGATTCTATATCAAGACAAAGGCACAAAGGCCAGAGAAAGGAATTGAATTTAGGAGAAACCAAGACCAGGTAATCAACAGAGCCTGATAGTCTATTTGAAGGATACTGGTGGGGTCTGAAGAATTAATAAATAGTACATTCCTTTCCCAAGCCTGAGTTCAGAATCCAATTAATAGATAGACATAGGTGTCAAGTAGAAAAATATCAAAATATAAGCTTTATTACTGATAAGGCCTATGTAGAAGGATATGTCTCAGGCATGTAGCCACATGGGCTTACTAATACCAGATATGATAAAGGACACATATCTACCCAGGCATTGGCAGCCCTGGACACCTGGAGGATATGCTCTGACTCCCAGGGGCCTGCCAAGGAGCATGTAAATCCTCTGCAGGCAGGTAACAAAACAGAGGCAGGAGGAACATGAGCCACCAATGCTCCCTTCCTTCATCAAAACAGCAACCAGACGAATCATTCCACTTATCCCAAGGAGGAATGAGTGCAAGTGAGTCTGGAGGGGAAGGGGCAACCAAGAAAAATAAGCATTTAATGAAGTGCCCTCCAAATGGAAATTTAAGAAAGGAAAGGTCCTCCAATTAATAATAGTAATAAGAATAACATTTTATTTTGGGTTGTCACTATGATGTTCCAGGACTTCTCCATCAACTCATAGCTCTGTGATTTCAGGTAGGTTCTTTATAATAATATAGCTAATTTGTACAGTGAAATTACTATGAACCTCCATGATAAATGCTTTGCATACATGAACTCAATCTTCACCTCAACTCTGTGAGGAGAATACTGTAAGTATCCCCATTTTACAGATGAGTAAACTAAAGAGTTTAAGCTATTTCTCAAAGTCACCTTTGTAAGTGAGTGGCAGAGCCAAAACTGAAACACTAGACTGACTCCAGAGCTCTTGTTTTCAACCAGGACACCTCCCAGTGCCTGGCACATTGCAAACACTCTGTTTTTATTACTACGGCTATTGTATCATGGTCATCTCTTCACAGAAGAAAAGATGGGGGTTTTGAGGTAGAAGTTAGAAACATCTTGGTAAATGCCAAGAGAGGCAACATAATTCAAACCAATCATTTTGGGAGGTGGAGTACATCTTCTCTGGATGGTAAAGGCAATATGCTTGTAGGTTCTGCTGTTAGCAGAGATTTTATTCACCTGTAAAGGAATAAACACAGTACATTTGGGGAACAAAAAGGAAAATGTCTTGGCTGACATGGCATATCCCCTGTGGGGTATGGTGGGTGATAGACGTGTGTTAAGTGCAAAAGGATCAACTGAGGAAGACAAGGCTATATTACCATTCTGTTATGTGTTTAATTTTCTCCAAGAAGAAATAGTCAACCTGGAGCTGTTTTCTACTGCATGTCCAAAATAGTAATTCACCAAATTTGTGTGTTTATAAATACTTTTATTTGGATCAGGTATGTGCTGCAGATGGAACATTTGTGTCCCCCTGAAATTTATAGGTTAATTCTAGTGCCCAGGGTGATGGTGTTTGGAGGTGAAGCACGTGGGAGGTGATTAAGTCACCATGGTAGAGCACTCGTGAATGCAATCAGTGCCCTTATAAAGGAAGCCCTCAGGAGCCCTCAGCCCTTCCACCATTTGAGAATGCAGCAAGAAGACATCTATCCATGAACCGGGAATTAGGCCTTCACTTAACACCAAATTTATCAACACCTTGATCTTGGACTTCCCAGCCTCCAGAACCATGAGAAATAAATTTCTGTTTTTATAAACCACCCAGTCTATGGCTTTCCATTACAGATGCCCAAAAAATACTAATACAGTATGTAAGGTGGTAAAATATTCTTCACTCCCAAGCCATGCAGGCTTTAGGGATAAGTGGAATTAGTGTAATTAGAATTAATGTCATACCTCACTGTTGATAATATTGTTTAAAGTAGACAAGGTTTCTTTCTAAAACAAGCCAGGCTCAGGAGAGCAGGAAACAGCCATAACAATTGGACCTATTCTAAAAACTGCGAAGTCAAAGCCATGCTAAATGGAGGAAATGTCCCTCCTCCCATGAGACTAAAATGTGTTGTTTTTAAGAAAAATGAATGCTTACATTGGTGAGTAGCTGTGTAAGAAAATCAGGCACTGAAACTTCTTGGTAGTAAAATAGAACTGTATTCCAAATTTCCACATAGAAATTCCCACATAGGACTAGAGGCCACCTTATGGCTGCCCCAGGGCCTTGCAAAAGGCTCTGAGACATTGTTCATTACTGCAACTGCAGGGAGCCCCCACTAAGCAGAATTGCTGCCTGAACCCCCCTGAAGTGTGATTCATGAGTGTGCCTGACTCAGGGACCTGAAGTAGGGGTGCTATCTGGGACTGCGGGCTATTGAGAAAGAGGGATATACATCAGGGAACACTCTCTTAGCAAAGTTCTGAGCATGCAAAGACCTCCCCGTCTTTGTGCAGCTTTAAGTAAGATAAAGCTCACAGCAAACTGTCATTCTCAGATCCCCTATCTTGTCAATAAAAATTTCAAAAACTTGTCAGATAGTCCCGTGAGGTTTATGGAACAGAGACCAGAGTAGTAAGCAGACTCCAGGAAGGGGAAGGACTTAGCCACTTCCACTCTGCCACAGACTCCACTGGAGATAGGCTGGAGGGCCACTTTCCCTGCTTCTCCAAGTGGAGTTTCAACTGGAATGGTGGTAGAGACCCCTGGGTGCCCGAGAATGCTGTGTTCCCTGATCACCTCTCTTGCCCAGGTTAGGGAGGAGCACACTCCAGGACGGGACAGAGGGGCACTGATACCCTCAAGTCACACACAAATGCCTAGACAGCACGCAGCACTGTTCTTACTGCCTGCCCAGGTGGACATGCCCGCGTTGGCAGGGAGGTCATGTAAAAGAAAAAAGGAGCAAGCAGGGTGGAACAACTTACTATGTTTGGAAAGCTCATGATACATATTAATAAGATAGTGATCCTGCCCCCTGAAGACAGAAAGAGAAACAGAAAAACATTAGGCAAATCTGCAATCCCGGGAGTATCTGCTAGAATCAAGTCACAACCCTTTCTAGAATCTAGTCTTCTGAATTTCTTCCAGATTTTTCAGCAAACCAGAAGATGCGGGAGACTTTCCTGGCCCTCAAGATTTAGATAAGACTGACTCAAACCCCAACTTACTTGCTCTATGGAAATCTAAACACTATCCCATGATTTCTATACATTCCTAGGAGGTCAAGTTATCGTGGACCCTCTGCCTCCAGGCTCCTCCTGAAGTTGATCTGTTCCTTGCAAAATCCACTAAGCATGAACTCAGTCACCAATTTATTTCTGCAACCCAAAACATATGTAGCTGTAGCATAATCTACTAAAGATGTCTTTCTTGTTTATTTATTTTTTGAGACAGTCTCACTCCCATCACCCAGGCGGGAGTGCAGTGGTGCAATCATGGCTCACTGCACCCTTGACCTCCCAGGCTCAAGCAATCTTCCCACCTCATTTTTTGACTTTTTGTAGAGATGGGGGTCTCGAACTCCTGGGCTCAAGCAATCCTCTCACCTCAGCCTCCCAAAGTGCTAGCATTACAGGCATGAGCCACCACACCTGGCCTCAACTGCAAATTTCAATGAGACAAAGATGGTTTATACCCCAGGGACACACACTGCTTCAAATGGAAGAGTAAGTAGCATTATTATGACAACCTCTGTGGCCCTTACATGACCAGGGAGTGTTCCTGCCCCTTGTTGCCCAGCACAGCCTCTCTGTAGATCCGTGGCCCTGATTTCCCAATCCATCCTTCCTTCTCTCCCCCACCCTCTTCTCAGAGAAGAAAACAACAAACAGTCTGGGTGCAGTGGCTCACACTTATAACCCTAGCACATTGGAAGGCCAAGGCAGGAGGATCACTTGAGCCCAGGATTTCAAGACCATCCTGGGCAACAGAGCAAAACCCTGACTCTATGAAAATAAATAAATAAATAGCCGGTAGTCCTAGCTACTTGAGAAGCTGGGGTGGGAGGATATCTTGAGCCCAAGAGTTCAAGGCTTCAGTGAGCTATGATTGCACCACTGTATTACAGCCTGAGTGACAGAGCGAGACCCTGTCTCAAAAGAAAAGAAAATCAAATTCCTCTCCTTGGAGTTCAGTTTAGTGATCATTTTTTGTTGTTCCTATCCTTGTTGTCTCATCCCTCACTTCACTGCCCCCAGGTGTTTTTTTAAAACAGACGATTCTCTCCTCAAATTTTCATGGCAACAAAGCAAAGCCAAGATTAAGGTGAGGCATGGGAGGCTCTCACTGCAGGCCCAACAATTTAGCATCAGAACACTCTAAAATCATAAAATTTTAATGCAGTCTTTTTTTTTTTTTTGAGACAGGGTCTCACTCTGTCGCCCAGGCTGGAGTACAATGGTGTAACTGAACTCCCAGGCTCAAGCCATCCTCCCACTTCAGCCTCCTAAGTAGCTGGGACCACTGGCACATGCCACCACACCTGGCTCATTTTTCTTTTCAAATTTGTTGCAGGGATGGAGTCTCCCTATGTTGTCCAGGTTGGTCTTGAACTCCTGGACGCAAGCAATCCTCCAGCATTGGCCTCCCAAAGTGCTGGGATTACAGGCCTGAGCCACTGTGCCTGGTCAAATGCAATCTTCTAAAAAATGAAAATTAATGCCAAAAAAATACATGATGGGAAAAAATCAAACTTGTAAATAAAGATGGCCATGTTGTTTGTTTTACCACCCTGTGTAATTTTGCAATGGGAACAGTGATTCCCAATCAGCCCAAGGTTCCTGGGCCATGGAACCCCTGTGTCCCCTCCGCTTCCCACCACCCTACAGACCCCTCCCAGGTTTATGAAGATTGACAATGGTATAAGAATTGGGCAATGCGGCCAGGCGTGGTGGCTCAAGCGTGTAATCCCAGCACTTTGGGAGGCTGAAGTGGGTGGATCACCTGAGGTCTGGAGTTCAAGACCAGCCTGGCCAACGTGATGAAACCCAATCTCTAACTAAAACTACAAAAAATTAGCAGGGTATGGTGGCACATGCCTATAATCCCAGCTACTAAGGAGGTTGAGGCAGGAGAAGCACTTGAACCCGGGAGATGGAGGTTGCAGTGAGCTGAGACCACGCGACTGCACTCCAGCCTAGGTAACCAGAGCAAAACTCCATCTCAAATTAAAAAAAAAAAAAAAGAATTAGGCAATGTTTGGCTTTACATATAGTCTTTTTTTTTTATTGTGGAGCTTTTATTAATTTTTTCCACTTGTTTCAAAAATGAGAGGATATTCTGATCAGTGGCTCTAAGGGTGCACATTTTTCCTTTTGCCTCAGTCTCTAATGTGGCCATGAGGGCCCTGTAGTGAAGGAAGCACCACGTTTGCCTTGTGTTAAAGGTGACACTGTTAAATGCAGAGGGTAGAGGCAGCAGGACACAGTGGGCAAGAGCTCTGAGTCGAGACCAGGGCCAAGGCCCACCTCCTGAACTGCCCACCATGTGACACTAGGCAAGGAAGTCATCCTCAGGCTCAGAGTCCTCCCAAGGAGCACGCAGGCAACAGCAATGCTTGCCTCCCAGAATGGCTGTGAGGATTCAATGAAATATTGATGGTCAAGCTCTTGGCACATACTCAGTAACCAATAAATGTTAGTTGTTCTTACTCCTCTTTGTATCATATAATAGTCATAATTGACAAGTTAATTGTGTTTAGACGATGTATCTCCTAATTTAATAATTTTCCCAATTAATTGATGATGTTGTCTGAGGGAGATCTTCTTAGCATGTCAAAAAGTTTGTTAGATAGGAACAAATGGCACTTATGCATATTCTTTCTTGTCAAGGATTTATTATTGGTCGTTTCAAGCCTGTTTTGATGGACTGAGCCACCCAATCCAAGACTGCAAATTTGCAGACACTAAGCAGGAAGGCATCAGCAGATGCACAAAGTGCCTTGCTGCCTAATAAAAACAGCCATTTACTGTGTACCTACTATGCACTCTGTGTGAGCTGCTTAACACTCTAACCTTGCAACAGTACAACAAAGTTTTGCAACTGAGAGAAGAGAGCTCAGAGAGGTAAACAGTGTACCCAGCGTAACGCGGTTAGCATGCGGTAGAATGGAGGCTTGATCATCGCTTGCATTGGCTTGCTTATGCATTAGAAATATTTTTTCTCTTACATAATCCTCTTTTTTCTCAGGAGTTACCATCAAGTACAGTGAAAACAATTATGTGGCCATAGTTCTTAGAGACTAAAGGTTATCTGTAGTAGTCTATTTCTTCTCTGGTGGAATTTTCTGATTACCTCTCCAGATTGAGTCTCTGAATAAAAGCAATTGAAAAATTGCTAAGAGAGGTTAAGTACGTCTCCGTTTGCTTGTTTTCATCAACTAGGTTTCAAGGTAACAAAAGTCATGCCTTCTCGATGAGTCCTAAGAAAGTCAGGGCTACTCCCGGAAGCGCATCAGGAAGAACATCAAGCTGGGAAAATTCTTTCTTGTCTCAAAACTAAGAAGGAGGCTAGGGGACACACGCAAATGAAAACATGTGAATACACTCGGTCTGTAAATTTCTTTGCAAACCAGAAAGTTTGAGCATGAGGGCCTTTTGAGAGCCTAGATGTCTCCCATCTTATTCTTTTTCTGCCACTTATCTACTCGGAGCTTTTCTTTTTTTCCTTCTAATGCTCTAACGCTGATGATATTGTGTGAGATCAGCCTGTGACTAGAGACGAAAATGCAGATGCAGTTATAGAAGCATGAACAGCTGAAGCATGAAACTAATACGATCAAGAAAAGTAATAGAAAAATCCCAGAGGCTGATCTAAAAAACAAGACAATGCTGAATCTGAATCTGTAAATCTCTACTGCTGGCTAAATGAGCTGGAAGGACCGTTACTGGAAAGAAAGTGATAATTATTCACACCAACTTTAGCTAGGATAGGGTTAGCTGTGGGTGGCATCAGAGCAAGGAGAAGGCATGTTGCTTTGCCGTGACATTCCTTTAGTTTTCCCCACCCCCATTCCTGTGGCTTGGTCAGAAGAGATTTCTAGGACCTGGTTCCAACTCTAATATCAGATTTGGAACAGAATTCCTGCCGCCTTCTGGGATGCTACCAACCCAGCTGGAAACCCTGAGCCTCTGTGACAGCACCACATTATGCTTTCCATGAGTTACATCCTCAACGCCTCCTGAGGCTGCTGGCCAAGACTGAGCACAAAGAAGGGAGGCATCTTTCCTGGGGCTGAAAGGAGGGTGTGTTGGAACATGTAGAGCAGAGTACAGCATTCTTCCCTCCTATGGAGACAGAAAAATAAGGCAGAGCAAATCCCAGCTAGCAGCTCCTTGCATTCCGGGCAAACCCCTGCAATGTGAGATCATCAGGCAGCAAAATGGGCCCCCCCAGGAAACGTGAAATCAGCGATAAAGTCGGGGGGAGGAGGTACTAAGAGCAGTGAAGCTGAGGCAGTTCCCATGGCTTTCCGTGTTGATTCCAGAAATTAGTGCGAAAACATCAGGTCCAGAGTCATAGCTGAGTACCCCCATGTTGGCAAATCCTCCCGTGCAGGCTTCTGTACCACACACTGCTCCCCAGTCAGACACCCACAAGCTCCCTCCCTGCACAGGTGCCCTTGGGCCCTGCAATTCCTTTGGTATGTAAGCTATTTCTCCCTAGAGCAGACATAGATTCAGTCCCAGAAAGAAGAACCCAAGTCACAGGATCTGTATGCTAGCATTTTAGTAGAGAGCGCAACTCCCAGAAACAGGAGTGAGGAACACATGGGGGCCAACATACTGATGGGCCATTGAACTGGCCACCACTAACTGTGACTGCTTGAGAAGTCGCAGAACAGCATTTCAGGATTATACTACATGGGGAGAAAGGTAAAGAATATATCCACTGGCTCCCATTTTCCTCTGTCAGAAGTTCGCTACTTGTGGGCTATGGAGGAGTGGGCTGGGGTGCCTGCTGCAGTTCAGCTAGAAAGCCCTCACTTTCTAGAGGGCAAGCGACAAGGTCATGTCAGGTTGTACCTGGGGGGAATTCACTCAGGGTTCTGCACAGTTGCAAAGGCGAGGCTGAGAAAATGTGAACAAGCACACAAAAGGTGTCTGATACAATGACTTTTCTAAGCTTTGGGAAAAATATAGAAAAGCAAACTAATACCTAATGGTTTGGAGGGTAGCATCATAACCTCTGTGTAATGATAAAACCAGAGCTGGCAAGTTAATGGGACATAAACAGAGAAACTCTAGTGTTTACAACCATGTGAAAAAAAACCAGTCTTCTTCTGGGTACACCGAAAGGATAAAAAATAAAAATTTTTCACCTCTATATGAAATGTCCATTTTTGTGTGATCATCCGCTACCCTGTGATTAGCATCAATCCAATCTATCAGCAAATATGAAATGTGCTGGCATACTCTTGATGACTTTTGGCAATTCCTTTATTCCCCTTGGCATGGCACTGAGTTCTTAAATAAAACAAATTGTAGGGTTTGGATGGTGCCGTAATTTTCTGTTATATTTATGGGAAGGTGCCTCGAGGCAAAAATGATGAAAAGGTGAGAGGGAGGGGGTATATAATATAATAGTTTCATAATGTAATCACTCCCACCCACTTCTCTAACATTAGTTATTCCCTAGACCAACAATCATCAAACTAAAGCTCATAGGCCAAATCTTGCCACCACCTATTTTGTAAATAAAGTTTTATCAGATCACAGCCATGCTCATTCATTTCAGTATTGTCTGTGGCTGCCTTCCTCACTGTCATGGCAGAGTTGAGTAGTTGCAACAGAGACCATGCAGCTCACAAATCCTAAAATGTTTATCACCTGGCACTTTACAGAAAAAGCTTGCCAACTCCTGGCCCAGACCAAAGCCCTTTGTGAAACTTCTCTTACTGGTCCGTGAAATCTCCACTTTGGCAATGAGCCAAGGCTAGTAGCTGATCCTTCGGCCAATAACAAGCAAGTTCCATTGACTCATCACCATTGTGCTGAAACCCAGCTACTTTTTTCCATGTCCAAAAGCTGTAACTCTGATACCATAGAGAACAGAGATTCCTCAGTGAAAACAACCACACAAGAGAGGTGGTGGCTTCCCCTCCTTCTAACTAAGAACACAATCATCAGACTCTTCAGTCCGAGCCCATGATTAAAAAGCTTCTTTACACACTTGGCCCTGATTAAACTCACATCATGCCCAAGCAATCCCAGCAACTGCAATAATATAAGATGGTGCTGGGGAAGAAAGGATCTCTTTTAAATGGACTAAACAAATAAATATGCTTGCACTTCATCTGCCCAAAGCTCAAGAACCTGTACATATATGACAGGTGAGCCCAATTCTGCTGGCTTCCAAATTCCTCCCTGAGTGCAGTTTAGGTGCTTTGATGAATAAATCAACTCCTTGAATGCACCAGAGGCCCATTTCAATAGTGTTTCACAGCAAATAATGTTTTGCTATATTTTTATGTGATTCCAACTCAACTTCCGTAAGAAGGAAAGCAAGATATTCCTTTGGCAAAGAATGAACTATAAGATGAAATTCTGCCAGATCATAAAATCACAGAACGTTAATTTGCTGATTCATTGACAGGCATAATTAATCTCATAACTTACTAAACTATAATTAAATACAGAAGAATTTCACCATTTTGAACACTCGGCTACATCATGAGCCCAACTACATTCCCACAAACACAACAATACATAGAAAAATCCTCAAAAGTCACCCCGTAGCTCGTAGCACTACTCACTTGGGCATGGTAATGACATTCTTACTGGCTTCTCTGCTTTCAGTTTTCTTCCCCCTCCAATTCCATACACATTTCTGCCGTGTTATGCTTCTGAAACATATACCAGAGAATTTCAGTTCTCCTGCTTAAAAATTTTGCAATGACTCCCTCCCTATTACCTTCGGACACAGTCCAGTATCCTGAGGAAATTAGGCTCTTCATAATAAGAGTCAAACCTAAACCACCAGCCTCATCTCCTTTCCTTCCTCCACACATGCAGGACATAGCTCAATTGCAATCAAGTGTGGTCTCTGCCCTGGGTGATGACACACTGTCCTTTGCTCGGTACACGATCATGGTCAGTACCCGTTCTAGTGAACAGCTAGCACTCTGACCACAAAGTGTGAATGGAACCTTAATTGTGTTAAGGAGTTATTTAAAGCCATTATAAGGTCTTATCTTGCAGTCGGTTCCTCAAAAAGACCCATTGGACTAGACCCAGAAAGCAAGTCCAGTGCTGCCTTTCAGCTTTCCAGCTCATGCTAGATCACACAGTCTCAGGTAGCCTTCGTTCCCTGCTGTGACTGGCAGGCCCCCATTCACACACTCTGCTCCCAAGCACTTTCCTTTGAGGATCTGGCCTGACAGGGCTCAGTCTTGGTCTCTATCTATCTTTCTCTCTCTCTCTCTCTATTTTTCATAGAGAAATAGAGGCAGCTGAGTAGGCCACAGGATCTGCCAGCAGTCAGCAGGGTATTCAACAACATCCATTTATTCATTGAACAAACATTTTAAAGTATTTACTATGTGTCAGACCCTGCACCAATATGAGTGTATAAGGCAAGTATTCACTACTGTATGTATACCATGTATGTGTCCAGTGAACGCATTCATGCTATCAGGAAGTTCACAGTCCTCTGATTAGCTGCTAATATTTGTGCTGCTTTCCCAGCTTTCACATATGCCCTGGATGCTTCAGGGCAAAACCCCAAATATCTATTGTCTAGGGATATCCAAGTCATCACATGTGTATGTGGGCTGGTCAAAGATGAGAAAGGCTCACTGGACTGTACGCTCCACAAGGCAAGCCCCATTATGCCACAGCAAGGAGCACAGAGGCACAGGCAATTATAGTCCATTCTAAAGGAGCACTGCCCCAGTTTCTGCCACAAATGCTCTCCTGCCATTTACGTCTGAAGAGGACTGCCACATGGAAAATGCACCTGCTACTTTAAGTGGCTCCTTACTTGAGTGCTTTAGATACTGGGGCACATCATTGGAATCCACAAAGAGAAAGGACCAATGACTTTTCCTATGTATCTAACTCTAAGCTTGCATACGGCAGGACAAAGTGGTGGGGTCGCCCATCAGGTAACATGCAGGCATCCCAGGCAACCCTCACTCAAGAGATGTCCACCCAGGTGGTATGTTTGAGGGGTTGTGGGAGGGCCTCTACATAAATGTATGAACATAGCTCTACTCCTGGCCTGTGCTGATGCTTGTTAACCTGATGCACTGGTATTCATGCCTGCCAACTATTTTTGGTCTCGACATATATATACATATATATCTTCCTAAGATGAAAACATTAAGGCTGTAACATCTTGGGGTAAATTGTTTTTTATCAGAGGACTAAACACCGAGAAGAGGAAAGCAGAACCATGTGTAAAATAGACTAGAGGGGTGCAAGTATGCTCCTGTACCCACCTCTCTTTCCCTCACTGTCAGCCAGTCACCAAGAGCTGCTTGCTTCTCCTTCACACGAGCTAATCTTGCCTCTCCCTGTACCCTCCTGTGTGCCTCCCAAAATCCTTTCGATTTTCCTATGGATAAGTGCAACACCTGTAATTTTAGACCACCAGTTAACCGCAAGCCCTGCTACAGGATTAATCTTCCTAAATGCCAGTTGGATCATGCTGCTCTTCCTACCCAGAAGCTTTCAAAGCTCCCCACTGCCTTCAGCCCAGAAGCCTTGCCCAGTGTTGAAGGGCCCCATAACCTGGCCCTAAACTTACTTCTCTAGTACAAACCCCCTTGCTGTCAAACTAGTCTCCTCACTGTTATCCAAGAGGCCATGTCCATTCCCAGCATGGGCCTTTGAAGACTTCCTCTCCCTTTCTCAAAATTCACCAAAATCCCTAAATCACTCAAAACCTACCCACAGCACCATTGTCAAGAGGCCTTCTCTGCATGCTTCAGTCAGTATGAAGTGATCGCTTCCTCCCAAGAGCATCAGCGTTGCTCTGGCTCACTCATTACTGACTGCTGTCCTGCTGGTGAGATTCTCACATGAAGCTGTCTTATCTTTTATTTAAATACAACCTTTTTCTGAATGCAGGAGCCAGGTGTTATCATTTTCATACTTAGCATCTCAAATCTTGCCCTGTTGGCATCCTTGAGAAAAGAGGAAGATCTGTAACTCTCAAAGGAAGATTGCAGAATCCAAGCTATCACTATTAAAAGGAAACAGACGATGGGGTATCAGTCCACACAGAGCTTCCTTGGGCAGCCCTGTCAGTAACTTCTCGAAGACTTCTGACTGAGCATAGCCAGCGGACTAAATCCCAACTGCCAGCCTCCTCCTAATGAAACCAGCCCAACTCTGCCATAGAACTGACGCTAAAAGGTTTGGGGTTAACCAGAGAAAATGACCCTCTGTAAGCTTGAAACATTTGTCTTATCTGAGATCCTTCCTCAGGAACTCCACCCTCAGGCCTTCCGGATAGGATCAAGAAACTGAAATTCACCAGATCACCACACCCAGAGGAGATGCCAGACCCCTCCCTCAACCATTATGATTCCTGTTTACCATCTCCTTTCCCTCCTGCTCCCTAATTTCTGTTTTTCCACATGTAGTTACATTTATTTCTTGCTACATAAGCCCCTAATTTTAGTTGGTTGGAGAGACAGATTTGATTCATCTCCTGTTCTCATTGGCTGCAGCACTTAAATACAGCCTTCTTCCTTGTCTCAGCGATCGGTTTTCTGCGCAGTGAGCAACAGGACATAGACTGAAACCCTAAGTTTCACTAACACTAATGGTGCACATAGCAAAAAGAGCCTGAGCTCTGGGATGCACCCCTTCATACTAGGCTCCACCTACTCAAAGAAGTGAGGCCTCTGGCTCTTATTACTGAAGGGAGACAAGCCACTGAGGAGAGGCAGGTTTACATAAACATATTGAATTAAGTATCTGTATAAGTACATTTCCTTCCACATAAAGTGATGGTCCCTTACCCCGATACTGGAGCCTCCATGGTACTTGAATCTTGGTATAGAAGAAATTCCATAGGCTCTTTTCCTTTAATGACAATAAAATAATAACCTTTGCACATCGACTAAAAATTTCTCAAAGCCAAACCTCATTATGCCTAAATTCCATGAATTATTCATCTGCTTCAAGTAAGAGAGATCAGATTTAATTTTTATGTTCTGAGGGGGCATCTTCCCTAGAATTAAATGGAAAATATCCTCATTTGTCTACTGAGCTGTTTTAAGACCAGGTTGTCATAGGCTTTTTCCATAACTGTACATACTGAAAAACAAAGGAAGGCTCACTGATCAGCATAAGGGAAAAAATATGAAACCAGAGAGTCCTTTCCATATCCATGTGGAGCTTGTTTCTAAATTAAAACCAGGCAAGAATGACACCTATACCAATATGTGCACACCCTAATAAATTAGCTGCACCCAATTATTAAGAAGGCAGTCTTAGCTCATAAAAACGATTTTGTGAAATTGATCTTAAATGAAAAATGTGTGATTACACTCAAAGTAGTTACAGGCCGCTAGTCAATGAAAAATTTATATTTCCCGTGGAGTTGTATTGCTTTCTGTGCATATAAAATTAGTTCGAGTGGTGGAACTAACATTACAATCAGAAGTGATTCAAGAGACAGAAACATTTTTCAGTATACGTCTCTAAATGATCCCACAATCTGGCCAACTATGCACCCAATGTGCACATTCTAATTTTACTGCTTTTGGCCAAAAGCCACTGTAAGACCAAGCGTTCAGAATTCTGTGCATGATTCACAACGTTTTTTAAAGCCATGAATGCATTTTTTCCTATATTCCTTTTGTTATTCTTTCTCCTTAAGATTTGAAAGACTTAGTTTTTAGTAAAAACAAAAATCAGCTAGAGGGATGGGAACATATAGATGAAAAATCATGGGATTCATCCTTGATTCTTCTCTTACCTTATCTCCATACCCTCTTCATCATCAGCTTCTGTAGGTTTCATCTCCAAATCTGTCTCAAAACCATACACTTGTCTCCGTGTTCACTGCTGACACCCTGGCCCAAGCCCCTGTGATAACCGGCCTTTTCCCTTCTGCTCTTTATTTTATTTTATTATTTTATTGACACACAGTAGATGTACATATTTTCAGTGTACATGTGATAAGTTAATAAAGTCACATAATTTGTAAAGGTCAAATTCATGTAGTTGGGATATCTATCCTCTTAAATATTTGTCCTTTATGCTAGAAACATTCAAATTATTTTCTTCAAGCTACTGTGAAATGGGTAATGGATTATTGTGAACTACACACCCTACGGATGTACCAAACACTAGGTCTTATTTCTTCTATCAAACCGTGCATTGGCACCAATTAATTAACTCCTCTTCGTCTCTTCTTCCCCCTGCCCTTCCCTACTTTCCTTCTGCTCTTGATCCCTCCAATTCATTCTTCCCACAGTAGGCTGAGAGATCTTTCCGAAAACTTAATCAGATCCTATCACTGCTCTGCTTCAGACCTTTCAAAGGCATCTGTTATTCTTTTAATAAAGCCCAAACTCCTTCTGTGCCACAAGAGGCCTTGCTTGATCCAGCCACTGCCGGCTTCCTCAATCTCTCCTCTTTCCATCCTTGCCCACCCTCCCTCTCAGTGGACCATGACACTAGTCTCCTTTCCATTCCCGAAGCTCTTCAACCTCCAGAGACTTGTGCTTGCTAATCTTTTCCTTCAGAATGTTCTTCCCCAACTCATAGCACGTCAGCCCCAACCCCCGCTTACTGCCTGTAGAATCATGATTTTATTAATTTGTTACTTTTTGTGATCTGTTTTAGCCTTCAGTGAGTGCAAAACAAATGAGTGAATGAAATAACATATTTAAGAAATGGTTAATTCATGAAGAAATATTTTCATAAACAAGCAAACGGCTTAAGGGAAGTTCAGGTTTAAGCTTACAACTTTCTGCCCAAATAGAATCTTCCCCTTTCAGAACGACATTTCTACTTTTAAATTGTACTAAAATTTACATTATGTTAGCAATGTTTTGTTTCTTATCTGCTTCAAGATGCTACTAATGAGAAAATGTAGGCTACTAATAAACACATGCAATTTTGTGGGCTTTTTTATAGTGAGCATTTCAAAATTTAAATTATACATTAATTTCATTAGTGATTGCTGTTTAAAAAGCTAGTCAAGCCCAGGTACAGTAATTCAAGCCTGTAATCCCAGCACTTTGGGAGGCCAAGACAGGTGGATTACTTGAGGTCAGGAATTCGAGACCAGCCTGACCAACATGGTAAAACCTCGTTTCTACTGAAAATACAAAACTTAGCCTGGCATGGTGGTGCGTGCCTGTAATCCCAGCTACTCAGGAGGCTGAGGCAGGAGAATCTCTTGAACCCAGGAGGTGGAGGTTGCAGTGAGCCGAGATCGCGCCACTGCACTCCAGCCTGGGTAACAGAGTGAGACTTCATCTCAATAAATAAATAAATAAAACAGTATCTGGGGATAAAAAGTCAGATCTAGCTGGCAGCATGTTTGGGCCCTAGAATATTCAATATTCAAGGATTTTGGCAAATGAAAACTCACTAGATTAATGGAAAACACATGCTTCTCTGGTGAGACATTGGCCATTTTAGGACCTACATACTTAAGAATATGTCTGTAAATCATAAAATAAAATCAGTAGTCAAAATAAATGAGTATTTTTCTTAGACTTCAAGGCAACTACATACAATTCCAAAACTTTTTAATTGGAGAAAATAAGAATCTTAGAAACCCGGCATGAAGCTTTGTTCACAATGAAAGAAAGAAATGGCCCAGAGAAACTGCAAAATCAGGTTGTAAAGTAATGACTGCTACGGCCTAAATATTAGTGTGCCCCCCAAAGTTTTCCTGTTGAAATTCTAACCCCCAACCTGAGGGTATTAGGAGGTGAGTCGTTTGGGAAATGACTGGGTCATGAATGGGATTAGTGCCCTTACAATAGAGGCCTGAGAAAGAATCTCTGCCTCAGACACCATGTGCAGACACAGCAAAAGGTGCAATCTATGAACTAGAAAGTAGGCCCTCACCAGACACTGAATCTGCTGGTGTCTTGACCTTGGACTTTCCAGCTTCCAGAATTGCAAGAAATAAATTTCTGTTGTTTGTAAGTTACCCACTTTGTGGTGTTTTGTTCTAGCCACTGAACAGACTAAGACGATCACCATATATGATTGAGTTGTAAAATAAACATCCATCCATGTATGTACATCACTTATTAACGTCATTTTTTTTAACATAATTTACAATTGTTAAGTCTTCAAAAAAAAACCCTGTGAACCACAGCTTCCAGTATTTCCAATAAGAATGAGGAATTGGTGACACGTTCAAGGTTACAAGAACAATGTAAACAAATAGCTAGGACAAGGACTTGCAAAATTCTAGCAACTTGCTTCAATCTCTGGACCATTTTACAAACAGTTGCTAAAATCAGTGGTGGTTATAACATGAGCATGGAGACAAGATTATGGTAGTATAACCATTGGAAGAACTTACTGGATAAAGATAAAGGCTAGGAACATTCATAAGGATAGGAATCCAAACCACCTGTCTGACATAGGCTATTGGGTAGATTCACACCTGCTGCATATCTCACAACTACTCTCCTTAGGATTTCCTAACCAAAAGAAACCTGTCCTTGCTAGGTTATTTGCAATATGTCCCCTTAAGACATCAAGACTGCAAAATGTTAATGTTATCTCCTGTGGAATGTAAGCATTAATCTCAAATGTGCTAATTAGTTGTGATGGGAGACTATATTCAACCTGGTATCTATACTACCACCAAAATTCCTTCATTCCTTTGTTAGTAGGAAGAGCCTCAAGTCTGTGTGTCTGACTCATTTTAATTTTTTGAGACAGAGTCTTGCTCTTGTCACCCAGGCTGGAGTGCAGTGGCACAATCTCAGCTCACTGCAACCTCCGCCTCCCGGGTTCAAGGGATTCTCCTGCCTCAGCCTCCCGAGTAGCTGGGATTACAGGTGCCCACCACCATACCTGGCTAATTTTTTTGTATTTTTAGTAGAGACAGGGTTTCACCATGTTGACCAGTCTGGTCTTGAACTCCTGACCTCATGATCAGCCTGCCTTGGCCTCCCAAAGTGCTGGGATTACAGGTGTGAGCCACCACGCCCGGCTTGACTCATTTTCTTCAGGACCTAGTTAAATTAAAGAAATCAGTGGCTTTGATGCATCATTTTTCAATAATGGTACATGAAAAATTTTACTTTTTGCGCGCACGCGCGCGCACACACACACACACACACACACACACACACACACAAAGACGACACAGGTCATCAGAGCAGAAAGTACCAGAGAGAATGAGCTAACTTCAGATATACAACCTGCACTCTTCCAGTTCAATCTTAGCTCTTTGCCCACCCTGGTACCCTATCTGCTGGCATAAGCACATGCAAACATCTGTAACATACACCCTACTTCTACAAAGAAATTTTTCCGGGAAAAAACATTCACCTACTTTTCAACGTAGTACATTTTTAAATACTTTAAAGTGATTTTATGAGGGAAAAACACTTTGTGACAATACAGTATATTTTATACTAAAATTCTAACCTAGGGTGTGAGGTGGTAAAATAAAAAGCCAAAGGAGATTTAGTGGTATCAGGACATGCTAGAATCATATTAGCAATGTGTTTAAATTGAAGTTGTCAGTGGAATATTCAAACAACCTTGATCAGCTACGCAACTCTGAGGGTTGTCGCTTTTGCTGGGAGTGCAGATTCAGTGTTTTTGTAAGATAGGGACATTTTGCACAGAATAACTTTTAACCACCTTGGAGGTGGGGCGAGAATAGCGCTCTTTACTGGCAAATAGGAGGCACTACATGGAACCAAGACCGCACCCCCGCCGGCTTCCTGACAGAGCCAAGGAAGAACAACTGAAACTTGGAAAAACACCCAAAGAAAAGCAACGGGTCAACTCCCCGGACTGCTCTTCTCTGTTTCTTTGTTCTACATTCATCTCTCACTTATACATGTCAATGGAGAGAAACTGGGGGATGGGCAGCGGCAGATCAAATGAGTTTTTTTGGCTTCTCTTCAAGAATCCAGCAGGAATCAGACAGCAGCTTTGATGCAAAGCAACAGCAGTGGACAGATTCTTTTACTGTCACCAGTTTATAGTTCAGAGATGACCTTCCCAAGGACACAGAGCAAGGGAAGGTGGAGGCAAAGCCAGACCCTCGTCCCCTCCGGCTCTAAAGTCTGAGCTTTCTGCGTGGGCAGGAAAGAACAAACCCATGGAAAGCCACCACCTGCCTCCCCCTCACCTTGAGCTCCCAAATTTTTCAACATGCCACAAACTATACAAGACATTTCATGACCCACGCTCCAGAACACTTATGCACTATGTTGTTTTCTAAGACGGCTATGAATTTGAAAAACAAATGGAGCACATAAGTCCTTGAACATAAATTTATTTAACTTCTGCACGACCCAGTAAAGATGTTTGTTTCATGAAAACCAGAATAAGATGACATCCTTGCCAAGTGATTTGAAATTGCTCCCTTCTTTCTGAACATTTTCCTTCCTTCAGGCTTTCCAATTCACAATACCCAGGCCTCCTCCTACCACTCTCAAAGATTTTTTTTTGCATCCTGCTTAACTTGGGTGCCTGTCTCACTTCTTTGAAAATGCTTGGTGAACAGTTACTACTTTTCTCTTGAAGACCTCCGGTGCATCTTGTCAATAGGACTAAGTGACTTATATAGAGTGGACTTTTAGTATCTTTCTGGGTCTTTTCAAGTTGTGTTTTTTTCCTAATTGTACTGGATCATGTGTTTTCCTCTCTCAAGTAAAGTTAAGCTTTAAAAAACTTCATTTTCTTGCATATTGCAATCCCATGTTCCCAGACACTTTCATTTCCTATCCAATACCATGTTTACCATAAATCGCCTTCAATATGAATAATGCATCTACACTCCAATCTGTCTACAGCCTCGTCTGATCTGCTCTGAGGCCGTGTAAGCCCACAATATGCCTTCTGAATTATCCAAGATGAAAGCATATTCATTATTGTGTAATTTATTGTCTAACCAATACAACAAACAAAAATCCAAACAGTTAATTTGAGCTTTTCCAAGTAGGTATATATACGGTATATTAAAACATTAAATTACAAAAATAAAAAATTGGGACTTTACAGTTAAGCATACTTTAGTCGATTTTACTAATATACCTCATAGAGTATATGCTAATCCAACACCGGACTAACCAGAACATATTCTGTCCCAGCCATGCCCAATAATAATGTATGAGACTACACAGTTTTTTTTTTTTTTTGTTTGTTTGTTTGTTGTTTGTTTTTGAAACAGAGTCTCACTCCGTCACCAGTCACCAGGCTGGAGTGCAGTGGCGCAACCTCGGCTCACTGCAACCTCTGCCTCCCGGGTTCAAGCAATTCTCCTGCCTCAGCCTCCCCGCATAGCTGCGACTACAGGCGCGGGCCACCACACCCAGCTAAGTTTTTTGTATTTTTAGCAGAGACGGGGTTTCACCATGTAGGCCAGGATGGTCTCGATCTCTTGACCTCGTGATCTGCCCGCCTCAGCCTCCCAAAGTGCTGGGATTACAGGCGTGAGCCACCGCGCCCGGCCAAGACTACACAGTTTTTTCAAAAATGTGCTATGCAAGCAGATGCATGGTAAATATTTTTTGAATGATCTTCACAGCTATCCTATAATGTCTTATGAATCACATTATCTATATCATAAGTTATATTTTAAGTGTGCCTCTCATCTATCCTTCCTGACTGTATCTTCTGGAGAGCAGGAAACATTGTCTCCTAATTCTTAGTGTCTCTCTCAACCACCTCTGCCATTTGATATTGCCTTGCTTTCAGTCTAATGAACCCTTCTTTCCAGACAAGTGAGGGTCCAGGGGATAAGGTCCAGGCCAGGTGGGAGGAGCCGGGAGCCTGGGCACCTAGAGGTCTAGCCCCTCCCCATAGGCCAATATCGTCAGAGGCAGCAGCATCATGGGAAAGAGCCAAACCAAAACTCAGCCCAGGCACACAAGCAACCATCTAGGGTTGGAGACAAAGCGTCTGAGTGCAAAGCAACAGGACCATCAAAGATTCAGGGTCCTAAGGGTCCAGCGCAGAGGAGTATACCTGGAAAAATCTGCATCTGAGAAGGCCGCTGCTATACTTTTTTACACAGTGCCAGTAGCTTTAGCTATAGAGAAAGCCAAGAAAGCCGCCAACCTGAACAGGATGTTTTTCTCATTGAATGGGAAGAAAGAGGGAAAGAAGGCAAAACTTTAGATACAATTACCTTCTTGCTTCTATGTATTATACTTAGTGATAAATAATAATGAATAATTCACACACTTTTGCTTAGCTGAGTTGGTGAAAAAAAATAAACTCCATCACAGTTCCTTTGCCAGGTTCTCCTGGACTAAGTGGAAAACGGAATTTTAGACAATTGACACTGTTCACGTACGAGCTTCTTGATGGACATTCTGAATATGGTCCACAGTGGGAGAGAATGACTCAAGCGATAAGGCCCCTCAAGTAATTCCTTTTAAGGGAATGTCTTCCGCCTGGTAGGAGGGGGAGTAAGGGACCAGCAAAGCAGTACCAGTTATTTAAATTAGGGCTTCCTGATAAGGAACCTGCAGTTTAAGAGCTTAGGGTGGTTCCTTAACTGACATGCATTGTCACTGGCAACCTTGCATACTTCACTGCACCGACCCTCTCCACAGAGCTCATAGTTACTTCATATGCAACGGCAGGGACCCAGGAATCCCAGCACTTGGGATATCTACAATATTCTCCCTAATAAGCTTAGGCCTTTCTTCAGCTTCCAAATTATTTCCTCCAAGACACAGAGAGAAAAGCTATTGAGAACAGAGACCTTCCTGCCGTATCTTTTGTACAGAGTATAGTGATTCGGGCTTATTGCTTAAGTCATTAATTCCCCATCATTTCCAATGAGACTTTCATTTCATTAAAGGCAATAATATTTGACAATCTATTACTATCCCTTATGCCCTGAATTATTATTGCTATATTTTAACATAGAATATAAAATTAATATACACACACTGCCATAGATCATCAATTCAAAGCAAGCGGTTCAAGAATTTTATCATCCAATGAAATATTCTCTAGGGAGCTGTATTTCCCTCTTGGGCATTCCAGTGTTCTCCAAATGTCCAAAAGAGGGATATTAGCATGTTCTAAAGCTCATCTCCATTATGGTTATTTGAAATAAACAGACTGCACTGCTGGACCAAGCAGACTCTTAAAGCTTCTCCAAAGCAGAGGGGAGAACACATCTTTTATCTGAGACCCTGATGGACTCTGCTAGATAGAGTCCTCGACTGAGGACCTTAAACCAGCAAAAAATAAATTAATTTTATTGTTTGGGATAGTGAGATCAGGAGACGAGAAAAGCAGACACAACTTACTGTTGGATCTTGGGCAAGCTACCTACATTTCCTGTGCAAAGCAACAGGACCATCTAAGATTTAAGGTCCTAAGGGCCCAGTGCAGAGGAGCCTGCCTGGAAAAATCTGCACCTGAGAAGGTCGCTGCTATACCTTTTTACACAGTGCCAGTAGCTTTAGCTATAGAGAAAGCCAAGAAAGTTGCCAAACTGACCAGGATGCTTTTCTCTCATCTGTTTTCCCATCTTTAAAACAGTAAGCATCATAGTACCAAATTGAAAGCCTTCCCCCAATACCTGTACATAGTTTAAGGCTTAATAAACATTCGTTGCTATTATTGACTTATTATTATTTCCTCAGGAAAGCAGCATTACATGAGATTAAAAACATACATTAAGGATCAATCTTATTGAATCTTGAATACCATGCTAAGGAATCTGGACTTCAGTTGGCAAGAAAGGAGTCAGAAAAGATTGTGGTAACAGGAATGACATGATCATATCTGAGCTTTAGGAAACAAAAAAATTAAACCTTGATAGATATAGATAGATATAAATATGGATAGAGATACAGACGTAAAGTTTTTTAATTTCCATTTTGTCCCTCTCTCAAAATGGCCCAAAGCTATTAGCACACTTCCTTCTTGGACAAAATTAACACTTTACCTTGAGTACAACAAAATGCCTATATTGCAATCTATATTTTCTGATGATGTAATGCCAATAGCTCAAATAGGTGGTGTTTATCAGGCAGCCTTTTAATCAATAATCTCCTGTAACAGGCATCAGCATAATATGGATTCTTAATAGCCACGTGGCTGTCAGCCTTGATTTATATGCAAGTCATTTCAGCTGGGAAAGTTATCTTAGGACACCTAGATGTATACTCTGAAGTAAAAAAAAAAAACAGATTTGAAATAAATATTTAGAATATTAATTTAAAATATTACATGAACTGTTTTTTATAAAGAGAAATCCTTGACATTTTTTAACCTCGCAAATTGGCAAAGATTTATAAAAAGGTAATACCCAGTATTAGAGAGGACACAGAAATGACTGAAACCGCCTTTGCAAAATTATGACTGAGACAGTGAAAGAGATCTACTTAACCGACTCCATCTTGCTTTTAACCTCCAGGCTGTCCTTGTTTATTCCTGGGTATAGGCTGAACTAATTTTAAGAGAAACTTACAGTTTATAGTCTAAAACAAAGTTGATAACAGCCTTTTCCCAAAGCAGACTTCCTTCTTGCCTGGGGACTAGATTGACTTCGTAGCACTAACATTAGCCACGAGATTAGAAATTATGGTTTAGGAATCATGCAGCTGGAGGCTACAAGATTCTGACCCTCTCTAAACTGCTCCTGAGATCAGTGCTCGAGATAATTTGCAGACCCAGCACTTGATAGATCAGCTGGCAACTCCCAGATCAATAAAGTGGCTCATCTGACCCCTACTCAGGAACTGCTTCAGTGCAATAAGACAGCTTTGACTCCTTGTGATTTCATCTCTGACCAATCAGCACTCCCTGCTTACTGGCTTCCCCTAACCCACCAAGTTGTCCTTAAAAGCTCTGCTCCCCAAATGCTCAGGGAGACTGATTTCAGTAATAATAAAACTCTGACACAATCTTTGTAGAAGGTAATTTACTAATACATATTAAAGTTTTAGGTGCATAATATTTACACCAATAATTCTACTTTTAAGAATTTGTCTTTAATAAATAATTGTAAATTTAGAATAGATTTAGCTACTAGGATGTTAATCTCAGCATTCATTCTAATACTAAAAATTTGGAATTATCTAAATATCTAGAAACAATAGTGATACAGCTTCAATGACTGGAGGAACACCAGGGTCCTTGGTCTCTCGCCAATAAGATAAACGACACGAATACACGTGGAGTGGTTTTAAGGAGCGGAGAGCTTAATAGAAAAGAAAGAAGGAAAATGCTCCCCTCACAAAGACAGAGGGAGGGGGGCTCCAAGTGGAGAGAGAAAACCCCCATGTCCAGCAGAAAAGTACTTGGTTACATTGAGAGGCTGGAGGAGGTGGTGTCTGATTTGCATAGGGCCCAGGGCATTGGTTTGACCAGGTGTGTCATTCACATAGCCCACGAAACAACATGCAAATGCGGGTCGCCATGATGTCCTGAACACAAGGTATTATCTGGAGGCAGCCATGACACTTTGCACACATAGTGATAAAGAGGACAGAATTGCCAAGTTGGATGGACCCAGTTTTTAATCACCTGTATTTGCATATCAAAGCTTGCCAGCCTGGCTTTTCAAGCCGCCACCTTCCTTTTAGAAAACAAATGTTTTGGGGGTTGCTTTTTATTAAAGGAAAATTCCACCAAGAACCTGTACCCTTTCTAGCTGCCTAAAAATTATTTCTTAATAACTCTGTATTAATAGGATGAACCAAACTATATCCCACAGACCAAACCTGATCCCATCACCTTTTTCATTCAGCCTGCAAGCTAAAAGTCATTTGTACATTTTTAAATGGTTGAAAGAAATCAAAAGAAAACTGTTTTGTAACGCATGAGAAATATATGAAATTCCAATTTTAGCATCCATAAAGAAAGTTTTATTGAAACACAGCCACATCCACTCATTGACATACTGTCTATGGCTGATTTACTGATACAATAGCAGAGGTGGGTAGATGCAACAGATTGCATGGCCCCAAAGTCTAAAATATTCACTATCCCATTTTACATGAAAAATTTGCCAAACTGTAGGTTAAATTAACCATGGTCTAATCATAACATAAATTAATGTAGCCATTTAAATTTATATAGAAGATTATTTGCTACTTTGCAAGAATGTTTAATGAATTAAATGAAAAAGATTATACCACAGCGTATCAAGTTATGACCACATTTTATTACTTTTAATAATATATAAAATAGGAAAAAAAGACTGGAAGAATATGTACCAAAATATTAATAGTTTTTTATCTCTGGGTGATGAGATTGCAGGATTTTTTTTCAGTAACAACCATACTGCTTACATTTTCTAAAATAACATATTGTTTAATACTAATAAAATAGCATTGTATCAGACAGAGTCTTAAATAGCCCCCCCAGTCGCCTTCACCTCTTTCTATTCACACCTTGTGTAATACCCTCCCTTTGAGTGTAATCGTGACCTTTGACTTGCTCTAAACAATAACTGGATATGGCAAAGGTGACAGGTTGTCATTTTCATGATTACATTACAAAATAGTAACTTTCATCTTGTTAGCAGACTCTATTGCTTTCTTGTCTTGCGCACTTTAAGGAAGCAAGCAGCCCCACCAGGGACAACTATGTGGCAAAAAACGGGAAGTGGCCTCAGGCCAACAGCTAAATACGATTGAAAGCCAACAGTCAGCAAGAAACTGAGGCCCTCAATCCAACAGGCTGCAAGGAACTAAACCTTGCAAACGACCATAGGAACTTGGAAGCAGACCTTTCACCGGTCAAGTCATCAGATGAGATTCTAGTCCTAGTCAGCACCTTGATTGCAAACTCATGACAGACCCCAAAGCAGAGGATCTGGCTAATCCATGTCTAGATTCCTGATCCACAGAAAGTATGAGATAATAAATGCGTGTGTGCTTTAAACCACTACATTTGTGGTAATTTATGCGGCAATAGGTAACTGATACAAATATAAAGTACTTTATTTAGAAAGATATATAAAGAAGAAAATAGTAACTTTTAAGTGGTTAAGCAATTTTAATTTTTTTGGATGGTAGATATGGTTAGAAAAGTGACGGAACTAATTAACAGGTCAGTCAAATTTTGCCCTTTAGATAAAATTATGGTGATAGCAAGTGTGTGGGTTGCCCCAGATCCTGTAGCTGCTCATGTCTAAACTTGAATATCTTAGAAGAAGTCTAACTGAAATCACCTTTGCAAAAATTATAACAGTGATAAAATTATGACAGGGAAAGAGACCTGATCTAACTCCCATCTTGCCTTGACCTCCAAATTGCCCTTGTTCATTTCTGCACTTAGGCCAAGCTAACTTTGGGAGAAATTTATAGTTTAAATGATAATAGCCCTTCCCCAAAACTAAACTGTCTTTATAAAGCTAATGAAAGGCTACCAGGTTAGGAGGATAAAAAGGACCTGAATTCTGTTAAGATGTAGGTATAAACCATTACCAGCCATTATTCTGGAGGTCACACCATTTGCAGTTTCTCCAATTCATTATTGTATTGACCTTTTAAGATGTTTTTTCAGGCTTTTGCATTTCTGACTACTGGATGACCCCATGCTGATGCTCAACTCTCTGCTCAACAGTCCTATGGCCCCCATTCAGAAGTGGACTCAGTGCACAAGGACTATTTTGCACACCCCTGTGATTGCATCCCCCAGTCAGCAGCACTCCTGCTACCAAACTACAGATTTTCAGGGAGATTGATTTGAGTAATACTTCTGTCTCCTGCTTGGTGTGACTGGCCTCATGCCAATTAAACCCTTTCTTTATTGCAATGTCCTGCACTCAGTGAATTGGTTTTGTCTGTGCAGTGGGCAAGAAGAACACATCAGGCAATTACATGGCTACTCAAAATTCCCAATAGCCTAGATATGCTATCGTCTAGGGTTAACAAGAAACAATCATTTGATTCCCAGTTCTCTTTAGAGTTCTGCACCCACTTTCTCCCCCATCTCCCCCTCCAAAGCTCATCCCACTTGAAATGGAAATCTATTTCTATAGGGTAATTGCTCCATAATTGCAGCCACCACCAACATCTAACCTCTTCCCAAGACTCATTACATATAAAAAGAATAAAATAAGCATGCCCTCTTACATTTATTTATAATTATTCACTTTCACCTTGATCAACAGGATAATTACATGTGTAAATCTCCTATTTTGACCCAAAATTGTCTTTAAATAAATTTCATGCAAGTTTTATGTCTGAGAAGCCATTACGTTTTTATTACTGAAGCAGTAATAGCAGTTTGTTAGATTTTAAAACTGCCCTACTGACCATTGAAAGCCTATCCCCTTCCTCAAGTAGCTTTTAAGTGAAAAAAAAAAAAGCCATTGTCCATCATAATTACTAGACATTAGTCACAGGTCATAAATATCCTCTATTTCTTACTGTAGGTTTTTAGGGAATTAAAATAGCATAAAATGAATAAATTGCCCTTGGAACCAGTTAAAAGCATCTCATTTCGGTCTATAAATATTCTGGAGATGTAATCAAAAGATTCCCAACGCCAGTATTATGTGCATTTTCTGGAAACCAATAAATTAATGAAGCTTAATTCTGTTTGTGGATTGCCCAAAAAGTGCACCGCTAATAATGAATGGGCAAAAAGTTCTTCTGCTGAGGTTCCCCCCTCAGTCTGAATCACACTTAAATATTTATGGTTGCTCTTATTATAGTAAAAGTACTCTCACATCCCATTCCCACAAAGTAAAATCTCAATTTTAAAAGACTCCTCAGTAATTCTTAAAGTTTGTGATACAAACTATCTTAGGAGCTTTTGCAGCTGGAGGATTAAAGACTGTGAGAATGAAAGCTTATATTGGGTGCAAGGATCAATAATAATCTCCAGTGGAGTTGTTCTAAGGGAAGTCACAAGAAATCGATATTCTACTTCTTTGGCTCACGAGTCTCAACATCTGCAAAGTCCTTGGGAATGTGGTGTAAGTTTCCACTCTTTATTTCTGTTTTCTGCCACACTCCTATGGACTGAATGTTTGTGTTCCCCACAAAATTCATATATAGAAGCCTTAACTCCAATTGTGATGGTATTTAGAGATGGGGCCTTTGGGAGATAATTAGGCTCTAAGGATGGGGCTCTCATGATGAGATAAATGTTCTTATAAGAAGAGGAAGAGACATGAGATATTGATATATAAGTTAAGAAGAAATTATTTAGGCAGATAGTGAGGGTACAGGAGACCTTGGTAATGTTTTCCTTTTTTTTTTTTTAACAGTCTACAAATGGATATTAAAAGCTTTTTTTATAATAATAATTGTGTTATACAATGGAGACAGGAAGGAATAAGGGAGGAAAATAACAAACAAACAGCCAACCAATATTTCATTTAAACCTATGAAATGCTATGCAATTGCTAGGGAGTGATTTACTCCCAACCATGTGGTCACTTTTAGAATAAATGTGATGTGTTACTGAAAAAAAAATGTATATTTTGTGGATTTGGAGTAGAGAGTTCTGTAAATGTTTATTAAGTTTACTTGTTTGAGGTTTAAGTTCAAGTCCCAGATATCCTTCTTAACCTTCTGTCTCATTAATTTGTCCAACATTGACAATGTAATGTTAAAGTCTCCCACTATTATTGTGTGGGAGTCCAAGTCTCTTTGTAAGTCACCAAGAAGTTGCCCTATGTATCTGGGTGCTCCTATATTGGGTGCGCATAGACTTAGGGTCGTTAGCTCATCCTGTTACATTGATCCCTCTACCATTATACAATGTCCTTCTTATCTCTTTCGGTTTCTATTACTTTAAAGTCTATTTTATCAGAGATGAGAATTGCAACTACTGCTTTTTTTTTTTTTTGTTCTCCATTTGGTTGGCAAATCTTCCTCCATCCCTTTGTTTTGAGTCTCTGTATATCCTTGCATGTAAGATGGATCTGGATGCAGCTTACTGATGGGTCCTTTGAAGTGGCTGATACTGGTTGTTCCCCTCTATACATAGTGCCTCCTTCAGAAGCTCTTGTAAAGCAGGCCTGGTGGTAATGAAATCTCTGAGTACTTGCTTGTTTGCAAAAAATTTTATTTTTCCTTCACTTATGAAACTTAGTTTGGCTGGATATGAAATTCTGGGTTGAATTTCATCCTTTTCTTTAAGGATGTTGAATATTGGCCCCCACTCTCTTCTGACTTGTAGGGTTTCTGCTGAGAGATCAGCTGTGAGTCTGATAGGCTTCCCCTTGTGGGTAACCTGACCTTTCTCTCTGGCCGCCTGTAGTATTTTCTCCTTCGTTTCAACCCTGATGAATCTAATGATTATGTGCCTTGGGTTGCTCTTTTTGAGGAATATCTTTGTGGTGTTCTCTGTATTACCTGGAGTTGGGTATTGTCTTGCCTTGCTAGGTTAGGAAAGTTTTCCTGGATAATATCCTGAAAAATCTTTTCCAGCTTGGATTCATTCTCTTCGTCACATTCAGGTACACCTATCAAACATAGATTAGGTCTTTTCACATAGTCCCATATTTCTTGGAGACTTTGCTCATTCCTTTTTACCCTTTTTTCTCTAATCTTGTCTTCTCATTTTATTTCATTAAGTTGGTCTTCGACCTCTGAAAGCCTTTCTTCTGCTTGATCAATTCGACTGTTAAAACTTGTGCATACTTCTCGAAGTTCTCGTATTGTGTTTTTCAGCTCCATTAATTCACTTATATTCCTCTTTAAATTGTCCATTCTCATGAACATTTCGTGAAACCTTTTTTCAAGGTTCTTAGGTTCCTTGCATTGGGCTAGAACATGTTCTTTTAGCTCACAGAAGTTTCTCATTATCCACCTTCTGAAGCCTGATTCTGTTGATTCCTCACATTCATTTTCTATCAGGCCTTGTTCAATTGGTGATGAGGCACTGCAATCCTCTGTAGGAGGAGAGGCATTCTGATTTCAGGTGTTTTCAGCCTTTCTGTGCTGGTTTCTTCCCATCTTCGTGGATTTATCCACCTGTCGTCTGTGTAATAGCTGACCTTCAGACTAGGTCTCTGAGTGGACGTCCAGCTTGCTGGTGATAAAGTTTCCTCTATTTCTTAATTTTCCTTCGGTGGATGCCCCTCCCCCCACAGAGCTGGACCTTCCCGGGTTCAGCTGCACTTGCTGTGAAACTCTCAATCTTCAGCAGTTCCAACCGCTGTTTTTATTTATTTATTTTTTTTTTGTGGAGGGGGGTACCAGCCTTCCCCTGCGGCAACCCACTACGCCGGCTGAAACAGCAGCGTTAAGATTCGTGGCGCTTTTCTGCCCGGGAATCTCCCGGTCTGGTTCCCCACTTTAGTCCGCTTTTTAATCAGCTGAATGGGAGACTCTGCTTTCCTGGAGCTCCAAACGCCAACCAAAAGGGCACTCAGTCCCGTATACTCCGGACTGAGAACCGCCGCGTCGGGGCGCCTGCAAAGCGGCCGCGCCCTCCAAAAGGGTCGCGCTGGCGACCCGTGGGGCTCCTCCGCCAAGAATCTCTTGGTCCGTGGGCTATGAAAATTCATCTGAAAATGTGGCGTCCACTCACTCTCTGTGCTTTCAGTGGGACCTACAATCCTGAGCTGCTGCTAATCTGCCATCTTGGATCTCTCCTCAATGTTTTCCTTTTAACGAAAAATAGCCCCCAAATCATTTTGTTTTCTAACAAAAAGCAGCCTGTAAAATTGAGCTCAGACATAGACAAGGAAGCTGGAAGTGTGTACCAGTGAATGCCAGCAGTTGTGCCAATAGGAAAAGCCTACCTGGAGCTAGGCATGTTCAAAATGGCAGCTCCATGTTCCCTTCTCTTTGCCAGCCACGTGTACATTAAGGAGCAGACAAGATGGCACCAGCCAAGTGGAAAGGCCATGTGCATAATAAGATTAGGGTGGGCTGACCAGCCTTCCTGTGTGCTATGTAAATGTCACTTGGTTCGACCAGTCTGTGGGCCCAATGTAACTCAGACACCACCTCCTCGAGGCCTGTCTATAAAATCCAGTGCACTCCACCACAGGCCAGAATTCCCATTCGGGCACCCCTCTCCCTCACAAGACAGAGAGCTGTTCTCCTTTCTCCTTCTTTTGCCTATTAAACCTCCACTCCTAAACTCACTCCTTGTATGTGTCCGTGTGCTCAATTTTCTTGGCATGAGACAATGAATCTCAGGTATTTATTCCAGACAGTGACAGCACTTCAGTCTCTCTCTCTCCCACTCTCTCTCTCCCCCTTCCACCCTTCCCACCTCCTCCTTCCCACTATGTGAAGATATGGAAAGAAGGCACCTGTCTAGAAACCAGAAATAGGACCCTGACCAGACACTGAATCTACCAGAACCTTGATCTTGGACTTCTTGGCCTCTAAAACTGTTAAGAAGTAAATGTTTGTTTGTGTAGGGTAGAAGGAAAGCTCCTCCCTGCCCACTGAAGATTTGCTGAAGATGAACTGACAAAAGAGAGATTGATCAGAGAAAGAGGCACACAAAATTTGTTTAACATGCACAGGGGAAAACCACAGGAATGTGATTACCCAATAACCTAACGAGGTCCAGATGCTTATATATCTGGAGACGATGGGTGTAGGAGTAAATACTTTTCAGGGGAAATGAATGAGCCCAAAAAACAATGGCCTGAGACAAAGTTCTTTCGAGCTCTGAGAAAGGTGATGAAAAGGTGAGGGGTGGAAGTTCTTCGGAATAAATGTTATCTTGTTATGCAGATAAAACCTCCCAAGTAATCTCTCAGAGCTGCCCTCAGAGGAACAGATGACAAATCGGTTTGTGGTGACAACTCTCAGTTATGTCTCTTCTCCAGCGGTTACTTAACGAGAGTCCTAGGGAGGAGATCTTAAGACAATTGCTTCTCTTTTCGAAACAAGTTTTTGTTTTGTTTTTTTCCGGTAAGAATATTCCAGAGAGAGTCCCTTCCAGTGCTTCAGGAAAGAAAGGAGGTGGCTGGGATGGGGAGGCCTTGGGGAGGAGGTGGTCTGAGATTGTAACTTTAGTTCAGAGGTTTTTTTTTTTTTGAGGCAGTCTCACATTGTTGCCCAGGCTGGTATGCAATGGCCCGATCTCGGCTCACTGAAGCCTCTGCTTCCCGGGTTCCAGCAATTCTCCTGCCTCAGCCACCTGGGCAGCTGGGATTACAGTTGCACACGCCACCATGCCTGGCTAATTTTTGTATTTTTAGTAGAGACAAGGTTTTGCCAAGTTACTCGGGCTGGTCTTCAACTTCTGACCTCTGGTGATCCACCCGCCTCAGCCTCCCAAAATGTTAGGATTACAGGCAAGAGCCGCTGCTTCCGGCCTCTGAGGCTTATTTCTGAGGCTTCTCAATTTTATTTAATTCAAAGCATTCAGCATGACGAAGCACTGAAGCAGCATCATTGGGGTAAACACCCGGGGAATCAAATATGCAGACACAAGAAGTTGGTTTAGGAGTGGAGGTTTAATAGACAAAAAAAAGAAAGGAAAACAGCTCTCTCTCCTGGGAGAGAGAGGGGCTCCAAGTGGGACTTCCAGCCCATGGCTGAGTGCACCGGGTTTTACAGACAGGTTTGAGGAGGCGATTTCTGATTTATACAGGGCCCACAGACTGGTTGGGCCCGGTATGACCTTTACTTTACATAGTGTGCAAGGAAGATGGCCACCCCAGCCTAGTCTTATTATGCAAATGCGCTTTCCACGTGGCCAGCACCATGTTGTCTGTTCCTTACTGTACACGTGGCTGGGAAAGAGAAGGGAAGATGGAGGCACCATGTTGGGCCCGCCTAGCCCTAGGTAGCCTCTTTCCTACTGCCACAGCTGCTGGCATTCACCCATGCAAGCCTCTAGCCTGCCATTCTATGTCTGCAGCTTGATTTTACAGGCCACTCTTTGTTCAAAAAGAAAATGATTTGGGGGCTGCTTTTCATTAAAAGAAAAACCTTACCAAGGACTTCCTTACCCCCCACTATCCACCTAAATAACTTCTTCTTAACTCCTGTATCAGCATCATATTTTGAAGTTTCATTTTCTGCATCCCAAGAGGTGTTTAATCCACCCAGTTTATAGTATTTTATCATAGCAGCCCAAACTAACAGAGATACCTGTATAGGCCTCTCTGGACACCACAGCCACTATGGCCTGAAGAGGAGAAAAGGGTTCGCTTCCTTTTCTCAAATCTTTCAACACTTTATTTATCCAAAGCCTATCACATTATTCTTTGTTTCATAGTCTTTGTTTAAGCACAGCTCTTTCTTACTAAGTAATTTCAGGCTATTCGTCCTCCTTTATAAACTTCCTATAGCCTTGTACAAATTAGTTCCTTTAAAATGTTGGGAGAGGTTTGTATTTTTAAAAACTGATTTAAAGGTGCATTAACTGATTACAATCATGGAATTTAACTGAATCCTGATCCAAACAAATAAGTTGTTGAAAAATTTGTGAGACGATGATGAAAAGTTGAACACTGACAATATTAAAGAATTGTTAGATGTGATAAAGGCATTGTGGTTATGTTGCTTTAAAAGTGTTGTGTATGTATGTATGTATATACAAATGGAAAAATGATGTGAAGTCTGGAATCTGCTTCAAGATAGTTGGGAAAATGGGTGTGCATATAGGTAAAACAAGGTTGACTACGGATTGAATTGCGTGATGGGTACTTGGTATTGTTGCTTTAAAAACCACCCAAACTTAGTGCATTAAAACATTTATTTTGCAAATAAATTTGGGCAGGAATTGGCAAGGATAGCTTAAATCTATTTCACTTGGTATCAGCTGGGATAGTTTAAAAGTTGAAACTTGGAATCATCTGAAGACTGGCTAACTTCGTATGTCTGGTGGTTGATACTGGCTGTTGGCTGGAACCTTAGCTGGGGCTATGGGCCAGAACACCTACATGCAGCCTGGACTTCCTCAGAATATGACAGCTAAGTTCCAAAGGTGGAGAGTGAGAAGGGCAGAAGCTGTATTGCCATTTGTGACCTAGTCTTTTAAGTCATTGCTTCTAACACAGTCTATGGATTAGAAGTCACTAAAATGCAAAAATAGATATGAACAACAGGAAAAGCCTATGATGCTCTTGGATAGGAAGACACATCACACAGATGTTAGTTGTCTCTAAAGTAATAAATTTAGCACGAGCCAAATGAAAATACCATTAAGCATTTTACTGGAGTAAGAAGCGCTATTTAAAGTTTACCTGGAAGAATAAATAAGGAAAAATTGCCAGAAAAATTCTAAGAGAGCAATAAAGAGGAAATGGTCTTGCCAGGCATCAACTATATTATAAATCTTTGATAACTAAAACAGTTTGGTACAAGTGCATAATTACAGAACAAGCTAATGGAAAAGAAAAGAGCATATAGAAATTTACTGTCAATTAATGGTAACAGTTCAATTGGTAGGGAAAAGATGGGCTTTCTAATAAATATTGCTGGGATAACTGGAGAGTCACACGGAAATAATTAAAATTGAATCACTTTCTCCCATCAATAAGAAAGATGTTCCATCTTGCTCAAAATAAGAGAAATGCAAATCAAAACTATACTTACGTATATTTCTCACCTATGAGGTTGGCAATATCCAAATGTTTGCCAGTTTTCTCTATTGGTACTCTAATACATTGCTAATATACACCATTTGCCCATCGAGGGGAATTTGGCAATATCTGGCAAACCTGAGAATGCATTTACCTTTTGAGCTAGCAATCCCACTTCTAGGAATCTCCCAAAGTTATACTGGCAAAAATACGAACAGCATAGAGCTATTCATTGCAGCACCATCTTTAATAGCAAAAGACTAGAAATAAATTCAAATGGTCACCAATAGGGGAAAAGTTGAATAAACTGAGAAAAATCTGCACAGTCAAGTAGTATGTTGCTATAAAAAGCAATAAGATCTCTATATACTATATTATGGTATTATCTCCAGGATATATGTTAGTGACAAAAGCAGGATGAATAAAATTGTATACATTACTTTTCTGCTTATCAAAGGAAGCATTTTGAAAATATATGCATATGTTTAAAGTAAATAGAATAAACTATGAACAGGCTTCCTTTGGAAAAGGGAGAAAATAGGATGAGGAGGATAGGAGACAGAAGCTACATTTCTTTGAATATACTTTTTTCCTGTAAATTTGACTTTGAAACCATGTAAATATTTCCCACAAACATAAAGCAAAAATAAAATTTTAAATTCCTGAAAGACAAAATGTAAATGAAACACAATCCTGTGCATACAAATGACTTCAAAACACAGCAATCTGAGTGTACATACTTAAATGACAAAAAAAAAAAAAAAAAGATGGTTGAGGGGGAAATAAGAATTATAAACTGTTTAACAACTAATATGATTAAAGGCTGGGTAGAAGCTGTTATTCTGAGACCATTGTGTATGAGTCTTGTATAAAACAAATGAGTAATTGTTAGTGTCATTGAGAAGTAGCATTTTCAGCATATAAGAAAGGACATACACAGATGTAAGATCCATGAAGTTGAATAAAAAAATTACTGTACTGAATCTGAAGTTCTGATATAAAGATTATAAACAGAATGAATATACACAGACAGCCATGCATCACTTAACAATAAAATACATTCTGAGAAATGCGTCTTAGGCAATTTCAGTCATTGTGTGAATGTCATAAAGTGTATTTAAACAAACATAGATGGTATAACCAGCCTACTACACATCTAAGCTATATGGTGTAATCTATGGCTCGTAGGCTACAAACCTGTACAGCATGTTACTATACCAAATACTATAGGCAATTATAACACAAGAGGAAGTGTTTGTATATATAAACATAGAAAAGGTAGAGTAAAAACACAGTGTCATCTTATGGGACCACCATTATATATGCAGTTTGTCCATCAAAACATCGTTATATGATGCAGGACTGTCTTTCTTAGCTCTGTCCACTAAGTGATGAATGATCAAACCAGTAGAAATGAGCTCCCCAAAGCATGTAGTATGTATTACAGTCCATATAGTACCATTTCTGAAAAGCAAACAAAATTCTTTGGAAAAATGTCTGATTCCAGGTCTGAGAAGGGAAATATACAACATAAACCTGAACTATCTTATTACAATAAAGCAAGAAAACTATCAAATAAAACACCAGTGAAAGATAGGACAATCTGAATATCAATAAGAGTAATTAACTGCCATAGATTAGAAAACATCAAAAATCTATGTTTATATGCATACTGGATGTGGAGAAAAAGAAACACTTATACACTGTTGGTAAGAGTATAAATTAGTTCAACCATTGTGGAAGATAGTGTGGCAATTCCTTAAACACTTATATCCCATCACTGAGTATATACCCAAAGGAATAACTTATATTCCTTTGGGAATATAATACTTATATTATATTTCTGTTCCTTATAAAGACATGTGTGCACATATGTTCATTGCAACACTATTCACAATAGCAATGACATGGAATCAACCTAAATGCCCATCAGTGATGACTGGATAGAGAAAATGTGGACTATTTTCATACACCATGGAATACTATGCAGCCATAAAAGAATGAGATCATGTCCTTTGCAGGGACACGGATGAAACTGGAGGCCATTATCCTTAGCAAACTAATGCAGGAACAGAAATCTAATACCACATGTCCTCACACATAAGTGGAAACTAAATGATGAGAACACATGGACACATCGAGGGGGAACAGCACACACTGTGGCCTACCGGAGGATGGAGGGTGGGAGGAGGGAGAGGATCAGGAGAAATAACTAATGGGTACTAGGCTTAATATCTGGATGGATGAAATAATCTGCATAACAAGTCCCCATGACACAAGTTTACCTACGTAACAAACCTGCGCATGTACCCCTGAACTTAAAAGTTAACAAAAAAACAATTGACCATCTTTAAAGGATGTTAGAGAACCAATTCATTGTTCTGAAAACTTGCAAATAAAGAAAAAGAACTATTTTTCCTATACAAACCAGATCTCAGAGTAACCAAGTTACCAAAGGAGGTTCTTTTTTTGAAATGATTGCCGTTAACACGTAAAGAAAACTATAATGAGTTAATAGATCTAGCTAGTGATCACCAATTGCTGCTAATAATATCACTAGGAGACAGCCCGTCTCCACAAAAAATACAAAAATCAGCCAGGCGTGCTGGTGCATGTCTGTATTGCTAGCTACTTGAGAGACTGAAGCAGGAGGATCCCTTGAGCCCAAGAATTCAAGGGTGTAGAGAGCTATGACTGCACCCCTGTACTCCAGCCTCAGTGACAGAACAAGACCCTGTCAGAAAGAAAGAAAAAGGAATTAGTTTGTTTTCACACTGCTATAAAGAACTATCTGAGACTGGGTAATTTATAAAGAAAAGGAGTTTAATTGACTCACAGTTCCACATGGCTGGGAGGTCTCAGGAAATTTAAAATTATGGTAGAAGGCAAGGAGAGGCAAGCACCTTCTTCACAAGGTGGCAGGAGAGAAAGCACGAGTGGGGGAAGTGCCACATTTATTTAAACCATCAGATCTTGCGAGAAATTACAAGAACAGCGTGGGGAATACCTGGCCCCATGATCAATCACCTCCCACCAGGTCCTTCCCCCAACATGTGGGGATTACACTTTGAGATGAAATTTGGGTGGAGACACAGAGCCAAACCATGGAAAAGAAGGAAGGGAGGGAGGGAGGGAGGGGGAAAGAGAGAAGGAGCAGAAAGAGCAAGAAAGAGAGAAAGAGGAAAGAAAGAGCAAGATGAAAAGGAAGAAGAGGAGAGAGAGCAAGAAATAAAGATAGAAAAGAAAAAGAAAGAAGAAAAGGAAAGAAAGAGAAAGAAAGGAAGGAGAAAGAAAGGAAGGAAGAAAAGAAAACGCAAAAGGAAGAAAGAAAAGGAAAGAAAGAAAGAAAAGAAAGAAAGAAAAAAAGAAGAGAGAGAGAGAGAAGAAAGAAATCTGAGCAACAGGCCCCACATTTTCATTTTGCACTGGGCTCTGCAAAGTATGTTGCATTCATGTCTACATCTGACTACCAATTTACAGGAAGTAAGTGTTGTAGTTTAAAGAGGTGTCCACAAATTCTTCAATACTCCTTTCTCCCAAAAGTGAAGCATAGTTCCTGTCTCCTTAAGTATGGGCTGTACTTTGTGATTTGCTTCAGATGAATAGAATAGATTTGAAATGATGATGTGTGACTTAGAAGAATAGATTATAGGACACTGTGGCATCCATCTTGCTCTGTGATCACTTGCACTGGAGTAAGCCAGCTGACATGAGAGGAGACTCAAGCAGTTGTATGGAGAGGTCCATGTGGTGAGGGACCAAGGCCTCCAGCCAACAGCCATGTAAGTGAGCCATCTTGGAGTGGCTCCTTCTACCCTAATTAAGCTTTTAGATCACTGCAGCCCCAGCTTACATTTTGAATGCAACCTCATGACAGACCCTGAGTTGTAACCACTTGGCTAAGCCATTCTTGAATTCCTGGCCCACAGAAATTGTGAGGTAATGTTAATTATTGTTTTAAGTTGCTATGTTTTGAGGAAATTCACTACACAGGAATATATAATACCACAAGAAACAAGGAACATGCTCAATGACAGTGTGGGGATACAATCACCAAAATCCAGCCCGTGGGAAAATCACCTAACAACCTTCAACCAAAATATTTCAAAGAAAAAAAAGCACATCAGAGGCACCTTTTTGGGATCCAGATTCAAACAAACTACTAAAAAAAAACGACTACAGGACAATGAAAACCATGCAAATACTGACTGGATATCTGATGGTATTAAGAAGTTATTGTGATCTTTTTAGGGAGGTGGATATGATGATAGTATCACAGTTACGTTTTAAAAGGGGAGTCCTTGACTTCTAGAGAAATACCCTAAAATATGTAAAGATAATATGTCTAGAATTTTCCTCAAAATGCCCATGGAAGGGAGAGAATTGGTGGGAAAAAGGAAATAAGATTCACCATGAGTTGATTACTATTGAAGCTGAGTGGTGAGAACATAGTTCATTTCATAATTTTCCATAGTAAATATTTTTTACAAATATATAATGAACGCATAGACTTAGCTAGTGATCACTAATTACTGCTAACATCACTAGGAGGGAAGAAGTACCCAGCATCTATGAAGCAGTACTGCAATAAAAGAAATGTATGAGTATCAAACATGAATCTGATCAAGCGTCTACATCCAGGGCTGGTTATATCAACATTCATCAACAAATACCACACAACATTTAAGAGTGGGCTTAACAAAACTAATTACAAGCAAGATGAAGACTATAAGGGTTTGAAACTTTTATTATCTAATATAATTAAAATTTTGTAAATAACGATTCTTAAGTGTCAAAACCCAACTCCAGACTCCACATTATTAATTACTCCATCTATTTAAGGAAATATTCTGAATTGGAATTAGTATCTTTGGCACATATTATTTGATCCAGTAATCCATAATAATCTCAGAAGTATTATGCCTTCCTTTTCATTGTTCAATTCAAATCATAGTCATATTTAGTCACCAGATGGACTTTCTTCTTCACCTATTCCATCATGTTAGAAAAAGAGTATAAATTAGCACCTTCTAACGACTCATGACAGACTTTTATCATCCACATAGAGAAGCAGTGAGGAGAAGGTTATCCTAACCATTTGATGGTAAAAGAGTCATAAACAGATGCCTTTCACAAGTCTCAGTGCGCCAATGGCAATTACCACCTGTTCTGCTCCATCTATTAAGGGCTATGCATGAAAAAGAAGCCAAGAGACAGAAAAATCATGCAGACACAAATCTTTACTGCAACAATTGCATTTTAAATTCCTTCACTAAAAATACATACCACACATAGGCATGTGATAGAGTAATACAGAGGACATGCAATTGCATGACTACCCTGAACTGAGACCAGATTAGGGCAGGTTCACAAAGGTCTCACCTCTGTTCTCTTCTTTCCTTTACCAATAGGAAGGAGGGATTGTTTGCTCTATGCAGATGTCTTAGGAAAATAATCAGCTGGAGATGCCTCATTATTTCTCATTCTTACCAATTCAGAATTTGTCATAACTCTTGGCTTGAGCTTGCCTGCAGGTATCACTAACATGATAAAGAGTAGGATTGATCAGCAATACAAAATTGTAAATGTGGTTTGATTTTAACTATGAAAAAAAAATTCTCCCTCAAACTTGTGTACAGATTTTTTTTCAAGTGAGAGAAAAAAATATTCCAACACATAGGTTAACATTAGTAATGGGTCTGGATAAGACTCAGATCCATCTCTCTTCCTCCATTCCTTATTTTTTTCTGAATTTTAAAATATATTTATCTTCTTTCTTTTGTCCTTTTTTTTTTTTTTTTTTTTTTAATCATAGGCTACCGTAGCCTCAAACTCCTGGGCTGAAGGGATTCTCCTGTCCCAGCCTCTCAAGCAGCTAGGATTAGGGATGTGTGCCATCATGCCTAATTTTTTTCATTTTTTGGTAGAAACAGTATATTAGGCCACTCTTGTGCTGCTACTATAAAGAAATACCTGAGGCTGGGTAATTTATAAAGAAATGAGATTTACTGTCTTAAGGTTCTGCAGGTTTTAAGGAACATTGGTGCTGGCATCTACCTCTCATGAGGCCTCAAGAAGCTTACAGTCATGGCAGAAGGTGACAAAGAGCCAGTCTGTCACATGGTAAAAGTGGGAGCAAGAGAGAGGAGGGGAAGTGCCACACACTTTTAAAAACCAGATCTCCAGTGAACTAATTGAGTGACAACTCAACCCCCAGGGAAGCATTCATGAGGGAGTCTGCCCCCATGATCCAATCACCTCCCACCAAGCCCCACCTCCCACACTGAGAATCACATTTCAACCTGAGATTTGGTGAGGACAAACATCCAAACCATATTAGAGGGGGTTTTACTATGTTGCCCAGGATGGTCTTGAACTTCTGACCTCAAGCAATTCTCCCACCTCTGCTTCCCAAAGTGCTGGGATTACAGGCGTGAGTCACTGTACCTGGCTTATTATTTCTTGAATATCATATATTGCCTTTTAAATGAAACGCTTAACATGTGCTGTTATTGTTATTCCTATATGAGAATTTTTAAAAGATTTTTATTAGCACAGTGGCAGGTTAATAAATATCCTTCATTTAAAATTTAAATACATTTCATTCACTAAAGGAACTGCAGAAGAAATGTACTTAAAATATAAAAAATGTAATTCACACTGGCCTCCTCTCAGAATGATTGATGTGTTCTTACAAATAGGGGCTATAAATTTTCTACCAATGTCACAGAAATACTAAGCATAGTCAGTTCCTTAACTCATTAAAACCACAGAATGGTATTGAACAAAAAGTAGTTTACTTTCTGTAAAGTATTATGTTTCAATGACCATTTGTCACTTAACAACAACAATAATAAATACAAATGAAAATAGACAATTCAGTCTGAAAGAGAAAAATAATGAGAGAAAGCAAAACAAGAAAACTGAATAGTCGCACAAAGGAATATTAAATTGTCCTTAAATGCTTTGAAAAGAAATTCAAGAAGGATAAAGAAGCAGGGGAAAGTGCATTTATGAAATTCTCATGTCAGTCTGTAAGCTGTCAAATATGAGCCATATTTTCCTGAAGTCATGAACAGTGCCCTTACCTAGAGGGAATACATAGGTGTAAACTCAAAGATCCAACATTAGGTCTTAACAGAATGCATGTACACCCACACTGACCTCTCAAACAACTACCCCAGGTCATACAGAGCCGTGAGTAATGGAAACTCTCGGTTTGGGCTCCAACTACACGTTAGTTTTGGCACCTCAGTTATGTGTGACTAAGATAAAAGAGATGAGAGGAGGCAAGTGCTCCAGCATAGGAAATTAAGAGGAATTAATAGTACCCAAGGTGCTATGATTATGTTCCTTGCTCAAAGGAAAAGCTTTAGAGATCCGGTTGGCTTGGAAATCCTCTTGAAACTGAGTATTTGGATGGAGCTGGTGGGCTGACTTTCTATTTGCTTTATACAGGGGATGAATTCATGAAACTATAAGGAGGCAATCTGTAGTTTTTCTAGTTATTCCCAAAATGTTAGGTGTAAAACACTTGATCATAAATCTTAAAATGGCCACATTATTAGCAACTTCGGCAACCCATCAACCATTCCCACCATTTAAAATCTTTCCCCAATGACACTGGTAACCTGCCAGCAATAATTATACTCAGAGTTCCTCTTCAAACAAGTATTTCTATAACTAATCGGTAAATATGATTAGGAGAATATACTTCTGAGGATATAAAGGAGTATAAAATGAAAAAGGCAGACTTTCAGATGAATCTTCTCAGCTTCTTTATATATCCCACCCCAATAAAACCATTAAGTCCACTGTTCCAGAAAAGATGTAGTTATACACAAATATTCTCACTACCGTTATTATTCATGACGTTTCTGAGAACAACAAAATTACAGAATTTTAGGGAGTAGCCAAAAAAAAGTACTCACGGGTCATTTTTTTTTTTTTTGAGACAGTTCTGCCTCTTTGGCCCAGACTGGAGTGCAGGGGCACAATCTCAGCTCACTGCAAACTCCAAGCCATCCTCCCACCTCAGCTTCTCGAGTAGCTGAGACCACAGGAAAGTGTAACAGATTCCTGGGAAATAGGAACACCTGAAAGCTATAGATCAAGAGACCTGCTATTAGCAAAAGAGGGGAGGGAAATTAGAAAACAGGATGACCAGTATATTAGTTCGTTTTCACGCTGCTGATAAAGACATACCCGAAACTGGAAAGAAAAGAGGTTTAACTGGACTTACAGCTCCACATGGCTGGGGGAAGCCTCAGAATCATGGTGGGAGCTGAAAGGCACTTCTTACATGATGACAGCAAGAGAAAAATGAGGAAGAAGCAGAAGTGGAAACCCCTGACAAACCCGTAAGATCTCGTGAGACTCATTCACTATCACGAGAATAGCATGAGAAAGTCCTGCCCCCCATAGTTCAATTACTTCCTGCTGGGCGGAATTCTTAGAGATACAACACGTGGGAATTCTTGGAGATACAATTCAAGTTGAGATTTGGGTGGGGCCACAGCCAAACCATATAATTCCACTCCTGGCCCCTCCAAATCTCACGTCTTCACTTTTCCAAACCAATCATGCCTTCCCAACTGTCACCCAAAGTCTTAACTCATTTCAGCATTAACCCAAAAGTCCACAGTCCAAAGTTTCTTCTGAGACAAGGCAAGTCCCTTCCACCTATGAGCCTGTAAAATCAAAAGCAAGCATTATTTCCTAGATACAAAGGGGGTACACGCATTGGGTAAATACAGCCATTCCACATGGGAGACATTGGCCAAAAAAGGAGTTACAGGGACCATAAAAGTCCAAAATCCAGTGGGGCAAATTTTAAAGCTCCAAAATGATCTCCTTTGACGCCAGGTCTCACATCTAGGTTACACTGATGCAAGAGATGGGTTCCCATGGTCTTGGGGAGCTCTGCCTCTGTGGCTTTGCAGGATACAGCCTTCCTCCTGGCTTCTTTCACGGCTGGTGTTGAGCATCTGCAGCTTTTCCAGGTGCGTGATGCAAGCTGTCAGTGGATCTACCATTCTGGGATCTGGAGGATCATGGCCCTCTTCTCACAGCTCCGCTAGGAGATGCCCAAGTAGGGACTCTGTGTGGGGGCTCTGACCCCACATTTCCCTTCTACACTGCCCTAGCAGAGGTTCTCCATGAAGGCCCCACCCTGCAGCTTTTGCCTGAGTGTCCAGGCATTTCCATACATCTTCTGAAATCTCAACGGAGGTTCCCAAACCTCAATTCTTGACTTCCGTGCACCCATAGGCTCAACACCATGTAGAAGCTGCCAAGGTTGGGGCTTCCACCCTCTGAAACCACAGCCTGAGCTGTACATGGCCCCTTTCAGCCACAGCTGGAGTGGCTGGGACACAGCCACTGCACACAGCATGGAACCCTGGAGCCTAGGCTGTACACAACACGGGACCCTGGACTCAGCCCACAAAACCACTTTTTCCTTATGGGCCTCCAGGCCTATGATGAGAGGGGCTGCCATGAAGGTCTCTGACATGGCCTGGAGACATTTTCCCCATGGTCTTAAGGATTAACATTAGGTTTCTACCTACTTAAGCAAATTTCTGGAACCGGCTTGAATTTCTCCCTAGAAAATGGGTTTTTCTTTTCTATTGCATAGTCAGGCTGCAAATTTTCCAAACTTTTATGCTTTGCTTCCCTTATAAAACTGAAAGCCTTTATCAGTACCCAAGTCACCTCTAGAATGCTTTGCTGCTTAGAAATTTCTTCTGCCAGATACGCTAAATCATCTCTCTCAAGTTCAGAGTTCTACAAATCTCTAGGGTAGGGGCAAAATGCCACCAGTCTTTTTGCCAAAATATAACAAGCATCACCTTTGCTCTAGTTCCCAAGTTCCTCATCTCCATCTGAGACCACCTCAGCCTGGACTTTATTGTCCATATGGCTATAAGCATTTTGGGCAAAGCCATTCAACAAATCTCTAGGAAGTTCCAAATTTCCCCGCATTTTCCTGTCTACTTCTGAGCCCTCCAAACTGTTCCAAACTCTGCCTGTTACCCAGTTCCAAAGTCGTTTACACATTTTTGGGGTATCTTTTCAGCAATGCCCCACTCTACTGGTACCAATTTACTGTATTAGTTCATTTTCATGCTGCCATTAAAGACATACCTGAAACGGGAAAGAAAAAGAGGTTTAATTGGACTTACAGTTCCACATGGCTGGGGAGGCCTCAGAATCACGGCAGGAGGTGAAAGGCACTTCTTACATGGTGGTGGCAAGAGAAAAATGAGAAGCAAAAGCAGAAACCCTGATAAACCCATCAGATCTCATGAGACTCATTCACTATCACAAAAATAGCATGGGGAAGATATGATTCTATTACCTTCCCCTGGGTCCCTCTCACAACACATGGAAATTCTGGGAGATACAATTCAAGTTGAGATTTGGGTGGGGGACACAGCCAAACCCTATCAACCAGGTTACTGTTATTACATCAAGTGGTCAGAGAAAGATATCCCGTGACAGGTAGGAACAGCAGAAACCATACTGAAAGGAAAACATGGGATCAAGAAAGGATGAGATTTTGGCGGTTATTAAAACTGTGCCCTGCTCTAGTATGTACCACCTTTAGAGAACCACTGTGTTAGGATTCTTCATGAGGCTCACAAGAGTATAAACTGAGAGTATTAAATCACCATTATGCATTTGGGGCAGGGCTCAGTCACACGAACTAGATGTTATCATTTTGATCAGAAGCTGTAATTATAACTCCCCTAACCTTTGCATACTTTTAGATGACATTTCTAAGTCCTTGCTGCAAGTCATAAACATCATAAATATTTTATCATAAAATAGTCTAAAAACACATTATATACAATAAGGTAAAATCATTCATCAGTTTAAAATACCAAAGGCTTTTTAAATGTTTAAATGTTTCTGCCGGGCGCAGTGGCACGTGCCTGTAGTCCCAGCTACTCGGGAGGCTGAGGTGGGAGGATCGCTTGAGCCTAGGAGTTCTGGGCTGTAGTGTGCTATGCCAATCAGGTGTCTGCACTAAGTTCGGCGTCAATATGGTGACCTCCCGGGAGCGGAGGACCACCAGGTTGCCTAAGGAGGGGGTGAACCGGCCCAGGTCGGAAACGGAGCAGGTCAAAACTCCCGTGCTGATCAGTAGTGGGATCGCGCCTGTGAATAGCCACTGCACTCCAGCCTTGGCAACGTAGCGAGACCCCGCCTCTGAAAAAAAAAAAAGAAAAAAAAAAAGAGAGAAAAAAAAAAAAGGGAAAAAAACCCCAAATGTTTCTGAAATACTAATAATCAGATTTTTAAGAACAAGAGCTTGGTGGGGTGCGTTGGCTTACACCTGTAATCCCAGCACTTTGGGAGGCCGAGTCGGGCAGATCACCTGAGGTCGCGAGTTTGAGCCCAGCCTGACTAACATGGAGAAACCCCCTCTGTACTAAAAATACAAAATTAGCCGGGGCACGGTGGCACATGCCTGTAATCCCAGCTACTCAGGAGGCTGAGACAGGAGAATCGCTTGAAACCGGGAGGTGGAGCCAAGATTGTACCACTGCACTTCAGCCTGGGCAACAAGAGCAAAATTCTGTTTCAAAAACAAAAAAGAACAGGAGCTCTGTGATACGTTCCAGATAACTGAGTTTTTATTATACGTTTGAACATGAACAAAACACAAAAAGATTCACCCTCAAATTTAAACATTCTACACACATTTTCCCTCAACAAAAAGTGGGGTGCTATCTTAAAAGTCAGAGACTTAGGGTTTGGAAAATAAAGATTATGACATTTAAAAAATACTATACAATAAACAGTTTTGGAATTTATGAAATTATTAGAATTTCCACCTGGATTTCCACATGTGACCTATTTCTGCCTGTACACCCACATTCAAACTCTATCTCCACCCCACAGGCAGCTCTAGTCTGTGGTAACAGGTCAGTCATCCCTTTGGATGTTAGCAATGTAATCCTTGTTCGGTCCACCTTCATCAGTGCTTTTGCCAAACACCAAAGGCCTATGAGAAACAGGCGCGGCTGACCCACTCCCATCTATTTTAAGTCACAGGATCCCAAGAGGACAGAAGACTTTGTCTCCTTGGACCCTATCTCTGTAGCCTACTGTGACAGTAATGTTCTTACAACCTTTGTCTCAAGGCCAGTCTCCATAGCCTCTTATCATGGCTCACTTGATCCAGGGTTTAGTTTTTCCTGACTGTAGATTTAGATCAAGCAATTGTAAAAACCCATGAGGTGGCGCCTCATTAACCTAGGATTCTGAGGTCTTTACTTCATGGACTGTGTGACAGCCTATCTAGATAAGAAGAAAAAACACCGTAATATTAATAGAACTAGCTATTACTGCTTCCTAGGAACAAAGCTGCCCAATGATTCTGGAACTGAATGGAGCCTGAATTTTACATATAATATGAAGTAACTCAGTGATATCTACCTTTCTTTCTTTAAAGATGGTCCCACAGACATGCCCCTCTCAGACTCCTGATTAAAATCCTAAATGTGCAAATATGCTCACTTATGTCAACACTGACCCCATTTTTTTCCCCAACTGAGCATGTCTTTGAGTTCAGGTCTGTTCTTGCCTTTGCAGATTAGAATTGGGCTTTTGTTTTTTGGGGGCTATTTTTTGAGACGGAGTTTCACTCTTGTTGCCCAGGCTGGAGTGCAATGGCACAATCTTGGCTCACCACAACCTCTGCCTCCCAGGTTCAGATTCTCCTGCCTCGGCATTCCAAGTAGCTGGGATTACAGGCATGAGCCACCATGCCTGGCTAATTTTGTATTTTTAGTAGAGACAGGGTTTCTCCATGTTGATCAGGCTGGTCTAACTCCCCACCTCAGGTGATCCGCCCACCTCGGCCTCCCAAAGTGCTGGGATTACAGGCGTGAGCCACTGCACCTGGCCTTCTTTGGGTTGTTGCTGTTGTTGTTTGGCCAAAGAGTAGAAAGAAATCAGAAGAGAAAAACCAACAATATGATTTTTCTATATTTTTAAAAGAATTTTTTTCTGTCAATTTACATGTGAAAAGGCAATGAATATCAATTCTTCATCAAAGTGACTGAATTACCCTGGGGCAGAAGTTGCAGTGAGCTGAGATTGCACCACTGCACTCCAGCCTGGGTGACAAAGCAAGACTCCATCTCAAAAAATAATAATAAGAAGTGACTGAATTAAGAGATGAAAACGAAATGTGATAAAATAAGAAAACTTGTTCTTTAATAAGCACGAGATATTCAAGTCCAAATACAATAATAATGATAATAACAGATTCAATACCACAGTTGTATACACTTCTAGTGAAGCTTTATGAATTCCATTCCGAACTCCTAGCACCAGGTAAACACGAATCACAGGTGGAAATATGCCATGTTTAGCACTAGAAGCAACATCACAGTTTATTAGCAAAATAAAGCAGAACATGGTCAGGTAAATAAATATTACAACATATAATGTACTGGTGATGAAGCTGCAATAAAGTAATATAAGTGAGGTTTACAATTTTTTTTTTACTGGGAAGGCTAGATGTAAACATAAACATTCACATTAAACTACTAGCCCCCCAAAACTTAACCTACGTCACAAACAATAATCACCTTTTAACTATAAAATCATAAGAACTTGTACTCTATGGCTCTTTTGTCTCATTGGTTTTTCAGAGAAAGAAATGAGCTGTGTTAAGTAGTTTCACTGATTTATTCATCTTCAATAGCTGCCAGTTCTGGAACCTCATTCATCCTCAGAACATCTTCATAGAGCAAATAATTATGTAGGCTTCTGGGAAGTGGCAACTGACTAATAAAACTGTCAGACCGGAGATGTTCTGATTTTAGACTGGACCGAATTTCCAAACGACAAAGATGGGTCAGGGATGGAATAGTGGCTGGAGAAACAAAAAAAGCAAGGTGAAAATTTTTTAAACAGAAAGATGTAATAGCACATTAAGGTAAATTCACTTTTTTTCTTTTCCCAACTCTGTAATAAAAGTGATATGCTGCTTAGAATTACTTTGAAAGAAGACTACTTTGAGTCAGGATGACCACAATAAACCTTATTTATTCTTTTCTGCAGCCTTCAACTGGCTTCTCTCCCTTCAGTTGTTGGCCACACATTCAAAGTCAGTATCCAGGGTCACAAACACTAAATGTTCAAATTCTAAATATGTGACAATAAATGGTAGAAGCTCACAGTAGCAAATACTACCCTCCTCTTAGTCTATTTCATTACAAATGTTTTCCAGACCTACCACATCAAGTGAACAGATGTACAGCTTGCAAGTTTTCCTTTTAATCCATAACACAGAATTAAATTTTTGAATTGGATCTGAGAGAAAGGGAGTATTTATTGAGTGCCTTCTATGCCATAAGCCCATGTACTTCACTCAAATTCTCTTTTTTATCTTCATTAACTTCACCAGGTACATATTATCAGGCTATTGTAGAGATGAAAAAACTTTTTTTTTTTTTGAATTGTACTTTAGGTTCTGGGATACATGTGCAGATCATGCAGGATTGTTGCATAGGTACACACATGGCAATGTGGTTTGCTGCCTCCATCCCCATCACCTACATCTGACATTTCTCCCCCGTTATCCCTCCCCAACCTCCTCAACTCCCCACTGTCCCTCCCTTGGCCCCAACCGACTCCAGTATGTGATGTTCCTCTTCCTATGTCCATGTGTTCTCATTGTTCATCACCCGCCTATGAGTGAGAACATGCGGTATTTGATTTTCTGTTCTTGTGTCACTTTGCTGAGAATGATGGTTTCCAGATTCATCGATGTCCCTACAAAGGACACAAACTCATCATTTTTTATGACTGCATAGTACTCCATGGTGTATATGTGCCACAATTTCCTTGTCCAGTCTATCGCCGATGGGCATCTGGGTTGGTTCCAGGTCTTTGCTATTGTAAATAGTGCCACTATGAATATACGTGTGCATGTGTCCTTATAGTAGAACGATTTCTAATCCTTTGGATATATATCCAGTAATGGGATTGCTGGGTCAAATTTCTATTTCTAGGTCTTTGAGGAAGCGCCATACTGTCTTCCACAGTGGTTGAACTAGTTTACACTCCCACCAATAGTGTAAAAGTGTTCCTATTTCTCCACATCCTCTCCAGCATCTGTTGTCTCCAGATTTCTTAATGATCACCACTCTAACTGGCGTGAGGTGGTATCTCAGTGTGGTTTTGATTTGCATTTCTCTAATACAGCGATGATGAACATTTTTTCATATGTTTGTTGGCCTCATATATGTCTTCTTTTGAAAAGTGTCTGTTCATATCCTTCACCCACTTTTGGATGAGTTTGTTTTTTTCTTATAAATCTGTTTTAGTTCTTTGTAGATTCTGGATATTAGCCCTTTGTCAGATGGGTAGATTGCAAAAATTTTTTCCCATTCTGTTGGTTGCCAGTTCGCTCTAATGATTGTTTCTTTTGCTGGACAGAAGCTCTGGAGTTTAATTAGATCCCATGTCTCTATTTTGGCTTTTGTTGCCAATGCTTTTGGTGTTTTAGTCATGAAGTCCTTGCCTATGCCTATGTCCTGCATGGTTTTGCCTAGGTTTTCTTCTAGGGTTTTTATGGTGTTAGGTCTTATGTTTAAGTCTTCAATCCATCTGGAGTTAATTTTAGTGTAAGGTGTCAGAAAGGGGTCCAGTTTCTGCTTTCTGCACATGGCTAGCCAGTTTTCCCAACACCATTTATTAAACAGGGGGATCCTTTCCCCATTGCTTGTTTTTGTGAGGTTTGTCAAAGATCAGATGGTTGCAGATGTGTGGCATTGCCTCCGAGGCCTCTGTTCTGTTCCATTGGTCTATATCTCTGTTTCGGTACCAGTACTATGCTGTTTTGCCTACTGTAGCCTTGTAGTATAGTTTGAAGTCAGGTAGTGTGATGCCTCCAGCTTTGTTCTTTTTGCTTAGGATTGTCTTGGCTATGTGGGCTCTCCTTTGGTTCCATATGAAGTTTAAGGTGTTTTTTTCCAGTTCTGTGAAGAAGGTCATTGGTAGCTTGCTGGGGATAGGGTTGAATCTGTAAATTACTTTGGGCAGTATGGCCATTTTCACGATACTGATTCTTCCCAACCGTCAGCATGGAATGCTTCTCCATCTGTTTATATCCTCTGTTATTTCCTTGAGCAGTGGTTTGTAGTTCTCCTTGAAGAGGTCCTTTACATCCTTTGTTAGTTGTATTCCTAGGTATTTTATTCCCTTTGTAGCAATTGTGAATGGGAGTTTGCTCATGATTTGGCTCTCTGTTAGTCTGTTATTGGTGTATAGAAATGCTTGTGATTTCTGCACATTGATTTTGTATCCTGAGACTTTGCTGAAGTTGCTTATCAGTTTCAGGAGATTTTGGACTGAGACGATGGGGTCTTCTAGATATACAATCATGTCATCTGCAAATAGAGACAAGTTGACTTCCTCCTTTCCTAATTGAATACCCTTTATTTCTTTTTCTTGCCTGATTGCTCTGGCTAGAACTTCCAGTACTATATTGAATAGGAGTGGTGAGAAAGTGTATCCATGTCTAGTGCCGGATTTCAAAGGGAATGCTTCCAGTTTTTGCCCATTCAGCATGATATTGGCTGTAGGTTTGTCATAAACAGCTTTCATTGTTTTGAGATATGTTCCTTCGATACCTAGTTTATTGAGAGTTTTTAGCATAACACTCAACATATAAAGGACTGTTGAATTTTGTCAAAGGCCTTCTCTACATCTATTGAGATAATCATGTGGTTTTTGTCTTTGGTTCTGTTTATGTGGTGGATTACATTTATAGACTTGCATATGTTGAACCAGCCTTGTATCCCTGGGATGAAGCCTACTTGATCGTGATGGATAAGCTTTTTGATGTGCTGTTGCAATCGGTTTGCCAGTATTTTATTGAATATTTTTGCATCTACGTTCATCACAGATATTGGCCTGAAGTTTTCTTTTTTTGCTGAGTCTCTGCCGGATTTTGATATCAGGATGATGTTGGTCTCATAAAATGATGTGGGAAAGATTCCCTCTTTTGGATTGTTTGGAATAGTTTCAGAAGGAATGGTACCAGCTCCTGTTTGTATGTCTGGTAGAATTCAGCTGTGAACCCGTCTGGACCTGGACTTTTTTTGGTTGGTAGACTATTAATTGCTGCCTCAACTGCAGACCTTGTTATTGGTACATTCAGGGTTTCAACTTCTTCCTGGTTTAGGCTTGGAAGGGTGCAAGTGTCCAGGAATTTATCCATTTCTTCCAGGTTTACTGGGTTATGTGCATAGAGTTGTTTGTAGTAATCTCTGATTGTAGTTTATATTTCTGTGGAATCGGTGATATCCCCTTTATCGTTTTTTATTGCACCTATTTGATTCTTCTCCCTTTTCTTTTTTATTAATCTGGCTAGTGGTCTGTCTATTTTGTTGATCTTTTCAAAAAACCAGCTCCTGGATTTACTGATTTTTTGAAGAGCTTTTTGTGTCTCTATCTCCTTCAGTTCTGCTCTGATCTTAGTTATTTCTTGTCTTCTGCTAGGTTTTGAGTTTTTTTGATCTTGCTCCTCTAGCTTTTTCAATTTTGACAATAGGGTGTTGATTTTAGATCTTTCCTAGATTCTCATGTGGGCATTTATTGCTATAAATTTTCCTCTAGAGACTGCTTTAAATGTGTCCCAGAGATTCTGGTATGTTGTGTCTTCGTTCTTGTTGGTTTCAAAGAACATGTTTATTTCTGCCTTCATTTCATTGTTTATCCAGTCGACATTCAAGAGCCAGCTGTTCAGCTTCCATGAAGCTGTGCGGTTCTGAGTTAGTTTCTGAATTCTGAGTTCTAATTTGATTGCCCTGTGGTCTGAGAGACTGTTAAGATTTCTGTTCTTCGGCATTTGCTGAGGAGTGATTTACTTCCAATTATGTGGTCAATTTTAGAGTAGGTGCAATGTGGTGCTGAGAAGAATGTATATTCTGTGGATTTGGGGTGGAGATTTCTGTAGATGTCTATTAGGTCCGCTTGGTCCAGATCTGAATTCAAGTCCTGGATATCCTTGTTAATTTTCTGTCTCGTTGATCTGTCTAATATTGACAGTGGAGTGTTAAAGTCTCCCACTATTATTGTGTAGGAGTCCAAGTCTCTTTGTAGGTCATTAAGAACTTGCTTTATGTACCTGGGTGCTCCTGTATTGGGTGTGTATATATTTAGGATGGTTAGCTGTTCTTGATGCATTGATCCTTTTACCATTATGTAATGCCCTTCCTTGTCTCTTTTCATCTTTGTTGGTTTAAAATCCATTTCATCAGAGACTAGGATTGCAACTCCTGCTTTTTTTTTTTTTTTGCTCTCCATTTGCTTGATAAATCTTCCTGCATACCTTTATTTTGAGCCTATGTGTGTCCTTGCATGTGAGATGGGTTTCCTGAATACAGCACACCTATGGGTCTTGACTTTTTATCCAATTTGCCAGTCCATGTCTTTTGATTGGGACATTTAGCCCATGTACATTTAAGGTTAATATTGTTATGTGTGAATTTAATCCTGCCATTTTGATGCTAGCTGGATGTTTTGCCTGTTAGTTGATGCATTTTTTTTCATTGTGTCAATGGTCTTTACCATTTGGTAAGTTTTTGGAGTGGCTGGTACTGGTTGTTCCTTTCCTTGTTTAGTGCTTTCTTCAGGAGCTCTTGTAAGGCAGGCCTGGTGGTGATGAAATCTCTCAGCAATTGAAAAAATAACTTTCTAAAGTCACAGAGCTAGTAAAAAGCACAGACAGGATTCAAACTGAAACTTGAAGGCTGTGTGTGTGTGTGTGTGTGTGCACGCGTGCATGTGCATGTACGTGTGTGTGTATCTGGCAAGCCACTGCAGCCAAAAGCTAATTACCAATTAAAGGACAATCCACATGCACGTAATTAAGAATTGTATGATAGGTCAGGTGTGGTGGCTCACACCTGTAATCCCACACTTTGGGAGGCTGAGGCAGGCAGATCACCTAAGGTCAGGAGTTCAAAACCAGCCTGACCAACATGGTGAAACCCCTATCTCTACTAAAAATACAAAATTAGCCAGGTATGGTTGTGCATGTCTGTAATCCCAGTTACTAGGGAGGCTGAGGCCAGAGAATCGCTTGAACCCGGGAGGCAGAGTTTGCAGTGAGCCAAGATGGTGCCATTGCACTCCAGCCTAGGCAACAAGAGCAAAACTCCATTTCAAAAAAAAAAAAAAAAGGAATCATATGATAGCAGTTTCATTTTCCAAGATGAAAGGGTTAAATAAAGAAGTTAATGTCTGCTTTTATGTAAATCAGACCTAAAGCCTTTTGTTAGTACAAGAAATCTTTTATAAATCCCTGTGAAATGTAACAATGATTAACAGACCAGGATCAGAACATCAAAGACAAGTACTATCAAGAGCACAACTGATACTAGACCAGCTAGTTTGATTCCAGGTCTAGGGTTCTTTAAACTCTAATACCCATAGGGCTTGAGACGAATTAATTCTCTAACATCTTCAGTATCTTCCAAGCCACAGAAGTTAACTCACCATTGTTTTTAGTTTACTAGTTTAGGTCTAGTTTAATGTATTCAGAATTAAAGAAATCACTCAAACTCTGTTTCAAAATGCCAGATAAGAAAGCAAAAGTATGTACATAAAACCTGAGTCTAAGATGGGCATTTTCTTAAACCATGAGTCATAGATTCCCTATTATATGTATAAAGATTACTGTATCTATAGTATATAGCACATTTATTTCCAAGTTTTTTCATATCTATATCTTATTTAAATTTGACTCTTCTCTATAAACTTAAAGGAGAAATTATTGTTCTCACTTGAAAGAAGGGAAAACACAGGTAAAGGGGCCACTGGAGGCAACAGTAGGAATACATATGGAAAGCATGGGCAAGCTGCAAACACCACAGCTCTCCAAAGGTTTAAGTAGATTGACTATGTTCAGCTATTAAGTATAAGGAAGCCGTCTTAGTAAGATCACAAATGATAATTGGTCAGTTAACAGAAATTCACCTTAAAGCAGGTGACCAAAACACCATACATATTTTAAACATTCTAATTTAAAACATATACATGAACTACATATAGAATGCATCATCTATGGATTGAAATTTATTTATTTATTTTTTATTCTCCATGTTCTTGGATTATGGCAGTGATTGTAACCTAGAAAATGGTGTCTGAAACCATGCTATACTTTTAAGTCACTTTTCTGACCCAATAATTTTTTATTGAATATGTTAAACTTAATTTATCTATAGATCGATCAGCATACAAGTAACCTTTAACTTTGCATTCCTATACAGAATTCCTCTATTTTGTTCATTTTATTATATGTACTGGCAGAACAATCAAAATAGAAGACTACATGTTATGTTATATAAAGTTTTGTTAAAAGCAGACACAGACACAATGATCAAAATAAACCTCACAATTCTTAATTCATTATGCTTATAAATGCCAACTTTACTATAGCACAAAACTATATCTACATCATACATACCCACTATATTTTCTACAACCATTCATCTCTAACATGCCCTCAGGCCAATGTTCAACCAACCTACCTGCCTGAACTACATTTCTCTGGTTCCTTTGCAATGTTTTCCACACCAAATGCATTTATTTGACTTTTGAGCCATCTACTACCATTTCTATTTTCATCATTAATATATTGTCTTTCTGGTTGGCTTCCATCCTTTTGTTCCCAATTTTTCTTAATTTACTTGTGTTATCTCTTTCTCTCTCACTGACTATAACTAAAACCTCTAGAGACAACACACACACACAAAAATGAGTACCCAAGGACTCTGAAAAATAAGTAATAGATTAGGACATTAAGTCAAAACCTGGAAAGACCAGTTGAGAGGCAATGAATGGATTAAATGTAAAAGCACCATCTAGTAATAAGACCTGTGCTGGTGTTGAAAAGCCACTATTAACTAGATGTGTGTTACCTTGGGCAAGTCATCTAAATACTCTTTCAGTTCCCCCTCCATAAAATGAAAATAATGCCTCATCTACAAAATGGGCATAATGACACTTCCCTGCATCACAAGGTTGTTGATGAGGTTCAAGTTAGAACACATTTGCAAAAGCATTTTATAAAGTAAAATACCACACAAATCCTAGGCACCACAGAATCTAACGATCTCCACGTTTTGATTGAACACGCAATTGGTAAAGTCTCTGAGCACAGAACCCCAATGTATATATTTTACATATAAATTACGTGTATATTATTAACCGAACATTATTGTACTATAAAATCAAATTAAAATAATAAGCCAATATGAAATAACATAATTATTTTAAATAATTTCATTTTAATTAAAGGTATAAGACTCCTTTATATATTAACATTTTAACAAAACAAGGTGATTTGACTAGGTTTTATTAATTTAATTCTTAGTGACCTAGCAATTCCAAGAGTTGGTTCTAGGCCCAGTTTATTTTGAAACATGGATTGTAAAGGCTGGAGAGGGGATCCAAGATGGCCGATTAGGAGCAGCTGAGGATTGCAGCTCCCAGTGAAAGCACGGAGGGTGAGTGGACGCCGCATTGCCAGACACATTTTGATTGCCCACAGACCAGGAGATTCCCAGGGGGGAGGAGCCCCACGGGTCGCCAGCGCGGCTGGTTTGGCCGGCGCAGCTGTTTTTGCTGGCGCGACTGTTTTCGCCGGCGCTGCTGTTTTGGGCGGCGTCCCGGCGCAGCGGTTCCCCCATACAAAATACGTGGGTCCGGGTGCCGTTTTAGCTGGCAATTGGAGCTCCGGGAAGGCAGAGCCGCCCATTCATCTGATTAAAAAAGGGGACTGAAACAGGTAGCCAGGCCAGGAGATTTCCCGGGCAAAAAAACGCCACGAACCTCCGCGCCCGCGGTTTCAGCCGGCGCAGTGGGTTGCCGCACGGGAAATCACACCGATCCCGGTGCCTTTTCAACAGGCGGCTGGAACACCTGGGAGACTCTGAGGCAGGGAGCCAGGTGATCAGGCTTGGCTGGTCCCACCCCCACAAAAAAACAGCCATCGGAAACGCTCTGGATCGAGAGTTTCACAGCAAGCACAGCCGAGCCCGGGACGGCCCAGCTCTGTGGGGGAGGGGGCGTCCGCCATTACTGAGGCAGTCTGCCGCTACAGAGGTAGTTTGCCATTGCCCAGGCAGTTCTCACTACACCGGTATAAACAGGACTGCAAGGAAGTTCATACGGCAGCTGGGCAGAGCCCACAGCAGCTCAGCAAAGCCTCTGTAGGCAAATAGTGAGCAGGCTGCCTCATCGCTGGGCAAGGCAGCCCTGAGAAAAAGGCAGCAGCACCAGGGAAACTCATAAATAAAGCCCTAACTCCCCCGGGACAGAGCACCTGGGGGAAAAAGGGGTTTATGAGTTCTGCTGCAGCAGACTTAAACGTACCTGCCCAGCAACTCTGAATGAACAACGGAGCTCACGGCTCAGCACTTGAGCTCCTATAAAGGACACTCTGTCTCCTCAAGCAGCTCCCTGATCCCCGTATATCCAACGAGTCACCTCACAAAGGAGTGCTCAGACGGACATCTGGCGGGTATTCTTTTGGGACAAAGATAGCAGAAGAAGAGACTGGCAGCAACCCTTACTGTTCTGCAGCTGCTGCAGGTGATCCCCCCAGGCAAGCAGGGCCGGGAGTGGACCTCAGCAGTCCTATAGCAAAGGGGTCAGACTGTTAGAAGGAAAACTAAGAAACAGAAATAAATAACTTCATCATCAACAAACTGGACATCCACTGAGAGACCTCATCTGAAAATCACCAACCACAAAGACCACACATAGATAAATCCACAAAGATGGGAAGAAACCAGCGCAAAAAGGAGGTAAACACCCGAAACCAGAACGCCTCTCCTCCTTCAAGGGATCACAACTCCTCACCAGCAAGGGAACGAGGCTGGATGGACAATGAGTGTGATGAAATGACTGAATCAGGCTTCAGAAGGTGGATAGTAAGAAACTTCTGTGAGCTGAAAGAACATGTTCTAACCCAATGCAAAGAAACTAAGAACCTTGAAAAAAGATTTGACGAAATGCTAATGAGAATAACCAACTTAGAGAGGAATGTAAGTGAATTGATGGAGCTGAAAAACACAACACAAGAACTTTGCGAAGCATACACAAGTTTCAACAGCCGAATCGACCAAGCAGAAGAAAGGATATCAGAGGTCGAAGATCAACTCAATGAAATAAAACGAGAAGGAAAGAGTAGAGAAAAAAGGGTAAAAAGGAATGAACAAAGTCTCCAAGAAATATGGGACTATGTGAAAAGACCTAATCTACGTTTGATAGGTGTACCTGAATGTGAAGGAGAGAATGAATCCAAGCTGGAAAATACTCTTCAGGATATTATCCAGGAGAACTTCCCCAACCTAGGAAGGCAGGCCAATATTCAAGTCCAGGAAATACAGAGAACACCACAAAGATATTCCTCAAGAAGAGCAACCCCAAGGCACATAATTGTCAGATTCACCAGGGTTGAAATGAAGGAGAAAATGCTAAGGGCAGCCAGAGAGAAAGGCCGGGTTACCCACAAAGGGAAGCCCATCAGACTCACAGCAGATCTCTCAGCAGAAACCCTACAAGCCAGAAGAGAGTGGGGGCCAATATTCAACATCCTTAAAGAAAAGAACTTTCAACCCAGAATTTCATATCCAGCCAAACTGAGCTTCATAAGTGAAGGAAAAATAAAATCCTTTGCGAACAAGCAAGTACTCAGAGATTTCATCACCACCAGGCCTGCTTTGCAAGAGCTCCTGAAAGAGGCACTAAACATAGAAAGGAACAACCAGTACCAGCCACTCCAAAAACATACCAAACAGTAAAGACCATCAACACAATGAAGAAACTGCATCAACTAAAGGGCAAAACAGCCACCTAACATCAAAATGGCAGGATCAAATTCACACATAACAATATTAACCCTAAATGTAAATGGGCTAAATGCCCCAATTAAAAGACATAGACTGGCAAACTGGATAAAAAGCCAAAACCCGTCGGTGTGCTGCATCCAGGAAACCCATCTCCCATGCAGAGATACACAAAGACTCAAAATAAAGGGATGGAGGAAGATTTACCAAGCAAATGGAGAGCAAAAAAAAGCAGGAGTTGCAATTCTCATCTCTGATAAAATAGACTTTAAACCAACAGAGATCAAAAGAGACAAAGAAGGACATTACATAATGGTAAAAGGATCAATGCAACAAGAAGAACTAATGATCCTAAATATATACACACCCAATACAGGAGCACCCAGATACGTAAGGCAAGTTCTTAATGACTTACAAAGAGACTTAGACTCCCACACAATAATAGTGGGAGACTTGAACACCCTATTGTCAATGTTAGACAGATCAACAAGACAGAAAATTAACAAGGATATTCAGGACTTGAACTCACACCTGGATCAAGCAAACCTAATAGACATTTACAGAACTCTCCACCCCAAATCCACAGAATATACATTCTTCTCAGCACCACATTGCACCTACTCTAAAATTGACCACATAATTGGAAGTAAATCACTCCTCAGCAAATGCAAAAGAACAGAAATCATAACAAACAGTCTCTCAGACCACAGTGCAATCAAGTTAGAACTCAGAATTCAGAAACTAACTCAGAACCACACAGCTTCATGGAAACTGAACAACTGGCTCTTGAATGTTGACTGGATAAACAATGAAATGAAGGCAGAAATAAAGATGTTCTTTGAAACCAACGAGAACGAAGACACAACATACCAGAATCTCTGGGACACATTTAAAGCAGTCTCTAGAGGAAAGTATATAGCAATAAATGCCCACATGAGAAGCAAGGAGAGATCTAAAATTGACACCCTGTCATCAAAATTGAAAGAGCTAGAGGAGCAAGATCAAAAAAACTCAAAACCTAGCAGAAGACAAGAAATAACTAAGATCAGAGCAGAACTGAAGGAGATAGAGACACGAAAAACTCTTCAAAAAATCAATAAATCCAGGAGCTGGTTTTTTGAAAAGGTCAACAAAATAGACAGACCACTAGCCAGATTAATAAAAAAGAAAAGAGAAAATAATCAAATAAATGCAATAAAAAACGATAAAGGGGATATCACCACAGATTCCACAGAAATTCAAACCATCATCAGAGATTATTACAAACAACTCTATGCACATAAACTAGTAAACCTGGAAGAAATGGATAAATTCCTGGACACATGCATCCTCCCAAGCTTAAACCAGGAAGAAGTCGAAACCCTGAATAGACCAATAACAAGGTCTGAAGTTGAGGCAGCAATTAAGAGCCTACCACCCAAAAAAGCCCAGGTCCACATGGGTTCACAGCCGAATTCTACCAGACATACAAAGAGGAGCTGGTACCATTCCTTCTGAAACTATTCCAAACAATCCAAAGAGAGGGAATCCTTCCTAAATCATTTTATGAGACCAACATCATCCTGATACCAAAACCTGGCAGAGACTCAGCAAGAAAAGAAAACTTCAGGCCAATATCCATGATGAACATAGATGCAAAAATCTTCAATAAAATACTGGCAAACCGATTGCAACAGCACATCAAAAAGCTTATCCACCATGATCAAGTAGGCTTCATCCCGGGGATGCAAGGCTGGTTCAACATACGCAAATCTATAAACATAATCCACCACATAAACAGAACCAAAGACAAAAACCACATGATTATCTCAATTGATGCAGAGAAGGCCCTTGACAAAATTCAACAGCCCTTTATGCTAAAAACTCTCAATAAACTAGGTATTGATGGAACGTATCTCAAAACGATAAAAGCTATTTACGACAAACCAACAGCCAATATCATACTGAATGGGCAAAAACTAGAAGCATTCCCTTTGAAATCTGGCACTAGACAAGGATGTCCTCTCTCACCACTCTTATTCAATATAGTACTGGAAGTTCTAGCCAGAGCAATCAGGCAAGAAAAAGAAATAAAGGGTATTCAAATAGGAAAGGAGGAAGTCAAATTGTCTTTATTTGCAGACGATATGATTGTATATCTAGAAGACCCCATCGTCTCAGCCCAAAATCTCCTGAAACTGATAAGCAACTTCAGCAAAGTCTCAGGATATAAAATCAATGTGCAAAAATCACAAGCATTCCTATACACCAATAACAGACTTAAAGACAGCCAAATCAAGAACCAACTGCCATTCACAATTGCTACAAAGAGAATAAAATACCTAGGAATACAAATAACAAAGAATGTAAAGGACCTCTTCAAGGAGAACTACAAACCACTGCTCAATGAAATAAGAGAGGACACAAACAGATGGAGAAATATTCCATGTTCATGGCTAGGAAGAATCAATATTGTCAAAATGGCCATACTGCCCAAAGTAATTTACAGATTCAATGCTATCCCTATCAAGCTACCAATGACCTTCTTTGAAGAACTGGAAAAAACCACCTTAAACTTCATATGGAACCAAAAGAGAGCCCGCATAGCCAAGTCAATTCTAAGCAAAAAGAACAAAGCTGGAGGCATCACACTCCCGGACTTCAAACTATACTACAAAGCTACAGTAATCAAAACAGCATGGTACTGGTACCAAAACAGAGATACAGACCAATGGAACAGGACAGAGACCTCCGACGCAACACAACACATCTACAACCACCCGATCTTTGACAAACCTGACAAAAACAAACAATGTGGAAGCGAGTCCCCTGTTTAATAAATGGTGTTGGGAAAACTGGCTAGCCATGTGCAGAAAGCAGAAGCTGGACCCCTTCCTGACACCTTACACTAAAATTAACTCCAGATGGATTAAAGACTTAAACATAAGACCTAACACCATAAAAACCCTAGAAGAAAATCTAGGCAAAACCATTCAGGACATAGGCGTAGGCAAGGACTTCATGACCAAAACACCAAAAGCAGTGGCAACAAAAGCCGAAATAGACAAATGGGACCTAATCAAACTCCACAGCTTCTGCACAGCAAAAGACACAGTCATTAGAGTGAATTGGCAACCAACAGAATGGGAAAAAATTTTTGCAGTCTACCCATCTGACAAAGGGCTGATATCCAGAATCTACAAAGAACTGAAACAGATTTACAAGAAAAAAACAAACAAGCTCATTCAAAAGTGGGCAAAGGATATGAACAGACACTTTACAAAAGAAGACATACATGAAGCCAACAAACATATGAAAAAATGCTCATCATCACTGGTCATTAGAGAAATGCAAATCAAAACTACATTGAGATACCATCTCACGCCAGTTAGAATGGCGATCATTAAAAAATCTGGAGACAATAGGAAATTTCTAAATGATATAACTTACAAATAGAACTTAAAGGTATAATAAGTCTAGGGAGATTACTATTCACTTGGTTGCAAAAATAACATTGTAATCTCTGTTATAGTTATCACTTTTCTGTTCCCTACTAGCCTTAAAATGGATATCTGAGATTCAGAAAATATTTTTTTCTTTTAATTTAATTGGGATATGCATGTTCCAGGGGCCTGTTTACACATATATCCAGTAAAGCGGATATGTGGAAAGAGTGGGATGGGCTTTCAAACCAATATTGGTGACCTTATTAGAACACACACACACACAAACACACACACACACACACAATTAAAAAAAAAAAAAAACTCTACTCTAAGGCAATAATTTATCCTTTCTTAATGCACCAACAAACATGGTGATAACTTTAAAATAGTTTTCACAGCAAAATGTCCCAGGAAATGTGGGTACAACCCTTTAGTATCTAGTTTAATAAGAATTTCCCCACAAAAATAAAACCCAAAAAACTTGGATTAGCAAGAGGCTATGTGAAGTTAAAATTTTAATGGGGCAGTTGGAACCCTGTTAAAAATTCAAGTTTAACTATAAATTTCTCTTTAAAAAAACAAAAACAAAAACATTAGTCTGGCTCTTACAGATTTAACTAGAAGTAAGAGCAAAATGCAGACAGTGTTAACCAACGCATGAATCTGCTAAACTTGTCAGGGTCCACAACATGGCTGGTGTCTGGGAGGTTGAAAGTTCCCCACTCAGCAAATGAAAAGTCATGTGTCCATGTTTTTAAGATGACAGGCAATTACTGATAGGGTTCTTAGTAATAATGTTTCACCCAGATGAATAACATCCAGGGGAAATGCCTCTAGAGTTAAGAACCACTGTGAAGAGTGGGCTCTGATTCTCACTAAATATTTAGCTTTATTAACTCTATGGGCATGGCCCCCATGGTAGACAAACTGCACAATTTATCCCATATATTTTAAAAGGCCCATTATTACCCTACTTCACATCAAACTTTGAGACTTCTTAGTTTACTGAACATGTGCTTTAAAAACCGTAAGTTAGGGCTTTGCATATCAAGATTTAAAATAAGGAGCAGGTGGGCTATAGTTGAGTAATGACACCATAGAGCACTCATATAAATATTCTTACCAAGTATTTTGCTCCATTATTTGTAGTTCTTTTTTTTTCTTTTAAGAGATAGGGTCAGGCTCTGTCACCCAGGCCGGAGTGCAGTGGCATGAAAACACGTCACTGCAGTCTTGATCTCCTGGGCTCAAGCGATCTTCCTGCCTATGCCTTCCACGTAGCTGAGACTACACAGTCATTTACCACCATGCCTGGCTAATTTTTGTATTTTATTTCGTAGAGATGGGGCCTTGCCATGTTGCCCAGCTGGTCTTGAACTACTGGCCTCAAGCAATCCTCCCACTTCAGCCTCCCAAAGTGCTGCGATTACAGGCGTGAGCCACCACGCCTGACCTATTTGTTACTTTTATTGACCTTTCATTGGTCAGTGACACTGAAATAGGATCTGGTTATAAGTTAATTTGGCTATAGGCTAGGTTATGCTTTGGTAACAAATAAACCCTAAAAACCAGTGTCGCAATACAGCACAGGTTTATTTCTTGCTCATGCAAAATCCTCTGCAGGTCAGGCAATTCTCCTGAAGTGACACTTGAGTGTCCCAGGTGTCATCCATCCATCTCAAACATGAGTTTTCAAATTGCTTTAGCAAGGGAAGGGAAAGCAAAGAGTGCTTATACACAATGGTTTATGCTTTGACCACTTGCCCCAATAACATTAACAATCAAAGATGAAAAATGCAGTCTTTCTTTGTTCCGGGGAAGATAAAAATGTAATGGAATTGGTCTCTGCCACAATGACAATATCTATTGTGAAAATGCTATGAGGTAGCTACTATTACCATCTCTTCTAATAATTGAGGAAACCAAAGCTCAGGGATATAAGTAACTTCTCCATAGCTAGAAAGTGATGGAGGCATGTCTATTGAAATCAAGAGCTCCAACCTTTAATCATTATATTGTGTCTGCTGTCCATGCAGAACCTGCACCAGATCATTATCAAAGGGTTGAAGTCAGCAGAAAAGTTAAAATTTTTCTTTGGCATACAATAAGGTTGTACTCCAACTCTGATTTTTTTAACAAGTGACTTAATGATACGTTCTAAACTGAGTAAGATGTTCTTGCTAAAGAAAAGAGAAAAATAAATATTCTTTTAAAAACTAGTATGTCTTATTATCTTAAACTAGAAATGGCTTTAGCAGACAACTGGAATGCTAGTTCATTATTACCAGAAAAGATTACAGACCAACTATTCATAATCCTAAGCTCTGTTTCTGCATCTAACAATCTCATAAAATAAATTATCATATGTAGTTACCTTGTTGTACTTATCACAGATGATTTATCTTAAAAGGCATGTGAGAAAACAGCATTGCTCAAAACTAGGGGCATTGTTCAAAATTTCAAGGGAAATTTTTGCTTAAATTGGATATTTGCTTAGGCCCACCATATTCAGCTAAGAATCCTCATAATGTTCCTGGAGTACTTACCCTACCACAGATCAACCTTCATTTTTCATTTTTCTTTTGCTTCTACTTTTAAGATCAACTGTTACTTCAAAATATGTTCTCATTCCAATTTGCAATACAAAATATCTGCATTCTGATACTTCTTAGGTAGTATAACTTTGAACTCATTGCCCTGTGCCACTATTAACAACTAAGCTGAAGCCAGGCACAGTGTCTCATGCCTATAATCCCAGCCTTTTGGGAGGCCGAGGCGGAAGAATCACTTGAGCCCAAGAGTTCAAGAGCAGCCCAGGCAACATGGCAAAACCCTGTCTCAACAAAAAATACAAAAAGTAGCTGGGTATGGTGGCACATGCCTGTGATCCCAGCTACTCAGGAGGCTGAGGTGGGAGGATTGCTTGAGCCCACGAGGTCAAGGCTGTAGTGAGCCAAGATCATGCCACTGAACTCCAGCTTGGGCAACAGAGCAAGACTCTGTCTCCCAAAATAAATAAATAAATAAAATTAAAATAAAAACTGAGTTGAGACATATAATATTTACAGAGAACTGCTCAAAAGGCACATAGGACATCCGTTTCCAGGTATTCTAAAATCTACCTCTTAGTTGAGTTACAGCAACAGAAGCCTGGGTACCTGAACCACACTGTAATGACTACTTAAGAACTGCTTTTACTAAATTGTACTTTGGTACGATGACAACAGGCCACACTAAACGCTAGTAAAAGAAAATCCCAAGAAATCACAGCTACCAAGACATTGTCTAGGAAACTGTAACAGCATCCAAGAAAATCTATACTTCTAAGGAACAAGGGTATTTTATCTTATGAACCCTGTCACCTAGTGTCAATGACAACAGAGCTCAGAGCCAACTTACAGTCTAACCATAGATAAGTACCAAATTCCCATTGCTACGCTTTCCCTGACTCGATTTTATATCTATTCTGTTTTTTTTTTTTCATTTTTCTTTTCCTTCTACTTTTAATTTCTGTTTTACTGTTTTGTGATAATATATATGCATTACATAAACTGTTTTAAATCCTTTTTAGAACAAAGCAGGGAAACACTGAAATAAAAAGATCAAGAGAGTTTCCTGGGGTCCTTTAAGGATCCTTTAGAGGATCCAGATCCATTTAACACTCTGGATAGAATTGTATGTATCTAATCATTAAAGGTTCAGGATGAAGTAAAGCCAAATGCTTTTATCCATAAGAGTTTAATTACTTAGACCAGACCAGGAGTTGGCACATTTTTTTAGTAAGACATCTATTGCTATGTAGTCAGGCTGACGTTTCTAAGAGGCACGTAAGAGGTACTTCATTAAAAGATTGTTACTAAAACTGAAACCACTTAGTAAATTTTACCTGGTATACATTTCCTTTCTGATGCAAGAAACTTTTTGAAGACAAATCTGACTCAATGATTAAAAGATGATTAACAAGAAATGCGTTGTAACTTTTGTTTATGAACTACCATGGCAAGTTGCTACTTACTTAGGGAGGAAAAAGGAGAGGAAAAGATAATTTTGCCCAAGCACATGGCATCTCCAGGGATTGAAAAGCGCTCAAATAAAAAATGGAAGAAAAATCTTTCTCTAGGGATAGATACTGAATACTTAATGGAGCTAGGAAGCTGGGAATTAGGTAAGAGTTTACTAACAGTGGCAGAGGTACAACAGGTATCTTTTCAAAAAAAAAATTTTAATATATTGATAAGGCAGTGGTTGTTAATATCATGATAAGTTATTGGAGGAAGAGGGGGTAAAAGCAAGAATATTAGCCTTGTAAAAAGGTTAATCAAAGAGTTGTCCTGCTAGGCTTGTGCCCATTGGTACTAAAACTCTGATCATGTTTCTGCTTACTAGAGATCCTGTAACTCAAAATGACAGTAAAGGAAGGAGTCCAGATGACCAACATGCAGAAATTGATTATCCTGATAACTGATGAGAAAAGGGTGCCCCCAAGAAAGCCTTCAATTATAGAAAGGAAGAAAATCACAATACCATCTGAAACCCAGGCAACAAGTTTTTCTCCCAGACTTACTAAAATTGCAGTACTGTAATGGTGCTTACTATCTGCAGAAAAGGAAGCACCAAAGAATATCCCGAGAGACCAACATAAGTAAGAGAAAGGACACAAGCTTTTCCCAAGTAGGCTCTAACAAGGAGAGGGATAAAAAGCCTTCCCAAGATAGGACAACACAAGAGTCACTGTGGATTTCTCAACTTCAGTGCTACTGACATTTATAGTCAGATAATTCTTTGTTGTGGGAGGCTGTCTTGTGTGCTGTAGGATGCTTAGTATCCGTGGCCTCTACGCCTTATATGGCAATAGCATCGCTATCAATTGTGACAACCAAAAAAATGTCTGGAGACATTATCAAATGTCTACAGGGGAACAAAATTTTCCCTATGCTGTGGATACAACAAATAACAAAATAGCTTCCAGTGTGAACTCACTCTCTTGGTAAATAACACTCCCAAACCACCTCACCTCCTGAGCCAGGAAACAGGGAGACACAACAGAAGAATCTGTAGGAAAAACCGCAAGTTCAATTTTGGGTATGTCAAGATGTAAGATAGCAAATAGAGATGTCCAAAAGATAGTTGGATATATGAGACTGGAAACAAGAAAAGAGGACTTGGCTAGAGAAACAAACCAGAAAACGATTAGCTACATTAGCTAGGAAAAAGCCTCTGAGAAAGGCTTTTTCGAATCTTCAGTCAAAATAAAAATCTCTCAATAGATGAAGATTATTACCCTACACAAGCTCTACCTAGCACTTAATTAAACAAGAAGCCCTTGATGGATTTAGTCTACTGCAGGGTAATGTAGTACTCATGCACAATTTTTACCTTCATCTGGACAAACCTGCCACATGTTAAGGTCTTCAGGGTGAAGTCTCACATATCCTTACTAACTGATACGTTGCAATAATTTTCCCATTTGGCATATGCTCCCTCTTTTGACTCTTTGTTCTCAAATCCATTGTTCCATAGTCTATCTGTTCTGAATAGATATTTGTTCTCTACTGCTGCAGATACATAATTAGTAAAAGCAGATGCAATTCTCAACATTAAGAGTTACATGCAGTGAGTTTTCTAACATTATCATTAAAGAAATTCTATAAGTAGGAGGCTTAAAGACTCCAAATGAATTATTTTTCTTTAACAGAAACCTCTCTAACAGTTTGAATACACCTCAGTTCAAAAGCTCATTTTCCTGAATGTCTGTTTTTGATTGAGAAATATACTTAAATGTAATTTTCCAAGAAATTAGAAGACACATTTCTACATATGCATAAGTTCACGTGTTAAAAACATATTCAAAATGTTTTATGAAGAGTTACATTTCATGTAAAAAGAGCAGTGAAGAAATAATTTTCCTAACTTAAGACATATACTATAGTTAACAAAATATACACAAAACAAAATAAATCTGAAAAAGTAAACAGGGATATTTTGCATATGTTATGTTTAATTTAAATTTATTCCTGTGCAAAATCTTCTCCCACTGTGTGTTCTTTGATTTTCAACCAGCTTAAAAACTTTTCTTTTAAGTGAGGTAAGTTGAAATTTTGTTCTAGAATAGTCCTTTAAAATATCACCCAATTCACAGAATGTTCACTGAGCTCATCGCCATAGTTATACCATACCAACAGATGGTGTACATACAGTAAGGACAGGTAGGTATAAAGAATGGTAACATTTCTTGGGAGGCTGAGGTGGGCGGATCACGAGGTCAAGAGATCGAGATCATCCTGGCCAACATGGTGAAACCCCGTCTCTACTAAAAAAATACAAAAATTATCTGGGCATGGTGGTGTACGCCTATAGTCCCAGCTACTCGGGAGGCTGAGGCAGAAGAATTGCTTGAATCCAGAAGGCAGAGGCTGCAGTGAGCTGAGATCGCGCCACTGCACTCCAGCCTGGCACCTGGCAACAGAGCAAGACTCTGTCTCCAAAAAAAAAAGGAATGGTAACATTTCCTTTTAGAGATGATAAAATATTACACAGAGAATATAACACCACATATACTCCAAAGGGAAAAATTAAGCTTACCATTTTCTGACCACAAAATAACTACTGAATAAGCAGATTTTTAGGATCTAGTTTAGCTTATATAATCTTTATTAAAAATAAAAGGATAATCATAAAATTAAAATATCAGTAAACATCTGCTTTTCTTTATATATTCCTTAGGCTAAGCTTATAAAATCAGATATGATTTTTACTGAAGGTAATTACTAGCCATCTCCCTAACAACTCCATCTTTTCCTTACATAAGAAAATGCAAATTATGCTAATTTCTGTTTGCCAATGAATCTTTTCACATAAAATTACAACACAGCTAGAGAAGCAAGAGAAGGAAAAGTAGTGAAGTGTGTTTAAAAGTTATTCTCTTACCAATATATTGACGTAGAATCCAAGAGGATTTTGAGGCACGAGCAGAAAGCATCTTTTCAACAGCTGACGGAAGTCTCTTCCAGTTAGTAAACTCCAAAGTGAAGATAAGGGTGTCAATGCTGACTGAGTCAATCCTATGTTAGCAAGATGTTAAAATGACATTAGAAACAAAACATGCCAAGGGTTCATACTGGAAACAAACACCATTCTTACAAAATCTCAATGAGAAAGGCAGACAGAAAACCAGGGCATGGAAAGTATTTATGTAACTGGAGGCAAGATCAGTGGATGTGAAGAATCATCTACAGGTTCCTATTAACAGAACTGACTTTGTGTGTAGCTGTCTAAGATGACAAGAGGAACCTCAGAGAGAGTAGGAACTTTCCTTCTCACTGGTGACAGCACCAGTGACATCAGTGGACCTGCTAATATTTCCTCCCATTTGGACTATCTTGCCAAATGTAAATTGGCCATCCTTACAGACATATAATTTAATAATCCTAAAACGATAAAGCCCAAACACCCCAAGTTATCCCTACACTGAGTGTACAAGTGTATAGGAATGGCTTCTTTCTGCCCAATTCCCATGGATGCATAGCTGTTCTCCTCTAAGAACCTTCCCCCCCATTATAAATTCAGCCCTAAACGATATAACAGAATAAGGTTTGTCTTTAAGAACTGAAAGAAGGGGTTCCAAACAGGCCTTCCTCTGTTCTTTCAAAATAATGCCAGATTCCCTATCAATCCACCCAAGGAGACTAACCCAGAATTTATAAGCACTTGAAACCTAATGGAAAGAGCACAGGCTTAAGAAAAGTCTTGCTATTTAATACTGCCTCTGCTACTTGTAAGCAGGTTACCTGAATTCTTTAAGCTCTAGCTCCTGCTCTTTAAAATGAGAATACATCATCTGCTCATTTCAGAGAATTATATGTGAAAATAATATGAGAAAACATAGTAAACATACTTTTAAAACTATAAAGCGTTATATGAAAAATTAGTACTACTAGAAATGATGTGAAACTTCAGTGTATTTTTAGAAGCTTTAAAATTTAGTCAAACTTTAAAAAGAACTGAAATCCTAACAAGATTACTCATCCTGTACTCAATTAGACACCCCCTACCATCACAATGGTTGGAGAAAAAAAAATCGCTAGGGTTCCTTCTCAAGGTCACCTTTTTAGAGATATTCCTGAGCAACAACTAAAGAAAGAAAGGAAATACAAGGAAAGAAAACAAGCTGAATAATAATCTAAGCTTATCATCTCAGAGACATTTCTGGTAATTCGAAGTCAAAATATCTTTGAAATGACGAACTAAAAATTATGAAAATTATTTCCCAAATTAATTTTCCAATATGCAAACATATAAGGAAGAACTTAAAGTGTAGCACAGATGTTTTGGAAAAACATTTTGTTTCTCAGCAGTTCTCAGTGAAATCACAACTTATCAGGAAATACTGAGGATAAATGAAATGATAAAATATATTCAAAGACAAACAATTTCTTTGACTTTCTAGGGGTCCCCAACCAAAGGTTACTTGGTTCTGGTTCTTTATTCTTTTTTAATGATTTTATTTTTCTGCCTTTAATGCGCTTTAGGTCTTACTGTGACCAAACACAAAGTCATTTTTATGCAGTTATCTGAACATACACATGACGAGTAAATCTGTTTGCACAGTTTTAGTTAATATAACGGTGAGTTTATTTCACCAGCACTGATAATGTCACTAAAAATGTATCATTACTTTATGACAGTGACCATTACATTGTATAGAGCAGTTGTACAATCATAAACGAGTGACATTTAATCAACTAAACGCACAAATGACATTTACGTTCTATTCTCCCATTACATGGGGGGTGGGGTGCGCAGGCAGGAGACTTAGTCTTGCATTTAAATATTGTGACAGGCAATTATTCAGCGAGATACATTTTTAAGACTGTTTAAGACAAACAATACCCAGAAAATATGTTTATAATTTACACGACAAAGATTAAGCAACAGACCTACCTGTGATATAAATAACAATCAAAATCTACTCTAACAACATATTGAAATTTTCATAGGAAAATGTTTCTTATAATGCTCTTTGAATGTAAATTTGATCATTTATCATATTCAGTGTAAACACTGGCTTTACCCATTCAATAAAAGATCAGTGAACAAAAATTTGACCATGTTAAGCATTTTCATTGCTAAAGTGAAATTTTCCATTGTATTTTTTCTAATGAATATAAAGTAACTAAAGTTACTTACTCCTCAGGAGCAAAAAACATGCAGTTGGCATTCCCCATTCAGAATACTGAAAGTTTTACAACTTTCTTCAAAATAGTTTCTAGTTTACTAGTTCTTAACTCTTTTCTATTTCACATATCCGGTAAATACAGCACACACCCAGTGGCTTATCGTCACAAAAACTCTCAACTATGCACAAGTGGGGGAAAATGGGGGAGCTGTATCAGAATTTGGAAGAGGGAGATAATTTTACAAAGCCATCTAAGAGAATAAAGCTAAATAAATCCCTCTCCCTATAAGTAGTCCATTTAGTTGGCTGGGGAGGAAAGGACAAGAGGCAATGTTTAATTTTTTTCCCCTGGCTTTGGATTTTCCTAATTTAGGAGCAGGAAGAAGCAAGAAAAGTTGGCACCAATCCCTCAGGTTAGGCAAGGGATTAAGGATTACTAAAACTGAGTAACAAAGCTATACACAGACCTCCACATGTGCAGATTCAACCAATGGTAGATTGAGAATACTAAAAATAATTAAAAGTAACAATACAACAATAAAAAATAACACAAATTTAAAACTACAGTAAAACTATTTACACACATTTATATGGCATTAGGTATTATAAATAATCTAGAGATTACAAAGTATATGGGAGGAAGTGCATAGGCTATATACAAATACTATGCCATTTTACACAAGGGATGTGAGCATCCATGTGTCAGAGGTGTTCGAACCAGACCAACTCCATCTTGAATACGGTCTAGGTAAAATAAGGCTGAGACCTACTGGACTGCATCCCCAGGAAGTTAAGGCATTCTTAGTCACAGGATGAGACAGGAGATCTGCACAAGATACGAGTTACAAAGACCTTGCTGATGAAACAGCACTCGGTAAAGAAGCTAGCCAAATCCCACCAAAACGAAGATGGTGATGAAAGTGACCTCTGGTCATCCTCATTGTTCATTATATGCTAATTACAATGCATTAGCATGCTAGAAGACACTCCCACCAGCCCCATGACAGTTTACCAATGCCATGGCAATTTTAATAAGTTACCCTATATATTCTAAAAAGGGGAGGAACCCTCAGTTTTGGGACTTGCCCATCCCTTTTCCGGAAAACTCATGAATAATTCACCCCTAGTTTAGCATGTAACCAAGAAGTAACAGTAAGTATAAGCAGCTCAGCAGCCCATGCTGCTGCTCTGCCTATGAAATAGCCATTCTTTTGTTCTCTTAGTTTTTAAACAAACTTGCTTTCACTTTATGGACCTGCCCCGAATTCTTTCTTGTGCGAGATCCAATAATCCTCCCTTGGGGTGTAGATTGGGACCCCTTTCCAGTAATACATAGATTTTGGTATCTGAGAGGTATGAGACTCAAAGCATGATTCACCTTAAATTCCTGCCAGCTGTAAGCCTGTGAAATCAAACAAGTCATCTACTTCCAAAATTCAATGGTGGTACAGACATAAGACAAACATTCCCACTCCAAAAGGGAGACATATCCACGAAGCAAAGAATAGGCCCCAAGTAAGTCCAACATTCAAGAGGAAAAACATTACAGCCTGAGGCTCCAAGATAATATTCCCTGACTCCCATCAAGCTTCCTAGATAGACTGGGATGGGGGCTGAGTCTCCACTACCTGAGGAAGCTCCACCCCTACGGCTTTGCTGGGTTCAGTCCCACCCCTATGGCTCTGTCCACACTTCAGCTCTGACAAGATGGCACTGTATGCTGGTAGCTCTATAGTCCTGAGGTCTCAATGGCAGTTCTGCTCCCATGGCTCCTCTAGGCATTGCTGAGGTAGAAACTGTGGAAGCTCTAACCCTACATTTCCCTTGGGCAATGCTCTAGAAAGGCTCTCTGCAGTGGCTCCTCCCCTGGGACAAGTCTCTGCCTGAGCTTCCAGACTGTTTTCAACAACCTCTGGAATCTAGGTGGAGGAATCCATGCCCCCCACAGCTCTTGCATTCTATATGCCTCTGCAGAATTCGTACTACTACCCAAACCCTCCTGAAAACCATTCTGACCTCCTAGTTCCCTGGGCGGGTGATAGGAGGGGCAGCCTGAAAGATCTCTGGAATGCCTTCAAGGTTTTTTCCCAATTGTCTTGATGATCCCTTCTATTTGTATAAATCTGCTCAGCAAAGGGTTGCTAGTCACAACCTTGGGTTCCTCTCCTGAAAATCCTCTTTCATTCTTTGCCACATAGCCAGGCTGACACTTTTCCAAATTTTTCTGCTCTTCTTCCCTTCTAATTATAGATTCTGTCTTAAGTCATTCCTTTGCCCTCATATCTCACTCTAAGTGGCCAAAGCAGACATGCAGCAGCCTGAATGCTTTGATAGTTATTTCTCCCACCAGATATCCTAGTTCATCACCCTTAAATTCAGCCTTCCATAAAGCCCTTAGGCATAGACACAGTTCATCCAAGTTCTTTGCTAATTCATAACAACGATGGCCTTTACTCCAGTTTCCGACAGGATATTGCTCATTTTCATCTGAGACCTTGCCAAAATGGCCTTTGCTATCCGTATTTCTATCAACATTTTGGTCACAACCACTTAAGTAATCTCTAAGAAGGTTCAGACTTTCCTAGCTTCTCGTCTTATAAGCACTCACCAGAATCACCCTTAACACTCCATTTATGGAAATACAGGCTTTTCTAGACTGCTCTTTCAAACTTTACCAGCCTCTACCCATCACCTAGTTCGAAAGCCACTTCCACATTCTTAGGTAATCGTTATTAGCAACAGCCCCACTTCTCAGTACCAAATCTCTGTCGCAGTCCATTCTCGGCTGCTATAACTCAATACTTGAGATTGGGTAATTTACAAAGAAAACAAATTTCTTACAGTTCTGGACACTGGGAAGTCAAAGATCAAGGGGTTCAGGTGATGAGGGCCTTCTCGCTGTGTCATACATAACATGGCAGAGGTCATCACTTGGTGAGACAGCAAAAGCCAGCTCAGGTCTCTCTTCTTATAAAGACACCAGTCCCATCACTGGGGCACCAACTTGGTGAACTTATCTAATCCTAATTACTCCCAAAGATCCCACCTCCAAATATCATCAAAAAATGAATTTAGGATTGTTTCCAACACCTGAAATTAGAGGACACATTCAAACCATAGCAGTAGGTATCAAACAGTTTCTATGTTTTGCTTAAAGAAATAAATAAATTAGAAACCAGGAAGGAGCATGAAGGCTGAAAGTACTGGGCAAGTCATATTGAGTCAGAGTTAATAGCTGTGATAGAGGAACAAAAGGAGTGTGGCTAAGAAGAAATGACGCGCCTCAAAGACACTCATTACCACATGGGTTAAGAATTGAAACACAAAAGTGAAGACTTCTAGATATTTTATTGAAATTCTATAAAATAACATGCCCTCTATTTTCCTGAAGACTTCCATTTTATTTTCTCATTTGACTTGAATTATCACGTCAAAAGAGTCCTCTCACTACTACAGCTACCTGTCTTAGGACACTAACAATTTTTGCCAAGGCTGGAGGCTAACAGAAACAGTCTTCTTCTTGTCCCCTCCCCAAAATTCTGAATCAGTATTTGCATAATCTATCACCAAGGGCCGCCCTTCTGGAAACTACCCGAAGTAAACAAGCTATATTCTCAGATACTTCAGAAATCAGTATTTATTAAGGGTGACAAATTTCAAATAGACAGGATGCTGTAGGGAAGGAGTATTCAGCCTGGTTGGCTGAGGGATAGATAACAGAAATCTCCAAAGCAGCTGCAAGCATTCTTTCTTCTGTCACAGGCATTTTAAGAGAAGCATGAGGAATGGCCAGAGTCGAAAAAATATCCCTCTTGGGAGAGTTCACTGGAATTTATCCCCCTCATACTTCCTTCCAGTCACCTCTTACCTTTTCCCAGGGCTCTGCTTAAACTCAATCTCACTATTAGCAGCCACCAACTCCTTTACCTCAATTCAGCCACCACAGTCAAAATACACACACCCCCTTTTCCAAACATGGAGATCTCAAGAAACTAAAGGAAATTCAAGGTAGTATATTCACTCAAAAAGGGTAAGCCCTACTACAGTAGGATTTCTTACCAAGAATTGCACAGTAGAATCAGTGGGTCAAATCCAGCAAGCAGAAGATGTGGCAACCACTCCTTATATTTTGTTTGTGCTTTAATTGCATGATTTACAAATTCACTTATATGGTTCCACGGTGCCAATGGACAACCTTTCTTCAAAAAGTAGCGAAATGCCGAAAACTTCTCGTACTTCAGACAGTATGCCAAATGAAGTTCATTTACCTGGGCTCCATATTTCAAAAGAATGTTTACAATTCCAGAGAACTCACAGCTCCACCACAAAAAATAAAACAAAACAAGAAGTTAGACTTTGACACAAAGTATTTCCTACAAATTGTTAATAGTAGTTTTACAGCTGGGGAATAAGTATGGCAGATGAGATAGTGGAAGGGTTTTATACATCTAGTGGATTGAGATTAGAGAATGTGGGAGGCGGGGGCTTTTGCTTTTTACACCCTCCTGAATGGTTTTTAATTTTCAACTATGAACGGGTATTACTCTTATAATTTAAAACATTCTTCTTAAATAAATATGTAATTTTAAAAATTATCATTGACAAAAAGAAAACTTATATTGTGATATTTTGTACAATTAAGTATCTTTACTACAAAACACTTTGCTTAACAAAATCAATAAACAATGTGATCAGTCCTTTAAATGATTTATTCTAGGAATAGCTCAGATATCATTTTCCTTAGCAATTAACTTAGCCAGTTTCCCCCACAACTTTTAAATTTATTTATTTTTCTAGAGACAGGGTCTTGCTCTGTGGCCCAGGCTGGCATACAGTGGCACAATCAAGGCTCACTATAACCGAACTCCTGGGCTAAAGCAATCCACCTACCTCAGCCTCCTGAGTGGCTGGAACTACACGTACAAGCCACCATGCCTGGCTAATTTTTAAATTTTTTTGTAGAGATGGAGTCTAACTATATTGCCCAGGCTGTTCTCAAACCCTTGGCCTCAAGCAGTCCTCCCACTCTGGTCTCCTAAAAGGTATGCCACCATGACTGGCCTTAAATTTAAAATGATATAAAAAAACAAATTAAAAAACCTTTTTAACGAACAAAAATTCAATTTACAGTACTACATTTTAAAATTCATTAAGTTCTGTTCTACTATTATCTCCATTATAGATGCAAAAACTGAAGTTTAGTCACAGAGATAGTAATTGGTAGAACTGGGATAATGATATCAACCGAAAACCTAACAGTGAATATGACATAGCAAATTTCTGCAATATCTCTTCTCTAACTATTATGAAAACTGACGACTTCATGATATAGTCAGATTGAAGAATATTTTAAAGCCATAGCTATGTTTTCCAAAGTAGGTTACACGGAACTTTAGTTCCTGAAAACGATCCATATGAAAAATACTCTTCAGTGAAAAAAACTGAGAAAACTTATACAGTATACAGTGAGACTGAGTAAGAAATATAGGATGAATGTATTTTTAAACAGTATGTTAACTACATTTCCAAATATATGCTCAATGTTTTCATCCAACCTCCAGATACCTTTCAGAAGAAGTACCTTTAAAATTAAAGCAATGGGTCCAGTCATTAATGTGAAAAAAGCAAAGAGAGGTATAAAATGCCCAAAAGTCTGTCAACACAAGAGCAATGGTATATACACTTAAATATAAGTTCTATCCTATGTTTCTGGACTTTCCAAACCTTTGTAGATCTACTCCGCTTCGGAATTCACAAAGCACACTGTCTTAAGAAAAATTCTCAATGCCCTCCACAAAAGAAACATATTTAATACTATTTAATCCTGTATTTCCAAACTTATTTAACAATACAACCCCTTTTATTCCATATAATATCTATTAATAACGTACAGAATTAGTATTCTACAAAAACACACTTTAGAAAACCAGCTCTAAATCTCTTCCCTATTATTCGCATTGCCTTGTATTAGAAGGGGCAAGAGCAACTCCCAAAAGGCTTATAAAACTGCATAGTGTGGCTGGGCGTGGTGGCTCACGCCTGTAATCCCAGCACTTTGGGAAGGCCGAGGCGGGCAGATCACCTGAGGTCAGGAGTTTAAGACCAGCCTGACCAACATGGAGAAACCCTGTCTCTACTAAAAATACAAAAGTAGCCGGGTGTGGCGGTACATGCCTGCAATCCCAGCTACTCGGAAGGCTGAGGCAGGAGAATTGCTTGAACCCAGGAGGCAAGGGTTGCGGTGAGGTGAGATCACGCCATTGCACTCCAGCCTAGGCAACAAGAGCGAAACTCTGTCTCAAAAAAAACAAAAAACAACAGGAAAAAACCTATTTTTCCTGTTAGGTTTTAAATTCTTAAGGATATTTCAGCTTTCTCAGGTAAGTTTAACAAGATCTGTTTAGTGCTCTCTATATAACAAATGGTCAATTAATGTTTTTAACTGATTTTGTTAGGTATCACAGGAGAAAAGGGTCTGTCCCCTAAAATTTCAACTAATCCTGGAAAATCCAAAAACCTATTTAAGACCTTTCCCACCTAACTTCATTTATCTGAATCTATAGACAGCATGAAACATACTGCCCAGTTCCCAAGGAATATCATTAATTTTAAGGTGTTTCAGGGTTAACAGGGGTACTGCGTTATATGGCTTAATTTGAACTACACTAATAAGGTAATGAGGCATGAGCTTAGGTACTTGTGACCAGAAGGACCAAAAACATTGTTCATCTAAAAGATAAGATGAAGGCCAAAAAAGACCATCATCATACTGAACACACATACATACACACACACACACACACACACACACACACACAATTCAAACCATTATATTCCGGTATAGTAAGAAATGTTCAGTTCTGTAACGGAGTTAAGACATGGTATACAGAAGGGGCAACTAGAAGTCATCAGTGCAACCTCACTGAAGGTCAACTAATTAGGGCTCTTTTGTTTAAAAGGCAAAACTTAATGGCTTGTACAAGAAAATCCTAAGAAATCCCAAAAGTTATGTATAAAGTGAGTCCCAGGTACTCAGATTAACCAAAATCCAAATATTCAAACTAAAATGTACGAGCTTAAGAGCCTGGGTGGGGTGGCTCACACCCATAATCCAATCACTTTGGGAAGCTCGAGGCAGACGAATCACTTGAGGCCAGGAGTTTGAGACCAGCCTGGTGAAACGCTGTCTTTATTAAAATGTATAAGCTTAAACTTCAAACAAATATAGTGAACTACTAATTTTACATGGAAAATGTTAAGAGATGGTAAAGACTGAAAAGCTTAGTAAATAATTTCTCGATAACTATTTAAATTAAATAGAGATCCATAATAGTGAATTCAAGAAAACCAATAAAATTTGAGGTATGCCTGCAACCTCTTCTGTGTCATTAAAAACAATAGCATTTATCTTCACAACCTATTCCATTATTGGATGATCAGGTATTACTCAATACGGCTTTCTTACACACAGCTTTATTCTTACTGTTTTAAAAATAATTAATTTGGGGTTTTTAAAAAACTTAATTGTTCAGACTCACATTAAAAAATGCTATACAGCCAGGCATGGTGGCTCACACCTGTAATCCCAGCATTTAGGGAGGCCAAGGCGGGTGAACTGCTTGAGCCTAGGAGTTCAAGACCAGTGTGGGCAACATGAAGAAACCCCATCTGTACTAAAAATAGAAAAATTAGCTGGGACTGGTGGTGTATGCCTGTAGACCCAGCTATTCTGGAGGCTGAGGTGGGAGGATCACCTGAGTCCAGGACGTGGAGGTTGCAGTGGGCCAAGATGGTGCCACTGCACTCCAGCCTGGGCCACAGAGTGAGGCCCTGTCTCAAAAAAAATTTTTTTAAATGCTATACACCAAATACATTAAAAATGCAATAATATCTATAAAACTAAAGTTTTATTTTAGGTTCACAAGCAGTCTTATAAATGTAAATTTCAAATGGTAAATGACTTGAACAGTCACTGCCTTACTTGATAAAGTCCCATTTTTAATTCTTGAACTGTTTTGAAGACCAAAAATATCAGCGAATTTCTGCATCTACTTAAATTGTAAGTATTCCCTAAAACTGCTGCACTAAAAATGTAATCCAGATCCAAAGAAGGAAGGAAAACAATCTGATATTATCACCTCATTTGTGCTACAGCTTGACTGAAGCATCACAGTTTTTCCTATTTGTGTTCCAAGATAGCAATTTAGCACTAACAGAGATACTAAGTTTCACCATGAAAGAAAGTCACTTCAAAACACATCTCCATACAGCAAAAAGAATGAAAAATAAAAACATAGCAAATATACGTACTCCTTTTGGAAAGCCATGCACATGGGAGAACTAAATCCCAAAGATAAGGCACGCCTGGGCATCCGGGCTGTAGCCATTCCGGAGTAGTATTTCTAGGCACTCTTCATGTCCCCCAAACACTGCTGAGTAAACAGGGCTCACTTTGTTCAGCCCAGTATCACAGACCCGGCTAGTAAGTGGTACTAACAAGTCCAAGATTCTATAAATACACAAATTCAGGAGCATTTAAAATACACAAATTCAGGAGCATTTAGTGTATTTATATGTGCACAAGTACAGACAACATTTCTATAGCACGATTTTTCGGAATCACCAATTGATTAAAGAACTATTTCTGTCTGGGGTATACCTTCTACCAACAACATTACCTTAAACTGTTACATGCTACACATTTACTATAAAATGTTACACTTATTATTGCTTCATACAAAGGTCCTTAAATACATCTGAAACAAAATTAATTAATGTTCCTATATGCAAATAGAAAAGGTGCTCTTTTAATTTTATTACCTTATTAGCACCACCTTATTCCCCAAAGTTCAAATTTTATGTTAGATATTTTAGCATCTAATAAATTATTTAAAACATCATTATACTAAGTATAAACTGGCATCAAGAAAATACACTATTTTCCTTCTTAAAGTACCAATTAGTTTTACTTTTCCAATTAGTAAAAATTTTTAAAGATGATAAGTCACATGAAATGAAGACTAATATTTTCATCAGGAAGAAATTATAATTTCTGCTAAAATATTCTATTATCTGAAAAAAAAAGTGAGCTCATTAAATACGAAGGCAGATTTATAAAAAAGCTTGTTCCTAGGTAGAGAAAGTTCTAAAGAAAATAATTAAAACAAAAGTTCTTAGGTTATTTGTAAACTTACCTCTAGCAGTCAACTGGAAAGAAAAAAGGACTATTCTACCCTTTTAAATTAAAAATAAAACTGTACAAATAAAACCAGGAAATTCCCTCTTTCTGGGAAAAGACAGACAGGGCTACTCTGAAGTATTTTTCTAACAATTATACTTCTCTTTGCAAACTTTCTTTATGTAATGTATGTCTAAGATAACATTTAAGTAGAATTGGCATTCACAAAAGGGGCTACCTTTGAAGTAGGCTATAAAGAAAATCATCAATGACAATCAGAATTCTCAAAATTGAGAATGTCCAACAGAGTTCTGGTATCACTTAAAGCTCAGAGAATAATATCTAATATTTATGTTTAAATAAATGATCAAGAATTGGGGAAAATATCAAATTTTAAAATCTAAGTATTTTGTTAAAATAGTCTATTAAATATCTCTTAAATTTAATAAATGTGTTTAATTTTTTAAAATAGGCTGGAAAAAATTATACTTTCCCACAAGACATAAACATGCTTACAAATATCATTAATGAAATAGTAAAGTATTGTGCCACCTAGTGGCACAATGATCAAATTGCAGAATCTGTTTTATGTAAACAAACTAAATTAAGTAATGAATATTTTACTATTACTTTTTAAATACTATCAACAGCTATAAAAAGTATTACTGTAGAATTATGACTCTAAAGATTTTAAACATATATTTCTAAAATTGTTGATTGCCAATTTATGAAAGGCAGCCATATTCTCACAGGTATAACCAAGTTACTAGATTCCAAGATTTCTAGAACCCCCATTTACTCTCTCTCCATAAAAATTCCCAGCTGGATTTTAGATCAAAAAAAGTTCAGTCAAAGGTTTAAGACAGGGAGGGACTACTTAGCACACACTCCAACAGGCTTTCTGTTGGAAGCACATAAACTCAAAAGCTTTCTGGGGTCAGAGAGGTAACATGGATAAGGCCATCATCAGAATGAGTCTTAAAGATGACTGGGAAAAAACTAGGGAGGAGGAGGCACCTACAGCCATAACTAGAGAAATCAATGGGAAGACTCAACACCCTGAGAAAGTCCCTGAGCCTGCCCCATCTCTAGCAACTCTGCCTCACAATATGAGAGCGCAGGACTCATAGGAGGAGCAAAAGATAGCATGAGGGACGGAATAGGGGTAGGTCTATTCACCCAGCAGATGGGAAGGGAAGAGAATGTCAAAGATTTTGCCTAGAGGTGAAGGGTCTACCCCAGATTTATTCTTTATTAGCTTTTGATTAAGAGACCATGTTTATTTTCTGTTTTTAACACTTACTTTGAATGGCCCATTTGTGAAGCTGCATGAACAGGTAACTGCCAATTATCCTCATTACAGTAGAGATCAGGATCGGCTCCACTGGAGAGCAAAGCTCCACACATTTGGTGTGTCCCTCTTGAGCGGCAATGAACAAGGGAGTAGCTTTGTCCAAGGCTTGACAATTGACATTTGCACCTAATACAAAATAAAACATTTAACAGATAATCCTCATTTATATTTTTAAAAATCAACATAAATTTCAAAGGAACTACCACAAAAGGGTTTCATAGCACAATAGTTTTTCCTTCTTAACTGGATGTTGAATGTTGTTATATAAACATAGTTACTTTGCCAACTTTTTGCTAATCATTTAAATTGTCTTTGCTAAACTGACAGGGTGGCTAATGCCTGGAATCCCAGCAATTTAGGAGGCTGTGGCCAGAGGATTGTTTGAGGCTGAGACCAGCCTGGGCAACATAGTAAGACCCTGTGTCTACAAAAACTAAAAAGGTTTTGCTTTTCTGTCAGCAAGAAAACCAGTGATTCGTATCTTAGAATTCATTTTTAAGCTAAAACAAAAAATCCTATTCAATCAAGGATACATTTCATTCCAGTCCCTCCTCCAGCAAGCATTCTGCAAGCCCAGTAAGTAAACATTTAAAAAGAAAAAATGCAAACCAACAAACATGGATAATATTCCTGATAATTACTGAAAAAGATAAAATCTAATTATGTCACTCTAATTGATTCAGGCTAAGATTTATGAAAAAAATATCAGTAGATATGGCAGCTGTGCCTTAAAACTAATATTGACTATACTCTTTATTACATCTTTTCCTTCATAACCACTGAATGATAAATAAAGCCTACTATCAGAGAAAAAGGGTCTCTTTAAACAGGTTTCTGAATTGATATTTAAAATCATAAATGTGAAAGGGAAAAACAATAACATCATAGTGAAAGAAAGAAAAACAAAATATCCTACCCATATGAAAATAATTACAAAAATTGTTTAAGTGTAAGTGTTTCCAGATGAAAGGAACTACCACAACAATTTTGGATTTGTGGAAAATCTAAATGTAGTGACACTACCAAAGAATCACAGTAGTGCTGCAGCAATGGTTCCCGACCCAAATGGAAACTCAGAAATGACAGATAAAGAACTCAAAGCAAGGACTGCAAAGAAGCTCAACAAGATCCAAGACAAGGTTGAAAATAAACACAAAGAAACTTCTGAAGCAATTCAGGAAGTGAAGGAAAGATAAACATCTTAAAAAGGAATCAATCAGAGCTTCTGGAATTGAAAAACTCACTTATGGAATTTCAATATACAACTGTAAGTTTTATTAATAGACTGGACCAAACAGAAGAAAGAATTTTGGGGCCTAAAGATCAGTCTTTCAAACTAACCCAGTCAGATGAAAAAAAAGGAAAAACTTTTTTAATGAAAAAGGCTTTGAGAAATATTTGATAATGTAAAGCAACTACATCTATGAATTATTGGAATTCCTGAGAGAGAAGAAGGAAAAGTAAATGACCTGGAAAACATATCTGAGGAAATAATTTAAGAAAATTTCCCTAATCTTGCCAGCGAGGTAGACATCCAGATAGAAGAAATCCAGAGAACTCCCGGTGAACATGAATATCACCAAAGTATATAGTCACCAGACTGTTCAAGGTTAATGCTAAAAAAAAAATCCTTAAAGGCAGCGAGAGAAAAAGGTCAGATCATATACAAAAGGAATAGTGGACTTAGCAGAAACCTTACAAGCCAAGAGAGATTGTATGTCTATTTTCAGCATTCTTAAAGACACTACAACCAGGAATTTCATATTCCACCAAACTAAGCTTCACAAATGAAAGAGAAATAAAATCTTTTACAGACAAGCAAGCACTAAGATAATCTGTTAACAGTAGATCAGCCTTAGCAGCGATCCTTAAGAAACTTCTAAACATGGAAAAGAAAGAATATTGCTACCACAAAAACACACTTAAGTGCATAGCCCAAAGACGCCATAAGGCAACCATACAATAGAAACTACAAAGCAACCATCTACCAACTTAATAGTATCAAAATCTCACATATCAATATTAACATTGAATGTAAAGGGTCTAAACACCCTGCTTAATACTCTGGTTTCTCTTCAGACCATATAAACCTTTCACCTTTTACTAAAAGGCACAGAGTTGCAATTCGGATTAAAAAAAAAAAAGATCTATCTGCTGCCTTCAAGAGACCCATCTTACATGTAATGACACCCATAGGCTCAAAGTAAGGGTTGGAAAAAGATCTATTAAGCAAACGGAAAACAAAAAAGGTCAGGGGTCACTATTGTTATATCAGATAAAATACACTTTAAACCAAACAGGGCCAGGCACAGTGGCTCACGCCTGTAATCCCAGAACTTTGAGAGGCCAAGGTGTGACAGAGCAGGAGTATCACCATCTTGCACAAGCACTAGCATTTAAAAATTCACCTTAATCAAAAACCACCTAAATCCAAAGGGCATCAGCCTAATGGCCAAGGTCAGCATGACCATAAACCACAAATAACATCTCCAAACAGAAACATTCCAAACTCCTCCCTCACCAGAGACATGCTAGCTGCCCTACTCCAGCTGGGAAGATGCCAGCCCCAAGATAACTCCTCTCCTTGCCCTACTCCTGCTGGGAAAATGCTAGCCCCAAGATAACTCCCCCTCATCCTGGAAAGATGTCAGCTCCTTCACCCAGAGCCATTCCAACCTCCTACATAAACATTCCAAGCTTGTGATAAGCCCTCTCACCCTAAAACCAATATATATTCTTAGTCTGTAAGAGAAAGCACTCCTGACCAAAATCGGCCAGAAGCCCTTCTCAGGTTTTATCTAAAGTAAACCTGTCTTTAACTGCCAAGCTGTGTTTTGTGTTTCTTTCCTCTTTTTTTTAACTCTTACAAGGTGGGAGGATTGCTTGAGCTCAGGAGTTCAAGACCAGCCAGGGCACTGTGAAAGGAAAATAAATCTTGGGAGCCCCAAATCACTAAACCAAAGGGAAAATTCAATCTGGGAACTGCTTAGGGTAACCCTGCCTCCTATTCTATTCCTAAAAGAGACAGCTACTAAGATAAAAAAGTTACATACCTCCCCTCACAAGGAATTTCCTTGTGAACAAAGGACAGACAGAACTCAAAGTCATCTCTCTGCTACTGAAATAAGTACATATCTGATTGCCTCCTTTGGAAAGGCTAATCAGAAACTCAAAAAAAAAAAAAAATACAAACATTTGTCTCCTACCTACCAATGACCTGAACACACTCTTCCCACTTTGAGTTGTCCTATTTTTCCATACAGAACCAATTTATATCTTACATATACTGATTTGATGCCTCATGTCTTCCTAAAATGTATAAAACCAAGCTGTGCCCCAACCACCCTGGGCATATGTTGTCAGGACCTCCTGAGGGCTGCATCACAGGTGTGTGTCCTTAATGCTGGCAAAATAAACTTCCTAAATTGACTGAGACCTGTCTCAGATATTTGGGGTTCACAGCAACACAGTGAGACCCCATCTCTATTTTTAAAAAAAGAAAAAAAATTATATATAAAAAACCCCAACAGTACAAAAGGACAAAGAAAGTAATTACATAATGATAAAGGGTTCAATTCAACAAGAAGACTTAACTATCCTAAATATACACACACTCAACAGTTTCATAAAATAGCTCTTAGAGTTCTATAAAAAGATAGTAATAACACAGTGGGGGGGATTTCAACATCCCAATGACAGCATTAGACAGATCATTGAGGCAGAAAATTAAAAAACAAATTCTGGATATAAATTCAACATTTGACCAACTGGACCTAATAGACATCTACAGAACATTCCACTCAGCAACCACAGAATACATACTCTTCTCAACAGCACACAGAACATACTCCAAGACTGACCACATGCTCGGCCAAAAAACACATCTCAATAAATTTAAAAAACTGATTCATTTGGGAGGCCAAGAAGGGTGGATCACTTGAAGGTCAGGAGTTCAAGACCACACTAGCCAACACGGTAAAACCCTATCTCTACTAAAATTACAAAAAAATTAGCCAGCCACAGTGGCACATGCCTATAATCCCAGCTACTCAGGAGGCTGAGGCAGGAGAATCACTTGAACGAGGAGACGGAGGTTGCAGTGAGCCAAGGTCATGCCACTGCACTCTAGCTTGGGTACAGAGCGAGACTCTGTGTCAAAACAAAACAAAACAAAACAAAACAAAAAATGAATCATACCGACCATACTCTCAGACCACAGTGGAATAAAAATAGAAATCAATACCAAGAAGATCTTCCAAAACCACACAATTACACAGAAATTAACTTGCTCCTGGATAACTTTTAAGTAAACAATAAAAATAGGACAGATATTAAAAAATTCTTTGAAATAAATAAAGAGACAAAACATTAAAATGCAGCAAAAACAGTGTTAAGAAGTTTAGAGCACTAAGTATCTACCTCAGAAAAAAGATCTTTAATGATCTAACATCACACTTAGAGGAACAAAGAAAACAAGAACAAACTAACCCCAAAGCTAGCAGAAGAAAAAAAAAGCAATTAAAATCAGAGTGGAACTGAATGAAATTGAGATCCAAAAATCCATACAAAGGATTGATGAAACCAAAAGTTGGCTCTTTGAAAGGATAAACAATATTGATAGACTGCTAGCTAGATTAACAAAGAAAAAAAAAGAGTGAAGATCCAAATAAGCACAATCTGAAACAACAAAGTTGACATTACAACAGATTCCATAGAAATACACAAGATCCTCAGACTGTTATGAACACCTCAATGCAAACAAACTACAAAATCTGGAGGAAATGGATAAATTACACAATCTCCCCAAGACGGAATCAGAAAGAAATTGAAATAGACCATTATCAAGTTCCAAAACTGAATCCATAATAAAAAAACCTACCAACCAAAAAAAGTCCTGGATCAGATGAATTCACAGCTGAATTCTACCAGATGTACAAAGAAGTACCTGTATCAATTCTACTGAAACCATTCCCAAAAATCAAGGAAGGAGGGACTCCTCCCTAACTCATTCTACAAAGCCAGAATTACCCTAATACCAAAACCTGGCAAAGACACAAGGAAGAAAGAAAAGTACAGACCAATATCCCTGATGAACATAGGCACAAAAATCCTCAACAAAATACTAGCAAATCAAATCCAGCAACATATCAAAAAGTTAATGCATCATGATCAAGTAGGCTTCACTGCTGAGGCGCAAGGTTGGTTCCATATACACAAATGAATAATAGGATTCACCACATAATGAGAATTAAAAACAAAAACTATATGATCATCTCAATATATGTGAGAAAAGACTTCTTAAACCCAGCATCCTTTCATGATAAAAAAAAAAAAACCCTCAACAAACTAGGCATTGAAGGAACATACCTCAAAATAATAAGAATAATCTATGACAAAGCCACAGCCAATATCATACTGAACAGGTCAAAAGCTGGAAGCATTCTCCTTGAGAACTGGAAGAAGACAAGGATATCTACTCTCACCACTCCTATTCAATATAGCACTGGAAGTCCTTACCAGAACAATCAGGCAACAAAAAGAAATAAAAGGCATCCAAATAGGAAAAGAAGAAGTCAAATAATCTTTCTTCACTGATAATATGATTCTTTACCAAGAAAACTCTAAATTAGACTCCATGAAAAGGCACCTGGAGCTGATAAACAACTTCAGTAAAGTTTCAGGATACAAAATCAATGTATAAAATCAGCAGCATTTCTATACATCAATAATGTTCAAGCTGACAGCAAAATCAAGAACGCAACTCCATTTACAATAGCCACCAAAAAAAATAAAAAAACAAAAAACCTAGGAATACATCTTACCAAGGCAGTGAAAGATCTCTACAAGGAGAACTACAAAACACTACTGCAAGAAATCACAGATGACACAAATGGAAAACCATGCTCATGGATTGTAAAAATCAGTATCATTAAAATGGCCATACTACCCAAAGCAATCTATAGATTCAACACTATTCCTTTTTTCATTTTTTCTGCTGTTAAAAGCCAGAGTTTTTGTTTTTGTTTTTTTATTTCCATAGGTTATTGGGGAACAGGTGGTGTTTGCTTACATGAGAACGTTCTTTAGTGACGATTTGTGAGATTTTGGTATACCCATCACCCAAGCCATATTATACTGCGCTCAATTTGTGGTCTTTTATCCCTCACCCCCTTCCCATTCTTTCCCCGAGTCCCCAAAGTCCATTGTGTCATTCTTACGCTTCAACACTATTCCTATCCAACTACCAACACCATTTTTCACAGAATTAGAAAAAAACTGTTCTTAAATTGTATGGAACAAGAAAATGGCACAAATAGCCAAAGCAATCCTAAGCAAAAAGAATAAAGCTGGAGGCATCACATTACCCAATTTCAAACTATACTTTAAGGCTACAGTAACCAAAACAGTATGGTCCTGGTATAAAAACAGATACACAGACCAATGGAATAGAATAGAGAATCCAGAAATAAAGCCACACACCTACAGCCATCTGATGATCTTTGACAAAGTTGACAAAAAATAATCAATGAGGAAGAGACTCCTTCTTCAATAAATGGTGCTAGGATAGCTAGCTAGCTATATGTAGAAGAATGAAACTGGACCCCTACCTTTCACCATATACAAAAATCAACTCAAGACGGATTAAAGATTTAAATCTAAGACTTCAAACTATAAGAATCCTAGCTAGAAAAAAAAAATGAGGAAACACCATTCTGGACATCTGCTTTGGGAAAGAATTTATGACTAAGTTATCAAAAGCAATTGCAACAAAAAAAATTGATAAGTGAGATAATTCATAATTAATCTAAAGAGCTTCTGTAAAACAAAAGACTCCACAGACAACTCACAGAATAGAGGAAAATATTTGCAAACTATGTATCCTTATAAATTCTAGATATTAGACAAAGGTCTTTATCCTAACTTTAATATCCGGAATCTATAAGAAACTTAAACAACTCAGCAAGCAAAAAACAAATAACCCCATTAAAAATTGGGCAAAAGACATGAAAAGATATTTCTCAAAAGAAGACATATAAGTAGCCAACAAACATATGAAGAATTGCTCAACATCACTAATCATCAGAGAAATGCAAATCAAAAACACAATGACATACAATGTCATACCAGTCAGAACAGCTATTACTAAAAAGTCAAAAACAACAGATGCTAGAGAGCTTGTAGACAAAGGGGAATGTTTATACATTGTTGATGGGGATGTAAATTAGTTCAGCCACAGTGGAAAGCAGTTTGGAGATTTCTCAAAGAACTTAAAACAAAACTACCATTCAACCCAGCAATCCCATTACTGGGTATAGAGCCAGAAGAAAATAAATCATTCTACCAAAAATACACATGCATTTGCATGTTCATCACAGCACTATTCACCATAGCAAAGACATGGAATCAACCTAGGTGCCCATCAATGTATACCTGGTGAAATGGATAAAGAAAACATAGTACATATATACCATGAAATACCATGCAGCCACAGAAAAGAATAAAATTATGTCCCTGAAGCAACATAGATGCAACTGGAGGCCATTATTCTAAGTGAATTAACAAATTAGCAGAAAATCAAATACTGCATGTTCTACTTATAAGTGGAGGCTAAACGCTAGGTAATCATGGGCATAAAGATAGCAACTAGACACTGGGGACTAATAGAGAGGGGAGGGAGGGAACAGGGCAAGGGCTAAAAAGCTAACTGCTAGGTACTATGCCCACTGTCTAGGTGATGAGATCATTCGTATCCCAAACCTCAGCATCACACAATATACCTATGTAACAAACCTGCCTGCGTATCCTCTGAATCTGAAATAAAAGTTGAAATTATAAAAAATAAAATAAAATCATAAATCTAATTAAATTATGTATATGCCTGCGTATGCTCTGAATCTGAAATAAAAGTTGAAATTATAAAAAATAAAATTAAATTAAAAATCTAATTAAATTATGTATATGCCATTGTATAAAGATTTTCAAAACCTGACCTCAGTTTTTGTGAAGATTTTGAAAATAGCAGACATTCCCAAACTTTCCTTGTTAGCAAAGAAAATTTAATACTTAGCATAATAAATATGCTAAGCATCATGTTGTTATATGACCATAAGAATTTTTTAAATTCTCATATTCCAGAAAATTTTAAAAAAATTTTAAATTTCTGGAATACATCTTGGTGGAAAGATGATTATCAAGAGGGAAAAGACTATAGGCAAAAACTATATAGAACACAAATGGTAAATTAAAAAGCCTATCGATCCTTCAGAAATTCCAAATGCTAGACAACTAAAATCTTCCTGATTTATATGAGGTAGATGTTTCACCTACTGTCAATTTCAGAAAGAAGTAAACACCATAACTGAAAAGAGACTAAGTCAAAAAAGAAACCTTCTTAACTTTTTTTTTTAATCAATGCGTTACTTTGAATGACAATATCAAAGTATCAGAAAGAATAAGGAATCAATTCCTTTAAAGATTACAGGTGAAAAAATGAAAGACAATTCACTGAAAGGAAAGTAATTTATGGGGTTGGAAACATGTATAGTTACATAATAAACATACCCACATACCTTTTCAGCTGATTTTTCAGAACAATTCAGAGAGAAGAGAAGAAATAAAAAGAACAAAGCAAAACAAAACAAGAGCTCAGAGCTCCAGGCAATAAGAAAACAGACCTGACATGAGAAGAGAGACATTAACAGGCAGTTTAATCTATTTAAATATTAATTAAACACTAATTTTTTTTTTTTGAGACACACTCTCACTCTCTCCCCCAGACTGGAGCGCAGTGGTGTAATCTCAGCTCACTACAACCTCTGCCTCCTGGGTTCAAGCGATTCTCCTGCCTCAGCCTCCTGAGTAGCTGGGACTACAGGCACCCGCCACCAAACCTGGGTAATTTTTGTATTTTCAGTAGAGACAGGGTTTTACCATGTTGGCCAGGCTGGTCTCAAACTCCTGACCTCAGGCAATCTTCCTGCCTTGGCCTCCCAAAGTTCTGGGATTACAGGTGTGAGCCACTGAGATGGCCTAAACACTAATAATTGAAACTTATGGGACTACAAGTCATAAACTGAATTAGGATAGTCCTTAGGAAGTATGACGTAGTAGATGGAAGATCAGAAGTCAGAAGGTCTGGGTCCAAGCCCTCATTCTGCCAGGAAACAGACTCTAAATCTTTGACAAGGCACTTAAACATTCAGAGTCTGGACCCTTAATCTAAAAAATGTATGTTTGAACAGATGATTTTGGGGATTCCTCTTAACAATAAGATTTATAGGCTCATTATTTATAACAGATGCCTCAAACTGGCACTTAATGAGTGTTTGTTTCTTTTACTTCCTACTCTGACTTAAATGTTTGAAGGTTTGTAACAAGAAAGCAAAAATAAGAAAATATGTGCCGTGCTGTTTAAATAAACTGTGGATTGCCAAGCAGGCACAGTGGCTCACAGTGTAATCCAGCATTCTGGGATGCTGAGGCAAGAGGATCACTTAAGGTTGGGAGTTTGAGACCCCCTTGGGCAACATAGCAAGACCCCATGTCTTAAAACAATTTTTCTTTTGAATTAGCTGGGCATGGCGAAGTTCACCTGCAGTCACAGCTATCCGGTAGGCTAAAGCGGGAAAATCACTCAAGGCCAGGAGTTTAATGTTACAGTGAGCTGTGATCATATCGCTATACTCCAGCCTGGGTGATGGAGCAAGGCCTGGCCTCAATCAATCAATAAACAAGCAAACAAACAAATTTTGTATGATCTATTAGAAGGAAGTTTATAAAAAGCCTAGATTTTCTCTCTTTCCTTTTTTTTTTTTTTTGAGACAGAGTCTCTGTCTGTTGCTGAGGCCTGAGTACAGTGGTTCGATCTCGGCTCACAGCAACCTCCACCTCCTGGGTTCAAGCAATTCTCGTGTCTCAGCTTCCCTAGTAGTTGGGATTACAGGTGCATGCCACCACACCCAGATGATTTTAGTATTTTCAGTAGAGATGGGGTTTCGCCATATTGGTCAGGCTGGTCTCAAACTCCTGACCTCAAGTGATCCGCCCACCTTGGCCTCCCAAAGTGCTGGGATAACAGACATGAGCCACTTCGCCTGATCAAAAAAGCCTAGGTATTTTTTTTTAATTGCCTAGCCTACCGTGATTTGTGTTTCATCAAGGTAGCACCGTGAAGAGTATATCTGGTGTTTGGTGGAGAAATTTTAAAGTCCCTAAATAATAAACATTTCTGGTACAAAACTGTCACTTAGAGTAAGAATGCCACCTGAACACCAACTTCTCTGGCAATGCTAAATGTGGAAGGGTTGTCACAGAGAAACCTTTAGCTGGTTATGTTGTTATTAACATAATAAAGTATAAACCTATTTTGAAATAAACCTATTTAAATAATCACATAATTAACAAAATATACACCTCAAGGGCTTAATATACAAAATAACCATCTAATAAGGTGATTAAGTCTAAACAAGTCTTACCCTCTAGAAAGGTGAAACTGCTCAAGTCCCGATAGGAAAGGACAGCCCTATCATTCAACTTGCCAATAAACTTGCTTTAGTGATAGATCATTATGTTCCTGCTCAGATAAATTAGTAGCTGGGCATTGCATTGTTAGTAATAGATACTTAATAACCAGGTTTATAAACCAACTTATATTTAGTCTTATTTACCACTTAAAAAAACCCATACATTTCACAACCTGATTTACATTTGAGTCAAGAACCACGCCTCCTAGGAAATATAAAGTTTAAACTCATAATCTTAGTGCAAAGGCTAATGGATAATCTTACCTGATGAAATAAGTATGCTCAAGCTTTCTGTCTTGCCATACTGAGCAGCCACAAACAAAGGTGTGATTCCAAAGTCATCCTGGCATTCCTTGTTTGCTCCTTTTTTAAGAAGCAATTTTATGATCTCAGCATTTTCCTAAAGCACAGATTCACGTTTTAAATAAGAAAAAAACAAAGAAAACAGAAGGTATCTTTTTTCTTATTGTGTTTTCTGTTGTTTTTTTTTATCCTCTCATTAAACAATAACTTGAAGAAGAAAAACAAATCAGTGTACTGCTGTATTAGTTGGAAAGAAGGTGGTCAAACAATCAGATTATCCTATACTTCTAGTTAACCCAATAAACATACACATGAAATATTGATCTCTAGAAATTATAATCCTTATATAATCCTGCAAAATTAGCTTGCTAACCCAAGCACTAAGGAGCCATCACAATTTCTATACACACTATTATAAATAAAATAAGCCATTGCTTTTTATCAATTTATATCTCAAATATTCTGATGGTTTCTTAAATACGCCATCAACATTTTTAAAATGTATATAATTCCTATAGCCCAAAGCTGCTACAGCTACTACAGAAGTTGGCTTATTCAGAATTATCATTAGCATTTAGACTGCCTTTTCTGTACTGCACTAACCATCATAAATCACAGGCAAGCAGAAAGCAAAAACTGCATAGGACTGTCATTTTAAGAGGGTAAAACACACAATTTACATGGAAATGAAATAATAAATTCAGAGGTTACCTGAAAAGAAGCCTGGTGCAAGGAGTTCCATCCACACATAGAATGGGATCCATTAACATTTGCTCCATGTCGAAGCAACAGCCTTAACACATCTATCTGTCCATTTTCAACGGCTGCAATACAGCAGTCAGAAAAATTAATGTCAGCAAAAAGACATGTTTGTAAGACTGGACACTTTGGTGATGTTCTCATCACTTATTCACCTCGTAACCACAATGCCATGATTATTCCTAAACATTTATCACAATTGTCTTAGCCCAAATCCATTAACATATATCTAATTCTTTCTGAACACATACAAAATTATTTTCAACAGCATGTTAAAAGACACAAAGGAACTGGAAGCAAGAAGCAAACATTTATTCTCTCTGATCATGGAAACAGTCTAGCTCTAGTTTGTTAAAATGAAATTGGGAGGATATAAGATGAACAATTCAGAATCAACAGTACCAGTCTGGAAAAGCAATCTCAAAAGGATTGAAAGGTTTGTTATTATTACATTTGATCACAAAATAAAAAGAATCACTGACAAAATAAAAAAGCAAGTTCTGCATCTTAGGTATTTTTTTAGCATTATAAACCATAAGTGTTGTCAAAATGTTCTTATATCCACCAATGAAAATAGAGTAAACCTACTTGCTTATGTGACCTAAAAGAGGATTCCAGAAAACTAAAAATGTTGTTAAAGAGATGCAGATTATTTGCATAAAACTTTGCTATGAAGGTGGCACTAATTCTGGAGGAATTTAAGCACAGAGTTAATGGAAAACAGAATTGCCAGAAAAGAATTATTTAGCGCTATATAAAATAAGTACAAACACACACACACACACACCATGAGCAAATTAGGTACACTGTGAATGTTGTAGGTGTGAGGCTGAGTGACTTTCTTTAAATTTTAAGTTTAGAAACTTAAAATTGAGAAATAGTATTTATAAAAATGGAAGGTAAGATGTGTATAAGAAGGTCTGGCTTAACGTGGTTGGATATGGGAAAGAAGATTTAGTTTGATCTCATGTCTTGGCTACTGTGAATGCTGCTGCAGTAAACATATGCGTGTGTGTATCTTCATGGTAAAATGATTCTATTCCTTTGCATATATACCCAGTAACGGGATTGCTGGGTCAAATGGCAGTTGTTTTTAGTTCTCTGAGGAATCGCCATACTGCTTTCCACAATGGTTGAATTAATGTACACTCCCACCAACAGTGTATACATGTTCCCTTTCCTCTCAACCTTGCCAGCACCTCTTATTTTTTTACTTTTTAACATTAGCCATTCTGACTGCTGTGAGGTGGCATCTCACTGTGGTTTTGATTCACAGGAAAAAGAAGATTTGAAAAACAAGATTTTTTTTTTCATTTCAATCATACAGTTATTCTGTATCTCCTACTATAGTAGGAGACAGGAACTGGGAATCAACAATTCTCGGTCACAAAATTAGAAATGCACCTTTGGATAACAGATCACATTAGAAAATGCTAATATAGATGAAACAATGGGAATATAAAAATCCTTAAAAGTATAAAACAAGAAATGGTAAGTGTCCTCATAATTACTGAAGATGAGTAACATGCCATTGATATTCTACTAGTTTTATATATTGAATTTATACCAAAGCTTATTTCCCCTATAAGACTCTGAGAAGTTCTTTAATAAAAAATTATCTTACTCTAAAGGGTTTCAGAAATGTAACCAATGGCTGTGATAGTACCACTGAGGTAGGAATAGAACATAATTAATATTCAAAAGCATTTACCATGGAAAGAACAGTTTTTCAAGCTAAGTTATTTTTGTATAATCGATCTAAAGTCAATCTAATTTTGGGTGGCTCTCATGTACCCCATAAATATATACACTGACCGTACCGTACCCACAACAGATTTTTTTTTTTCTTTTTTTCTTTTTTTTTCAGACAGAGTCTAGCTCTGTCACCCAGGCTGGAGTTCAGTGGCACAATCTCGGTTCACTGCAACCTTCACCTCATGGGTTCAAGCAATTCTCCCACCTCAGTCTCCCAAGTAGGTGGGATTACAGGCACCCACCATCATACCCAGCTAATTTTTGTATTTTTGTATAGACAGTGTTTTACCATGTTGGCCAGGCTGGTCTTTAACTCCTGACCTCAGGTGATCTGCCTGCCTCAGCCTCCCGAAGTGCTGAGATTATAGGTGTGAGTCACCACACCCGGCCCCACAACAGTTTCAAAAAAAAAAATTTTTAAGTTAAAAAAAAAAGAAAAAGAAATTACAAATGAAATTACCATATAAAACAATAAATAAAGTCTGAGAATAATAGTAACAATTTTGGGTGGAGGTCATAATAGAAAAGAAGAAAATCTGTTTCACATCCAATTCATACATCATTATCAGTGATTGTTACCAAAAATCATCTATAGCCAGACTCTGACTTGAAGATTATCAGGTTGTCAGCAGTGATATAAGGAGAGTGAAGATAAGTTTGTTTTCCACATGTTAGGCTGTCCTTATAAAAATGACAGTCAGAAAAACCTGTTTTGATTATCAAATACAATATAGATGATAGAAAAATTCATTTTTTTACCTCATGATGCAATAGTATGTTTTCACTTTTAGTATCATAAATACAGTAAGAAATCTGATTTCTGCAACTCTATTAAAAACATTCCTAATGACAAAAGTAAAACCTACACATGAGCAGAGAAATATTATTTTCATAGCTCTTGCTAATTATTTCAAAATAAAGCAAATTTAATAGTTATCAATTGAGAAATTTTGGTTTAGAAAAGTGTATTTAACTTTGATAACTAAATTGGAATTATCAGGTTGGACAGGCTGGGGAGGAGATCTATAACTGTGCTGAATGGTTTGCTTCCAAAAAGGTGGTCATTACTTTATACAGGCATACTTTCTCAAGCCTACTGAGAAAACCAAGTATAAGAGCATGTTTAGAAACTATCTAACACGTAAAATGGACTTCGCAATCTTTTCCAAGAACAGAGGCAACAACTCATATCTATAAAAATTGAATACTTGTGAATTCCATGGGGATACTGGGAATACAGGTGAAAGGAGAGACAGAGAAGGATACAAAAGTATTAAAAGAGTGCTTTTGTCTTGAGAGCCATCTAGATGTAGAAAGAAATAATAAACATGTCAGCAACAGCAAATTAACCCCACCCAACTGAATCAATGATACTAACAGGAATGAACTACACAATGATAATTTTACATTATATTCTGTGTAGAAACTTGATTTACTTCTTCTTTTTCCATATCTCATGAGAAGAGCAGGCTTCCTCCTTTTTTAGAGTTTCATCTGTGTCCTACCCCCTCAATTCATACCTTCTCCACTTCTTTTTTTTTTTTTAGGTGGACTCTCACTCTGATACCTAAGCTAGAGTGCAGTGGCGCTATTTCAGCTCATAGCAACCTGTGTCTCCCGCATTCAAGCAATTCTCCTGCCTCAGCCTCCCAAGTAGCTAGAACTACAGGCATGTACCACCATGCCTGCGTAATTTTTGTATTTTTAGTAGAGACAGCGTTTCACCATTTTGTACAGTCTGGTCTCAAACTCCTGACCTCAAATAATCTGCCTGCCTTGGCCTCCCATCTTCTCCACTTCGGAGTTTGCTCCTTATATTGTCTCTTCTCCAATTTTTCTCACCATTCCTTCTCTATTGGGTTCTACTGTTCAACCTGCAAACCGGTTTAGGTTTTCCTTTCCCTAAAATTAAAACAAACAAACAAAAATCTTCCAATATACTATTTTATCTTGCTTTCTTTTTTTACCACTAAACTTATCCCAAAACTACTCTTGAGTCTACTTTCAATGATTCTATTTTCCCACAAATCAATCATTCATTCAGTCATTCAACAAATGTCTACTAAGTGCCTATTATATACTAGGTAATATTCTAGGTAGTAGAGATACAGAAGTGGATGAGCGACAAAAATACCTGCCTCCATAGGTCTTTTAATATTTAATCAATAACTATCATGCAAATTCTACTGCCATAATTCATGTGAAGCTACTCCCTTGAAAATCGTCATCAAATTCAATGGCCTTTTCTTAACCTTGAACCTCCTATTCAGTTCCTTCTGTCTCTGACATCAAATTCCCCATATTTCTCCGATACAAAGTTTTTTTTCTGCACATCAATAGCACTGTTGTAGTGTTACAACTTTCTCTAACAACTCATCCTCCGTGGTTTACCTTTTCTATCCTACTATTCCAAAAATGTGATGACTCACCAGGATTCTGTCTTCAACTTTTATTTTTTTATTCCTTTACTTTTACTTTACACAAGTTCTCTCTCTCTCTCTTTTTTTTTTTTTTTTTTTGAGATGGAGTTTTGCTCTGTCACCCAGGCTGGAGTGCAGTGGTGCAATCTCAGCTCACTGCAACCTCCACCTCCCAGGCTCAAGCGATTCTCCTGACTCAGCCTCCCTAGTCGCTGTGATTACAGACATGAGCCACCACGCCCAGCTAATTTTTGTATTTTCAGTAGAGACAGGGTTTCACCATGTTAGCCAGGCTAGTCTCAAACTCCTGACTTCAAGTGATTGGCCCGCCTTGGGCTCCCAAAGTGCTGGGATTACAGACGTGAGCCACCATGCCTGCCCTATACATGTTCTCTATTAGTGAATTTGCTCCATTCTGAAACATTATTGAGTAAATTCATCTCTAGGTAAATGATTTCTCCTAACTAAACTTTCCCTCATGGTCCAGAACTAAATTTCCAAATATCTGCCAAATATTTCCATCCAGACATTCTATTAGCCCCTTACAATCAACATGCTTAACATAGAACTAGAGGGACAAATGTAATAAAACATGCAAAATCTCTATACTGAAAACTACAAAATACCACTGGGAAAAGCAAAGATACACATTAAAAAAAAAAGAAGAAGAATATACCATGTTCATGAACATAAAGATTCGCTATTGCAAAAATATCAATTCTCCCCCAAAACAATGTAAAAATTCAATGTGAGCCCAATCAAAATACCCAAAGGTGCTACGAGTATTGTTTTAACAGTTCAAAAAAAACAAAAACAAAAACTGATTTATATACATGGGAATGTAAGGCACCAAAAAACCCAAAACAATCATGCAGAATAAAGCCAAGAGGACTTGTACTCCAGATATCAAAACTAATATAGCTGGAATAATTAAGGTAGCATGGTATTGACACAGTATAGAGAAAGAGACTAATAAAACAACAGAAACTGCAGAAACAGACACCCCCAACAAATGGTCACTTTTCTGACAAAGGTAACAATGGTTTTGGGTCCACTGAATATCCATATGGGGGAAAAAAATCTTGACCCCTGTCCACATAATACACAATAACCAATTTCAGATGGATTGGGAATTAAATTCCAGATTGGATTTAGGAAGAAGAAAACTTCCAGAAAAAAAACAGAAAGGAAAAATCTATAACCTGATCTTGGAACAAAAAAAAAAATTCTATCTTTATATTAAAAACAATAAACATAAAGGTAAATAGTGATAAATCAGACCATCTTAAAATTAAGAACTCCTTAAATCAATAAAAAAGATAAATTATTTTTAAAACATGGGAAAATTTGTGCAGGCACTTCGCAAAGGAGGATATGCAAACAGCTAATAAAACATATGGAAAAGTACTCACCTTCTCTTCATTCCCACTAGGGAAATGCAAATTAAAACCTCAATGAGCAAACACAACACCACCCACCAGAATATTTAAAACAAAAAACAGTAAATATTGGGCAGGGATGTGGAAAAAGTGGAACTCTCATATCCTGGTGATGGCGACATAAATTAATAATAACCTTACAATTAGACTGGGTGCAGTGGCTCACACCTGTAATCCCAGCACTTTGGGAGATCAAGGTGGGCAGATCACCTGAGGTCAGGAGTTCCAGACCAGCCTTGGAACCGAATGGCGGACGATGGGCTCAGGTGGCTCCCCCGATAGGATGTGTTCTTCCAGGCCCCTGGTCCCTCACTCACCCAAGAATGGGGGGACAGGATCATGCTGGGCATGGTGAGCTCGTTTAAGTAAATATCAGACCCCAAAGGGTTTTGCAGAAAGTGATTTATTTAGGCAGAAAGAGAGAAAAGGAGAAAGAGAGAGAGAGAGAGAGAGAGAGAGAGAGCTCCCACACTGTCATGAGAAGAGATCCAGAAATGGAGTCCACCCAGATGTGGGAGAAGGGAACTTTTAACCTGGGAGATATTCCCGCCCCATTCAAGTTTTCTGTCTTATGAAAGGAGTTCCTTCAAACTGCTGCTGGAGTGATTAATCTTTGATTTCTGACATCTGATTTGTTGTTTGGCCCACAGTCCTCCCATAGCTTTTCTCGGGCTTTCTAGACAAAGGAAGGTCACCTGGGCAGTCTATCTTCCCCTGCACGCACAAAAGTTAAACAAAGACCTCTAGTCTCCCGGATGTAGAGGTAGGTGGAGGCATGGCGCTGGGAAGTTCTTGCCTTTGAAACCATGCCCCCTTGTGGACCTGAGGAGAGAATACATTCCCTCAGCCTGACCAACATGGTGAAACCCAGTCTCTACTAAAAATACAAAATTAGCCAGGTGTGGTGGTGCATGCCTATAGTCCCAAGTACACCAAGGCATGAGAATCACTTCAGCCCAGGAAGTGGAGGTTGCAGTGAGCTGAGATCATGCAACAGCAGTCTAGCCTGAGCAACCGAGCAAGACTGTCTCAAAAAAGAAAAAAATATGTCCAAAAGAAGATACTGATTTCTCTTTTAAGATTCCTCTTTAAATTGCATAAGCTTCCTAGTTATACTTTGGGATATGACAAGATAACTGGTACTAAACTAGTCATCCATCCAAAACAATCATAAGAGTGAATAAAATATATGACAACTAACTCATGTATTAACCAACAGGCAGATGACTGTGATTCCTGAGAGAAGTGAAACACAAGAGGTGAGCCTATGATCACCCCAGTTCTTTACCTGGGTACATTTCCAGTTATGGTACAGTGAGCTGAATGAACTCCAAGTAGAGTGATGGTAACGTTGGGGAAAGTACACTCCAACCATAGGAAAGAGGCTGAAGTACAAGCAGAGTACAGTAGTAAACTGAGGAGACAGAGATTAGAATTTAAGTGATTGAAATCTGCAGGTAAGGCCCCAGAGAAGAGAGAGTTGTCCAGAGGGAAGGCCTTCGTGTGGAAGTTCCCCAAGGGTCCTTGGTTGAAGTGTGGGTTGCACATGTACAAGGGAAGGCTAAGCCTACCAAAGAAAAACTGCTAAAGTATTAAGAATGGAACAGAAATAATTAGAGGTCAAGCACTACTGATGGGCAATGGAACTCCTAAGACTTCTGGCTGAGTCAGAGTGGTGAGACCATTATTGTTCCAAAAGAATGGAGATCAATCCTGGGTACTTGTGAGAAGAAGGGGAGAGATGTCTCCATGCTTTTGTGTATGTATGAAACTGTCCCTGATGTTTTTAAAAAGAAAAAAAAAGACTGCCACAAATTCTGAAGGGAATTTCAAAATGAGAATTTCAAAAACACTTTGAGTATCTAAAATATTCCTAATGTACACAGACTATACCCTGAATTTTTAAAAACATATCAGAATAAAAAACTGAGCAGTCCTATTTACTCAGTAATATTTAAGTCACATTTTGTATATTAATTGAAAAATGATTTAAAACCTAAAGAAACAGGGAGAGAGAGAAGAGACAAGGAATAGATAAATCCACAGCAGAATAACACAGTAATTGGGACAGAACTAACCTTCATATACTTTGTACCTCTTGTGGTATTTATTACAGCCTATTTTGAATTCTGGTTATTATAATATCCTCAATTAAATGGTAAGCCCATGATATGAAGAACTAAGCCTAATACTGATAATCACCTAATCAATGGAGGATAATGAGAAAAATCAGTTGTGACTTCTACCATCCTACTGATAAGCAAAACTGGTTGGCTAAGCTGATGTTTCTTTGCTCCTTCACCTTTCTATGTGGGACCCATCTAGTACCACGTTAGGGCAAAGGAGACAGATATTTCCAAAATAAAAGAGGACTACTTGATTCAATTAAGGATATATGAAGAACTGCATTCATTCTGTTGCTATCTAGAACTGTTCTCCAATACAGAAGACACAAGCTTCATTTGGCTGTTTAAATTTAAATTTTAATTAATTAAAATTGTGTAAAATTCAAATTTGTGTTCTTCAGTCAAACTAGACAAACTTCAAGTGTTCAAGAGCCCCATGTGGCTAATGACTATATCATAAAGGACAATGTAGATATAGGACAATTCCAAGTTATATTGGGCAGTACTGATCTAAAGATTAGAATTTAATTGAATTGAAATTTAACCTAGACTCTTGGGCATACCTGTCTTCAAGATACATGTTTAGCATTGGAAAGAGGGAACCAAGCCATCAGTTGCAGGTCTTGGAGTGTGTCAAAGAGAGAAAGAAAATGTGTAATTCTAGAAGCTGGAAAAGTACTGTGGATTCCTAGAAAGAAAAAGAAAGCAGAATCATAGTATCTGGTATCAAAATGGTATCCAATAGGGATCAGAGACCAAGGATAAAGATTAAGAATTAAATAAAAGACCCACTTTGGAAGGCAGAGCTCGAAGTGTCTGGAGTACATAGAGAGATGGAAGAAAGACTTTCCTCTCTTCAATCCAAACAGGTACTGTCTTTAAGACTCCAGCAGAGACAGTAGAAAAGAAAAGCCAGAAGTTCTGAGGGCAGGGACACTGCTTTTCCCACAACAGATCATTCAATGTAGTACTGAAGAAATCTCTCCGTGTAAAAGCTTAAGAAAGCAAGAATGACATGAGAACATCATTTCCAGCAATAATTTCTCAGGACATTTTCTGGTTTTGAAAAACACGTCTTTCCATTTCCCAAATTAGATGAAAAATGGAGCAATCTAGGAAAACATATCTGAATATTTTTGAAAACGAGAAACTGAGAAACTAGAAACACACTTTGACCCACACAAAACTTTTGGCCAAAATCAACTCAGTTGTGGCATGCAACACATTGAGTACAGTTACAAGCAAAGTCCCATGTGAAGATTTTATGAAGGCAAGAACTCAAAACAAGATTCTCATCTGGGAAAAATATGGCAGACCTATACACACATGTAAGTACTAAACCTAACATAAATAGTAAACAATATTGTTTAATATAGCATTCATTAAAGAGTACTTTTTTTTTTAAAGGGACATTTTTAAATGTAATTATCCAACTGAATGCTCCTTTAGAAAAATGCTTAATATGACTATGAGTTCTAGTCACATTAAGCATTTTGTACAAATTACAATTATAAATACAATTCTGTACCAAATGAGAATCACAGTGAGGTGAGTTTTATATCTATTAGCTAGAAAATATACTCTTTCATTTTTTTGTTTGTTTTGTTTTGTTCTTGAGATAGGGTCTTGCTCTGTTGCCCATTATGGAGGACACTAGCACAATCACGGCTCACTGCAGCCTCAACTTCCTGGTCTCAAGCAATGTTCCCACCTCAACCTCCTGAGTAGCTGGGATTACAGGCATGCACAACCCACACAGCTAATTTTCTATTTTTTGTAGAGACAAGGTCTTGCTATGTTGCCTAGGCTGGTCTTAAACCCCTGGGCTCAAGCAATCCTCCTGCCTCAGCCTCCCAAAATGTTGAGATTATAGGCATAAGCCACCACACCCAGCCCAGTCTTTCACTTTGAGGCTCAGATTTTGACAATACTTCTAAAAAATAACATGGTCAGCAGGTCTGTAACAAACAGTTTAACCACAGGCTGTCCATCTCCTCCAGTTATAGCAGCAGGTTGGCTGGCTATGCAGAGATCATCTATATATTCTATTTGTACATCTGAATTATATATGAATTTTTAATTGTAACGCTACTTTTTTTAGTTCTACATGTACTCTATTCTCCATTATGCATTTAATTTTTCTATACGATTGAACAGTAAAATGATCTTTTCATTGTATACCCAGTTTATGTAAAATTTTTTTCCCACCTCTTTTATGAAGCAAAAAAGAACACTCATAAGAACATTTATCTCCTGCAGTATTTCTCTGGTCCTGTGTTCATACTGACATCTGGTGGCTCTAGAAAAGAAACTCCATTGCTATGACAAGGAATTTCTTTTCCAGTGTTGTCCATTTATTCTATGTATCTTCAAGTTTATGTTTTTCCAAGACTACTTATACACAAGCCAGCAGAACAATTCAAGTACCATCACAACTCCAATTGATGGTATACATTAATTGCATCCCTTCACTCTGGCAATGTGAATGAGAAAGATGTAGAATCTCCCACTATTTCAAGAATGTCACAAGCAAAGTAGGACTGTCCAGTTATTTATTTCATAACTAAAGTTCATGATCAGAATGGTTATAAAGCGAGGCGTTCCCATCAAGGACAATTTTAAACCACTCTCTAAAGATTCAGATAGATTCCTACAATGTGTCCTGGCCATGAATCTTTAGTCTGAAATATAGTATCTCATTGATATATAGAATTTTTTTTAAATTATAATGAAAAGTTACATTTCTGTTTTATAAATTCCTTCATGTCTGCCCAGTGGCTAACAATCTTAATGACGAATACTGATAGGAAAAGCCACGACCTTCTGGACAAAACTCATTATGTTAGGAATATAACAAAAAAAGTTGTGTGAATATCCCAATCCAATTATCCATGTTATCACTGACATTTCTCATAGTTTCTAACAGATAGAGAGAATTCTAATGGCCAATTAGATATCAGAGGTCATATCCAGCAAAATACATTTCTTCAATCAAATGCAAGTATTAAAAGACAAAAAGCTAAAATTCCACTATCCTATTATATACTGATTATTTTCCCATGTCTCCCCAGCAGCAGAGTCAAGAAACATTTGATTTCGATAATGCATCCCTAAACTTACATTTTCTTCTAGGGCTATAACATTATAATTCTACTATTTGAGAAATCATTCAACTTTCTGAAGCATTCATACAGCAATATTCTCCTTACTAGAGCCACCCTGTAAGAATGACCCATACTAAGGCTTACAGAAACGAAATATTCTGGGAGTTCCCTATCAAAGAAAAAGTGTATGGACAAGCTATCCTTAATACCAAAGACTCCTATTTATATAGGAGCAACATTTCCATTTCAGTCATACTAATCAATGATAATCATATTTCATTAGTTGGCCAATGGCATTAGTAATCACAAAGAATGAAGAGACGATTGCATTAACCATGTAACAATCCAGCTTAACCACAAGGGCATGGCATACTGTACAGCAGTGCTACTCAACATTGTTCACAAACTGGCTGTCAATGTGCAAACTGTTATCAGTCCTCAACAAGGTAAGAAGTTTTGAATAGAATGTTAACAACTATGTCCCTAAGTACACTTTACTTTAGCTGACATTTTCCTTGAGACAGGACTTCCTTGATGAAGAAACCAATATATTGATTTATATAATGGCTCAAGGTTCTTATATAAATTGATTGACATTTTGAGTGGCACTGCTCTACAGTAACTAACTAGAACAGAGATTGTACTGTATGGACTGGGGTTGGGGGAGATTTTGTCTAGGTCTATTCATTTCTACCATATACTAGAATATCAAATTATTAAAAGAATATTGAAACCAAAAATTATTTTACTTTAAAAATGAATATGGACTTCCAATTTTAATACTGTAGCACAATATAAGCATTTCCCCTTACTTTTCTCAGAAATCATCCAAAAGCAGTTAATCCAAAATCAGCAAGGAAAATAAAATAGAAACACACTCTCCATTTTTAGTAAAACTATGATTCTAGTTTTAGATTTCTGAACTCCAGATCAAAATGTGTAAAAGGGGCTCCAAAAGAACGAAGATCAATTCTGGGTACTTGTGGGAGAAAGAGGAGAGATGTGTCAGCTGCATCTCTTAGGAAAAGCTAGCAAAGAACATTTCTCAAAGGTTAGAGGCTCCCTCTAAGAAACAAAATTAAGTACCAGGAAAAAATGCAGAAGGTAATAGCAGGAACTTCTCTGGACCAGTTGAAAGCTGAAAATCAGAGGGATTGGATTCAAACAAAGAATCACACAAAGTGGGTCTATCTCTGCTACCACAGACAGGAAACTACACTGCAAAAATCTCACAGCTGCTGACCCTCAATGACGAGTGAAAGATACCAGCTAAATGAATTCATGTCCAAAAATCCTGAGTCTAAAGGAAAACTCTTGTTATCATGGAATGTGCCTCTACCTTCTTCCTATTGTAAACCTCCTGGAAACAGCTAATTGAGCAAAAGCTCACATATTCCCAAGATGAATTATCACAAAGGTACCAGCACAAATCTGTATACAAAGATACAAGAAAAGGAAAAGTTGTAGAAAAACAATTAATAGACCAAAAACAAACCAAACAAAAACCTCACATCATAAAAGTATTACCACACACCAAATGAAAACTGCAGCTAAATCTACAGCTGAAAATTTTTAAAAAGAAGTTAAAGAAGCAACTGTCTCTTTGAAAAAGAGCACAACACTGAAATACAAGGGTTCAAGTAAAAAATGACTAGCTGACGGGAAATGATATAATTTAAACTGAATTCAGAAAATACCTGGAAAAAACAAAAACAATCATAAAAATCCAACTGAAATTGGAAGAAACACTAGAGAGAACAGACATTTGTAAAGAGAAACACAGAGGCTTAAAAAAAAAAAAAACAGGAAAAGTAAAACAAAAACAGAGACAAAGAAAATTAGAGAAAAAGCAATAGACGTGAAAAACAGGTAAGATACCAACATGTAAATACTCTGGCCCAAGAACACCAACACCATAATAATAGAACAGACAAATATTTAAAGATATAATTCCAGAAAGATTAACTAAAATTTAAAATATCCAAGGCTACATATTGAAAGGGCACACACTGTGTCAGAGAAAACTGATAAAGAACAGACATGCAAAAGTATCGTCACAAAAAAGAGAAGAAAATTAGGCTAGCTTCAGACTTCAGCTCTAGAACAGAATGGATCATCATTTTTTTTTTTTTTTTGATCATCATTTTTAAAGTTCTCAAGAAACTAAATGTAATTCAAGGATTTTGTACCTGATCAAACTGCTGTTCAAGTTTGAATCATTATTGAATTGAATCATTATTCAATTAAAATAATTTTTTTTCTTCCTTTTTTTTTTGTAGAGATATGGAGCTCACTTTATTGCCCAGACTGGTCTCGAACTCCTGGCTCAAGTGATCATCTCACCTCAGCCTCCCAAAGTGCTGGGAATACACACGTGAGCAATAGTGCCCAGCCAAATTATTCAGTTTTGAACATGTAAAAACACAGGGAATAGTATTGCCATAGGTCCTATTAGAGGACTGTGTTAAAGAAATAGTTTAGCTAACCAACCAAGGCTTGAAAAAACATGGCAAAATAACTGGTGATAAACTTCTAAGCTATTTAACCATGGAACTAAGAATAAAATTAAATAATGGATTTAAGGTGCCAGAACAAAATGCAAAATGTTATTCCCATTAACAATGCAAATAAAACTGACAAAAGTTGGAAAAGTAGGGGGAGAAAGAAAGCGAGTTATGTAACAACAGTATAAGGATACTGATTTCCTCATCTTTAAAAGCTGGAGGTTTAAATCTATTAATCAATGTGACTAATAAAACAACAGATTATATAATTAATTATATGGAGGTAAAACAAGAAAGTTAATAAATATCCTAGTTTCATAATTGCTTACATTAAGAAATTAAAAGCCAGGTGCAGTGGCTCACTCCTGTAATTCCAGTGGTTAGAGAGGCTGAGGCGGGAGGATCGCTTGAGGTCAGGATTCGAGACCAGCCTGGCCAACACAGTGAAACCTGGTCTCCACTAAATATACAAAAGTTAGTCAGGCATGGTGGCAGGCACCTGTAATCTCAGCTACTCAGGTGGCTGAGGCACAAGAATCACTTGAACCCTGGAGGTGGAAGTTGCAGTGAGAGGAGATAACGTCACTGCACTCCAGCCTGGGGGACAGAGCGAGACTCCATCTCAAAAAACAAAAAAAAGGAATTAAAAGACATTGCGTTAAAACATAAAGGTATAATATAAAAAAACAAAATAAAGGCAAATAAAAGTAAAACTAGAACATGAAATCAATACTTTTTAAATGTAACTTTTAGTAAACTCCATACTTTTAATTTAAGAAAACTCAAACCCATATTTTATTTTCTTTTTTTTTTTTTTTTTTTTTTGAGACCGAGTCTCACTCTGTCGCCCAGGCTGGAAGTGCAGTGGCGCAATCTCAGCTAACTGTAACCTTCGCCTCCTGGATTCTAGCTATTCTCTTGCCTCAGCCTCCTGAGTAGCTGGGACTACAGGCACATGCCACCACAGCCCGGCTAATTTTTTGTATTTTTAGTAGAGATGGGGTTTCACCTTGTTAGCCAGGATGGTCTCGATCTCCTGACCTTGTGGTCCACCCACCTCAGCCTCCCAAAGTGCTGGGATTATAGGCATGAGCCACCATGCCCGGCCTCAAACCCATATTTTCAAGAACATGTCCTCAAGTAAAAATGCTTACCTGACAATCCTTGAGGAAGATAATTAATCTTTCAGTTGAAAAATAAAATAAAAAAAACTCCAAAAGCAAAGTTTAATTAACATAATATATATTAAGAGATATGAATATGAAACTTCAAAATTCTTGGTACATCAAAAAATAGCCTTATAAATGATCACTTACCCATGAAGACACTAATGAAAAGTGAATCACATGGTGGTTTGTTCAATTTTGGAAGATGTCAGCAGAATCAGAGTTAAAGGATATGCTACGTGAGCTGAAGTATGACACATTTTACAGTTAAATATTGAAATAGGCAGCCTCACCCAACACTGTTTATAAAGCATTCTGTTCTTATTAAATATTACAGCTATGTTTAATATTGAAGGTTACACAGAATAAGTAGACTCAGAAGAACAAACAATGAAAATCAATCCATCAAAAGGCAAAAGTGCATGCTATGCAGGTCCCATGGAGTGTTCTACGCAATCACATTGGTTTGGATTTGAGCCTCCAATTTATCAATGTTTTCTACATATAACAAAAAAAAGGAAATCTATTTCCTAAATATTAGCTGGATTTTTCACTTACAATTTATTTTAGTTATCAATAAGAATATTTTTATTTCCAAAGCAGTTTTACCTACCCTTAGAATATTTATTATGCATATACGGAGCAAAGGGAAGGGAAAGAGAGCAGGGGGAAGGACAAGGCAAGGGTAGAGAAAAGAAATAGGGCAGCAAGACTTCTTGTTAAAACATAAATTCTAACCTGTGTGCTAGCAAAAAGATGTTCTGGAAGGATAATATTCACGTGGAAAGATGAGATGTTCCCTGAATTTCCAATTTCTTGTGGGGTTTTCTCATTTTGATATCTACTGCTGAGTTGAAGAGCTCCCTTTTAAAGTTCATCTTTATTAAAATGTTGGTGAGCTCTATGTAGGGAAGGTATTTACATTACGAACAGTGGAGCAGTGGACTTTCTAAGTCCCTCCATTTAACTTTACGTTCAATCATAATTAGATCCCACACACCACTCATGTCAACAACTTTTCCAGTCACCTGGGAGATTTCCATAGTTCTATACTCACTTTCTACCCCTTGATCTTCTGGGTTTATGTTCTACAGCCTTTAGCAACAGGCTGGTGGTAACTGGGTCATCAGGACAGGTCCTACAACATGTAAGAGAGCACAGCTTCCCTTGAGGGAGAGGAACAAAATACCTCAAACAACATATTCCAGATTTTCAGTTTTGGAAGGTAATTCTACAGATACGGAAGGAAGCTATTCTAGACAGGTTAACCTTTCTTTCTCACTTTAAGTCCAACTGGTCCAGCTACTCTTCCTCATAGAGAAATTATCTGTAGTTTGATACAAACCTCGAAGTATTCTGAATTTTGTTTTAATTAAAAAACTCTTCCATTATAGATTGAAGCATGAATCACTATATGGTTATTTAAAAGACAGAAAGATTGTCCAAGTGCAGTGGCTTATGCCTGTAATCCTAGCACTTTGGGAGTCTAAGGGAAGAGGATCACTTGAAGATCAGCCTAGGCAACACAGCAAGACCCCAACTCTGCAAAAATTAAACATTAAAAAAAATTAACTAGTTATGGTGGTGTGTGCTTGTGGTGAGGCTGAGGCAGGAGGATAGCTCGAGCCCAATACTTTGAGGCTTTAGTGAGCTATGATTTTTGTCACTGCACTCCAGCCTGGGCAAAAGAGCAACACCCCATGTCAAAAAGTAAACAAAGGTAAAGGTGAGCAAGGCAGAATGCGAAAGTTTGTCCTATTATTCATGAGGTAGAGAGTCGTATGTCCATTCTTTTCTTTCAACACACAACACAGATGTAGATATATTCATTCTTCCACACTTTTTTTTTTTGAGACCGAGGTTCACTCTTGTTGCCCAAGCTGGAGTGCAATGGCACAATCTCAGCTCACTGCAACCTCTGCCTCCTGGGTTCAAGCGATTCTCCTGCCTCAGTCCCCTAAGTGGCAGGGATTACAGGCATGCGCCACCATGCTGGGCTAATTTTTTGTATTTTTAGTAGAAACGAGGTTTCACCATGTTAGCCAGGCTGGTCTTGAACTCCTGACCTTAGGTGATCCACTCACCTTGGCCTCCCAAAGTGCTGGGATTACAGGTGTGAACCATCACGCCCGGCCCTTCCACACTATATTTTTACAAACACTAAGGCTATACTTTCCTTTTTAAAAATACTATTATGGGCCGGGCACAGTATTTTGTATTAGTCAATACAAAAGATTTGTTTATTAGTCAATACAAAAGATAATTAGAATGGTAAATTCACTGCCAAAGAAATGAAATAAATCCTACTACTAAAAATAAGTCATTTAAAGTTATTTACTGGTTTGAATTATCTCCCATCTCTTGCTTCATTAACACAAAAAATATAAGTTAACTATGTCTTGAAATATAAACCCCTAAAAACTCTGCATCTCTAATTTTCTCCAAATACCAATAAAAGCAGACACAATACTGAATTTCATAAATGGGATTCTAATAATGATAATTTGAAACTGTAAACTATGTGGCCAGAACAGCATTTCTCAAATAGTCCCATGGAATATCAATGTTCCTTTGAGATATTCCTAAACATTCCATAAAGAAAAAGAATACAGTTGGGCACAGTGGCTCACACCAGTAATCCCAGCACTTTGGGAGGCTGAGGCAGGCAGAACACCTGAGGTCAGGAGTTCAAGACCAGCCTGGCCAACATGGAAAAAACCCATCTTTATTAAAAATACAAAAATTAGCCAGGCTTGGGGGCACGTGCCTGTAATCCCAGCTACTCAGGAGGCTGAGGCAGGAGAATCACTTGAACCCAGGAAGCAGAGGTGATGGTGAGCTGAGATTGAGCCACTGTACTCCAGCCTGGGCAACAAGAGTGAAAGAATACTATGGTCAAATATATTTCAAAGTGCTGGGGTAAACAAATGTTGTTTAATGAGAGGTTTTCTCAGAAACCTTCATTCTTTTACTTAACAAATAATTTACTGAACGCCTACCATATACCGGGCACTAAACTGAGTCTGGAAGTTACAACAGTGAGCAAGATGAATAAAATCCCTGCCTTCAGAGAACATTCTTTCTAGTGAAGGGGGGCAGTAAATAAACAAGGGAGCAGTAATTAACTGGAGTCAGTGATGAAGACGCTAAAAGAAGATGCATAAAGAGGTCAGTGGATACTTCAGACTGGGTGGGCACAGTACATCACATGCATAATATCTTCACGTTTTTCTACACTGGGGTATAGCACATAGTGTTTTGCAAAATTATGATTAGAAAACCTTTTGTCAATGAAATTTAATAGTTCACTTAATCAGTTTTCTACCCAAAACACAGACAACAGCAAGATCAACATTCAAAGATAGCTATTCTCTTCCTAAATCCAGTCTTTGTAAAGTTTCCTCACCTATGAAAGTAGGAATAATAATAGTATATATTTCATAGAATCATAGTGAAGATCCAATTATCTACTTCATGTAAAACACCCATACGAGGCTTAGTATACACTCTGCTCAATAAATATTATAGTTACCGTTAATACAGCACTCTGCACATGAAGTCTTCTGTCATTCAAGGGTGTCATCCAAGTCTCCCTTTTAAAATCTCGAATTTGTAAATTCACTTTTTTTGCTCCTGTACATAGAAGATTCCTTGAGGACAGCAACTAGAATAAGAGATTGCATGTAGCGGCCAGGTGTGGTGGTTCATGCCTATAATCCCAGGACTTTTGGAGGTCAAGGTGGGCGGATCACCTGAGGTTGGGAGTTCGAGACCAGCCTGACCAACATGGAGAAACCTCATCTGTACTAAAAATACCAAATTAGCTGGACATGGTGGCACATGCCTGTAATCCCAGCTACTCAGGAGTCTGAGGCAGGAGAATCGCTTTAACCCGGGAGGCGGAGGTTGTGGTGAGCTGAGATCATGCCATTGCACTCCAGCCTGAGCAACAACAGCAAAACTCCATCTCAAAAAAAAAAAAAAGAGATTGCATGTAGCTAAATCTCAATAAATGCTTCCTCTGTAGTTGGTTGTACAGATTATCCAAAGCAGGTTAAATGCAGATGCAGGGAAGGAAAAGAAACTTAATATAAAAAAGCAATCACTCCTCCTGGAAACCCAAACCACATCAAACCAAAGCTTCCATGAAACATTGCATAATACTTTTCACATATTCAAAGTACTTTCATAAATTACTAGTACTGTGTTATATTCTTCCTGATAAGATTCATTAAGATACCATGGCACTTCTGTGGTATTCCTGCCAGAAACACAAACCCTGACCTTATCAAGAAGAAACATGAGACAAACTCAAATTGAAGGGTATTCTACATAATCAATGACCAGAACTCTTAAAAAAGTTAAAATCACAAAAGACTGAAAAACCGTTCCAAATTAAAGGAGGTCAAAGAGACATGACAACTAAATAACAAGTGATCTTGGATTCACCATGGACCAAAATCTTTTTTTCCTTTTGCTATAAAAGACATTCATGAAAAAATTGAATTAGGGCTGTAGACTAAATAATACTATTAACTTCCTGATTATGATCATCATATGGTAGTTGGAATTTTGTTGCTTTTAGGAGTTCACACTAAAGTAGAACTAAAGGGGCATGATGTCCACCACTTAATCACAAAGGGATAAAAAAAATACAAAGAAGGAAATTAAATGACAAACATGGCAAAAGAAGAAAATTTGGGCAAAAAGTATATGAGGAAACCTTTGTACTGTTATTGAATATTTCCATAAGTCTGAAATTATTTCAAAATAAAATGTCTAAATACAAAAAAAAGGTGGGGGGAAGGAAAGATGTAAAATAATGATATGAATAGATGCTCAACATCATCAGCACTTAGGAAAATCTAAATAAAAACCACAGTGAGATACTACTAAACCCTATTAGAATTACTAAAATATAAGGGAGAAAAAGAAAGAGTCGGCAATAGCAAATGTTGGCAAGGCTACGGGGCAACTAAAAGTCTCAAACATTACTGAAGGAAAGGCAAAGTGGTAGAAAAAACTTCCAACTTGTTTTCCAAAGTTAAACATATATTTACCATATGTCATACCAATCCTAAGTATTAACCCAAGAGAAATAAAAACTTACATTGATATAAAACCTTTCTGCAAATGTTTACAATGTATTTATTCATAACCACTAAACAGTGAAAACAACTTAAATATCCAACTGATGAATGAATGAACTGTATTACATCTATTTAATAGAATACGATTCAGCAACAAAAAGGAATGGATTGATACATGCAACAATACGGATGAATCTCAAAAGTATCATGCTAGCTTAAAAAAGCCAGTCTCAAAGGCTATATGGTATATATTAATCATATATACATGTATATATATATATGTCATTCTGCAAAATGTAAACTACAGGGATAGGAGCAGATCAGTTGCTGTCAGGGGTGAAGGTGGGGGGAGGGAGGAAAATATTGATGAAAAATTGGCAGCATGATGGAATTTTGAGAAGTGAGGGAATGGTTCTATATCTTGATTGTTGTCATTACAGAATTTTATGAATACATCAAAACTCACAGAACTCTTATACTAAAAAGAGTGAATTTTACTGTACATAAATTTTAATAATTTTTTTACCCAATTTAATGATATTCTGTTATAAGCATTTTTTTTAATTTTAATAATATTAAGTCCACAAGAAAAAAAGTATTTTCACAGACATCTAATTTTATTCTCAGCCTAATAACAAAGACTAGATAGGTACTATTACTCTGATTTTGTATGTGAGGACACTGAAGCATCCAGTAAATAAATAAATAACAAATTACATGTGGCAGGACCAAAACTACAGTCCAGCTGCACTGATTATATTCCAAATGCTTCATTGACTCAATTTTCTCATGTTCCACTAAACTTTATGGGACACAATGTCCCTGAAGACAAATAGGATCAAATAGAAGAAAGGAGGAGAAGAAGAAAAAAGACAGTTATTGGAAGAATGCCATTTAGGATTTGGCTGTCATCCTTAAGGAATTTAAAAGTCTTTAATGGAAGAGGTCTGAACAGTGATCCATACAGGCAACACATTAATTGGCATTAAAGGATTAGCTGGTGATTTCTTCCATAAAAGCTTCTTAATTTTTTAATGCTAAGAAAAGGCAAAAGCAAACATAAAGCACTCACAGGCAACCTTGCAACTATTGCTACAATTTAAGTGATATCTGGTCTTCAGAACTACACTGAGAACAATGATGGTGCCTACAACAGATTTTGCAACTTTAAATAAACAAAGTCCCAGAAGCTGTCACCCAAGAATAGAAAACAAGAGCAAAAGCTTTAAAAATAACTTTTCAGTTTCAAAATCAAAGAAGTAGTGGTATAACAGTTGCCAAAAGAACATACTACAAGCACAAAAGCTGAAGAAAAAAATTAAGCTTAGTTTAACAAAAAAAAAAAAAAAAAAGAAAAATTACATCTTTACCACAAACAGCATACTTACCTAAAAACAATGGTGTGGTTTCTTCCAAAGTAGTTGCATTAGGATCTGCCCCAGCTTCTAAAAGAATCTGTACGATTTTCCAATGTCCTTGACTTGCAGCGAGATGTAAGGCACAGAAACCTTCAAAAGTCTTCATCTTAATGTAGTTTTCAGATGAATCTACGGAAGAATAATAAAAGCCCATCAACTAGAATATACCACTTCTATTTCCTGGTTTTAAAAAGCAAAGATTCCAAGAGGAATTTAATGGACTATTAAAATGTAAGTAATTTATAAATGACAGGTTTCACCGTTTAATACTCTAGAAAATCAAGAAAAAGTTCTACAAGGATCCCAATGTGAACAGCTCTTTGGTATTTTTAATACACAAATCCTGCCTACTTACTCTCATTTTCTCTTCTCTAATTTTTGGTGAGCAAGGGAAGAAGGGTGGCAGAAATTGAAAGGCAACACAAAAGCACTGTCTCAGGAGGATGCAGCACCAAAGATTTGCTTATACAGGATTTACTGAAATATTAATCAATTTTTTTTTTATTTTTAAATTTCCATAAGGCAAACGGTCTGATCTACAGCATTACTTCCTTGTACTCAACTAATGCCATGAGTTTTAAATACTCCTTTTCTAACTTAAGACTATGGCCCAATAGTTAATGAAAACTGCAGTTCTGAAAGAATAAAACACACTTCAACACCAACAAACAGTGACATATAATAAGGAATTTATAAGTTAAAATTTCTGCAATGTATTGTTATGAAAACCTGAAGGTTCTGTTAACACTCAAATTATACAAATAACATTTATACAATAAAATGCTATGCCCATTATAGAAGGATGGGCTCTAAGGTGAATGGTGAAGACATTTCTGAGAGTTGGAATAAACTAAACAGAAAAACAAAAAAAAAAAATTTTAAAAACATTTTCTTGAAGTGTCAGAATCGAAACAAATGTTCCTAACTAGTCATCTATTTTAAGTAATTCTTCTAATTGTAACCCACTGATGAAACAAGTAGATCAAGCCATAATATCCAAATAACAGCTTGTAAGTACATATATTCAAAGAAAATAGTCTCGAACTCTGCAGATGCACAACTAAATGGCAAGATAGGGTAGTCATATTTTAAAAGGGCATATCACCGAAATAGCGTTTCAGAGATTAGTCAGAAGTTATTATTCAAAGTAGTTTATTAAGATTAGTCAGAGATTAGTCCGACATGACTCTTATTTCATATATTAACCTGACAGTTTTGTGAATACAAATGACATGAAAAACTAGGAATACAAAGATATATATAGATAATTGACATGGGTAGATTGGCTTCTAAATGGGAAATTTCAATACTATAAAGATGCTGATTCTTCCCAAAATAATTAATAAATTTAATACAATTCTAATAAAAATGCCAATAGAGCTGTTTGCTGGTTTTATACTTGATAAAGTAACCCAAGTTGCTAAGTCTAGGGTAGTGATGCAGGAGTTTTTGCCCCTTAGTTCAGCTAAAATCAGGATTTTTGTGTCACCACCAGGAAAAATTAGGCATGTGGACACACTGAAAGGTGAGGAGAGAGGAGTTTACTAAAAGAAAGCTCTCAGCGAAAAAAAGAGCGTCCTGCCAACAGGTTCCAACCTCACAGATGGAATATCAGGTCACCACACATGAGCTCTTAAGAGGCCAGGCTCCTCCCTACTGCATAAAACATGAATTCCCAGTGGCTTCATGCCATTCTTCCAGTATGCAGGCAAGACCTTATTCTGAGCCATTCCACACTGATTTATTTCCCTTTCTGTGCGTGTGTTAAGGGATGGAATTCTTCACTGTGGGCATGTTTAGGCAAACCCCTTCGCAAAATGACTTGGGCGGCATCTGGCTGTCTCCTGTCTCTATCAATAGGGCAGGTAAGAGTAACAAAGAATTTAGAAAAATGACCAAGACAAGTAATGAAGCGTGCGTAGATTTACTATATATTAAACCATGTCTTACAGTTAGAAAAGGTAAAGCAATGTGATCCTGGTACAAATGCAGAAAGGAAGGTACCCATCAGGGAAAGGAATCAACAGAAGCAATAAGAGACTAAGAAAGATGACTGCTAAACAGTAGGAGACCTAGACCAGTGTTATATTATGGAAGCCAAGAAACTTAGATGTTCTCTTCCACTTAGAAAAAAAAGAGATGAAGTTTAATCCTGGCCATTTCAATATTATGCCTTACAGCAGAAAGAGTGAACCTTAATGTATGCAATTAAAAAAAAATCAACCAGGAGATAAAAGGAAGGGGAATCCTAGGACAGAATACAGACTCTGACAAAAGAATCTAATTGGATTACAAATATATGTCATAACCACATTGAGAGGTAGAGAAAAAAGATGCTGGCCTACATCACTTTGATAAATGATGCTATAACTGAAAACTGTAAGACAAAGACAAAACGAACTGCACATAAACACTGCAGTCTAGTTGGTAAAGCTGTTTCTACGAGTAGAGATTAACAATTCTGAAACCACTCCACATGAATACTAAGAGCAAACAAATAAATCAACAGATGGCAGAGCTGGGAGCCAGGTTTCTTACTGTTGGAGAGGAAGGTTACAGATAAGGAAACAGGGAAGGCTAGAATGAACCATGTGGTTCTGGATTAGAGTCCAGACATCAGTATGAATTCATGTTTAGCTTAATATAGAGACAGATGGCCATACGCGGAAATAATTATAGATGTGTATATACTTGGGTTATAATGTATAAATATATTTTCTAGATCTTTCTGCTGAAAGGGCTTAAAATCAATGATAGTCCAGTAGCAACAATCACAAGCACACTCAGTACTCAGATCTTGGTTTTCTTTTTTTTTTTTTTGAGATGGAGTTTCACTCTTGTTGCCCAAGCTGGAGTGCAGTGGTGGGATCTGGCCTCGCTGCAACCTCCACCTCCCGGGTTCAATAGATTCTCCTGCCTCAGCCTCCCAAGTAGCTGGGATTACAGGCACCATCATGCCCAGGGAATTTTCGTATTTTCAGTAGAAAAGGGTTTTCGCCATGTTGGCCAGGCTGGTCTCAAACTCCCAGCCTCAGGTGATCCATCCACCTCGGCCTCCCAAAGTGCTGGGATTACAGGTGTGAGCCACTGCACCCAGCCTCAGATCTTGGTTTTCATATCATTCTCTCATAAAAGAAACTAGCGCTCTTATGAAAAGGGTGAGGTGGGAAATATACAGAGTCTGGAGTACACTGCAGGTCGAAAAAGTAAAAAGTGCTCAAAAAACAAAAAATGGGGCATGCAAAAGAGACACAGGAGCCACTCTGAAAGGGCATCCTATGACCAAAACAATCAGAGCAACAAAATAAATTATATTGGATTGGATTGTAACCTAAAGTACAGGCATAAAGTAAGTACCAATGAGTCCATGCAGATATAAATCACTGAATATATAAATTAATGGGAGAGAAAAGATAAATCTTCCATATAGAAGAATTCCAAATAATTTATGCAAAGACTCCTCCATCAAGGAAGGACAGCTTAATTCCCACTTCTTGAGTGCAAGCCACCCTTAGTGACTTGCATACATACTCATCTTAGGAAAAGGAAACAAAATCTTCTGTGTGATTATCTATGAAGTAAAGAAAATAAAAGGCACTCCTCACACAGGTGAGAAATATTGAAGTCAATTTACTACTAACTTGAGATCCTGAAATATTTTACCCAGGAGTCGGAGGCTGCATGACAAAAAAAGATATTAAGCTAATTTAAAAATCACTGGACCAGGAGGTAACATCTGAAGTTAGATTTAGGCTGCAATTTTGACTCTGCCAGAAATAATAAGGGTTATACTTTGGGCCAATTACTTAAAACTCTCGGAGGCTCAGGTTGCTCAACAGTGAAACAAGGATAAATTGGCTGGACCAACTCTCAATAGGGTTCAATAGAATTATCTAAATAGTTTGAATTTTTATAAAATACAAATGCAGGTAGATACGCAATTTAAGTACTGTCAAAGTTGTTAAAAATTTGGTAAAGTCTCCAAAGTATCATTTTAAAAAAGTTTTCAGCACCCACTATAAATTAGTTTTGAAAGTTCCAAAGGTAAACTGCTTTCCTTAAGCTGATACATGAGTTTTAGCAAAGGGATCTTATCTACCTTGTACTGGACCATCAACCACCACCTTCTCACTCTCTTCCCTTCTCTACAGGAGGGCTTCTTGAAGAAAAAAATGGCTCATCGTATTCACTGTTTTTAATGCTTTAATCTCTCTTTAGCCTCAAAGGAAGGCAAAGTGGTTTCTCCTTCTCATCTACTTACTGAAACTTTAAATGGTATGGGTATTAAAGACTTTCTTAATGGACAAACACAATGAGTACTTCAGGTCTTTCACAACTTGCAAGTTCTTTCCTGGTAGTACTTGGAGAATTAGAGCCACCTCAGCTGAACCAATGCCAGCCACTGATGCCTACACGTAGCAATGACAAGAGTTGGCCCAAACACTCTGTCAATGAAACCACACCCTATGTTTGCCAACACTGTGTCTTTTTTTGTTATCGTTCTTTAAGTTCTAGGGTATATGTGCAGAACATGCAGGTTTGCTACATAGGTATACACATGCCATGGTGGTTGGCTGCATCCATCACCCTGTCATCTACATTAGGTATTTGTCCTAATGCTATTCCCCTCCTCCCCTAGGCCCCATCCCCTGACCCACATGCCCCGGTGTGTGATGTTCCCTTCCCTGTGTGCTGACAAAGTGTCTTTTTACTTATAAATAATAAAGTTGCTTATTACTTCTTATAAAAGTGGTAGTGATGGGTGGTAGGCTGTTATTTTTGTTTTCTGCAAACTCTAACAAGGAAAGTAAAACCTCAAGGTTTTCAGTAAAGGAGACAGGTTAATTATTAAGAACAGAATCTTTCTCAACAGCTGTGCCAGAATTTGATGACAAATTTACTACATGCCAATCACAAGTGTAATAAATGTCAAGATTGTATTGCCATGCCATTTACACAATTTATATCTTCTTACTATGTTTTATTTAGGAATTCTAAAAAAGATTACACATAGAGGGAGGGATCCAAGATGGCCGATTAGGAGCAGCTCAGGATTGCAGCTCCCAGTGAAAGCGCGGAGGGTGAGTGGACACTGCATTTCCAGATGGATTTTTATTGCCCACAGACCAGGAGATTCCCAGGCGGAGGAGCCCCACGGGTCGCCAGCACGACTGTTCTCGCCCGCGCGGCTGTTTTGCTGGCGCCCCCGGTGCAGGAGTTCTCCGTACAAATACACGGGTCCGGGCGCCGTTTTAGCTGGCGATTGGAGCTCCGGGAAGGCAGAGTCGCCCATTCATCTGATTAAAAAGGGGACTGAAACGGAGCCAGCCCAGGAGATTCCCGGGCAAAAAAAGTGTCACGAATCTCAGCGCCGCTGTTTCAGCAGGCGCAGTGGGTTGCCGCATGGGAAATCACACTGATCCCAGCACCTTTTCAACAGGTGACTGGAACACCTGGGAGACAGTCGACGGTTCAACTAAAAAAAAAGGCTCTGAGGCAGGGAGACAGGTGATCAGGCTCGGGTGGTCCCACCCCCACAAAAAAACAGCAATCGGAAATGCTCTGGATTGAGAGTTTCACAGCAAGCACAGCTGAACCCGGGACAGTCCAGCTCTGTGGGGGGAGGGGCATCCGCCATTACTGAGGCAGTCCACCACTACGGAGGTAGTTTGCCATTGCCCAGGCAGACCGCCATTGCCGAGGCAGTTCTAACTACACCCGTATAAACAGGACTGCAGGGAAGTTCACACAGCAGCTGGGCGGAGCCCACAGCAGCTCAGCAAAGCCTCTGCAGGCAGACAGTGACTAGGCTGCCTGCTCGCTGGGTAGGGCAGCCCTGAAAAAAAGGCAGCAGCACAACAGAAACACATAAATAAAGCCCTAACTCCCCCCGGGACAGAGCACCTGGGAAAAAAAGGGGTTTATGAGTTCTCCTGCAGCAGACTTAAACGTACCTGCCCAGCCTCTCTGAATGAACAACGCAGCTCACGGCTCAGCACTTGAGCTCCTATAAAGGACAGACCTGTCTCCTCAAGCAGCTCCCCTGACTCCCGTATATACAAAGAGTCACCTCATAAAGGAGAGCTCAGACTGACATCTGGCGGGTATCCTTCTGGGACAAAGATAGCAGAAGAAAAAACTGGCAGCAACCCTTACTGTTCTGCAGCCGCTGCAGGTGATCCCCAGGCAAGCAGGGCCTGGAGTGGACCTCAGCAGCCCTACAGCAGAGGGGCCAGATGGTTAGAAGGAAAACTAAGAAACAGAAACAAATAACTTCATCATCAACAAACTGGACATCCACTGAGAGACCCAATCTGAACGTCAACAACTACAAAGATGACAGGTGGATAAATCCACAAAGATGGGAAGAAACCAGCACAAAAAGGATGAAAACACCCAAAACCAGAATGCCTCTCCTCCTACAAGGGATCACAACTCCTCACCAGCAAGGGAACAAGGCTGGATGGACAATGAGTGTGATGAATTGAAAGAATCAGGCTTCAGAAGGTGGGTAATAAGAAACTTCTGTGAGCTAAAAGAACATGTTATAACCCAATGCAAAGAAACTAAGAACCTTGAAAAAGATTTGATGAAATGCTAACGAGAATAAACAACTTAGAGAGGAATGTAAGTGAACTGATGGAGCTGAAAAACACAACAGGAGAACTTCGCGAAGCATACACAAGTTTCAACAGCCAAATCGACCAAGCAGAAGAAAGGATATCAGAGGTCAAAGATCAACTCAATGAAATAAAACAAGGCGGCAAGAGTAGAGAAAAAAGGGTAAAAAGGAATGAACAAAGTCTCCAAGAAATATGGGACTATGTGAAAAGACCTAATCTACGTTTGATAGGTGTACCTGAATGTGATGGAGAGAATGAATCCAAGCTGGAAAATATTCTTCAGGATATTATCCAGGAAAAATTCCCCAACCTAGCAAGGCAGGCCAATATTCAAGTCCAGGAAATACAGAGAACACCACAAAGATATTCCTCAAGAAAAGCAACCCCAAGGCACATAATCGTCAGATTCACCAGGGTTGAAATGAAGGAGAAAATGCTAAGGGCAGCAAGAGAGAAGGTTGGGTTACCCACAAAGGGAAGCCCATCAGACTCACAGCAGATCTCTCAGCAGAAACCCTACAAGCCAGAAGAGAGTGGGGGCCAATATTCAACATCCTTAAGAAAAGAACTTTCAACCCAGAATTTCATATCCAGCCAAACTAAGCTTCATAAGTGAAGGAAAAATAAAATCCTTTGTGAACAAGCAAGTACTCAGAGATTTCATCACCACCAGGCCTGCTTTACAAGAGCTCCTGAAAGAGGCACTAAACATAGAAAGGAACAACCAGTACCAGCCACGCCAAAAACATACCAAATGGTAAAGAGTATCAACACAATAAAGAAACTGCATCAACTAATGGGCAAAACAGCCAGCTACCATCAAAATGGCAGGATCAAATTCACATATAACAATATTAACCCTAAATGCAAATCGGCTAAATGCCCCAATCAAAAGACACAGACTGGCAAATTGGATAAAAGCCAAAACCCATCGGTGTGCTGTATCCAGACCCATCTCACATGCAAGGATACACAAAGGCTCAAAATAAAGGGATGGAGGAAGATTTGCCAAGCAAACGGAGAGCAAAAAAAAGCAGGAGTTGCAATTCTCGTCTCTGATAAAATAGACGTTAAACCAACAGAGATCAAAAGAGACAAAGAAGAACATTACATAATGGTAAAGGATCAATGCAACAAGAAGAGCTAACAATCCTAAATATATATGCACCCAATACAGGAGCACCCAGATACATAAGGCAAGTTCTTAATGACTTACAAAGAGACTTAGACTCCCACACAATAACAGTGGGAGACTTTAACACCCCATTGTCAATATTAGACAGATCAACAAGACAGAAAATTAACAAGAATATCTAGGGCTTGAACTCAGACCTGGACCAAGCAAACCTAATAGACATTTACAGAACTCTCCACCCCAAATCCACAGAATATACATTCTTCTCAGCACCACATCGCACCTACTCTAAAACTGACCACATAATTGGAAGTAAATCACTCCTCAGCAAATGCGAAAGAATGGAAATCGTAACAAACAGTCACTCAGACCACAGTGCAATCAAGTTAGAACTCGAGAATTCAGAAACTAACTCAGAACCGCACAGCTTCATGGAAACTGAACAACTGGCTCTTGAATGTTGACTGGATAAACAATGAAATGAAAGCAGAAATAAAGATGTTCTTCGAAACCAACGAGAATGAAGACACAACATACCAGAATATCTGGGACACATTTAAAGCAGTCTCTAGAGGAAAATATATACCAATAAATGCCCACATGACAAGTAAGGAGAGATCTAAAATTGACATCCTATCGTCAAAATTGAAAGAGCTAGAGGAGCAAGATCAAAAAAACTCAAAACCTAGCAGAAGACAAGAAATAACTAAGCTCAGAGCAGAACTGAAGGAGATAGAGACACAAAAAACCCTTAAAAAAATCAATAAATCCAGGAGCTGGTTTTTCAAAACATCAACAAAATAGACCACTAGCCAAATTAATAAAAAAGAAAAGAGAGAAGAATCAAATAGATGCAGTAAAAAACAATCAAGGGGATATCACCACAGAGTCCACAGAAATTCAAACCATCATCAGAGATTATTACAAACAACTCTATGCACATAAACTAGTAAACCTGGAAGAAATGGATAAATTCCTGGACACTTGCATCCTCCCAAGCCTAAACCAGGAAGAAGCTGAAACCCTGCATAGACCAATAACAAGGTCTGCAGTTGAGGCAGCAATTAAGAGCCTACTACCCAAAAAAAGCCCAGGTCCAGATGGGTTCACAGCCGAATTCTACCAGACATACAAAGAGGAGCTGGTACCATTCCTTCTGAAACTATTCCAAAGAATCCAAAAAGAGGGAATCCTCCCAAATCATTTTATGAGACCAACTTCATCCTGACACCAAAACCTGGCAGAGACTCAGCAAGAAAAGAAAACTTCAGGCCAATATCCATGATGAACATAGATGCAAAAATCTTCAATAAAATACTGGCAAACCAATTGCAACAGCACATCAAAAAGCTTATCCACCATGATCAAGTAGGATTCATCCCGGGGATGCAAGGCTGGTTCAACATACGCAAGTCTATAAACATAATTCATCACATAAACAGAATCAAAGACAAAAACCACATGATTATCTCAATTGATGCAGAGAAGGCCCTTGACAAAATTCAACAGCCCCTTATGCTAAAAACCCTCAATAAACTAGGTATTGACGGAACGTATCTCAAAATAATGTAAGCTATTTACGACAAAACAACAGCCAATATCATACTGAATGGGCAAAAACTGGAAGCATTCCCTTTGAAATCTGGCACTAGACAAGGATGCCCTCTCTCACCACTCCTATTCAATATAGTATTGGAAGTTCTAGCCAGAGCAATCAGGCAAGAAAAAGAAATAAAGGGTATTCAAATAGGAAAGGAGGAAGTCAAATTGTCTCTATTTGCAGACGACATGATTGTATATCTAGAAGACCCCATTGTCTTAGCCCAAAATCTCCTGAAACTGATAAGCAACTTCAGCAAAGTCTCAGGATACAAAATCAATGTGCAAAAATCACAAGCATTCCTATACACCAATAACAGACTTAAAGAGAGCCAAATCAAGAACCAACTGCCATTCACAATTGCTACAAAGAGAATAAAATACCTAGGAATACAACTAACAAGGAACATAAAGGACCTCTTCAAGGAGAACTACAAACCAGAGCTCAACGAAATAAGAGAGGACACAAACAGATGGAGAAACATTCCATGTTCATGGTTAAGAAGAATCAATATCGTGAAAATGGCCATACTGCCCAAAGTAATTTACAGATTCAATGCTATCCCCATCAAGCTACCAATGATCTTCTTCACAGAACTGGAAAAAACCACCTTAAACTTCATATGAAACCAAAAGAGAGCCCGCATAGCCAAGACAATTCTAAGCAAAAAGAACAAAGCAGGAGGCATCGCACTCCCGGACTTCAAACTATACTACAAGGCTACAATAATCAAAACAGCATGATACTGGTACCAAAACAGACATATAGACCAATGGAACAGAACAGAGACCTCAGAGGCAACACAACACATCTACAACCATACGATCTTTGACAAACCTGACAAAAATAAGCAATGGGGAAAGGATTCCCTGTTTAATAAATGGTGTTGGGAAAACTGGCTAGCCATGTGCAGAAAGCAGAAACTGGACCACTTTCTGACACCTTACACTAAAATTAACTGCAGATGGATTAAAAACTTAAACATAAGACCTAACACCATAAAATCCCTAGAAGAAAATCTAGGCAAAACCATGCAGGACATAGGCATAGGCAAGGACTTCATGACCAAAACACCAAAAGCATTGGCAACAAAAGCCAAAATAGACAAATGGGACCTAATCAAACTCCACAGCTTCTGCACAGCAAAAGAAACAGTCATTAGAGTGAATCGGCAACCAACAGAATGGGAAAAAATTTTTGCAGTCTACCCATCTGACAAAGGGCTGATATCCAGAATCTACAAAGAACTAAAACAGATTTACAAGAAAAAAACAAACAAGCCCATTCAAAAGTGGGTGAAGGATATGAACAGACACTTTACAAAAGAAGACATACATGAAGCCAACAAACATATGAAAAAATGCTCATCATCACTGGTCATTAGAGAAATGCAAATCAAAACTACATTGAGATACCATCTCACACCAGTTAGAATGGCGATCATTAAAAAATCTGGAGACAACAGATGCTGGAGAGGATGTGGAGAAATAGGAACACTTTCACACTGTTGGTGGGAGTGTAAATTAGTTCAACCATTGTGGAAGACAGTGTGGCGATTCCTCAAGGACCTAGAAATAGAAATTCCATTTAACCCAGCAATCCCATTACTGGGTATATATCCAAAGGATGATAAAAATAAGGACACATGCACACGAATGTTCATTGCAGCACAGTTTACAATAGCAAAGACCTGGAACCAACCCAAATGCCCATCGATGATAGACTGGACAGGGAAAATGTGGCACACATACACCATGGAATATTATGCAGCCATCAAAAACGATGAGTTCATGTCCTTTGTAGGGACATGGATGAACCTGGAAACCATCATTCTCAGCAAACTGACACAAGAACAGAAAACCAAACACCGCATGTTCTCACTCATAGGCGGGTGTTGAACAATGAGAACACATGGACACAGGGAGGGGAGCATTACACACTGGGGTCTGTCGGGTGGAAATAGGGGAGGGACAGCGGGGGGTGGGGAGTTGGGGAGAGATAGCATGGGGAGAAATGCCAGATATAGGTGATGGGGGAGGAAGGCAGCAAATTATACTGCCATGTGTGTACCTATGCAACAATTTTACATGTTCTTCACATGTACCCCAAAACCTAAAATGCAATTAAAAAAAAAAAAACAGGGAACAAAAGAAACAGAAAAGCAAAAGAAAGAAAGTATTCCTAATCCTATCTATCAAAAGACAGGCAATCTAAGGATCATAGAGTAAAGCTCAATGCATGTGATATAATACCTTTTGCTGACCAACTTTTTGAAAAAATTTAGTATTATATTGTGAATATCATCATTAGTTACTGTTATAAGTAACTACCTTGTTGAACATGTAAGTTGTTTTCTCCCTTGAGCTATTGCAAAGAACCCTAAGGTAAACATCTTAGTACACAAAGATGTACATGCATCTTTACATACAACCTTATTTCCTTAGGATACATTTTTTTCAGAAACTAAATTTTCCCAGTTTATTTGGGGTGCACTTTTGGTTGTCTTGTTTTTGCTTGAGACTTTGAATTAAATGCTAAAATGTCTAAAAAACAAAAATTAGATATAAAATAATTTCCACAATACAAGGAATTTTATTATGTGCAAACTTCTCAGATAACCCTCAGGAGAGACTTCATACTGCACACAAGATGCAGGGAAAAAGTCAGTGAAGAGAAAGGTTGAAAGGCATTACAAAGAAAGTAGACACCATAAGAAAAGTGATGAGAAATTATCCGAAACACATATAACAGCTAAAGATTAACATCCAGAATACATAAAGAGCTCTTTAAAGATAAGGTAAGGCCTAATGCAGTGGCTCACGCCTGTAATCCCAGCACTTTAGGAAGCCAAGAAAGGAGTATCACTTGAGGCCAGGAGTTCAAGACCAACCCGGACAACATAGCAAGAACCCCCATCTCTACAAAATATAAAAAATAAAAAATTAGCCTAATGTGATGGCATGTGTCTGCAGTCCCAGTTATTCAGGAGACTGAGGTGGGAGGATCACTTGACCCACAAGTTGGAGGCTGCAGTGAGCCACGATCAAAGTTGGAGGCTGCAGTAAGCCACGATCACACCACTGCACTCCAGCTTGGATAACAGAGTGAGACCCCATCTCTTTAAAAAAATTTTTTTAATTAAAAAAATAAAGATAAGGTAAGTCTAGAACTTCCAAAGGGAAATCCTGCCTGCCTAATGACATCATTCTAATAGTAGAATCTAGCAATATCTGAAGAGATCTATCATTCAGACTTACATTTACTTGAGCTACTATATCCCCTTTCTTTGTTTAAGTTAGTTCGAACTAGGTTTCTTTCACTCACTACTGAAAGAATCTTGATTAACAGAGTATACAATTCAGCAGTATCTATCAATATTTTAACTTGGCATATGCGATGGTTAATCTTACGTGTCAACTTGACTGGGTTAAGGAATGCCCAGATAGCTGCTAAAACATTATTTCTGGGTGTATCCATGAAGATGTTTCAGGAAGACATTACCATCTGAATCACTAGACTGAATAAACAAGATCCACCCCCACCAATGTGAGTGGCCATCATCTAATCCTTTAAGGACCTAAAAGAAAAAAAAAAAGGCAGAGGGAGAATTCATTCTCTTTTGAGCTAGGACATGTATCTCCTTCTGCCCTTGGATATTGGAGATCCTGATCGTCAGGACTTCAAACTCCAGGACTTACACCAGTTGCCTCCCACACCCACCCCAGTTCCCAGTCCTATGGCCTCAGACTGAGAGTTATACCATCACTTCCCCTAGTTCCCAGGCCTTTAGACTCAGGCTGAGTTATGCCACCAGCTTCCCTGGCTCTCCATCTTACAGAGAGCATATCATGGGACTTCCCAGCTCCCATAATCACATTAGCCAATTCCCATAGTAAATCCTCTCTTGTCTATTTATATACATTCTACCGGTTCTATTTCTCCAGAAAACTCGAACTTATTAAACCAGTAATTGCACTTCTAAAACTCCATCCTACAGAAATGCTAAACCATGTGTACAGCACAAAGATATATACATAAGGATGTTC